>JAZHEH010003205.1:32214166-32828333 GCA_036589455.1 Ateles fusciceps
TTTTGAGGGTTTTTTTAAAAATTTCAGATAGGTCAAAATAAATCTTAAACTTCAAAGAACATGATGTACAACAGAAAAGTATATTCATAATGCTGAGAAAGGGATCTCAAGAGTAAAGTCAAATCCCTGCCTTTAAACAAATAAAAAATAATCAATCCCCTCAACTGTATGTAATCAAGTATTTATAATTACTATCAGCAATATTAAAAATATGTAAAATTACACAATTAGATGTACAGAATCCCAAATAAGATATTAAAAACTGACTTACTATACATGAATTCCTTAATATGTTAGTGTATAAAAAGAAGAAACACTGAGAAATGTGAATATCTCACAGAATTAGAATGCTGAAATCTACTTGAGTTTAGAGCTTTCATAATTTCAAAATATTTGAAGCCATCACTTTATAATAAAAAATTTGCCTTTGACAAATTGTTTTGTGCATTCTATGGGAGGGAAATTCATACAAGTACAGTTGCCCAGCTATAAAGATGATTTCCATATCCTAACAATTTTAGCATATCCTAACATAAATCTGCTTTAAATATATTGCATCACCCTGTGTATTTTCTTTACAGCATAATATCAACCATCTAAATCACTAGTGTCAACACCTCCTTTAAAAACACTCATTCACGTATCATTCAAGGAAAATATTTTTAAAGCATATATATTTTCAAACTGACAAGAACTCAGCAGTTATAAAGATTTATATTTTTCAGAGTAATAAAGTAGCAGAAAACATAAAACTAGCCTGATAGAATTTCATTGTATAATAGCGCTGAGAGTCAGAATCCTATCAATAGAAATCAGTCACTTTTATTCTCTTCTGAAAAATCATGTAAGGTGACTTGCAAAATAACTCTGTGGTGAAAACATTTTCAAAACAGTATAATACCAGTCATTAAAATACACAGCTGTTGTCTATTTCTCAGACTTTTCTCAATTTTCTCCTTTGCAATTCTTGAACCCAAGTCTCCCAGACCTTTAACATACCATTAAAGAATGTTTAAATATTTGTTGCTAAAATATTTATAGGAAACATATTTTATCAAAAATAGTATTTGATGAAAAGTGAAACTTTCCCCAAATATGCAATTAGATTAGTTTTTAAAAACTTGTATTTTCTAAAACAGTTAACCCATAATTTACATTTATGTGAAAAACTACATTTTCTCATCGCAATCTGGCTTTTTATATCTAAAGCCCCTTTTTCATCTGAAGTAAAAATTGTACAGATATTACAAGGTGAAAGCAGACAGAAATTATTTTGAATTGCCAGTGCTTCTGTAACAAGTAGTCAGACTAAACTGACTGCACTGAATAAGGTCTGTTCCACAAATGGCAGTTTAAAAAAAAAAAAAAATCAGCTTATGCCTATGATCCCAGCACTTTGGGAGGCCAACGCGGGTGGATCACTTGAGGCCAGGAGTTCAAAAACTGCCTGGCCAATGTAACCCTGTCTCTAGTAAAAATACAAAAATTAGCTAGGCATGGTGGCGCATGCCTGTGATCCCAGCTACTTGGGAGGCTGAGGCACAAGAACTGTTTTAACTTGGTAGGAGGAGGTTGCAGTGAGCTCAGATCGCACCACTGCACTCCAGTCTGGGTGACATAGCAAGAGTCTGTCTCAAATATATATATATATAATTTTTTAAAACTCAGGTAAAACTTTGATTATGTATCAAATTAATTTTTAGTAGTATATTTCTTTCCAGTAGTTAAACTATTCTATTATCTACAGATAATCAGAAAATGTGAACCAGTAATTCTATTAAGTATTGCCATTTATTTATAGATAGATGGATGAGTAAATAATAATTAGTCATTTCTTGAGTTATTCAGGACATGTTTTGCATTCTTTAGTACTTAATTTAATAATTTCACCATTCTCATTGGAATGTTAAATAAAAGCAGGATATTCTATTAAAAGGTTACATTCCAAGAGCTATGTAATGAATGGTCTCTTGAAAATTAAATTTTAAAATCAATACTTTTATTAACTACGTAGAAACTTTTCTGTATCACTATTTAAAGATGACTTAAAGATGGTTGCATAAGTATATTCAAGACAAAAACAAGTTTTCCATATTAGAAATAGTATTTAATTTACTAATTATTTTTATAAACAACAGACAAGTATTTATTTGACCTCAATATTCTTCTAAAACATCAAAATATTTCTTTTACTTTTATTACTAGATTAAACTCCTATAAAGTCAGAGGATAAACAATTAGTACAAACACAATTATTTGAATGAATTAAGAGTTATGGAATTCTGAAAATTCATTACAGAAAATGTTCACCATCAGAGTAGATAATTACATACACACTGTTCAAATAGAGAAGCCTGTTGGTATAAAGATCTCCTTTCATTTTGGGATAAGGAGAGTAACGAGAACAGCTTGTTGACATAGAAGACCCCCTTTATGGTTGTCTAAGGAACAGACTCTGTTCACCAAAAAGCACCCTAAACTTTAAAACATAAGGAAATACTAATGATGGGCCAGAAAATACATGAGATTGTTTTATAGCGTATGTGCTTATAATCATGTCTCTGTATGTAACTGCTTATGTTAAATATGAAATGCAAAAAGTAGCAAACTAGAACTGTTATATATTTTCCTAATTAAAACATGATTAAATTCTGTATTTCAGTTTTTAATTGGACTCATTTTAATGTTTTTTTGTTTTGTTTTATGAGAGTCTTACTCTGTTGCCCAGGCTGGAGTACAGTGGGGCGATCTCGGTTCACTGCAGCCACAACCAGTCAGACTCAAGCGATCCTCCCTCCTCAGCCTCCTAGGTAGCTGGGACTACAGGTGCACACCACCATACCTAATTTTTTTTGGTAGAGATAGGGTTTTGACATGTTTCCCAGGTTGGTGTTTTGTTTGTTTGTTTGTTTTTGAGGCAGAATCTCCCTCTGTGGCCCAGGCTGAAGTGCAGAAGCATGATCTTGGCTCACTACACACTTGCCTCCCGGGTTCACATGATTCTCATGCCTCAGCCTCTCAAGCAGCTGGCCTCTCACCTAGCTAATTTTTGTGTTTTCAGTAGAGATGGAGTTTGCCATGTTGGTCAGGCTAGTCTCAAACTCCTGGCCTCAAGTGATCTAACCACTTTGGCCTCCCAAAGTGCTAAGATTACAGGCGTGAGCCACCATGCCCAGCCTAATAAGCATTTTAACCCAAATGGGTTTCAGTATACTTTGTGGTTTTTCAAAACTGCATGCAAACAAATAATTTGTTACTATCAAGATTTATAATGCAATCGTGTATAATAAAAATAAGTTACAATCATACATGGTTTTTCATTTCACATTATTCTTAATTGTGTAATGCTGAAAAAGTATATTTCAGATTACTCTCATAAATACTGGTTTTTCCACCATAACATTCTTTGTTTATTCAAAACCATTTATTGCTATAAAAGTAGAATAGCAAATGTTTCAATTTTGTCCCCGTTTGTTATTAAACCAGCAAATGCTGGGTTTTTGCCCTTATTTCTCCCTTCTCTGATCAATAAATGCATTATTTAATGTTATAGGTAAGGATGTAAGAGTCATATAAGCCAGTGGCATACCGACTAGTTAGTAACGTCAAACTAATGAGACCACAGACCAACTTGCTTTTTTGACATCACTTCCAAATCTCTTTGAGCTAAATTTTCAGTCAGCATGTGAGAATTAGTCATAGCAATCCCATTACCTTAATGAGTATTCTATGTGTAACTCTATGCACCAAACATAAGGCCTTCACAGTTTATACATAGTTTATCTTTCAAATATCAAAATAATTTGCACATGTACAAAAACTCCAAATTCTTTATAAAGCCTAAACATATTTAAATAATGTATATATATACACATACACATATTTATATATTAATTTGTACATACATGCACACTATCAGTTATCTACATACCTAAGAAGTTGAGTTATAGTCATTAAAAGGATTATCCAAAATAAGTGACTGCATAGCAATATCTTGGACGGGGTTTGAATGAGCTATATATTTAACAGAGCGTGTCAAATGTGAGGACTCCCATTCTTGAGACTGTATGTATTACCCTAAATGAAACTATTTGAAGCCTGAATACTGCATTCAATAATACAGGCCTGGGAAGGAAGCATTTTTTTCTTCTTCCTGAAGTGAATTTGATGCTTCTGAAAGACTGACAGATTTGGAAGAGAAAGTATAGCTCTAAACTAAATTAAGGATTCACAGAACAAACACTGCAGCTGCAAGAGCAATTCAAATTTCCTATCACCAATGTTTCAATCCTCTTTTAAAAGAATGATTTCTGAGGTCAGAGGTTACTCCCATTTTCATGGCTATTCAGCCCCCTGGCTAATGTAGCTACCATGGGTGCCATTAAATGGTGGCAATTGCGATAATGGTTATATCTGCAAAGCAGCAAGTCACTTTATAAAGGCTGCCAACTACTATAAAAATAGTGATTTTTCAATTCCACAAATTATTTCTCTAACATTTTGTCTAAAACTGGCTTGCATTACTCAAATACTAAAAATGTATTTTTAAAATAAAATATTAATTACGTTTCATTCCAAAAGTTTCAAAGGACACTTAAAATAAATTTTAAATGAAAATATATTATCATCAAATAAGCCATGAGCAATGGCCCAGCTGCCTGGACTTAGAGTAATCCCAAGCAGTCTCTGATGCATATGTGTGTCCGTGAGTCTGTGCACATATACATCTGTTTCACAAACAGAAGGAAAACAACTCTTCCCTTCAAACCTCCTCTGCTAATTACTGTAAAAATGTAATTAGTCTGATATAAGGAAACTTGAACATATTTTGAAATAAATGTGTAATAATTTATTCATAGCAATGAAATATTACCTCAAAATAAAAATATCAAATATTCAAAAGAAAAATACTGAAAGTGGTAGTCTTGAAGAGAAGTAGTATAACATTATAGGGAAAACATTTCATAAAATGTAAATCTAGATTTCCAAAAATGATATAATTTTTGTATGGTTTTTTGTAAATGGAAAATGTTTTAAAAGAAAATAATTTATATCCTATATTGTTTCACTACATTAGTGAAACATAAAAATCAGTTTTGTATGACTCTGTATCTGAGAGAGCATTATCCTATTCACAGAAAAATAACACAAATACACATATAGTTTGTGTAATTGTGTAAGTTATAATAGACTACTGAAGTACTTAAATTGATCCTGATTTTCCGTGATTACCACTGAATGCTTTGAAATGGTAAGACAGCCTCATTTTGTACTTCAAAAATATTGAAAAATATTTAAATACAAATTTAACAGAAATATTATGCACAAAATCATGGGAACACATAGATGACTTTTCTTAATTCCCAAAAAGTATTTTATCTCAAACTGGAAAAAAACTTAAGAGGAAAATGAAACCTCTCAGAATTAAGACTCAAGGCTTTAAATTATTATCCATATAATTTTTTTATCTCAACATATAAATGAAACAATAATAATTCTTTTTCATCTCAGAAACTGACTCTTCAATTTAATAATTTAATGACTTGAACTTACATAGAAATGCAAGGGTTTTTTAGTGAATAAAAGAAGACACATATGACAAAAGGAAAGCTACTTTTCAAGTTTTAACTGATCAAATTACTCGATGAGATATAATATTACAGAAAAGTACTCAAATCCTAAGGCATTTTAGAATAATTTGAAATAGTAGAAGGTAAACCTCTTTAATTGTAGTCGGAGAGCAAGTCAATATTTAAATTTTACAGAAAAGCAAATTGGATCGGTTTTTTTGCCATCATATTTTCTTTTATATGTTATGTACTTTATTTGTACGTTGGGGAGGGTGGTGTGGTTAGTTGAGCTTAAAATGCAATACAATTTACCAATAGCTTGAGACCTCTAGTGTAAATTACAAGATAGGTCCCATTTAAATCCCGGACCAATTAATAGCAAAGCAAGATTCATTCATTCTATTTTAGTATTTTGAGAATTCTTGTTTCCAAAGAGTTTATTCAAACCATAATTTCATTCTGACACCTTTTTCAAAAAATGCATACTTCATTACATGGTCCTTGCACAATTGCACCACCTAGTGTTTACTCAATAATTCCACAAATTTAATAAAGTTTTTTCAGCATTTAAAGCAAAACAAAAACCCATACCATCACCACCATGACACCGCCACACTACATCAATCATCTAAACTTTGTTATCTTTTACTTATAAAAGTTTAACTTTGTTTGACTTATAAAAAATTTATAAACTATTAAGTTTGGAATATATTAAAATTAAAGATTTTAATTGTAATCTATTTAAAATATTCTAAATGTACACTGAAATACTCATTTCAAATGTGTTCAAACAGATTGTTATTTCAAAAAGACTAACTTTTAAATATCTAGAATGTATTTCAATGTCAAAATTAACAGACAAAAATGAGAATGGTAGGTGGCCTCTTCATGGCCAAAAGCAATTAATAGTGTATCTCCCCTTCCCTCTACTCCTTTGGCTTCTTGAGGAAAACAGAGTAGTAGGCACAGTAGGCTCTTTTTCCTGTTCTTCACCCAGAATCATATTTTAAAAGCTGTGTATATGGAAAGGTATGCTTCTACAGTTTCCTCAATAAATAGTTATTAGATTTTTAAAATTAATGTTCCTGTAACAGTGTTGAGCAATAACTTCTTTAAATATACATCTGTGAATGATAAATTACCATATTATATTAAATTTAAAATACTAACTTGACATTTAATAATGTACTTGATGATTACAAGTCATTATTGCAATTCTCCATGCTACTCAGGCATAAGTGATACACCACTATACACGTGAATTACTAGTGTCAACATTGACTTTACATAGTTGAAACTAAGAATTCATAAAGTAAGCTGGAGGGAGAAAAAGAGGAACTCAGGCAGAACAGAAAAGTACTCTAAGGCCTTTCCAAAGACTTTATGATCCATTATCTACACTTGGGAGAGCCAATCCTATTCCTTTTCTAGCAGCAGGGTGCCATGGCCATGGATTACAGAATTCCCTGGCGGGTAAGTATACCAGTTCTCCAACTTGCCAACCTCCAGTGTTGAAAGCCAGGAGAGAGCCAAATACAATTTGGCTTAGACTAGTAGTCCTAAGTGTTAAAGTGTGTGAGTAGAATGTGTGTGTGTGTGTGTGTGTGTGTGTGTGTAGAGAGAGAGAGAGAGAGAGAGAGAGAGAGAGAGGGAGGGAGAGAAAGAAAAAAAGAGAGAAATACATGAAAATGGAGGGCTTCCATCCAAACTGAAAACTAGTCCAGGCTCCCCATTTAAACTGCAAAGGTATGCAATCAAATCTTCTTCGGATGGTATCTACTATCCTTTGTTCTACAGCATCAGGCTTATATTATGATGCATTTTCTTATCCACCCTGTGATAATCTACCTGAACATTTTATCTTTCACCTTCTCTCTAGTTGAGATATGATTCATATAATTTGTTTCTCTATAGGACATAAAAAACAATCCAAGTGATTTCCTTGGTGCCATGATGTCAAGTAGAGCTCAGATCCACCTAGAAACATTCAAGTATTCACGGACCACGGTGTATCTCTAGAGGCTGAAGGTACACAAGAATATGACACCTCCTTGGCAAAAAATGGAACAATGGTCCACAAAGTCTTGCTCTTCCAGCCCCTCTAGTTTCTTATGAAAGGTTCCTATTATTCATCCTGAGAACTGGGCTTTATAGTGATATAAGGAGCTCAGATTTTTTTTTTACAGTATTATGAAATGTGCCTGTGAATTGAAAGCTTTTCCTGACGTATATAAAACTTTCCCTTTGCTAGACTGATGCAGGGTCTTGCTCCCACCATCCTAGAGGCCAACTGTAATAATACAATCTCCTAAAATCTGACAGCCATGCTTCTCAGGATACTATGTCTAACCCAGCTCACCAAGGAACCATACCTACAAAAACATTGTGGGATACTATATTCACTGAAGCAGAAAGATGCGAGCCATGCTTGGGAGAGCCTTAGCCTTAAATTAGCTCCTCTGATCAGCAAAATGGATAAAGGGGGGTGACACTCATTCCTGTTCCTTCTAACAAATAAAATGTAAGCGAAAAATGGTAAAAGGAGATATTTTATGCATGAAGTATGTGGAAATAGATAACTCAGAACCTTTAATATGAACTCAGAGCAAAACAGTAATGTAGCTTTTAAATTCAAGAGGAAAGAAGACAGAGTCCAGCCCTGCCCAAGGTAGGGGATCTAACAGACAATCCATCTTTACCAACAAGTTTGAATTTTCAACATAAAAGAGAAAGAAAATAAACTCACCCAATCTTTCCTACCTCTAGAGAACTCGAACAAAAGTTGCCTTGGCACTGAAAGGAGGCCAGGGGATTCTGTACCTGAGAAAACGTAAACTGAAGCAAGCCATTGCATAGAGTTACAGTCAAAATTCTCTTGACTGGGGCGTTTAAAGCATTTTAAATCTTGATTTAGCCCAAAGTGGTCACAGCCTTGTAAGTGACCTCGAATGCACAGCAAAAGCAAACAAAGTTCCTCTTGGAAGAATAATTACATGATTGTTCCAGAACCCAAAGGCTTATTTCATTTTTCAAATTTAAAAAATGACATACTAAAACAAGGTATCATGAAAAAGAACCAATAAAAACATTAGAAAGCAGAAACAACTCAAAAACTTAGTATATTGGAATTATCAGGCACAGATAATACTATATTTGTATCTAAAGACATAAAAAAGGTTAGAAATACTGCAGAGAATAGAAAACTTTAAAAAAAGACAAAAGATTTCAGAGAAAGTAAATAAACTAGAAATGAAAAACATAATTCTTGAAATTAGAAACTCAATAGAAAGAATTAATTCCAGATTAGAGAGCTGGGAAACATGAAAGAGTAGCTAGTTTAAAAGACAGTTTAACAAATAATCCTATTAAAAAGTAGGCAAATGAGAAAACATATCTCAAAGGAGACATACAAATGACCAAGAAATATATTTAAAATGCTGAACAACACTAATCATTAATGAATTATAAATCAAAACCACAGAGACATCATCTTACACAGTTAGAACGGCTATTATCAAAAAGACCAAAAAAACAACAGATGCTGGTGAGGATGCAGAGAAAAAAGGAGAGTAGGTTCAACTATTAAACACTGTTGGAGGGAATGTAAATCAATACAGCCATTATGAAACACAGTATGGAGATTTCTCAAAACTAAAAATAGAACTACCGTAAGATCCAGCAATTCCACTACTGTGTATATATACAAAAGAAAGGAAATCAATATATCAAAGAGATATTTGCCTTCCCATTTTATTGCAGCACTATTCACAATAGCTAAAGTATGGAATAAACCCAAGTGCCTATCAATGAATAAACAAATAAACATACACACACACACACATTGAAATATTATTCAGCCATTATAAAGACTGACATTCTGTCATTTGTCAATGTAACATGTCATCATGTTAAGGGAAGTAAGCCAGTAGAGAAAGACAAATATCACATGTTCTCACTCATATGTGGAAGGTTTAAAAAAAAGAAAAAAAGGTGGCTCTCATGAAGATAGAGTGTAGACTGGCGGGTACCAGAGGTTGTCAAGGTAGGGTGGGGGGATGATGAAGAGCAGTTTATTAATAGATATGAATGGTGTTTGACAGATCAGTAGAATGACTGTACTTAACAGTAATCTATTATACATTTCAAAATAGTTATAAGAGAATAATTCAAATATTTCTACCATAAAGATAAATACTTAAGGTGACAGATATTCTAATTACCCTGATTTGATATATGAATGCATCAAATTATCACATGTACTCTGAAAATATGTACATCATTATGTATCAATTAAAAATTTAATTAAAAACAAGACATATAACTCAAAACAAAAATAAATACTAGGGGCATCCCCAATTTTTTTTAAAAAAGCGAACATACGTAAGTATTACATAATACTTACAAGAGACACATTTAAAATATAAGGATACACAAAGATTGAAAGAGGAAAGGAAAAATGATTTTTCATTAACATACTAACAAAAAGATACCTGGTGCAGTTATATTAATATCAAGCAAAAAAAGAATTTAAGAATTATGTCTAAAGATAAAGAGTCAGTTTATAACGACAGAGGTTCAACTCACCATGAAAAAACAATTTATAATTAACATGCATCTGATAACACACCTTCAAAATATATAAAATAAAAACTAACAGAACTTAATTTACTCTTAGTTTCCTGAATGGCAATCAGAAAAAAAAAAATCAGAGTAGATATAGATTTTAGAACACCATTAACAAATCTGTCGCAATGGGCACGTAGAGAACACTACACTACAAAAGCTACAGAATATATACTCTTTTAAAACTCAATTTGGACATAAAAAAATCAAATGGGCCATAATACCCTAAGTCTTGACAAATCTTAAGGTATTTGCATCATAAAAAATACATTTTCTTTCCTTATTTTTTTTTTTAAGAGACCAGGATCTCACCATGTTGCCCAGGCTTATCTCAAACTCCTGGCCTCAAGAGATCCTCCAGCCTCAGCCTCCCAAATAACTAGAATTATAGGTATGAGCCATCATAGTCAGCAAAACACATTTTCTAACTAATTCAGCTGGAACTCAAGAAAAAAAGAATTAAAATAAATGTCCATATGTTAAGAATCAGGAAACACACTTCTAAACAACCATGGGTGAAAGAAAAACATCAACAGAAAAAGTTTTAAGTACGTATGTTAAAAACAGTGATGAAAATATCATTCGTTGGCCAGGGACGGTGGCTCACACCTATAATCCCTGCATTTTGGGAGGCCAAGGTTGGTGGATCACCTGAGATCAAGAGTTCAAGACCAGCCTGGTCAATATGGTGAAACCTGGTCTCTACTAAAAATACAAAAATTAGCTAGGCATGGTGGCAGATGCCTGTAATGCCAGCTACTTGGGAGGATGAGGCAGGGAGAATAGTTGAACCTGGGAGGCAGAGGTTGCAGCGAGCCGGGATCATGCCACTGCACTCCAGCCTGGGCGACAGAGTGAGACTTCTTCTGAAAAAACATATATATATATATCATTTGTGCTAAGCATCTACCTAAAGAAATTAAAAATAAAAAGCTGCAAAGGAAATTAAAAGTAATTAAAAGGAAATAATAAAATTAGCAGAATTAATGAATTCAGAAACAAAAACATCATAGTAAAGAAAGTACTTTATACTTTAATGAAAACTAGAAAAAAATTACCAGGTCATTAGCATAAAAAGATATTTAAAAACTATTCTCATAAACAGGAATTAGGAAGACAGACATAAGAACACACCCACAGCAGTGGCTTCTTCCACTCAAGCTTCTGATCTTGTTGTTTCAAATAGTAAGAAGAGAGATCTGAAATTTAGTTGTTTATGCAGTAAAAATGTGCTCACTCCCTCTCTTTCCTATGCCACCTCCCACTGCTTCAAGACCTTTCTGCAGTCTCTCTGATCTCCCTCCCATTCTGTCTTAAACATCTTCAAATGCATCAACCAATGCTTTCTCTCTTCTCCTTGTCTTCTGTAAAACTTGATTCTGCCTTAATTATACTGCCTTCTCCTATGTCCTCATGTGTAGATTCTTTATCTCACACATTCTCAATAGCATTAACTATATTTAAGAGTCTCCCATCTTAAGAAACACACACACACCCCTTCCTCTAATCCCAATTACCACCATTCTACTTGGTTTAAAAACCAACTCTTGAAAGAGATTTTCTTCATATATTCACAACCCCTGAACTATGGTTTCTATTTTCACCACCCAAAGAAACTGCTTTCGCTAAGATCACCAATGATCTCCTTGTTACTAAAGCTAATGGACCTTTCTCAGGCCTTGTATCACTTGAGGTTTCTCCTATTATTTGACAATGTTAACATCTCCTCTTTCTAGTAATATTTTCTTCTCTTTGCTCCCCAAACTAGTTTACTTCCTATCTTTCTGACCATTCTTCCTTAAGTACCATTTTTCTGCTCATGTCTAATATTCCTCAACATTCTGTCCTAGGTCCTCCTCTCACTCTATCTGCTATCCTTGGGTGATCTATCTGCTTCCACAGCTTCAATTTCCATCTATAAAATTAAGTATCAAGCATATATATATGCACACACACATACACACACACACACACACACACACACACACACACCCCCACCCCCATAGGAAGGTAGGCTGTTTCCCTTTCACCTATCCCCCAACTCCTGAAATAAGAATTCCTTCATATAATGTTACTTACCAAGGACCAAAATTAACTTCTCTTCATCAAGCAAACCTATCTATTTTTCTGTCATTCCAGTTTTAGTAAATAATACCATCATTCAATTGCTCAAGACAGAAACCTACATACAGGTCTTTTCTCATCCTTTTCCCTTGCCACTCACATCTAATCAACCACTATCCACTAAAGTCTACCTTATAAATGTCTTTCAAAATGATCTAAACCTCTTCTCTGAAATATCAGCATTTATTCTAAGATTTCAAAAACTATGACCCTCAAATTCAACACTTCTTATGTACAATATAAACTTTGCTAATTCATAAGAAAAATTAGCTTAGCTTTCATTTATAAATAAATTCATCCATATATACATTACTATGTTCAAGTGTCTCATATTTTTAAAAAAGAAATAAAACAATAAAAACCTTTCCCTCTACTCTCAGCCACTTCCTTCTACTCCCAATTGAATGAATTTATTATTCATTCAAGATCTCTTAATAATCTTGTATATTCCAGCCACTGTGCTAGGAAGAAGAGACAGGATCTCTACCCTAAAGACTTATTCAGATTGCTGCATATATTCACCCGTAATTTTTTAGAGATTTTTGGCATAGGAAAGATAAATCCAATAAATCTCACTCCTTCAAAAGAGGGCTCTGAGATGTCAGACATTAAGGGTGTCCGTAATACATTGCAAGTCAAGGGGCAACATGTGATTGCACAATAAAAATAGTCCTACTGTGGCATTCCAGCCTGAGTGACAGAGTGAGACCTTGTCTCTAAAAAATAAATAAATTTTAAAACATAGTCATAGATAATGATAACAGTTAGGGGAGAATTCATCCTGCTTCATGACTGGAACCTAAATCCCTGTGGGATCTACAGGCTTAAGCCATAGAACCAAACTTTCCAGGATAAACACATGAAATCAGAATCATTGGTTCAGCCCTACTGACAGCATCAGCAGGACTATCACCTATGGACTCTCAAACCCTGTTCTGCCATTTTATATTTTCCTCTGAGAAATCTCTATAATTTAGAAATACCTGGTTCTAAAGGTTGTGATTTCATATTTCAGTTATCTTCCATTTCAGAAGGGCCCTATTCAAATAAAGGCCCTGTACCTCAGCTAGTCAGCCTAAGCAATCAAGTGACAGACAAGCGGTATGCCTCTTATCTACCTAAGAGACAAGTTAGTCACCATGCCTCCCACAAGAAGTTCTAACAACTGGAGTGATTCTCCACTGCAGAGGTCGGGAAGGATGCAGATTCACCAAAGGAGCTTTGTTAAACTCTACTCTCTAAACTGTGGTACAAAATAGGCATTTACTCTCAGACCTACAAATTCTAAGAATGTCAAAATACAAAGATAAAAATCCAATGCAATTCACTGCAGCACTATGTATAACAGCAAAAGAACAGAAACAACCTAAATATCCATCAATAGGGAAATGGCTGAATAAGTATAGTACATCTACACAACGTGATTCTTGCAGCTGTAAAAAAAAAAAAAAAAGAATGAGAAATATCTCTATGCAGTCCTACAGCATGATCTTCAGAATAAAGTGGTTTGTGAAGAAAATCAGAGGATACAGTATATTACAGTATCTAAGAAGGAGATACACATACACTTTTTTTTAAAGAAGGCTAAACTAAAAAGTAAAAATTAAAAAAAAAAAATTATAGAAAGAGAAATGGAGGGAGAGACCAAGGTGGAGTGGAAAGGAATGAAATCTAAGCTCTCAATGTCTTGTTTTATAAATTTGATTTGGGAGCCACATAATAGTTTACAAATTTTTAAAATTTTGTGAAGTTAAATAATGAGGGAAAAGCCATTTTAAAAACCAAAAACAAAATGAAATTCAACCATACCAAGAACTATTTCAAGTGATTTTAAATTACAGCAATTTTCTGTTCATCCCTAATGGAATATCCTATGGAGGAGAGGAGACTGTAAAGAGACAGAGAAACGCCAAGAAATTACTAGCTTGGGTAATCATATGCTAGTAATGATATTGATACTGTTATTTTAAAACTGTATTTGCTTTAGTGTAGTAAGTGTAAATATCTGTTTAGAAACAACATTTTCAGCATAAATCAGATACAAAAGGTAAAATCAAGGAAGTAAAAACCCTGCATTAAAAAATTCAAATCATAAATATCAGTAAAAACTCATGACATATTTTGTTTTAAAAAAATACTGTTTTCCAGCTCAGACCACTATGAAGGCCTAGAAACAATGACCAAATCAATAATGCACAAGTTGTGGCCTCATTGTGGCCTCTACATATATTTCTCAAAGAACCAGGGCTCTTTGAAGAAATAGCTGATTCCAAGTCTGAAATAGGAAATGTACAAGATAAACCTCAAACACCTTGTTCTGGGACTATGTCAAAAGGACTCAGGAACCAACTTGAAGAGATTAACATAATCTTCTAAAACTGAACACTCATACACCATATGACCCAGCATTTCTACTTACAGGTATGTGTTCCCCAAAAACCTGCATATGTACAAGAAAAGAATGTATGTGTCTTCAGAATATCAAACATCTGGCCCAGGTACAGTGGTTCATGCCCATAATTCCAGTGTTTGAGAGGCTAAGACAGAAGGATCATTTGAGGTTAAGAGTTAAAAACCAACACAGGCAACAGAGCAAGACCCCATCTCTAAAAAAAATACAAAAAGCAAAATTATAAAAAATAGAAAAACAAAAATCTAGGGAAAAAAACCCAAATGAACAGAAGATTAAATGACTAAACCATGAGCTATTCAAGCAGAGTACTATATAGCAGATAAGAAAATGAATCACAGTAATGTGCAACAATATGGATGAACCTTAGCAATATAATATTATAAAGAAAAAATGTAGGTTATTGCCAAAGTCATTGCTTTTCAAAGTCTAAGTTTAATAGGAAAATTTTAATAGAAATGCCTATTAAATTTCCAAAAATAATTACTAGCTAAAAGAAAAAAGAAAGCTCTAATACTAAAACATCTGTATATTTTTAAAATCCACTAGTAGGCTGGGCGCGGTGGCTCAGGCCTGTAATCCCAGCACTTTGGAAGGCCAAGGCGGGTGGATCACAAGGTCAGGAGTTCAAGACCAGTCTGGCCAACATGGTAGAACCCCATCTAACATAAAGACACAGGCATGCATATATTCATTGCACCACTATTAACAATAGCAAAGCTATGGAATTAAACCAGATGCCCATCAGTGGTAGACTGGATAAAGAAAATGTGGTACACATACACTATGGAATATTATGCAGCCATAAAAAAGAATGAGATCCTGTTCTTTCCAGGAACATGGATGGCACTGGAGGCCATTATCAAGACTATCCTAACACAATGAAACCCCATCTCTACTAAAAATATAAAAATTAGCAGGGCGTGGTGGCACGCATCTGTAGTCTTGGCTACTCGGGAGGCTGAGGCAGAGGAATCACTTGAACCCTGGAGATGGAGGCTACGGTGAGCCAAAATAAGTCACTGCACCCCAGCCTAGGCAACAGAGTGAGACTCCATTTCAAAAACTCTGCTAGTAAAAAAATATGACTGTAATATAGTTTGGATATGTGTCCCCTTCAAATCTCAAGTTGAAATGTAATCCCCAGTGTTGGAGATGGGGCCTGGTGGGAGGTGTTTGGATCATGGGGACAGATCTCTCATGAATGGCTTGGTGTTCTCTTCATGATAGTGAGTTCTCACTCTTTGAGTTTAAGTAAGATCTGGTTAATTAAGAGTCTGGAACCTCTCCCCTCTCACCATGTGATACAATAACAATGACTCCTTTGCCTTCCACCATGACTGAAAGGTTCACGAGGCCTCATCAGGAGCAGGTGCCAGCACCATGTTTCCTGTACAGCTTGCAGAACCTGAGCCAAAATAACAACTCTTTTCTTTATAAATTACCCAGCCTCAGATACTTCTTTATAGCAATGTAAATGGACTAATACAGACTCCTATAATAGCAAGAGCATGTTGGACACACTGATCTTCGATAACATTAAAGCAATTAAGACTCAGAATATATTAAAAGCAAAATGCTGGCATAATGCTTCTGTTCTGTAAAACCAAAGACTTACATGTGAATTATTTGTTAAAAGGCACCCATTTGAGAAGGATGATATTTTTTATAATGTGCTAGATTTCTCATTGCCCTTTTTTAACCTATCCCATCACAGTCTTTCCTACTTAAATCTTATCCTACTATAAACCTAAATATGAATATTCTATTTTGCTTTTTCTTTAAGAGATAGGGTCTCACTATGTTGCCCAGCCTGGTCTCAACTCCTGGGCTCAATTAATCCTCCTGCCTCAGCTTTCCAAACTGCTGGGGTTACAGGTGTGAGCCACCACACTTGACCCTGCTTTCCTTAAAACAATATTTTATATTCTATATTCTATTTAAAATCCAAGTACTCTATTATAGTACCCCAAAAACATTGTAATAAGTTATTTCACTAGTATCAATATTGAATCTGTATTTGGGCACTGTTAAATTGAGCAGAATGAAGACTTACAAAAAATAAAATTTCTCTATTCTCTTCTATGTTGATTATTCCAGTTATTCCCAGAGAAAAATATATACACCTACTCTAATGCATAAAAATTAATTTTAAATAGATTCCACAAAACAATAAAATGCCAATTTTTAAAGATTTATTCCTATATTAGGTAACAAGTGTTTAAAAGACACCTGCATTTTAAAAAGTAATTAAAAGGTAATTCAATTTAAAAAATAGACACTGTTAGGAAGATTATAAGGTATAAACACAGTATCGCCTCTTTCTTATTTTGACTTTTAAATGCAGGAGGTACATCTGTGGGTTTGTTATACAGGTATTTGCGTGATGCTGGATATCTTTTAGACTTTACAAATCAGTTGAGAAGACAAAGAATACAGACACAAACAACAAAACAAAAATACAGGAAACGTCACAGGAAATACATGACTAAATGCCAAATAAAAGGCACTAACAAGAAAGCTATAAATTACTTAATACAGAGAAATCACTATGGACCAAGAGTGATTAGAAACAGCATCTTGGAAGAAATGGAACCTGTGTTTGTCAGATGAGTAGCCAACATTTAGAAAATAACAGAGGTGAGACGGGATCCAAGATGGCCGAATGGGAACAGCTCTGGATTGCAGTTCCCAGCAAAAATGCAGAGGATGAGTGATTACCTCATTTCCAAACTAATTTTTACTGCCCACAGACCATGAGATTCCCAGGCATAAAAGCTCCACGAGCCCCCCACTGCAGCCGTTTCAGCCTGCACAGTGGGTTTTCACAGAAAAACTCACACAAATCCGGGCACCATTTCAACTGGCGACTGGAATGCCTAGGAAACAAAGTCGCCCCGTTCAACTGAAAAAAAGGGGACTGAAACAGGGAGCCAGGCCAGGAGATTCCAGAGTGGAAAAGCGCCACAAGCCCACAGTGCAGCTGTTTCGGCGGCGCAGCGGGTCTCCGCACAAAACTCACGCAAATCCCGGCGTCATTTCAACTGGCGACTGGAACACCTGGGGAACAGAGTCGCCCGAGCAACTGAAAAGAAAAGGGGGGGGGACTGAACAGAGAGCCAGGTAATCTGGCTGGCGGGTCTCCACCCCAACGAAGACCAGCAATCTGAAATGCTCTGGATTGAAAGTTTCACAGCAAGCACAGCTAGACCTGAGACGGTCCACCACTGTGGGGGAAGGGCATCCGCCATTACCGAGGCAGACCACCATTACGAAGGCAGCCTGCCATTACAGAGGCAGACTGCCATTACCAAGGCAGTTCTAACTATAACCCTATAAACAAAACTGCAAGGAGGTTCCCACAGCAGCTGGGCAGAGCCCACGGCAGCTTAGCAACACCTCTGCTGGCAGACTGTGACTAGGCTACCTTCTCGCTGGGCAGGGCATCTCAGAAAAAAGGCAGCAGCACGACAGAAACTTATAAATAAAGCCCCACCTTCCCGGGACAGAGCACCTGAGAAAAACGGTGGTTATGAGTTCTACTGCAACACACTTAACTACATACCTGCCCAGCAGCTCTGAATGGAACAATGGAGCTCACAGCTCAGCACCTGAGCTCCTATAAAGGACAGACTGTCTCCTCAAGCAGCTCCCGACCTCCGTATACCCAAAGAGTCACCTCATAAAGGAGAGCTCAGGCTGACATCTGGTGGGTATCCTTTTGGGACAAAGATAGCAGAAGAAGAAACTGGCAGCAACCCTTACTGTTCTGCAGCTGCTGCAGATGATCCCCAGGTAAGCAGGGTCTGGAGTGGACCTCCAGCAGTCCTATAGCACAGGGGCCTGACTGTTAGAAGGAAAACTAAGAAACAGAAAGAAGTAACTTCATCATCAACAAACAGGACGTCCACTCAGAGACCCCATCTGAAAGTCATCAACTACAAAGACCACAGGGAGATAAATCCACAAAAATGGGAAGAAACAAGTGTAAAAAGGATGAAAACACCCAAACCCAGGACGCGTCTCCTCCTCCAAAGGACCATAACTCCTCAACAGCAAGAGAAGAAGACTGGATGGAGAATGAGTCTGATGAAATGACAGAAACAGGCTTCAGAAGGTGGGTAATAAGAAACTTCTCTGAGCTAAAATAAAATTTTCTAACCCAATGCAAAGAAACTAAGAACCTTGAGAAAAGGTTTGATGAAATGCTAATGAGAATAAACAGCTTAGAGAGCAATACAAATGAAATCATGGAGCTGAAAAACACAACACAACAACTTCGCGAAGCATACACAAGTTTCAACAGCCAAACTGACCAAGCAGAAGAAAGCATATCAGAGATTGAAGATCAACTCAATGAAATAAAATGAGAAGGCAAGATTAGAGAAAAAAGAGTGAAAAGAAATGAACAAAGCCTCCAAGAAATATGAGATTATGTGAAAAGATCTAATCTACGTTTGATAGGTGTACCTGAACGTGACAGAACGAATCCAAGCTGGAAAACACTCTTCAGGATATTACCCAGAAAAACTCCCCAATCTAGCAAGACAGGCCAATATTCAAGTCCAGGAAATACAGAGAACACCACAAAGATATTCCTCAAGAGAGCAACCCCAAGGCACATAATCGTCAGACTCACCAGGGTTGAAATGAAGGAAAAAATGCTAAGGGCAGCCAGAGAGAAAGGTCAGGTTACCCACAAAGGGAAGCCCGTCAGACTCACAGAGAATCTCTCAGCAGAAACCCTACAAGCCAGAAGAGAGTGGAGGCCAATATTCAACATCCTTAAAGAAAAGAACTTTCAACCTAAAATTTCATATCCAGCCAAACTAAGTTCCATAAGTGAAGGAGAAATAAAATCCTTTACAAACAAGCAATTGCTCAGAGATAGCATGACCATCGGGCCTGCTTTACAAGAGCTCCTGAAAGAAGCACTAAACATAGAAACCAGTACCAGCCACTCCAAAAACAAACTGAATGGTAAAGAGCATCAACGCAATGAAGAAACTGCATCAACTAATGGGCAAAACAACCAGCTAGCATCAAAATGGCAGGATCAAATTCACATGTAACAATATAAACCCTAAATGTAAATAGACTAAATGCCCAAATCAAAAGACACAAGACTGGCAAATTGGATAAAAAGTCAAAACCCATCGGTGTGCTGTATCCCGAAAACCCATCTCACATGCAAGGATACACAAAGGCTCAAAATAAAGGGATGGAGGGAGATCTACCAAGCAAATGGAGAGCAAAAAAAAAAAGCAAGAGTTGCAATTCTCGTCTCTGATAAAATAGACTTGAAACCAACAAAGATCAAAAGAGACAAAGAAGGACATTACATAATGGTAAAAGGATCAATGCAACAAGAAGAGCTAACGATCCTAAATATATACGCACCCAATACAGGAGGACCCACGTACATAAAGCAAGTTCATAATGACTTACAAAGAGATTTAGACTTCTACAGACTAATAGTGGGAGACTTTAACACTCCACTGTCAATATTAGACAGATCAACGAGACAGAAAATTAACAAGCCAGGACTTGAACTCAGACCTAGACCAAGCAAACCTAATAGACATCTACAGAACTCTCCACCCCAAATCTACCGAATATACATTCTTCTCAGCACCACATCACACCTACTCTAAAACTGACCACATAATTGAAAGTAAATCACTCCTCAGCAAATGCAAAAGAATGGAAAACATAACAGTCTCTCAGACCACACTGCAATCAGGTTAGAACTCAGAATTCAGAAACTAACTCAGAACTGCACAGCTTCATGGAAACTGAACAACTGGCTCTTGAATGTTCACTGGATAAACAATGAAATGAAGGCAGAAATAAAGATGTTCTTCCAAACCAATGAGAACGAAGATACAACATACCACAATCTCTGGGACACATTTAAAGCAGTGTCTAGAGGAAAATATACAGCATTAAATGCCCACATGAGAAGCAAAGAAAAATCCAAAGTCGACACCCTATTGTCAAAAGTTAAAGAGCTAGAGGAGCAAGATCAAAAAACCTCAAAACGTAGCAGAAGATAAGAAATAACTAAGATCACAGCAGAACTGAAGGAGACAGAGACACAAAAAAAGTTCAAAAAAATCAATAAATCCAGGAGTTTTAAAAGATAAACAAAATAGACCACTAGCCAGATTAATAAAAAAGAAAAGAGAGAAAAATCAAATAGATGCAATAAAACATGATAAACGGGATATCATCACAGATTCCACAGAAATACGAATCACCATCAGAGATTACTACAAACACCTCTATGCACATAAACCAGTAAATCTGGAAGAAATGGATAAATTCCTGGACACTTGCATCCTCCCAAGCCTAAACCAGGAAGAACTTGAAACCCTGAATAGACCAATAACAAGGTCTGAAGTTGAGGCAGCAATTAATAACCTACCCACCAAAAAAAGCCAAGGTCCAGATGGGTTCACAGCTGAATTCTACCAGACATACAAAGAGGAGCTGGTACCACTCCTTCTGAAACTATTCCAAACAATCCAAAAGGAGGGAATCCTTCCCCAAATCATTTTATGAGACCAATATCATCCTGATACCAAAACCCGGCAGAGACTCAACAAGAAAAGAAAACTTCAGGCCAATATCCATGATGAACATAGATGCAAAAATCTTCAATAAAATACTGGCAAGCCCACTACAACAGCACATCAAAAAGCTTATCCATCATGATCAAATAGGCTTAATGCCACGGATGCAAGGCTGGTTCACCATACGCAAGTCTATAAACATAATTCACCACATAAACAGAACCAAAGACAAAATCCACATTATTATCTCAGAGGTGCAGAGAAGGCCTTTGACAAAATTCAACAGCCCTTTATGCTAAAAACACTCAATAAACTAGGTATTGACGGAACGTATCTCAAAATAATAAAAGCTATTTATGACAAACCCACAGCCAATATCATACTGAACACGCAAAAACTGGAAGCATTCCCTTTGAAATCTGGCACTAGACAAGGATGCCCTCTCACCACTCCTATTCAATATAGTATTAGAAGTTCTAGCCAGAGCAGTCAGGCAAGAAAAAGGAATAAAGGGTATCCAATTAGAAAAGGAGGAAGTCAAATTGTCTCTGTTTGCAAATGACACGATTGTATATTTAGAAGACCCCATCGTCTCAGCCCAAAATCTCCTGAAACTGATAAGCAACTTCGTCAAAGTCTCAGGATACAAAATCAATGTGCAAAAATCACAAGCATTCCTATACACCAATAACAGACTTAAAGAGAGCCAAATCAAGAATGAACTGCCATTCACAATTGCTACCAAGAGAATAAAATACCTAGGAATACAATTAACAAAGAATGTAAACGACCTCTCAAGGAGAACTACAAACCACTGCTCAACGAAATAAGAGAGGACACAAACACATGGAGAAACATTCCATGTTCATGGTTAGGAAGAATCAATATCGTGAAAATGGCCATACTGCCCCAAATAGTTTATAGATTGAATGCTATCCCCATCAAGCTACCAACAACCTTCTTCACAGATCTGGAAAAAAACCACCTTAAACTTCATATGGAACCAAAAGAGAGTCTGCATAGCCAAGTCAATTCTAAGCAAAAAGAACAAAGTGGGAGGCATCACACTACCTGACTTCCAACTATACTACAAGGCTACAGTAATCAAAACAGCATGGTACTGGTACCAAAACAGAGATATAGACCAATGGAACAGAACAGAGGCCTCAGAGGCAACGCCACACATCTACAACCATCTCATCTTTGACAAACCTGACAAAAACAAGCAATGGGTAAAGGAGTCCCTGTTTAATAAATGGTGTTGGGAAAACTGGCTAGCCATGTGCAGAAAGTAGAAACTGGACCCCTTCCTGACACCTTACACTAAAATTAACTCCAGATGGATTAAAGACTTAAACATAAGACCTAACACAATAAAAACCCTGGAAGAAAACCTAGGCAAAACCATTCAGGACATAGGCATAGGCAAGGACTTCATGACTAAATCACCAAAAGCAGTGGCAACAAAAGGCAAAATAGACAAATGGGACCTAATTAAACTCCAGAGCTTCTGCATAGCA
Source organism: Ateles fusciceps (assembly GCA_036589455.1). NCBI lineage: Eukaryota > Metazoa > Chordata > Mammalia > Primates > Atelidae > Ateles > Ateles fusciceps. Next base: position 32,236,989 of record JAZHEH010003205.1, read on the forward strand.
AAAGAAACAATCATTAGAGTGAACCGGCAACCAACAGAATGGGAAAAAATTTTTGCAATCTACCCATCTGACAAAGGGCTAATATCCAGAATCTACAAAGAACTACAACAGATTTACAAGAAAAAAACAAACAAGCCCATTCGAAAGTGAGCGAAGAATAGGGACAGACACTTTACAAAAGAACACATATATGAGAAATGCAAATCAAAAATACATTGAGATACCATCTCACGCCAGTTAGAATGGCGATCATTTAAAAAACTAGAGACGACAGATGCTGGAGAGGATGTGGGGAAATAGGAACACTTTTACACTATTTGTGGGAGTGTAAATTAGTTGAACCATTGTGGAAGACAGTGTGGTGATTCCTCAAGGACCTAGAAATAGGAATTCCATTTGACCCAGCAATCCCATTACTGGGTATATATCCAAAGGATTATAAATCGTTCTATTGTAAGGACACATGCACATGAATATTCATTGCGGCACTGTTTACAATAGCAAAGACTTGGAACCAACCCAAATGCCCACTGATGATAGACTGGAGAGGGGGAAATGTGGCACATATATGCCATGGAATACTATGCAGCCATAAAAAACTATGAGTTCATGTCCTTTATAGGGACATGGATGAACCTGGAAACCATCATTCTCAGCAAACTGACACAAGACAGAAAATCAAACACTGCATGTTCTCACTCACAGGCGGGTGCTGAACAATGAAAACACATCTACACAGGGAGGGGGAGCATCACAAACTGAGGTCTGTGGGGGGTAACTAGGGGAGGGACAGCGGGGACTGGGGGAGTTGGAGAGGGATAACATAGGAAGAAATGCCAGATATAGGTGATAGGGAGGAAGGCAGCAAACCACATTGCCACGTATGGACCTATGCAACAATCCTGCACGTTCTTCACATGTACCCCAAAACCTAAAACGCAATAAATTTTTTAAAGAATACTATTTATTGTGGAAAATATATCTCTCACATAAAAATTGTGATTTAAAGCAAAAAAAAAAAAAAAAAGATAGGTTACTAGTTAACTATAGAAGGCCTTGTATGCCAAACTAAGAATTATGAAATTAAATTTAACCTCTTGGGGCCTGATGGCACTGAAAGAAAAGCATCCAACAGACTCACTGACACTTGGAGAAAGCAATAGTATTTTTTAAGTGTTTAGTTCTCCCCACACCACTGTAAGGGGAAGAGACGAAGAATGGACATAAAAATAAGCTTGACTGAATTTTACAAACTTTTGCCAAGTAATAATAAAATTACAAATGAGTAATATGAACTCTTCAACTGTTAATTCCATTTATGAACTATGATGCAACTTTTTCTTTTATTCTAAGAACTAATCATTTATTTCAAACTGTGGGAAGTACTTCCCACCCATCCCCAATCTTGGTACATGTCAGAGCCAGTTATTTTTGCAGCTTTGAAGTTGCCTCAAGATCTGTCATTTGGTTAGGTCAGGGGATGAATGCCTGAGGTGTTTTGTGCTCCAGGATGCTATTTTTCCTCAATTCATCTCTATCTGGAAATGATTTATGCATTTTTGGAGTGTAGGGTATTGTTTAAAATATTTAAAATATCAACAAGTCCCATGTTGACCCTGTCATATTCAAGACATAATTTTCCATTATTCTATTTTGTGTAAATATTTAACCTCACCTTTACATCAATCTGATGGTTTAAAAACAAAACACAGAAAACTTTTTCTTGGTAAGTAGAGCATTCAATGTGAATTGAGTCATAGGGATATGCAATTTTAGAAGAAAGAGGACTGTTTTTCTAGCTTTGCTGTGAAATAATTTCAAGTTAATGGAAGAGTTGCAAGAATAATTTTTTTATAAACTCCTATGTACCCTCGACCCAGATTCCCCAATTAACATTTTAACTCATTAAATTTAACATTCTCTTATACACACAAACACATACAAATTTCTTTCAAGCCATTTGAAATTAAGTTGCAGACACAATGTTCCACTACCCCCTTAGTATGTCAGTATGTATCTCCTAAAACCAAGGACACTCTCCCACATAACCACAGTATAACCATCAAAATCAATAAATTAATATCAACACAATTTTACCATTTAAACCAGAGACCAAATTCCAGTTTTACCCATTGTTCCAATAATGTTATATACAATTCAGGATCATGCTTTGCATTTCATTGTTATGTCTCTTTCGTTCCCTTCAATTTGGAACACTTCTTGCTGTCTCTCAATTTTGACATTTCTGATGTATAAAGGCTGGTTACTTTATAGAAGGTTCTTCGCTTTGGATTTTTCTAATGTTTCCTTGGAATTAGAAGTGGCTTATATATTTTTGGCAAGAATACTGCAAAACTCATACCATGCTCTTCTAGGTTCATTATATCAGGAGGCACATAATGTCAACCTGTCCCATTATTGGGACTGACAACTTATGTCACTTGGTTAATTGGTGTCTGCCATGATTTCCCTCAGCTAATAAGTATTTTGTACTTGATCACCTGAGGTCAGGAGTTTGAGACCAGCCTGGCTAACATGAAACCCCATCTGTACTAAAAATACAAAAAATTAGCTGGGTGTGATGGCAGATGCCTATAATTCTGGCTAGTTAGGAGGCTGAGGTAGGAGAATCGCTTGAACCTGGGAGGCAGAGGTTGCAACGAACCAAGATCACACCATTGCACTCCAGCCTTGGCAACAAGAGTGAAACACCGTCTCAAAAAAAAAAAAAAAAAAAATTAAGTAATAAATATTTTGTGGGCAGGTATTATGAAATTATGCAAGTATCCTTGTCATCAAAATTTTACCTACTACCGAGAAGAACAAAAATGGTGAGTGAATCCTGAACCAACAACTGAGGTATCCAGGTTCTCTCACTGGGCTGACTAGGCGATTGGTGCGATCCATGGAGAGTGAGGAGAAGCAGGGTGATGTGACAGCCCACCTGGGAGCCACATGGGGGAAGGGGAGCTCCCACCCTCAGCCAAGGGAGGTGGTGAGAAATTGTGCTACCCTGCCCAAGAAACCATACTTTTCCAGAGATCTGAGCAGCCCTCAGATTAGGAGAATCCCTCATAAGCTCATGCCAGCAAGACCTTAGTCCTAAGCACAGAGCTGTGCAGATTCTCCGCTGCCACTTGGCTGGAGACTACTAAGACTACCAAGTTCCCAGGGGGGAGGGGTGGCAGCCATCACTATAGCACCAGTCTGCTGTTTTTCCCCCTGCCAGTGCCAAGGAGACTGGGCAGTTTGGACACAGAAGGAATTCCTCACAGTGTAGCATAGTGGCTGTGAAAGAGTTGTGGCCCGACTGCCTCTTTAAGCCAGACCCTCACTCATCCCTCCTCACCAGTTAGGGGGCCTCCCTGAGGGAGTTTCAGCAACTCTAGCCAGGGGTTTATGGACAGAACTCTGATCTCCCTGAGACTGTGCCCCTGTGGGGAGGGGCAGCCATAATCTCCATAGATCAGCAGACTCAGTCTTTCCCCTGCTGGCTCTAGGGAATCCAGGTGGTCCAGGCCAGTGGCATTCCCCCCCAGCGCAGCATACCCCCTCAGTCATGGGACAGCCAGAGTGCTTCGTTAAGTGGATCCTGGATCCCATGCCTCCTAGCTGGGTAAGACTTTCCAACAGGGGTTGCGGGACACCTTATACAGGAGCATTCCCACTGGCATCAGGTCAGCACCCCACTGGGATGGAGATACCAAAGGATGGAGCAGGCAGCCATCTTTGGGGTTCCGCAGCCTCCACTGGTGACACCTCCAGCGCGGGAGGGACCCAGGCGAATAGAGTCTGGAGTGGACCCCCAGCAAACCGCAACAGCCCTACAGGTGAGGGGCTCGACTGTTAAAAGAAAAACAAACAGAAAGGAACAACAACAGCATCAACGAAATGTCCCCATAAAATCACATACAAAGGACAGCAGCCTCAAAGATTTAGGCTAGACAAACTCATGAACATGAGAAACAATCAATGAAAAAGTACACAAAACTAAAAAACCAGAGTGCCTTGTCTCCAAACAATCCTCTCTAGCAAGGGCACAGAACTGGGTAGAGGCTGAGATGGATGAAATGACAGAAGTAAGCTTCAGAAGGTGTGTAATAACGAACTTGGCTGAGCTAAAGGAGCATGTTCTAACCCAATGCAAAGAAGCTAAGAACCATGATAAAACATCACAGGAGCTGTTAACAAGAATAACCAGTCTAGAGAGGAATGACCTGATGGAGCTGAAAAACGTAACACGAGAACTTCATAAATCAACCACAAGTATTCACAATCGAATAGACCAAATGGAGGAAACAATTTCAGAGCTTTAAGACTATCTTACTGAAATAAGAAAGGCAGACAAGATTAGATATAAAAGAATGAAAAGGAACAAACAAAACCTCTAAGAACCATGGGATTATGTAAAAAGACCAAACCTGCAATTGACTGGGGTACCTGAAAGACATGGGGAAAATGAAACCAAGCTGGAAAACATACCTCAGGATATACTCCAGGAGAACTTCCCCAACCTAGCAAGACAGGCCAACATTCAAATTTAGCTTCTTTGCACTGGGTTAGAACATGATCTTTAGCTCAGTGAAGTTTGTTATGACCCACCTTCTGAAGCCTACTTCTGTCGATCCATCCATCTCAGCCTCCGTCAGTTCTGTTCCCCTGCTGGAGAGGTGTTGAGGTCATTTGGAAAAGAAGAAGCACTCTGGCTTTTTTAGTTTTCAGAACATCAGTAAGATACTCCATGAAAAGATCAATCTCAAGACACATATTCATCAAATTCTCCAAGGTTGAAATGAAAAAATGTTAAGGACAGCCAGAGAGAAAGGCCATATCACCTACAAAGGGAAGTCCATCAGACTAACAGCAGACCTCTCAGCAGAAACCCTATAAGCCAGAAGAGAACAGGGGCCAATATTCAACATTCTTAAAGAAAAGAATTCCCAACCCAGAATTTCATATACAGCCAAACTAAGCTTCATAAGCAAAGGAGAAATAAAAACCTTTTCAGACAAGCAAATTCTGAGGGAATTTATCACCACCAGGCCTTCCTTGCAAGAGCTCCTAAAGGAAGCACTAAATATGGAAAGGAGAAAACGTTACCAGCCACTACAAAAACACCCTGAAGTACAAAGACCACTGACACTATGAAGCAACTAGTAAGTCTGCAAAATAACTAGCTAGCATCATGATGACAGAATCAAATTCACATATAATATTAAACAAATACAAATGGGCTAAATGCCCCAATTAAAAGACACAGAATAGCAAGCTAGATAAAGAATCAAGACCCACTGGTGTACTGTATTCAAGAGACCCATCTCCAGTGCAAAGACACACACAGGCTCAAAATAAAAGTGTTAAGCATCGTCTGAATAAGAGACTCCCTAAACAGGCTTTGTGTGAGCAACATGGATGTTTATTCACCCGAATGCAGGTTGGCTGAGTCCAAAAGAGAGTCAGCGGAGGGCGGTGGGATAAGAATCAGTTTTATAGGTTTGGATAGGCAATGGAAAGTTACAGAAGTTACAGTTCAGGCCCGGTTTTTGTAAGCCGGGGGATGGAGGGGGGGTGTCACCAGGAGGGTGTCACAAGGTCCAAGGTCCAGTGTCACAAGTTTGGCTTATCAGTTAAGGGAGGAGTGGTTGAGGCAAGAACAACGGCAAAATGTTGCAAGGTCAGTTAATCAGGATGCAGGGTCCAGTGTCATAAGGTTGACTCAGACTTTCTGGCTCCAGAAGTCCATCTGGAAGTGTATGTGTGGGTCACAGGAGTCACCATGGTGTAGTCCATGGTGCAGCCAGTTCAGAGAACCTTGCATTCCTGTTTTTTTTTTTAATTAAAAATATAAAGGAAAAAGTAAAAACTAGAAAAAAGAGGGCAGTGAAATTTTGGGGGTGGTACAGAGGATGACAGGTGACCTTTCTCAGGGCTTCTTCGAGTGGGATTGGGGGTGGCATAAAAACCTAAAAATGGGAAAGAATTTAGACTGTCAAGAGATTTGGGGACAAAGGTTGATATTGTGGGGTTGTTAAGAGGAGCATTTGTCATATTGACTGATTGGTTATAGCTTGGATACGATTTTGTAGGAATCGAGAGATTAGTTAGAAAAGGCAAGGGCCGAATAAGAGAAGGAGAAAAACGGGTTTAAGGGGGCCTGCTAATTGAAGGAGCCATGATGCTCAGTTAGAGAGCAGCCAGCTAGGTCCAGAATAATTATTTGCCTGATGAATGAGCTTTTGGGTCCTGTCTTTAAGTCCTCTGATGGCATCATACTGGTTTAGATAAAAGCAGCATTCTTCATTTAAGAATAGGCAAAAAGGATGAAGGAAAATTTACCAAGCAAATGTAAAGCAAAAAAAAAAAAAAAAAAAAGCAGAGGTTGCAATCCTAGTTGCTGACAAAATAGACTTTAAACCAACAAAGATCAAAAAAGACAAAGAAGGGCAATACATAATTGTAAAGGGTTGAATTCTACAAGAAGAACTAACTATCCTAAATATATATGCACCCAATACAGGAGCACCCAGATTCATAAAACAAGTTCTTAGAGACCTACAATGAGACTTAGACTCCCACACAAAAATAGTGGGAGACTTTGACACCCCACTGTCAACATCAGACAGAAAACAACAAGAATATTCAGGACTTGAACTCATTTCTCGATCAGGTGGACCTGATAATTATCAACAGAACGCTACACCCAAAAACAAAAGAATATACTTTCTTCTTGGTGCCACATGTCACTTACTCTAAAATTTATCACGTAACTGAAAATAAAACTCTCCACAGCAAATGCAAAAGAACTGAAATTATAACAAACAGTCTCTCAGACCACAGTGCAATCAAATTAGAAGTCAAGATTAAGAAACTCCCTCAAAACCACACAACTACATGGAAATTGAACAACCTGCTCCTGAATGACTCCTTGGTAAATAATGAAATTAAGGCAGAATTCAAGCAGTTCTTTGAAACCAATGGGAACAAAGAGAAAACAACAGAATATGGGGCACAGCTAAAGCAGTATTATAAAGGAAATTTATATACTAAATGCCCACATTAAAAAGCTGGAAAGATCTCAAATCAACACCATAACATCACAACTAAAAGAGTTAGAGAAAAAGAAATAACCAAGATCAGAACAGAACTGAAGGAGATAAGAGACATAAAAACTCTCTTCAAATAAATAAATAAATAAATAAATAAATCAATCAATCAATCAATCAATCAATCAATCCAGGAGCTAGTTTTTTGAAAAAATAAAAATAAAAATAGATTGCCAGTTAGACTAATAAAGAAGAGAGAATAATCAAATAGACAAAATAAAAAATGATAAAGGGGATATCACCCTTGACCCCACAGAAATACAAACAACATCAGAGAATACTATAAACACCTCTATGCAAATAAAATAGAAAATCTAAGAAATTGATAAATTCCTGGACACATACCCCCTTCCCAAGACTGAACCAGGAAAAAGTTGAATCCCTAAAATAGACCAATAAGAAGTTCTGAAATTGAAGCAGCAATAAATGGCCTAGCAACCAAAAAAAGGCCAGGACCAGATGAATTTACAGCTGAACTCTACTAGAGGTGCAAAGAGGAGCCAGTACCATTTCTTCTGAAACTATTCCAAACAACTGAAACAGAAGGACTCCTCCCTAACTCATGTTATGAGGCAAGCATCATCCTGATACCAAAACCTGGCAGAGATACAACAAAGAAAGAAAATTTCAGGCCAACATCCCTGATGAACATCAATGCAAAAATCCTCAATAACAGACTGACAAACCAAATCTAGCAGCACATCAAAAAGCTTACCTACCACAATCAAGTCAGCTTCATTCCTGGGATGCAAGACTGGTTCAACACATGCAAATCAATAAGCATAATTCATCACATAAACAGAACTAAAGACAAAAACCATATGATTATCTCAATAAGTGCAGAAAAGGCCTTCGATAAAATTCAACATCGCTTCATGTTAAAAACTCTCAATAAACTGGGTATTGATGGAATCTAAAAATAACAAAAGCCATTTATGACAAACCCACAGCCAACACCATACTGAATGGGCAAAAGCTGGAAGCATTCCCCTTGAAAACCGGCATAAGACAAGTATGCACTCTCTCACCACTCCTATTCAACATAGTATTGGAAGTTCTGGCCAGGGCAATCAGGCAAGAGAAAGAAATAAAGAGTATTCAAATAGGAAGAGAGAAAGTCAAACTGTCTGTCTGCAGATGACATGATCCTATATCTAAAAAACCCCATCACCTCAGCCCAGAAGTGTCTTAGGCTGATAAGCAAGTTCTGCTACTTGGGAGTCTGAGGCAGGAGAATCGCTTGAACCCGGGAGGTGGAGGTTGCAGTGAGCTGAGAGCATGCCATTGCACTCCAGCCCGGGCAATAAAAGTGAAACTCTATCTCAAAAATAAAATAAATTAAAATAAAATAAAATAAAGAAACCTCCTAGGTTCAAGCGATTCTCCTGCCTCAGCTTCCCGAGTAGCTGGGGTTACAGGCAGGCACCACCATGCCTGGCTAATGTTTATATTTTTAGTAGAGACAGGGTTTCACCATGTTGGCCAGGCTAGTCTCAAACTCCTGACTTCAGGTGATCTGCCTGCCTTGGCCTCCGAAAGTGCTGCGATTACAGATGTAAGCTTGAACCAGGGAGGCAGAGGTTGCAGTGAGCTGAGATCGTACCACTGCACCTCAGCCTGTGCAAAAGGTGAGACCCCGTGCCAAAAAATAATAGGTGGCTCACACCTGTAATTCTAGCACTTTGGGAGGCTGAGGCAGGTGGATCACGAGGTCAGGAGTTCAAGACCAGCCTGGCCAAAATAGTGAAAATACTATTTTAATCTCTATTAAAAATACTAGCCAGGCGTGGTGGCAGGCTCCTATAATCCCAGCTACTAGGAAGGCTGAGGCAGGGAATTGCTTGAACCCGGGAGGTGGAGGTTGCAGTGAGCCAAGATCATGCCACTGCACTCCAGCCTGGGTGACAGAGCAAGACTCCATCTCAAAAAAAAAAAAAAAAAGCAGTTGCAACAAAAGCAAAAATGACAAATGGGATCTAATTAAACTAAAGAGCTTCTGCACAGCAAAAGAAACTATCGTCAGAGTGAACACACAACATACAGAATGGGAGAAAAATTTTGCAATCTATCCATCTGACAAAGGTCTAATATCGAGAATTTACAAGGAACTTAATTTACAAGAAAAAAAAACAACCCCATTAAGAAGTGGGCAAAGGACATAAACAGACACTTCTCAAAAGAAGACATTTATGCAGCCAACAAACATGTGGAAAAAAAAGCTACACATCACTAATCATTGAGAAATGCAAATCAAAACCACAATGAGATACCATCTCACGCCAGTCAGAATGGCAGTTATTAAAAAGTCAAGAAACAAAAGATGCTTGCAAGGCTGTGGAAAAACAGGAATGCTTCTCCACTGTTGGTGGGAAATGTACACTGGATCAACCATTGCGAAAAACAGTGTGATGATTCCTCAAAGATCCAGAACCAGAAATACCACTTGACCTAGCAGTCTCATTACTGGGCATATACCCAAAGGATTATAAATCATTCTATCATAAAGATACATGCAAACATATTTTCACTGCAGTACTATTCACAATAGCAAAACATGGAATTAATCCAAATGCCCATCAATGATAAACTGGATAAAGAAAATGTGGCACATATACACCATGGAATAGTATGCAGCCATAAAAAGGAACGAGATCATGTCCTTTCCAGGGACATGGATGGAGCCAGAAGCCATTATCTCAGCAAATCAACACAGGAACAGAAAACCAAACACCACATATTCTCACTTATAAGTGGGGGCTGAACAATGAGAACACATGGACACACGGAGGGGAACAACACATACTGGGTGGGGGCCTTTTGGGGGTGTGGCAGGACAGAGAGCAACAGGATAAACAGCTAACGCATTTGGGGCTTAATACCTAGGTGATGGGTTGATAGGTGCAACCGTGGCACACGTTTCTAACAAAGGTGCACATCCTGCATATGTATCCTGGAACTTAAAATTTTAAAAATAATAAAATCTTTAAAAATAAGAAATTTCCAAAAAAACTTTCACCTACCAGTTATAGAATCCACTGATGATTCTGACAAAATAAATTATTACTATGAGAATTGCCAAGATGATTTTCTTATTCCAACATTTTTCTACACTAGTTGATACTGTACTCTAAGGCAGAGCTTTCTGTTTGACACTTTATTTACTTCATGCATGTACTTGTGAATTTCAACTTACTCAACGAGTTAAATCTATCATTATTTACTCCAACATTCAAAATATCTCTATTTGGCCAGTGGAGTTCCTTTAGGCTTGTTTCTGTGTGCTTTTAACATGGTTTCATCATTCTTTAAACATTTCACTGTTTTCTGGCAGACCAAGCTATTTCTCTGAGGCCCTAAGCCCTTTTAGTGAAAAATAATAGTTAAAAATAGAGATGTGGACACTAGTGTATTCACTCCTACTAGACTGTCATTGCTTCCAAGTCCTCTCAGGGATCAGAGGTTGGAAATATACGTAGGTATACACACAAATACATACATATATAACACATACAGTCCACTGCTGGTACAATGATTGAAAGGACTGCATTTCTAATTCTAGTCTTAAGATCACCCAAAGAATAAGGTTTTCATGCATATGCGACAGTTTTAACATAACTCCATCAAAAAAGTCTAATGTTAATAAAACAAGTGAGACACAGAACAGCAAGCAAGACGTTCTCTTCTACTATTAATCCACTAGTCTGAAAAAGTGTCATCCAGAAAATGCAACATAGGCAATGTATAACAAGTCTCTTCTTGTTGAAAAACGGCATCATTTGGCCAGGTGTGGTGGCTCACACCTGTAATCCCAGTACTTTGGGAGGCCGAGTCGGGCGGATCGCCTGAGGTCAGGAGTTCAAGACCAGCCTGACCAACATGGAGAAACCCCGTCTTTACTAAAAATACAAAATTAGCCGGGCGTGGTGGCGCAATCTGTAATCCCAGCTACTTGGGAGGCTGAGGCAGGAGAATCGCTTGAAACCAGGAGGCGGAGGTTGCCGTGAGCCAAGACTGCACCATTACACACTCCAGCCTAGGTGACAGAGCAAGACTCCGTCTCAAAAAGAAAAAAAAAAAAAAATAGGCATCATTTAATGGAATAACCACCATAGTATGGAAATGAAAATAATTACCAAAGCACTGCCAAGTAAGATTTATCACTGATTAGAAATCTTCAAAAAGAAAAGTCAACAGGTGCATAAAGCCACATATTATATAATTTCATATATATGAAATGTATAGAGGGGGCAAATCCATAGACACACAAAGTAGATTAGTAGTCATTCCCAATTTCTCCCTCCTTCCAGCGTCCCAGGGGTTGGAGGGAGGGAGAAATCGGGAATGACTATTAATGTATGTAAGATTGCTTTTTGGGTTGATAAAAATGTTCTCAATTAGATAGTGGTTGATATGGTTTCAATGTATCCCTTAAGATAGGTTCTTAGGAGGCAATTAAGGTTAAATGGGGTCATAAGAGTAGATCCCTAGTGTAACAGGACTGTGGCCTTAGAGAAAGAAAAAGAGCCCTCTAATACACTCCTGTCTCTCACATATGATGCCTTCTGCCACACAGCAAAAAGGACTTCAAATGCAGCCCCTCCAAATTGGACTTCTCAGCCTCCAAAACTGTAAGAAATAAATTTCTTCACTTTAAAAATTACCCAGTCTCAGGTATTGTTATAGCAACAGAAAATGGGCTAAGACAGTGGTGACAGTAGCAAACTTTTGAGTATACTAAAAACCACTAAATTGTACACTTTAAAAGTGTGAATTTTAGGGTATCTGAATTATATCTCAATAAAAGTGGAGGGCTGGTAATGCAAGACTCACTAATGGCGCACCAAACATTAACTTTTGGAGATTCTCATGTTGCCAAATTTTGGTGGCTTCTCTGTACACCAAACAAAGCAATTCTGACAAACAACACTGTCACTTAGGTGGAAAAGTGCTTCATTATAAGGGTCAACTTTTCTATGCTACAGACAGATCCTTTAAGATATAAAATCGATCCTTCTCCTCTCCATCTCAAATTCTTCCAGAATTCCCATCCATTTCCCTTTACTTGGTTTGAAAGGCCTTGAATGTACCACTCTGATCTGTTTTTACTCACAATACTTCTGTTAAAGCAAAGTATCCTGGGCCCCCAAAATTACTAAGGAAAACTGAAACTGGAAACTGTTTAGGGCAAACCTGCCTCTCATTCTATTCAAAGTCACTCCTCTGCTCACTGAGATAAATGCATATCTGATTTGCCTCCTTTGGAAAGACTAATCAGAAACTCAAAAGAATGTAACCATTTGTGAATCACCCATCTGTGACCAGGAAGCTCCCTCCGGGCTTCAAGTCTTTGCTTCAATTTGTCCTGCCTTTCCAGACCAAACCAATGTGCTTCTTACTTGTATTGCTGTTTCACGTCTCTAAATGTATAAACCAAGTTGTGCAGCAACCACCTTGGGCACATGTTGTCAGGACTTCCCTGAGGTTGTGTCATGGGCATGTCCTCAACCTTAGCAAAATAAACTTTCTAAATTAACTGAGACCTGTCTCAGATTTTCTGGGTTCACACTTCTGACACCAACTGTGTGAAGGTTTTCCACACCAAGCAATTCTCCAACTCGCTGGACACCAACTGGATGTCTTACAATTCAATTCCATCCTGACAATATCCGAAATTAGCAACAGACACTACAGGTTTAAGAGCTCAGTCCCACAAGACTGTCCTCACTTCTGATGTTGGTTACAAGTCCCATGGTGTTGCCGATACTTATGACTGACTAGCTGTATTTTCAAGGGTTCCCACGACACTCTTCTGAGGTTCTGTAATTTGCTAGAATGGCTGACAGAATTCAGACAGGAACCTTACTTACTGTTACTGGTTTATCATAAAGAATACAACTCAGCAACAGCCAAACACAAGAGTTTGCACAGGGCAAATGGCAGCAGAGGTGAGGTGGAGTTGGGGTGGGGGGATGGTGTGATTGTGGGGGGAAATGGTTAGGACAGGGCTTCCATGCCTTCTACTGACATGCCACCCTCCCAGCACTTCAATGTGTTCACCAACCCAGAAGCTCTGAACGTTGTTATTCAGTGGTGTTAAAGGTTTCATTAATAGGCATGATTAATTAAATCTCTGGAAATTGCTGACTGAACTCAACCTCTAGCCCCTCTCCACTCCCCTAGAGGTCAGAGAGTAGGGCTGAAAATTCAAACCGTGTACCTCCCTTGGTCTTTCTGGTTACCAGCCCCCATTCTGAAACTATCTAGACATCCCCAGCCACCAGTCATCTTAGCATACAGAAGACATTCTTATCAACTCCAGAGATACCAAGAGTTTTAGAAGCTGTGTGCTAAAAACCAGGAACAAAAACCAAGTATATAATTCACTTCCCATTGTATCACACTCTCTAATTTCACTTAATGCAGCTCCCACTTTGTTCACTAAGCTCTTGCCTCTCTGGCTTCTCTTGAGCCCCCAGTACACCAGGTTCTTTCCCACATGAGGAGCTGGGCACATGCTGACCTCTCTGTAAGAAGCACTCTTCCCCCTACTTAACAGTAGGTACAGCTCAAATATCAGTTGCTAAAAGAGGCTTTCCCCAATCCTTCCCTCCAAAGTAGACATCCCTTGTTTTTTTCCCTTCACAATCTATATTCTTTCTTTTCATAGCACTAATAAGTTTGAAATTCGGTATTTGTGTATTTTTTTCTGTCTTTATTCTCTACTAGACTCTGATGTTTCTTAAGGGCAGAAACCATGTCAATTTAGTTGACCATTGTTTGTCCAGTGCCTTGCACAATGCCAGGCATCTACTACATGTTAAACTCACTGAATAAATAACTTTATAGAATTCATTTTGATATAATTTGAATGAAAATTGATACATATGCCCTAGAATTTAGGATAGGGTTGAGGAGTACTGAATTTAAGTGTATAAATGGATATCCAATAAAAGATAATTTTTCCCACTTCCATTATGGGTAGATAAAGAATAATAAGAGCTGCGCCGATCCAAGATGGCAGATTAGGAGCAGTTCAGGATTGCAGCTCCCAGTGAAAGCGCGGAAGGTGAGTGGACGCCGCATTTCCAGATGGATTTTTATTGCCCACAGACCAGGAGATTCCCAGGCGGAGGAGCCCCACGGGTCGCCAGATCGGCTGGTTTGGCCAGCGCAGCTGTTTTGGCCAGTGCAGTTGTTTTACCGGCATCCAGGCACAGCGGTTCTCAGTACAAAACACACGGGTCCGGGTGCCATTTTAGCTGGCGATTGGAGCTCCGGGAAGGCAGAGTCACCCATTCATCTGATTAAAAAGGGGACTGAAACATGGAGCCAGGCCAGGTGATTCCCAGGCAAAAAAGTGCCACGAATCTCAGCGCCGCTGCTTCAGTCGGCGCAGTGGGTCGCCACATGGGAAATCACACAGATCCCGGCGCCTTTTCAACAGGCAACTGGAACACCTGGGAGATAGTCAACCGTTCAACTAAAAAAAAGGCTCAAGGCAGGGAGCCAGGTGATCAGGCTCGGCTGGTCCCACCCACACAAAAAAACAGCAATCGGAAATGCTCTGGATTGAGTTTCACAACAAGCACAGCTGAACCCTGCACGGTCCAGATCTGTGGGGGGAGGGGGTGTCCACCATTACCGAGGCACTCCACCACTACAGAGGTAGTTTGCCATTGCTGAGGCAACCCGCCATTGCTGAGGCAGCCCACCATTGCCGAGGTAGTTCTAACTACACCTGTATAAACAGGACTACAGGGAAGTTCACACGGCAGCTGGGCGGAGCCCACAGCAGCTCAGGAAAGCTTCTGCAGGCAGACAGTGACTAGGTTGCCTCCTCACTGGGCAGGGCAGCCCTGAAAAAAAGGCAGCAGCACCACGGAAACTCATAAAGCCCTAACTCCCCGGGACAGAGCACCTGGGAAAAAAAAGGGGTTCATGAGTTCTCCTGCAACAGACTTAAACGTACCTGCCCAGCAGCTCTGAATGAATAACGGAGCTCAGAGCTCAGCACTTGAGCTCCTATAAAGGACAGACTGTCTCCTCAAGCAGCTCCCTGACCCCCGTATATCCAAAGAGTCACCTCATAAAGGAGAGCTCAGACTGACATTTGGCGGGTATCCTTCTGGGACAAAGATAGCAGAAGAAGAAACTGGCAGCAACCCTTACTGTTCTGCACCAGCTGCAGGTGGTCCCCAGGGAAGCAGGGCCAGTAGTGGACCTCAGCAGTCCTACAGCAGAGGGGCCAGACTGTTAGAAGGAAAACTAAGAAAAAGAAAGAAATAACTTCATCATCAACACACTGGACATCCACTCAGACACCCAATCTGAAAGTCAACAACTACAAACACAACAGGTGGATAAATCCACAAAGATGGGAAGGAACCAGCGAAAAAGGATGAAAACGCCCAAAATCAGAACACCTCTCCTCCTACAAGGGATCACAACTCCTCACCAGCAAGGGAACAAGGCTGGATGGAGAATGAGTGTGATGAATTGACAGAAACAGGCTTCAGAAGTGGGTAATAAGAAACTTCTGTGAGCTAAAAGAACATGTTCTAACCCAATGCAAAGAAACTAAGAACCTTGAAAAAATATTTGATGAAATGCTAACAAGAATAAACAACTTAGAGAGGAATATAAATGAATTGATGGAGCTGAAAAACACAATACGAGAACTTCATGAAGCATACACAAGTTTCAACAGCCGAACTGACCAAGCAAAAGAAAGGATATCAGAGGTCGAAGATCAACTCAATGAAATAAAACAAGGCAAGAGTAGAGAAAAAAGGGTAAAAAGGAATGAACAAAGTCTCCAAGAAATATGGGACTATGTGAAAAGACCTAATCTACGTTTGATAGGTGTACCTGAATGTGACGGAGAGAATGAATCCAAGCTGGAAAATACTCTTCAGGATATTATCCAGGAAAACTTCCCCAACCTAGCAAGGCAGGCCAATATTCAAGTCCAGGAAATACAGAGAACACCACAAAGATATTTCTCTAGAAGAGCAACCCCAAGGGACATAATCGTCAGATTCACCAGGGTTGAAATGAAGAAGAAAATGCTAAGGGCAGCCAGAGAGAAGATCAGGTCACCCACAAAGGGAAGCCCATCAGACTCACAGAAGATCTCTCAGTAGAAACCCTACAAGCCAGAAGAGAGTGGGGGTGAATATTCAACATCCTTAAAGAAAAGAACTTTCAATCCAGAATGTCATATCCAGCCAAACTAAGCTTCATAAGTGAAGGAAAAATAAAATCCTTTGCAAACATGCAAGTACTCAGAGATTTCATCACCACCAGGCTGGCTTTACAAGAGCTCCTGAAAGAGGCACTAAACATAGAAAGGAACAACCAGTATCAGCCACTCCAAAAACATACCAAATGGTAAAGAGCATCAACACAATGAAGAAACTGCATCAACTAATGGTCAAAACAACCAGCTAGCATCAAAATGGCAGGATCAAATTCACACATAACAATATTAACCCTAAATGTAAATGGGCTAAATGACCCAATCAAAAGACACAAGACCGGCAAATTGGATAAAAAGCCAAAACCCATCGGTGTGCTGTATCCAGGAAACTCATCTCACATGCAAGGATATGCAAAGGCTCAAAATAAAGGGATGGAGGAAGATCTACCAAGCAAACGGAGAGCAAAAAAAAAGTAGGAGTTGCAATTCTCGTCCCGGGTAAAACAGACTTTAAGCCAACAAAGATCAAAAGAGACAAAGAAGGACTTTACATAATGGTAAAAAAATCAATGCAACAAGAAGAGCTAACGATCCTAAATATATACGCACCCAATACAGGAGCACCCAGATACATAAGGCAAGTTCTTAATGACTTACAAAGAGACTTAGACTCCCACACAATAATAGCGGGAGACTTGAACACCCCATTGTCAATATTAGACAGATCAATGAGACAGAAAATTAACAAGCATATCCAGGACTTGAACTCAGACATGGACCAAGCAAACCTAATAGACATTTACAGAACTCTCTACCCAAATCCACAGAATATACATTCTTCTCAGCACCACATCACACCTACTCTAAAATTGATCACATAATTGGAAGTAAATCACTCCTCAGAAAATGCAAAAGAACGGAGATCATAACAAACAGTCTCTCAGACCACAGTGCAATCAAGTTAGAACTCAGAATTCAGAAACTAACTCAGAACCGCACAGCTTCATGGAAACTGAACAGCTGGTTCTTGAATGTTGACTGGATAAACAATGAAATGAAGGCAGAAATAAAGATGTTCTACCAAACCAATGAGAACAAAGACACAACATACCAGAATCTCTCGGGACACATTTAAAGCAGTCTCTAGAGGAAAATATACAGCAATAAATGCCCACATGAGAAGCAAGGAGAGATCAAAATTGACACCCTATCATCAAAATTGAAAGAGCTAGAGGAGCAAGATCAAAAAACTCAAAACCTAGCAGAAGACAAGAAATTACTAAGATCAGAGCAGAACTGAAGGAGATAGAGACACAAAAAACCCTTCAAAAAATCAATAAATCCAGGAGCTGGTTTTTCGAAAAGATCAACAAAATAGACCACTAGCCAGATTAATAAAAAGAAAAGAGAGAATAATCAAATTGATGCAATAAAAAATGATAACGGGATATCACCACTGATTCCACAGAAATACAAACCATCATCACAGATTATTACAAACAACTCTATGCACATAAACTAGTAAACCTGGAAGAAATGGATAAATTTCTGGACACTTGCATCCTCCCAAGCCTAAACCAGGAAGAAGTCGAAACCCTGAATAGACCAATAACAAAGTCTGAAGTTGAGGCAGTAATAAAGAGCCTACCACCCAAAAAAAGCCAAGGTCCAGATGAGTTCACAGCTGAATTCTACCAGACATACAAAGAGGAGCTGGTACCATTCCTTCTGAAACTATTCCAAACAATCCCAAAAGAGGGAATCCTTCCCAAATCACTTTATGAGACCAACATCATCCTGATACCAAAACCTGGCAGAGACTCAGCAAGAAAAGAAAACTTCAGGCCAATATCCATGATGAACATAGATGCAAAAATCTTCAATAAAATACTGGCAGACCGATTGAAACAGCACATCAAAAAGCTTATCCACCATGATCAAGTAGGCTTCATCCCAGGGATTCAAGGCTGGTTCAACATACCCAAGTCTATAAACGTAATTCACCACATAAATAGAACCAAAGACAAAAACCACATGATGATCTCAATTGATGCAGAGAAGGCCTTTGACAAAATTCAACAGCCTTTTATGCTAAAAACCCTTAATAAACTAGGTATTGACGGAACTTATCTCAAAATAATAAAAGCTATTTACGAGAAACCAACAGCCAATATCATACTGAATGGGTAAAAACTGGAAGCATTCCCTTGGAAATCTGGCACTAGACAAGGATGCCCTCTCTCACCACTCCTATTTAATATAGTACTGGAAGTTCTAGCCAGAGCAATCAGGCAAGAAAAAGAAATAAAGGGTATTAAAATAGGAAAGGAGGAAGTCAAAATGTCTCTATCTGCAGACGACATGATTGTATATCTAGAAGACCCCATCGTCTCAGCCCAAAATCTCCTGAAACTCATAAGCAACTTCGGCAAAGTCTCAGGATACAAAATCAATGTGCAGAAATCACAAGCATTCCTATACACCAATAACAGACTTAAAGAGAGCCAATTCAAGAATGAACTGCCATTCACAATTGCTACAAAGAGAATAAAATACCTAGGAATACAACTAACAAGGAACATAAAGGACCTCTTCAAGGAGAGCTACAAATCACTGCTCAACGAAATAAACGAGGACACAAACAGATGGAGAAACATTCCATGTTCACGGTTAGGAATAATCAATATCGTGAAAATGGCCATACTGCCCAAAGTAATTTACAGATTCAAGGCTATCCCCATCAAGTTACCAATGACCTTCCTCACAGAACTGGAACAAACCACCTTAAACTTCATATGGAACCAAAAGAGAGCCCACATAGCCAAGTCAATTCTAAGCAAAAAGAACAAAGCGGGGAGACATCACACTATCGGACTTCAAACTATACTACAAGGCTACGGTAATCAAAACAGCGTGGTACTGGTACCAAAACAGAGATATAGATCAATGCAACAGAACAGAGGCCTCAGAGGCAACGCCACACATCTACAACCATCCGATCTTTGACAAACCTGACAAAAACAAGCAATGGGGAAAGGATTCCCTGTTTAATAAATGGTGTTGGGAAAACTGGCTAGCCATGTGCAGAAAGCAGAAACTGGACCCCTTCCTGACACCTTACACTAAAATTAACTCCAGATGGATTAAAGACTTAAACATAAGACCTAACACCATAAAAACCCTAGAAGAAAATCTAGGTAAAACCATTCAGGACACAGGCATAGGCAAGGGCAAGGACTTCATGACCAAAACACCAAAAGCATTAGCAACAAAAGCCAAAATAGACAAATGGGACCTAATCAAACTCCACAGCTTCTGCATGGCAAAAGAAACGATCATTAGAGTGAATTGGCAACCAACAGAATGGGAAAAAATTTTTGCAGTCTACCCATCTGACAAAGGGCTGATATCCAGAATCTACAAAGAACTAAAACAGATTTACAAGAAAAAAACAAACGAGCCCATTCAAACGTGGGCAAAGGATATGAACAGACGCTTCACAAAAGAAGACATACATGAGGCCAACAAACATATGAAAAAATGCTCATCATCACTGCTCATTAGAGAAATGCAAATCAAAACTACATTGAGATACCATCTCATGCCAGTAAGAATGGCAATCATTAAAAAATCTGGAGACAACAGATGCTGGAGAGGATGTGGAGAAACAGGAACAATTGTACACCGTTGGTGGGAATGTAAATTAGTTCAACCATTGTGGAGAACAGCATGGCGATTCCTCAAGGACCTAGAAACAGAAATTCCATTTGACCCAGCAATCCCATTACTGGGTATATATCCAAAGGATTATAAATCGTTCTACTATAAGGACACATGCACACGAATGTTCATTGCAGCACAGTTTACAATAGCAAAGACCTGGAACCAACCCAAATGGCCATCCATGATAGACTGGACAGGGAAAATGTGGTACATATACACCATGAAATATCATGCAGCCATCAAAAATGATGAGTTCGTGTCCTCTATAGGGACATGGATGAACCTGGAAACCATCATTCTTAGCAAACTGACACAAGAACAGAAAATCAAACTCCGCATGTTCTCACTCATAGGCGGGTGTTGAACAATTAGAACACATGGACACAGGGAGGGGAGCATCACACACTGGGGTCTGTCGAGGGAAACAGGGGAGGGACAGCGGGGGGTTGGCGAGTTGGGGGAGAGATAGCATGGGGAGAAATGCCAGATATAGGTGATGGGGAGGAAGGCAGCAAATCACACTGCCATGTGTACCTATGCAACAATCTTGCATGTTCTTCACATGTACCCCAAAACCTAAAATGCAAAAAAAAAACAATTTAGAGGATCCACATATCATTAAAAAAAAAAAGATACTAGCATTAGGAGAAATACCTAATGTAGATGATGAGTTGATGGGTGCAGCAAACCACCATGGCACACGTATACCTATGTAACAAACCTGCACGTTCTGCACATGTATCCCAGAACTTAAAGTATAATAAAAAATAAAGACACAAATACATTTACTAAAAAAAAAAAATAATAATAAGAGCTAACATTTACTGAATGTTTGCCATGTTTCAGGTACTTTATATGTATTAATTCAGTGACCTTTACTACAGCCATATGAGGTTGTTTGCAGGTGAAAGCCCAAGGTCAGAGAGATTCATTAACCTGCCCTAGACTAAACAAACATGAGAGAGCTGGGAATTCTGAACCCAGGCAATTTAGTTCAACTACTATGCCCTCTAGAATAAAAGGAAACAAGTTTAAACTACTATGCCCTCTACAATAAAAGGAAACAAGTTTAAGTGTAATATAACTACTTTAGGTTAGAAAGAAGGAAGTCATCTCTGACTATAAACACTGAATAAATTCATTAAAAAAAAATTTCCCTAAAGAGCTCTAAAAATTCCATGACAGCTTCTCATTTGTAATAGGAGACATTTATAAAAGTGCACATAGTACTGAAGAAGGAGACTCAAGCATCTAGGATCACCTCCCCCTTGACTTCCACACTGCATTTCAATAGAAGAAAAGGCTGGCCGACTGGCACCTCCTACATCACCTTCCTATAGATAGCAGGCATGGTATGGAGTAATCTCTCTGGAAGACATTGTTTTTACTTAAACAAGATCAAATCCCCACCCCACTCCTCCATCGACCAAGACCCTTTCACATGTAATTTCTAAAACTGTAAACCCAAGATCCTTTCACGTGTAATTTCTAAGGCTATAAACCCAATACCCTTTCACGTGTAATATCTAGAGTGTAAGCCTATATAAAGGCAGAGCCTCTCTTTGTTAAATGAGCTTGGCTGTTAGACAAAGAATTGTCGCCTTGCTCCCTCTCTCCTTCCCAGTTCGCTGAGAGGTCTGTTTCTCACAGAGGTCTGTTTTTCATGGCAGTTCCTGCATCAGTACCAATGTTAGAGATAGTTAAAAACGGAAACAAACTAAAGGTCATTAATATGGAAAATGGAGAATAAAGTATAAGGTAGAAAAACAAACTAAAGGTCATTAATATGGAAAATGGAGAATAAAGTATAAGGTAGAAAACAACATAGATGACTCTCAAAAACAATATTTTGTTTTGTTTTGTTTTTTGGTGGGCTAAGGCTGAAAAGGGCATTAGCCTCAAAAACAATGCTGAACAAAAAAAGAAGCTACAGAAAAATGCTAATTTCTATAAAATTCAAAAATGATCAAAATGAAACCTACTATTTAGAATATAAATGAAAAGTCTATGAAGAAAACCATAAGAATAATTAACTATGAAAACTTGATACAATGGGTATCTCTGGTGAGGAAAAGAAGAATGCAACTGGGAAGAGATGTGTAGATGGTTCCAAAAGCATTGTTAATGTTCTATTTCTTAAGCTGGAGAGCAGGTACAAGCATTAATTTTTTTTCCCTTTGGCCTCATATATGTTATGTGTTCTTTCACATATATCTAGCTAAAGCTATACTATGTCACCAATGCAAAAAGAAAGATTCAGCAGAATGGGAATGCCCAAGGAAGCAATGCCATGTCAAAACAAAAAGATGGGAGAGTCCAAAGATTATAAACACGAGCCTACCTGATATTGAACACACCTGGCTTTATTCTTTCTCCAGCTTTAGTACTGGGAGCCTGTACTCAATTTCCTGATTACAAACATTTGCTAACTCACCTGGGCAAGGGCTCAGTGAGTCAGAGCTAACACTGACATGCAGAAGCAAACAGCCAGTTAACTGTGTTGATGACTACTTCCCCCCAAATTCCCCACCTCCATGAAATGTGCTGTATCCTGGTAGACGGGGCTAGCAAGTATATTTTCAGTTTACTTAGAAGCACTCAGAAAGGACTATCTGACTATAGCAGAGGAAAAACTCCTAATGGGGAGTTTTAAAACACCTTCAGACTCTCTCATATGCTTTGAACCCTGAGTACCGACATATAGTTATAACCACAAAAGATAGCTCAAGAAAAGGGGTTAGGGATGTGGTTGAATGACTGGCTGCCCACTCTTCGGTTAGTAGGGCCATTTTCACCACTTATTTCAATACTTACTCACTAAAACTACAGAATTAACTGGGTACTGAGACTAAGATTACAACTGTCATCCACAACTCTCATTTTCAAATTTTGCTTTTTTCAAAAAACTTTTAAACCCATTAACTTGATGCAAATATTTATAAATGTAGAAGTACAAAAACATCTGTGTAAACAATGTATTAGTTTTATACTCTGCAATAAAATGAAATATTTAACTTGGAAAAAGGGTTCTTTACTATTTAAACAAAGGTCTAAAACATATGTATACCATGTATTATCAAACTGGACAAAATGTGGAGAATTTTTATGAACTTAATGGATGTTTATGTCCTTACCCACCAAAGTATAGCCTGACTTTCCTTTCCTCGCCTTAGCGTTGACCTCCACTTTTCCCTTAACTTTCCTACCCCAGGCTGTCAGCTCTTGTTTTCCAGTCAAATATATTAAAATAGAGGTTGTTAGAGCAAAGGAAGCAATAAGTAAAAAAATTAAGTCAAGGGATGATGAATTTGGGATAGGAATTACCTGCCCCAGGGATTAACCATGGGGATACATCTAGGTAGATGATCATTATCGTGTTTACAGGGGACAAAGTGAAGTGTATATAGTGTATATGGGAAAAACAGAATGCCAAGTACACTAGAAATGGAAACTAAAGGTTTCTCATCTTTCTTATTTTTGACAAATTATCTTTTAGTCACATATATTTCATTTGCAATATGTTAGTCATGAAGTCTAATTCAGTTTTCATTTTCTGAGGTGGTATAATATAGTAGCTTGGAGCATAAACTCTGAAGTCAGACACCCTATGTTCAAATCCTTACTCTGCCACTTACACTTTATGAAACTTTGGGTAAATCATTTAACATTACCATGTGCTGCTTTCCTCATGTGTAAAATAAATCAGTGTACTATATCTACATATGCCACAAACTTCACAGAACAATGTTTTAATTTTTAACCTTAGTCATATGTTTTTGTTTGTTGATTGGTTTTGTTTATTTTTTGTTTTTGAGATGGAGTTTCACTCTTGTTGCCAGGCTGGAGTGCAATGGCGCAATCTCAGCTCACAGCAACCTCCGCCTCCTGGGTTCAAGCAATTCTCCTGCCTCAGCCTCCTGAGTAGCTGGGATTACAGGTGCCCACCACCACGCCTAGCTAATTTTTTGTATTTTTAATAGAGATAGGGTTTCACCATGTTGGCCAGACTGGTCTCAAACTCCTGACCTCTGGTGATCTGCCCACCTGGGCCTCCCAAAGTGCTGGCACTACAGGCGTGAGCCACTGCACCTGGCCCATCATATGTTTTTTTTTTTTTAATTGAGAGAAATAAATATATTTACCCATATACTTACCATTTCTGGAGTTCTCAATTCCTCAGAAGATCCAAGTTTCCATCTGGTATTATTTACTTTCAGCCTGAAGAACTTCCTTTAGTTAAATGTCTTGTAGTAAAGGTCTGCTGGCAACAAAATCTCATTTTTGTTTATTCAGTGTTATTCCCTCTTTCCAAGTATAAACTCCCTTTCAGTTTATTCCTGCTATGGTCACTCTCTGATCCCTTCAGAGAGTTGTGGATTTTCTGTATTTTATCCAGAATTTATCATGGATTAGTTCATTATGAGCTACTCCACCATTACTAGAAGTGGCTCATATTTTAAGATGCCAGAAAAGTTTTAAATATTCAAACATTATTCTTGGACATGTGACCATCAGGTGAAAGATGAACTACAATGCTTCAACATGATATATTCATAGTTACTGCTGTCATACCATAAATTAATTCATGAAGTCTATTGGGTTATAATTCAGCAATGTTTGTATTTTTCCCACATATAAAACATTTTACTCTCTCCCATGTAAACTTGATAATGATCATCTACCCAGAAACATAAGCATGTACTTAGTTACTTCTTCTACCAGTTTTATTTGTTTAATAAACAACAGAAACCAACTTCAGTAAACTTTAACAGAAAATTATTGCAAAGAAATCAGATAAATCATAGAAGTAGTGGATGTATAGAAAATCAGCCTCCAGAGGAAATGAAAGGAGGCAAGGAATGGCAAATATACTGTATCATGTATTCCAGTCCCATATCCCTTGGAACCCACTGAATACTTTTCCTCTTCCCTACCCCCATACCGCTAGACTCTCAACTATTCCACAGCTACTTCATCTAACTAATCTAACACCAATCATTTCCTTAAGAGTAAGCACCCTGGGCAGGACTATCTGATTGGCTCAGTCTAACTGCCAGGAGTAGCTAGGTAGAACTTTATCATGTGTAGTATTTGCCCCAAATAAAAAGGATATCCAGCTATAAGTTATTTCTAATAGGTTACTATTAATTATAAATTGGACAGTAGGCCAGGCAAGGTGGCTCACACCTATAATCCCAGCACTTTGAAAGGCTGAAGTGGACAGATTACCTGAGGTCAGGAGTTTGACATCAGCCCGGCCAAGACGGCGAAACCCCACCTCTACTAAAAATACAAAAATTAGCTGGGCGTGGTGGCAGGCACCTATAATCCCAGCTACTCGGGTGGCTGAGGCAGGAGAATCATTTGAAGCTCGGAGGCAGAGGCTGCAGTGAGTAGAGACTGAATCATTGCACTCCAGCTTTGCAACAGACTAAGACTGTCTCAAAAAAAAAAAAAAAAAAGTATAAATCACTGGCAAGAGGGTAAACAGAACAAAATCAAACAATATGAGAAATTTGTAAAAATAACTTGTCATGCTTGCTTTTTCCTTGGTTCAGTGCTTCTAATTATTTTGGAGTTAAAAGTTATGCCCAACTTAAAATCTGATTTACAAAGCTCTCATTTTTAAAACACCTAAGGCAAGAAATAATAACTAGTTAGAAAAGGATTCTTGCTCTTCAAAAGTTTTCATTGGCCAGGCGTGGTGGCTCACACCTATAATCCCAGGACTTTGGGAGGCCAAGGCAGGAGGACTGACTGAGGTCAAGAGTTTGAAAGCAGCCTGGGCAAAATAGAAAGACCCTGTCTACAAAAAAATTTTTTTGAATTGGCTGGTGGCATGTGCCCGTAGTCCCTAGCTACTTGAGAGGCTGAGGCCAGGATCACTTTAGCCCAAGAGGTGGAGGCTGCAGTGAGCCATGATCATGCCACTGAACTTTAGCCTGGGCAACAGAGCAAGACCTGTCTCAAAAAAAAAAAAAAAAAAAGGATTCATTGCTAGATTCCTTTATATAACTGCCTCTC
Source organism: Ateles fusciceps (assembly GCA_036589455.1). Lineage (NCBI taxonomy): Eukaryota > Metazoa > Chordata > Mammalia > Primates > Atelidae > Ateles > Ateles fusciceps. Next base: position 32,263,038 of record JAZHEH010003205.1, read on the forward strand.
TCATTGCAACTGAAATAAGAATAGATTTAGAAAAACTCTATTTTCTTCTACTTTCTGAATCAGGACACAGGTTTTAACCAATCAATTTCTTCTTTTATAACAAGAATGTCATTTTATTCATTCATAGATTCACGCATTTTAAGGTACCTTCCCTCACAGAATTTCCATCTTAGGTAGACGTGAATAAATTAAAAACATGGGTAGACATGAATCAATTACTCTACTGAAGCTGTAAAAATCAAGCTAATATGAAGTACCAGGTGTACCAGTATTGAACAGTAAGAAAAGAATGTAAAAGACTGAAATTCAGTGAGTGTTTTGGCTATCTTGTCCATTTGTCTGTCATTGACTACGCTATGCTACAACTCTGTAGAGAGAAAAGTTGTAGAAAACTGATAATAATACAAATAATTCCTGTCCATAGAAATGCAAATTATGTCCTGTAGAATGCTCAGTGGATAGTCATCAGTTTTGCCAGTTTTTGCATTCAATATGTGGTACTTCAACTGGCAATAATATCATTATTGGGTTAAATATAATCTTTGAGAAATAATCATTTTATATTTGTCTGAGAATCATGGTCATATTCACTTTTTAACTTTTTCCTTTAAAAACAGTCTGCTTGGTAGAGGGTTAGAATAGAAAGATAAACATATGTATCATTCACAATCAATAATTCTGTAATGCAACCTTGAAAAACATGGCAAAGGAGGGCAGCCTAGAGGACAACAGCTACAACTCAATAGACTTGGGATCAATACAATAATTATTTCTCTACATTACATAATGGAACTACTCTAGAAATGTACTGTTCTCTACTATAGATAGTATGTCTGTCTATATATAAAACATACATATTACATATACACATATACCATATGTGTAAATATAGTATGTACATATATACATATGTATACTGTGTAAACACAGTATAAATGGTATATATTGTATATATACTGTATACTAAAGATATCTTATTTACTATACAGTATATATACACTGCATACTACTAAAGATATTTACTATACAGTATATATGCTGTATACTACTGAAGATATCTTATTTACTATACAGCATATATACTGTATACTACTAAGGACATCTTATTTACTATATAATATATTTACACATATAAAGTATACAGCATTCAGTATATACAAACATGTGTGTGCATGTATGTATACTATAGACAGTATAGAAAATAACTGTGCCAATATTTAAACAGGAGATCATTTCTATTATTTAGAATAGAAATCTAGCAAATAACATGAATTTTAGACTAACTGTGGCATTTTAACTCTTTACCTAGTTTTATACTATTTTAATACAATGAGGAGCACAATTCATAATTTGACATCAAGAGTTTATTTCCTTTTAACAGGCACAGTTAAGTAATTTTATCTTTTCAATTAGACATAGCATAGAGACAGGGCAAACCAAAGTGTTTTTCCTACTCTCACACACCACTCAACACATTACTCACACCAGATGTATGTGGGTTTCTCTGTACACTCCAAGCAACTCTCTAGCAGATAACAAATGAGTTGCCCTATAATTTAAGTCAATTCTGACACTCTGCCTGGAAACAGCATTAGATCCCCCACAGGTAAGGACTCAGTCCCACAAGACTGTCCCTCAACCCCCACTTCTGACACCAATTACAAGCCCCATGTTGTGACCTGTGCTTCTGACAAACTGGCTATATATCAGGGTTCCCCTGAACCCCTTTTTTGGTTCAATTAATTTGCTAGAGTGGCTCCCAGAACTCAGGGAAACTACTTGCATTTATCCATTTATGACAAAGGTTATTACAAAGGATACAGATGAACAGCCAGATGGAAGAGATGCATAAGGCAAGGCTTGTGGGAAGGGGTATAGAGTGCCATGTCCTCTCTGGGCATGCCACTCTGCAGGCACCTCCAGCCATTCAACTATCCAGAAGATCTCTGAACCCTGTCCTTTGGGGTTTTTATGAGGGTTCCTTTATGTAGCCATAACTGAGTAAATCAATAGCCATGGGGGATCTATCCAACCTTCAGGTTCTAGAGGTTGTGGGGTTCAGCTGAAAGAGCCAACCCTCAGCCAGGCATGGTGGCTCACACCTGTAATCCCAGCACTTTCGGAGGCTGAGGCGAGTGGATCACGAGGTCAAGAGATCAAGACCATAATGGCTAACATGATGAAACCCCATCTCTACTAAAAATACCAAAATTAGCTGGGCAAGGAGGCACACGCCTGTAGTCCCAGCTACTCAGGAGGCTGAGGCAGGAGAATTGCTTGAACCCAGGAGGCAGAGGTTGCAGTGTGCTGTGATCTCAACAGGGCACTCCAGCCCAGCGACAGAGGGAAACTCCCACTCAAAACCAAAAAGGAAAGAAAGAGAGAGCCAACCCTCTAAGCACAAAGTTGGTTCCTTTGGCAACCAGCCCCCCTGTCCTGAGGCTATCCAGGAGCCTTCCACTACTAGTCATCTCATTAGCACACAAAAAACACTTATCACTTTAGAGTTCCAAGGATTTGGGTTGATGTGTGCCAGGAACCAGGGGCAAACACCAAATATATGCTTCTTCTTATATTATAAATCATATATATGCAAATATCAATCATTAACAGGTTTCTCATAGGCAACTTAATAATAAAATCAGATTTTCATAGCCAGAAAAGACCATGTTCTTTAGAAATCTTCACTATAAGGTAGTTCCACAATGTAGTTTCAAACAGTCTGAATGTAATTAATTTCAAATAACAGTAGCTAAAATGCTTTTTAAAAATCCCTTTGCAAGCAAATAGTTCTAGTGAATATGGTAACTTAACTCATTTTAGATGCATATTTCAAATTTTTATATTTAATCCGACCTACAGTGTAATTTCCAAAGTTATATTTCCTGAAGCCAAAACCCAGACTTCACGTCTCTAAAGTAATCTTGCCTTACAGTAGTTTTAACTTCAGTAAGCCTATATCCCCTTCCCAAAGTAGTTCTGGCTGGCCTGGGCTTGTTGTAAATAGTTGGTTCAGTCAGACAGCTTTTTAACTGTCAACACCCTTAACAGTTCACACAATGTACACGGAAAGTATTGTACCTTAAATTAAAGATGTGTTTCCTCTAAATAAAGTTTATTGTTTGGGAGAGTCTGCTGAACAGAAATGAGACAGCTTTATGTTCTCTAGAAAAGAAGTGAAAAGGCATCTCATCTCACTTTTCCCTTCCTTTATCCCATTTCAAGCACGACCCAGAAGTTAAATATTTTATATAGACAGAAAAAGTAACATATCATTAAAGGATGCAAACCTGCAAAATCTAATAGTCAGTCATGTAAGCCTGTGAGATTGCCAAAAGCTGTTCTACGTTTTTAATATCTGAAAATAATCAAATAATTTTATGTCAAATACAAATTTTCCAAGCTCTCCAGTATATCCCCCTCTAAAATTTTAAACAAATATACTTGATATGAAAAACAGCATTTTATCCAAATATCAAATATTATACTGAGTATTTGAACAGCAAATACAAACAGTCCTAATCCCAATCATAGCCTATGTTGTGAAATGTTAATGTATTTAAATTTTTTAATTATACATGGAATTAACTTAAATACTGCACTTTAAACAATTAGTTATTAATATTTCATTCATATTAAATAACAGGAACACATGAACAAGTGATACCCAACACAAGAAATGTTCAAAGGTAAATTATACATTGTGGGAAGTCTAGTTTTGGCTTCTACATAACGTTAACTGCAGACACTCTACACATATTCACAGAAACACTGAATAGCTCTTTTAAGGAAATACTAAATAATGATGCTGTAATAATAGAAAAGTTAAAAAAATACACTGTTATATTTATATCTCTTAATCAGGCCAAATTAATAAGGCAGACCTAACAGTCATGGTTTCACAATAATTTTAGCGAATAATACAAGGTATCAAATTACTGGAAATCCTTGTCCCAGTTTTATACCAATTTTCAGCACTATCATTTAAAATAAATTTAAACAAATCTCACCATATTAGTATTCTGAAAATAACCCAAAAAGTAAACCACTTAGCTTATATTGCCTACAAGCAGAGCAGAGCTCTGAGGACTCTGTCTGTAGGATGAAAAACAGGATGCAAATCCATATTGCCAATTATATCTACGATAGCAACTTAGGAAAACTGCCCTTTCCACCAACCCTACTATAACAGGGGCCACAGATATTCCATGTAAAGAAATATGTATTCTAAACATCATGATTCCTCTCCAACTGTGGCCACACCTGAGTGGACTGGGAATGGGCACCTGATATAGCCTGGTGTTGATAAGTAAAACATGAGAAACTTAGTAGGGGGAAGCTCTGCCCAAACAGAAGCAGTGATGAACTCCCAGGCCAATCTACCTCTGTCTCTCTAAGGAACTAGTGACACCCAGACAATGAAGAGCAAGAAGAAAAGCAGAAAGATTTTTAAAGTTAAGTTATTGATGAAACACTGGAAGGACAGATAACACAGAACCCGTAACTTTTTGAGATTGTAGAATGGCCTATCAATTCTATTCTCCATGAGATTCAGGAATTCTTAAGGAGGCTCAAATAATGGCCCTATTTGTTCCTGTTTAGGAGAGGAAAGAACAGGACTGGAATCTCAGTTTGGCCTCATTAAGAATAGTTTTGTCCTCTCCTAAATAGGAACAAATAGGGACATTATTTGAGCCTCCTTAAGAATAACTGAATCTCATGGAGAATGGAATTGATAAGCCATTCTAGAATCTCAAAAAGTTATGGGTTCTGTGTTATCTGTCCTTCTAGCTTCAGCAGTCTACAGACAGACAAGATAGATAATGCTGTACTTTGGATGTGTCCACCAAATCTCATGTTAAAATGTGATGTTATTGTGATCATATTAAAAAGTGAGGACTTTATGAGGTGATTAGGTCATGAGGGCTCTGTCCTCATAAACTGGTTAACGTTTTTATCATGAGGATGGGTTAATTATTGTGGGAGTGGGCTCCTGATACGTTCGGCCCCCTTCCTCTCTCTGTCTCTCACACTTGCTTGCCATGTGATGCCCTCTGCCATAAGATGATCCTCACGGGAAGCCAACGCTACACTCTTAAACTTCCCAGCCTCCAGAACTATGAGCCAAATAAACTTCTATCCTTTATAAATCACCCAGTCTATGGAATTTGTTACAGCAGCAGCAAACAAAGGCAAATAAGGAAAAATTCAAACTTACAGTAAAATGCCATTTATTAAGTGGTAAAAAATGATACACTTTGAAAATCATTTTACAACCATAGTAATAATTGATTCAGGCAAAAATCATCAATGAGTGCTAAAACTATGAGTAAAAGTTTGGTGAGAAACAGGATATTAACGTAGTCTCAAAGTATCTCCTTACTGATTATTAATTACAAGGGGAATAAATGGTAATTTTATAGTAAAGAAATCTGGTGAATACTTTAGCCAAATTATTAAAATCAACATCACAAATAATAAGACATACTGATTTAATGCCCTGATAAGGCCACAACATCACTTATGTAATCTTCCTCCCAAAAATGCAAACCTGAATTTAATCACAAAAAAATACCAAACAAATCCAAATTGAGGGACAGTCTCAAAAAAACTAGCCTGTATTCTTCAGAAATATCAAAAGAATTGAAAAAGACAAAGAGGGCCAATGAACTGTTCCCAATTACAGGAGATTAAAGAGATATGATATCTAAATTAAATGCACAATCCTGTATGAGGGGGAAAAACATTCGACATTACTGAGACAACTGGCAGAGTGTCAACAGGAGAGTATATTAGATAATTGTATACATCAATGTTAAGTTTCCTAACTGTATGGTGGTTAAGCAGAAGAATGCCCTTGTTCTTGGAAAATATTCACTGAAGAATATAGAAACATAAAAGGACACATTGTCTGCAACTTACTCTTGAATGATTCAGAAAAAAATTTGTGGCAAGGGGAGAGTGTGGTGGGAATGTGATAAAGCAAATGTGACAAGATGTTTAAAATGGTAAATCTAGCTGAGTAGGCCTTAGAAGTTCTTTTTACTATTCTTACAACTCTTCAGTAAATCTGAAATTATTTCAAAATAAAAGACTAAAAAAAAAAAAAGCTCAGCTTGTAAGAGAGAGCACTTCTCCTTACCAAAAAGTAGGAACTAAAAACCAAGTGGTAGGCATACGAAGCTGTGTTAGAGCTTAGTTCCTTAAGACATATTTCCATATGTCTTTGTGTGAGAGAATGCACAGTGCAAGAAAGGAGAAACCAGGAGTAACCCAGCAAACAACTTGAGTTGAGGAGAGAGAACTGAAAAACTAGAGAAGACAAGGTAGGTAGTTCCCTGGAGAGGGAGAATCATACAGAGAGAATTCCAGAGAATTTCAGAGGGTTCCCCTTGAGAATTCAGCTGAGTACTGACAGCACATGCATATGATAAAACCATGAGGCTGGAGAAAGAGCATCCAGAAATGATTACAGATAACAGTGCTTGGCACTCATATCGGGCTGGGAATAGTGCCTGTTCTCACCAGCCTGACAGAAAAACTTTGTGATTCACAGTCAATGGGTAGAGTATACAGAAAAGTCTTGGCTCTGGAGCAAGAAATTATTAGCCCTAGTAGCTGAGGACTACTCAGATCCTAATATTTAATAAATCTTAAAAGCAAGTTTTTAAAGAATCAAACTATTTTCAAATAATTCAACTGCATCACAGAATAAAGCTCAAGGTTATTTATTGAAAGATAAAATCATCTGAGCTGCGCATGGTGGCTCATGCCTGTAATCTAGCACTTTGGGAGACTGAGACGGGCAGATCGCTTGAGTCCTGGAGTTTGAGACCAGCTTGGCAACATGGCAAAACCCTATCTCTGCAAAAAAACTACAAAAAATTAGCCAGGCATGGTGGTGCACACCTGTAACCCGAGCTACTTGGGAGCTGAGGCTGGAGGACTGCTTGAGCCTGGGAGGATGAGGTGCACTGGCCACTTACACCAGCCTGGGCATCAGAGCAAAACCCTATCTAAATTTTAAAAAGTGATATTCTCAATCTGACATTTAATTTAAAAAATTACCAGAATTCCAAAGAAGCATAAAAATATGGCCCATAATAGAAATAAAAATTAATTAAAACCAACCCAGGACTGCCAAACATGTTATAATCAGGAGATGAGAATATTAAAACAATGATTATAACTCCTGTATTCCGTATGTTAAACAAACATAGTAGACATAAAAGATATTTTTTAAAAGACCCAAATCAAACTTCTACACATAAAAACAGTGTGTAAAATGGCCAGGTGCGGTGGCTCAAGCCTGTAATCCCAGCACTTTGGGAGGCGGAAGCAGGCGGATCACAAGGTCAAGAGAGTGAGACCATCCTGGCCAACTTGGTGAAACCCTGTCTCTACTAAAAATACAAAAATTAGTTGGGCTTGGTGGCATGCACCTGTAGTCCCAGCTACTCGGGAGGCTGAGGCAGGAGAATTGCTTGAACCCGGGAGGCAGAGGTTGCAGTGAGCTGAGATTGTGCCACTGCACTCCAGCCTGGTGCCTGGCAACAGAATGAGACTCTGTCTCAAAAAAAAAAAAAAAAAAAAACAGTGTGTAAAATGAAAAACTGGATAGAACGAACAGCATATTAGACATTGCAAAATAAAAAAATTAGTGGCCTTGAAGACATAGCAACAGAAACTTTACAAAATGAAACCTAGAAAGAAAAGAGAATTTGAAAAATACACAGAGCACCAATGAGCCATGAGACTTCAATCAGCTCACTACACATATATCTGTCATCCCCAAAACAGTGCCAGAATCGAAGGGCAGACTGAAAAAAAATATTTGAAGCAACAAGGCCAAAATTTCCCCAAATTCACTGAAAACTACAAACCTATAGATCCAAGAAGCTCAATGAACCCCAAGCACAAGAAACATGAAAAAGACTACACCAAGGCACTTCATAACAAAATTACTCAAAACCAGTAATAAAGAGAAAACTGCTAAAAGACACTTAAGTACAAATACATAAAGATGACAGCAGATTTTTCATCAGAAACAAGGCAAATGAAAAAACAGTGGATCAAGGTCTTCCAAGTACTGAAAGAAAAACTATTAACCTAGAACTCTATACCCAGTGAAAATATCTTTCAATCAAACACTTTTCCATACATACAAAAGCTGAGAGAATTTTTCAACAGCCAGTCCTCACAAGAAATATTTTTTAAAAAGTAATTACATTAGGCAGAAGAAAAATCATACTGTATTAGAATACAGTTCTATAAAAAGAAATTAAAGGACTGAAAACAGTACCTATACTGATGAATATTTAAGATGTTTTTCTCATCATTTAAATCTCTTTAAAAAATAACTGACTAAGTAAAAATAACAATGTTGTATGGGACTCATAACATATAAAAGTAAAGTGTATGTCAACCATAGCACAATGGTCAGAAAGGGAGAAATGGAAGTAAATTATTGAAAGGTTTTTATAAATGAAGTCGTATAATGTCACTTGAAAATACACTATGATAAAAGGATGTATGCTATAAACCCTACAGCAGTCACTAAAATAATTAGTTACTATCAATAAGCCAACAAAAGTGATAAAATGGAATTGTAAAAAATTTCAATTAATCAAAAAGAAGGAAGAAAAGAGAGAACAAAGAACAAATGGACAAATTGAAAATAAATAAGATGACATTTAAATTTAACCTTGAAATTTTGAATAGAATTTGGAAAAATGGAAATTCTTCTTTTATGGTACAAGTTTCATGAGTGATTTTCTATTCTTTCTCAAATTTGCTGTTCAATGATAAAAGATAAACTTCTAAGTCACCATGTTTTATATAAGATAGGATACATAAGAGTGGTCAGTGCCTATAGTCCCAGCTACCTGGGAGGCTGAGACAGGAGGATCATTCAAGCCCAGGAGTTCTAGACCAGCCTCAGCAACATAGCAACACCACATCTCAAAGAACAAAAAGAAACAAAGAGTGGTCAGAGGTATATGTGTATTTTAAATAAATAAATAAAACAAGACTATGTGCAGTGGCTCACGCCTATAATAGCAGTACTTTGGGAGGCCAAGGTAGGAGTATCACTTGAGCCCAGGAATTTAAGGCTACAGTGATATGATCATACCACTGCACTCCAGCCTGGGAACCAGAATGAGACCACCTCAAAATAAATAAATTAATGAATAAATACCCACATACTAACACAGCTTAAAAAGAAGTAGATTACCAATATGTTGAAGACCCCAGTACCCGCTCTCTTGCTCTCCTCCCCAAGCAACCACTATCCTGAATTCTGAATCATTCCTCTGCTCTTCTTTATGGTTTTACCAGATATGTATGAAATCGTGAATAACAGTATTTGTTATAAATTTTTAATTTTTATAAAAATTAAATCATAGTGTATATATTCCTATATGGTTTGCTTTTTTCAATCAACATTGTATTTTTGATACTCATCCATGCTGGTGTGTAGCTATGTTCTATTCATTTTCAATATATTTTTACATTTTCTTATTGATGGCCACATGGGTAATTTCTAGAGTTGCGCTCTTACAAACAGTGCTTACAAACATCTTGTACATCTCTTGATTTAAATGGGTATGTAAAGTAATGGAATTTGTACATTATGTTTCCAGACACAATGATCACTCTATGTTATTAGCCTCATTTCATTAATGAATGAAGGCTTAGAGACCAGGAAACTTGTTCAGGGTCACATAGCTAGGGAGTAAAGTTAAAACCAATAAATTCTACTTCTTCCACTTGAAAAAACTCAAGGTTAGGTAGCTCATACTTCTGGAAACATGTAATTATCAAACAGAATCCTGATGAATCATGTTTTATCTTGTTTTACCTAGAGTTAAAAGAGTAGGTGCTAGCAAATCATTCACTCAATTCTACCCCTTGACCACTCACAGCAACTTGACTACATAATGATCATGATTAAAACTTTTATTCTATTAAAATATCCTGTATTTCACCACTACTGAAAATTCTAGTCAAATGTTATAGTTTAAAATGTGTGCAAATTGTGTGCATATAAAATTGTAAGACATAGTAATAAAGTGGTTCCCACTGTGACTACACTTTTAAATTAAATTACAAGCACTTTTATTTTTGCCATAACTAAATCTGGAATTACTATGTTTAAGATTCACTGAAGTGAACAGTTATTTTTTAAAATACTACATATTCATTTTAGAAATTTAAGAATACTTTCAAAAATGTCATGCATGTCATTTAAAGCAACCAAATAATTTCCAAGATACCTAGCATTATACTTAAATAGTAAAAAGGATAAAAAGCCCAAGTTTCATTTTCAGCTAAGGTCAATTACTTAGCTCTGCAATCTTTCCTTTAAAAAATATTTGTAATATTTGTAATAAGGCCAGTCACAGTGGCTCACACCTGTAATCCCAGCACTTTGGGAAGCCGAGGCGGGCAGATCATGAGTTCAGGAGTTCGAGACAAGCCTGGCCAATATGGTGAAATCCCATCTCTACTAAAAATACAAAAATTAGCTGGGCGTGGTGGCACACGCCTGTAATCTCAGCTACTCCGGAGGCTGAGGCAGGGGAATTGCTCGAACCCAGGAGGTAGAGGTTGCAGTGAGCCAAGATCATGCCACTGCACTCCAGCCTGGGCGACGGAACTAAACTCCATCTCAAAAAATAGTAATAATATATATATGTATATATGTATATGTGTGTGTGTAATAATTTGGTCTCCGATTTATTTCACAAGTCTTAATCTGGCTTTTTAAATAATCCTATTTTCAATCACATTCTATTACCTAATGCGACTGTTTATTAATTACATGATCTCATGGTAAAGCACATATTTCTAAAAATGTAGCTACTTAAACCAACAGCAATATAAAGGCATTGTACTCTCTAAATATTACATTGTTACTTTCAACAAAAAGGAACCAGATTATAACAAAATTGCTATAAGATAGCTTAAAAGCCTAATAGTACTTCATTAAAGAAAACATTAAAATGAATGTGTTTTAACTAGATCTATATCAATTTTATATATGCTACAGATAAAATTAATATGAGGTTAAATAATTTTCTTTACTTTTTTTTTTTTTTTTTTTTTTTTTTGAGACAGGTGAGGATCTCACCCTGTCACCGAGGCTGGGGTGCAGTGGTGCCAGTCTCAACCTCTCCTTCCTGGACTCAACCAACCTTCCCACCTCAGCCTCCTGAGTAGTTGGGACTAATACAGGTGCAAGCCACCATACTCAGCTATTTTTTTAAAAAATTTTTTGTAGAGACAAGGTCTCAGTATATTGCCCAGGCTGGTCTCCAACTCTTGGACTCAAACGATCTTCCAGCCTCAGCCTCTCAAAGTGCTGAGATTACAGGTGTGAGCCACCATGCCTAACAGAGGTTACATAATTTTATACTATAAAAAAGCATAAGATCTAAAAAATTTTAAAAAAGCATAAGATCTTGTGAATTCCAAAGCGCCTTGGGTATCAAGAGCCAACATTCTATTTCACGGATTTGAAACTTAATGCTCCTTTAATATCTTCCCTGGATGTTGTTAGAATAGTATTTCAAACATTTTCTACAATTTGAATTAAATATTACCTTAATAAATAATGTGAGGATGGGCAAAAAAAATTAAGTATATCTCCAAATATAGCATAACAGTTTAATGCTCTGTTTGTTGCCTTAACAAAAAAATGAATGCCTGCGACACATTCACAAACCACCTGGAGATTCAAACTCAAAATGAAATTGCAATGACATATTGTGCTATTTGACATTAGTTATTACCAAGACGGTTCAAAAGGAAGGAAAGGAACACAATCTTATTAGTATAATTGGAAATGTGCTGATAGACCCACCTGACCAAACATCTTCTCTTGCAATGTATTACATTACCTGAGAAAGGTAATTTTTTTTGTTTGTTTGTTTTGAGGCAGTCTCACTCTGTCGCCAGGCTGGAGTGCAAGGGCGCGATCTTGGCTCACTGCAACCTCTGCCTCCCAGGTTCAAGCGATTCTCCCGCCTCAGCCTCTAGAATAGCTGGGACTACAGGCATGCACCACCACGCCCGACTAATTTTTGTATTTTTAGTAGAGACGAGGTTTCATCATGTTGGCCAGGATGGCCTCAAATTCCTGACCTCGTGATCCACCGCCTCGGCCTCCCAAAGTGCTGGGATTACAGGCATAAGCCACCGCACCTGGCCTTATACTACGTGAGAAAGGTAATTTACAATCAGTGCTAATATACACCTTAACCTGATTTACAAGGGCAACTAGCTATAAACAGAACAAGGCCCACGAGCTACCACACAGGTGATTTCAATTCTGTATATCTGGACTGGATAGGAATACGGAGGCTCACACGTTTGTGGCCTTATTGGAGTATGGGAATGTCCTGTCCTGCTATAGGACTGCAGTGAGAATTCTGGTCATAAAAACTCTCCCTTCTAAAATTCACTGTAAATCAAGGACAAAAATCATGAGATTTTTAAGGACAATAACAAGGAAAAATCTTTCTGTTAACAACTAGTAGAATTCGTTTAGAAGGATAATGAGAGACATTTTTGCTAACAGCTCAGAGTAAAAAGTAAAACTCAGAGAACCTAGGCTTGAGAATAATGCACACCTACTAATTCAGGACTAGACACATAAATTTGAGAGCTTTTGACGTAAAAGTAGCATTTGAAGTGATGCAACTCATGAATTAGCTCACTGAGGGATTGAGCATAGACAGAATGCAGGCACCCCAATGTTAAGAGATCACAACAAAAAAAAAGCTTAAAAAAAAACTCGGAAGGACAGAACCAGTGACAAAAGAGGAAAATCAGGAAAGTTTGTTGTCTGAGAGCCAAATGAATAAAGAGATACAAGGAGAGTCATTCAGGTATGATATTAATAAATGCTAAAAGTAAAGCATTACATTTCTTTCCAAAAATAGCAAATCCTCCAAAACGGAGAGAAAAATTGAAAGATATTACTTGGCATTCATTATCAGTAATAGAGAAAAAAACGGAAGTTATAACAATGTGATCTAATAGAGATGTTTTAATCATTTTCATTACGTGTATGCTACTCCCAAGCATCATATCTTCCTTTTAACATCCACATGAAACAAGCTTTTAAAGAGCACAGCAGTTCTCTTGGGCAGCATTAATTTTAAAGAGAACTTCTTAGGTTGTTTTACCAGCTGAGACTGACTGACTCAACAACCAGTGTCTCCCATTCAGCTTCCAGTCTTTCCTCAGAAATGCCGTTTTGGCATAACTTTAAGACTCAAGATGGTTTAAAGCGCACCCTGTTTCTTCCAAAAGAGAATGGGCAAAACTCAACATTCACGGAGGGCTTAGAGAAAGTTATATCCGAATACTGTGACCTCCTGGGAGAGGCTCAACTCCTACAAAGTAGATGCTCAATAAGTATTTTTGATTTAACTCTGGAAAAGCTCAATTTTACAGCGGGGTTGAGGGTGCGCCTACTCCAGGGCACCACCCTCTCCAGAATAGTTGCATTCGCACACCCCTCATACTCGGCGCAGAGATGGGACCTACGAACATGCAGGCATCCGCCCAGTTAATAAAAGCAATGCAGGACGGCGCACAACCCCATTCCTGACTCTAAGGTTAAAAGAAAACCCCTTGCCCTCGGGCCAGGGGCTCACCTGCCTCGAGAGTGGGGAAGAAGCGTGGCTCCCGCTCGCTTTGGAGTAGGCGTCCCGCGAAAACTCTCGCCTCATCACCAGGGCAGAAGCTTCTACTCCGGGCAGAAGCTTCCTAAGCTAGAGTCCCTGGACCCGGGAGGGAGCGACACGCTCGCTCCGTCTCTAGGGTCTCCGAGCAGCCGCCGCCACAGTTCGCTCAGGTGCTACCCAGCGGCCTGAGTGTGCGCGCGCTCCCGCCTCGTCGCTTAGCAACCTCAGAAGCTATCGGGTAGTCCCAACTTAACAATTTCCCCTCCCCTCCAGAGTGTGAATTGTTTTTTAAAAGATTTTGTTTCCGGGTCGAGCCAGCTTTACGCAGCGGAAGGTCTCTTTACCTCCCACGTTTACCCTCAGGGGAGGATGAAGTCTCAGTCGCGTTCGTGGGGGTGATGTCGCTAAGGTGTCGGTCTCTCCTCCCTAGAGTTACATACGCCGTCTCTCCCGCCAATTGCCAGGCGCCATCAGGCAGGTCCTTTCTTCGTGAGCCCAAACCATCCGCGTGTCGTCGTCCTCCAATCAGAGCGGCTCATCCTCAGGGACTACTTTGCAATCGGCGAAGAGCGCAGTGAGAGGAACGTGAAAAACCCTCTGGTCTCGGGAAGTGTAGTTCAATACTTGAAGGAAACACTTTGGCGATTGCGCCAGAACCAGGGCAGTGTAAACTACAATTCCCAGAGAGCGCCGCGTCGGGAGCGGAACCTTTTTTCGCTAACACTGCTGGCTCTCTCCGAGTCAGTTCCGCGGTAGAGGTGACCTGACGCTCTGAGGCTCATTTTGCAGGCGTTGAAGTTGTTCTCGCAGTTTTCAACCATGGTGAGTGTGGGTCCCGGGTGCCTGCCTATCTCCGGCACTCGCGCCCTTGTGTGGGGTTTCTTGCACTTTAGGGACTTTTGGCAGGCAGCTGTGCAAGGCACTGTCCTTCCCGCCCTTTGGAAAGCTCGGACTCATCTTCTGGGGATTGTCGAAGTGACCCAATAATTGGGAAGGGATTGATGTCCACCTTGCGGGGCATAGGGAGGCCCTTAGGAGGACTCTGGAGAAGTATTTGTCCTTGGAGAGGCACGATCTTAATCCTGCTGCATGGCGAGAGGACAAAATACGACGCTTGAGCTATTTCGCGAAGGACGTTATGGGATGTGTTTGATAAGGACGATAAGGTTTGCGATGGGAGGGAAAAGTTGGGTCCTAACCCCTTTTTCTCCTCATTAGCCCACAGTGTTTATAAGGGCTTTTGTCACGGGGCCTTTGAAAGCAAAAATCTGGAAAGGTAGTATTTACCAGATGTTCCAGATTACGATCTGCCTTTGCAGGAGAGGTGTTTCCGCCATATCTAATTTCACAAAATGTTATTTGTAACCCGTTCATTGATCTCCTTTTGCAATGCCAGGGCATGCTGAAGTGACGGCATCACCAGCCAGATAACTACTGCACATATTGTTTATTGAACTGTATGTTATGCGTTCCAGAAGCACCTCTTTTAAATGTAACAGTGTAACCATTTTGTCATGGAAGACCTGGATAACCTAGATCTCCATCTCTTGCCTCTGCTGAAAGAGAGGGGAGAGGGGGAGGGTTGTTGAAGGAACTCTGACGTAGGAATAATCTGCGTACTGCTTGAAGGTGACATTTGTTACCAAATTCAGAGAAATCGCTTCATACTATAAACACAGTGGCTTTTATTTATAGTTGCGACTATTTTTCCTACTTTATCTCCAAAATACTAAAATGGCTGGAGAATGTGGAGAAATGTTCGAATGAATTGGAAATTTTCCAGAACCTGAAAAGACACGTTTTCAAGGCAAGGGCATTACTCTCTCTGCCTGTATAACGGGGCCAGTGGAGACAGCTGCTAATTTCCAGTGGGTGTTAAACCTAGGTTTCCTAAATATTTTGTCACGATTAGTCATTTAAATTACGTTTTCAGTGGTTTCCGTCCTAATATTAGGTAAGCAGAGGTACTTATTATCTGAGAACCTTGGACTGTTTGCTTTTAGAACTAAATGGGATTTTTTAAAGGTCATCTTGACGAATCTCCCCACTTCAGATCTTTGAGTTTATTGAGACCCAGAGAGAATGTAATTTACCCCAAGAGTCTCACACTCTTTCCATTTTTCTATATTGTGTCTTATACTTATCAAGTCTTCCTGAATATTTATTTTTACAGGGACCACTGCAGTGGGGTCTCGCAGCGCTGGAGAGACAGTGTACTCAACTCTGAAAATTTATTTTTACTAGCTGAGATTTTGGATGAAGTTACCAGCTCATACTGCATATACAAACTCAACTATATTATCTGCATGTAGATTTTTTTTATAGCTTTATTCCTTGCAATTCAAAATATTGGAATTCTAGAATTCAAAGGAAATTTGGAGATTATTTTATTTACTCCTATCATGTAGTCTGTTGAGGTCAGAGATTTTCCCAAGGTCACAGAGAGATTTTGGGCTCCTGATTCTTAGCTGGTTTTCCCTAGCAAGGTCCCATCCCTAGAAGGTCACTAGGGTGCCAGATAGCAGAGAGACAGAACATAAGGAAGAATTTGTCTGGCAGTTTGCTGAAACTGACAGCAAACTCACACATGACTCAATTTCCTTGCCCCTTCAGGAGAATGTATGAATGGTCAGAGTTAGAAAAGAGCCTTTTTTGGTAAGCTCATTCAAAGGGGAGGATTCTTTGCTTGTTGTCTATAGGGAGTGACAGCAAAATAAACTGTATGAAGGAATCTAAATGGTAGTGCTTATTTTTTGTGTTACAGAAATACATGTAATTTAGAAATATGTATAAATTAGAAAGTGAAAAAGGAATATGTGGATCTCTCTGTAGAGTAACAGAGACACTTAAATTGAATCTTTGTAGCTGAGAAGTTAGCACAGAGCCTGCATCTGCAGGAAGGTCATTGGTGCCTTGCTAAGAGCAAAGACATTCCTTCTTTGGATCTTGGCAGACTGCCCAGATATCTGAGCAAAGAATAGTAACCTATGTTCACACTGTAACATTGTGAAAGTCAGTAGGACTCTCCCCCACCCTCCTGCTTTTCAGCTCCAATGTACCAGACCTGGACTTTTCTTTCTCTGTTTCATCTCTGAACATTCAGACACTAAGCTTCATACTACTATTAATAAGATGGAATTACCTACCTGTGAAAGTAATTTCTCCAAAGACACAGAAGGAAACTGCTGAAGTGGAATTAACTGTTCATTAGGTGGCCACAACCCCATCACTAAGGGCTGTGATACAGTGAACACGTTTTTAAGTAGCTACTAAAATTGACTGCATTATTCTAACCATACAGGTGACCTTATGGGAGGCTATACTTTATAGATACTGATCTTCACTCTCTCCCACCCCGGCTTTTCTCATCCTAGCTTGCTATACATTGTAGTAGTATGTGTTTATACTTGTTACCCTAACCTTCCCTCATTCAACAAATACTTGTTGAACACCATATGGAAATGCAAATACATATCAAAGGCAGACTGCTCTCAAGGGGGCTTCACGGCCTAATAGAGAGCAACAGACATGTAAATAGAAAACCACAGGCTATTAAAGTCTTTAGAGGAAAATTCTGTGATGATAATTATAAATTCTCGCTGCTACTGTTCTTAGTGTTTTGTGTGTTAACACTTTTAATCCTTAAAACTGCTCTGTTTGTTAGATAATTGCTATTATTGTCTCCATTTTACTATGGGGAAATAATACAGAGAGATTAAGTAACTTGTCCTAGAGCATACGGTTAATGAGTTGTGGAACCAGGACTTGAACCCAGAAAGTCTGACTCCAGAGTCAGTCTCTTTAACTACTACTCTCTACTGCCTCTCTAGCTCCGTTTTAGAGAATTGGCTTATCCTTTTGTTTTCTTCTTATGATTCACCAATGGATTCCTTGGCCTAAAATAGTACCAAGTACATGATAGGAATTTAGTGGTGTTTTGTTTAATTAATGAATTAAATGAGACAGCAGTTCATCAGTAGATTTATAAGGCATGATCATTAGTACTAGTGACGTAAATAATTTTGTTAACTATAGTTGGAACTATTGTGGTCACTAAGTTTCCAACCTTCTGAAAACATGTATGAATAAAATACCTTTTGTCTTCATAGTATATATGAATAAATTTTTGTTTGTTTGAGACAGGATCTCGCTCTGTCACCAAGGCTGAAGTGCACTGACACAGTAATGGCTCACTGTAGCCTTCCAAGGTTCTCTCCTACCTCAGCCTCCCAAGTGCCTGGAACTATAGCATGTGCCACCACACCCAGCTAAATTGTTTATTAAGAGACAGGATCTCACTATGTTACCCAGACTGGTCTCAAACTCCTGGTCTCAAGTGATCTACCGCCTCGGCCCCCCCAGTAATGTGCTGGGATTGTAGGTGTGAGCCACTGAATTCAGCCTTAAATATCTTAAATGAATAAAATATCTTTAAAAAAAAATTTTAAGCATGTTACATATGATTCCAAACAGTTTTACACATTTTCATCTTTTTGGTAGTTTTACAGGACCCAGCTATTCCTTCAGGCAAATATCAGAGTTGTAACTATGTGCCAGGAGTTTTTCTAGGCAATTGAGATATAGCAGTAAATAAAATGTCTATAGACAAAGTTCCTGTCCTTAAGGATCTTGCATTCTAAAGGGAAAGGGAGTTATAATAATAATAATAATAATAATAACTTCTTCCTCTATTCCCTTTTCCTTACCTATTCTACTTGACTTTAAGGAAAGAAGGGAAATGACAGAATGAAAAACATATTTAGGCCATTAAAGATTTTTCTATAAATAGTAATAACAAATTAGAAAACAAATATTATATAGTTGGCTATAATCATTTTTCTACACCAGTTAACACTTTTTTTTTTTTTTTTTTTTTTTTTTGAGCCTGAGTTCTTATTTCCCAGGCTGGAGTGCAACGGTGCAATCTTGGCTCACCGCAACCTCCACCTCCCAAGTTCAAGCAGTTCTCCTGTCTCAGCCCCCTGAATAGCTAGGATTACAGACATGTGCTGTGATACCTGGCTAATTTTTGTATTTTTAGTAGAGACAGGATTTCGCCATGTTGGTCAGGCTGGTCTTGAACTCCTGACCTCAGGTGAGCTGCCCACCTCGGCCTCCCAAAGTGCTGGAATTACAAGTGTGAGCCACTGCGACCAGCCTGACACTTCTTTTTTGAAACTTTTTTTCCTTTGACTTGTGTGGGTACCAAATTGCTGAGTGCTGTTGACCTTCAGAGCTTAGAGCTAGAAGCGTAAAAGAAGCCTTCCAGGCTATCCATTCTTGTTTCATCTCAGAGACATGATTCTCATCTGGAAGAGGGAATTTTAAATAAAAAGAAACCAAACAGTTCTAGGCTTAGTCACATCAATGGACCATTTCTCCATGCAGGTAGGGGTAAAGATGGCAGTGGAAGGGCATTTACCCAGCATTGTTGGGGAAAGGAATGATTCACCTTAATTGAATTTTTCCGTCTAACTAAACTTAACAATTAAGTTTCTAAACATTATTGTTTTGTTCTTTTTAATAGAAATATTTCGGGGGTTTTCTCTTTGTTCAATCCCCCCCTCCCTCTGTGTATGGGGGAGCTGTTTTCTTCTTCTTCTTTTTTGCCTGTTAAACTTCTCGCTTTAATGACTCAGAGTCATCACCTTGAATATCAGTTATCTTTGTTTATATTATACGTCTGTATTTGGTTCAGGGTCTGTTGAAGTCTCTCTTTGTATGTCTTCCCCCTCCTCGCTTTTAAGAATAATTTTCCCTTGGAATCAGGTTGTCAGCTGTCTGTCACTACATGTTGCTGCTGTTATTTATTATTATTTAATACTAAAATCTACCATAATCCAGATATTATCATTTTCTCCTTTTTGTTTCTCCCAAAATAAAAAATAAAGTCTTGTTTTTCCTCCTTCAGACAATAAAGTTGAAGCATGATTGTCTTATTTAAATGTTTTGGCTCAATGTAAATGGAAAGTTTTAGCCTCTTACTCCTCTTCTTGGTATGAAGATTCTATTGAACAGATGGGAGTGGGGGCTTTGCATAATAAGGATTTATGCAGTTCTAGTGGCCGCCAGGGTTTGGATCATCACATGCCGAGCACATCAACATTGTTGGGCCTATTTTAGTGGTAAAATATCCCCAAAAAGGTGGATAAGATTATGTAAGTAAATCCAAGATAACACTTTTAGCTCCCTACATGGTGAGAGTTAAATAACGCCATGTAAATATGCAGCACATTCATTTTCTACTAAGCCAGATGCAAAGAGACTAAAATTTTACATTCACTTTTAAAGTATGTGGATTTCTTACTATAGTAAGATTTTCTTACTGGATATTTTTAAGGTACAGTAGTACTTAAAGATGTTAATGGGTCATTTTCATTACAGTCGGAACCAATCAGAGTCCTTGTGACTGGAGCAGCTGGTCAGATTGCATATTCACTGCTGTACAGTATTGGAAATGGATCTGTCTTTGGTAAAGACCAGGTAGGAACAGATGTCTTAAGTTATTAGAGTAAGAATATGGTTAATAAAATTCTGTATTTAGTTGTACACAAATTGTAAAACAATGAAGGAATTGGTAATCCCAACAAATGTAATAGGCACATTGCTATAAATGGAAGCTAGTAAGGTATTTATATGTATTCCTCCAGGCACTGAAAGCACTTTGCAAATGAGAACTCTTCCATAGATTGTACTTAGTTGACTTGGTGCAAGCAGGCAAGCAGCAGGTGTCAGTCAATGGGAGATAACACTAATGACAGTAACTTACTGCTCAGTAAGCACTTCCTTGTTCATAAATGGCCTTTAGGACCAAAATAGTCAGAAAATCTGCTTCCCAATAGAAGCAGGTGCTCCCATTTCCAACAAGCCTGATTAATTTACAGTAAATTCTTTTTCTAAGGTATTCATTTATTTCATTTCTTGACCCATGGATGTTGAGTTCTTCTTTCATGTCAGATACTGTACTTAGCTTTCCATGAACTGAAATCAAACATACAGCTATTAACAATAAGAGCAGGCTGTGGTATGTCACTCAATTTGATGTTTTTTTCACATACTCTTAAAATTGAGTAGTGGTGATTCCTCTCACTATGTCTGTTAGCAAACCGGTGCTGGTTTTATAGCATTCTTTTTTCTGAAAGGGCATAGTACTAGATACCTGACCTCCTAAAATCATCATCATGACTAATTAATGGGAATTATATGCATGTACATACCAAATAAAAACTATGTGAAAAGACTGTCTTGTGTCTAAATGAAATAGCCTACACTAACAGATGCTGTCCTTGATATTTGGTAGCCTATAATTCTTGTGCTGTTGGATATCACCCCCATGATGGGTGTCCTGGACGGTGTTCTAATGGAACTTCAAGACTGTGCCCTTCCCCTCCTGAAAGGTGAGTTAGGGATAGAGAAAGGATTTTATAGTATCAGTGTCAGGTAAAGGACTATCCTTTTTTCCCAAATGTGTGTGTACATAAATTATGCCAGTTAAGTATAATATTGCATAAGGGTTACATACCTGACATTGTCTACACACATGCATTATAGACAGTGTAGGAATTGTCTACATTGTGTTATGTAGTCTACCTAAATGGTAATAGTGGCATCCTGTTAAGGAAAACTTTCTCAGTTGTGCAGGATGTCCTTCTCTATATATTGCTCTGGAAGTTAGTTGGTTCCTCTTACATGGTCCCCATCCCATCTACCAGTCATCAGGTTGAGACAGAGTGTAAAACTGTCCTTACCATATGCTGTATAGTTTGCAAAAAACTCAGAAGAGCTCAGATAAGGGCCTTTGCAAAGCATTGAACTATACCACAAATATAATAAGGAAGCCTTAAATTTTATTGAAGTTTATTAAAATATTCTAAATTAATTTGAATATTTTTCTTTAGCTATAGCTTCATCATAGTCTTTTTTAGGGTAGGGATTAATTAATGATACGCTCCTAGAAGTTTGCACTAAGCAAAATAATATATACCTCCCAAGAAAACCTTTCCTTAAAATTCTTCATCTGTTGAGTAAACATTTGCTAGAAGGTATACTCTGCCATCTAAGTCTTTTGGTTGCATAGTTCTGTAGAAGAATACATGACTGCCCACACTATTCTGTTGGTTCCCTTTTCTCACCCACAGCTCTTTCCAAATCAGCTTTGCTGCTTTTTCCCATTTGTATTCCTTTGTCTGCTGAGTTCCTTGTGCTTTCTCTGAAGGGTCCAGATTGCAGTCGGTTTGTCCCCTGCCAGTTGTGAATATGACAGGGAAGGGAAAGTTCAGCAAATAAGGACGTGTGACTGGGAAGAGGAAGATAATTTTTTTTTCCTCCAACTGGTGTTCCTGCCTATGCCCATTTTCAGATTTATGGCAGCCTTGACTATGATGCAACTATGATGGCCAATTTTCCAGTGAAAATGCTAAATGTTGATCATAGCTTTTTTAATATAATCAACAAAGACATACGATGATACATGTTCTTTAGTCAAAAAGCAAGTGATGTGCGCTTATTGTACTAACACTGGAGCATAGTGGTTGAACTCTGGACCAACCTAGGCTGGAATTACAGCTCCATTATCTTTTGATGGTGGCGAGTTAATCTCTTTTTTTTATTTTTTTATTTTTTTTAGTAGAGACGGGGTTTCACGGTGTTGGTCAGGATGGTCTCAATCTCTTGACCTCGTGATCCTCCAGCCTCAGCCTCCCAAAGTGCTGGGATTACAGGCGTGAGCCACCGCACCTGGCCAAGTTAATCTCTTTAAACTTCAGTGTCTCCATCTATAAAATGTGAAGATTAATTTGATAATAATATAAATATCTTAGCATTATCCCTGGCACAAAACTCCTCAATAAACATTTATGATTTTTTAATTTGTGATTGGTATCTTAGACCTTAAAGTAATTGTAATTTAAAGATTAGGTGAATTAGTTTCTCTTTTGTGTAATATGGTAATTCGTATGAATAATAAGTGTTGCTTCAAAAGTCATCGTTATACCTTGCATCATATATGATTAAAAAAAAAAGCCATGGAATTTTTGAAATTTAAGGTAATTATTGAAATAGGAAAAGCAAAATGCATCTATTGACATTTCTGATGTTATGACTGTTAAATTAATGTATTATCTTTCTTTTCTTAGGCTCCTGAAATGTATATCAGTGTGATATGTAAACATTTGCAACAAGTGAAAGAATTAATGGGTAGATTCAATATGAAAAAGAAAACTTCAAACTTTGGTGTTTAAGTAGCTCTGCATATTTATTGCCATGTCCACAGATGTCATCGCAACAGATAAAGAAGAGGTTGCCTTCAAAGACCTGGATGTGGCCATTCTCGTAGGCTCCATGCCAAGAGGGAGGGCATGGAGAGAAAAGATTTACTGAAAGCAAACGTGAAAATCTTCAAATCTCAGGGTGCGGCCTTGGATAAATACGCAAAGAAGTCAGTTAAGGTGACCAACACTGTATTTTATGGGATCTTCTCATTTTTAGCATTTGAAACTTACGCTTTTAGCATTTAAGTAAAACCAAAATTATTTGCCCTTTTTTCTAGTTCTGTGCGATCATCAGTAAATACAGCTATAGAGTTTTGCTCGTTAAGCTCTCTCTTCTGGGTTTTTTCTTATAGTGTAGAAATCTATATTCAGAGTACTCAAAAATATTTTTCCTGTTAGTATACTGTGAAAATTTAATATTAGTTCTTAAACCTATAAGGAAGGCACAGGACATTTTGATGCATTTTTGCTGTGTGGGAATATTTATTCAGACATTTGGATTTGTGTGTGATTCTGAAAGGAGATAGCCATAAGGTAAGTTTATTCTCAGGAGTAAAAGATGGTAGTTTCTGAATGCTCAGGTTTCTAAGTATGTCTTAATATTACAATAAGCCTTTTTTATTTATTTATTTTTTATTTTTTATTTTTTTTGAGATGGAGTCTTGCTCTGTCACCCAGGCTGGAGTGCAGTGGCGCAATCTTGGCTCAGTGCAACCTCTGCCTCCCATGTTCAAGCGATTCTCCTGTCCCAGCCTCCCGAGTAGCTGGGACTGCAGGTGCATGCCACCATGCCCAGCTAATTTTTGAATTTTAGTAGAGACGGGGTTTTACCATGTTGGCCAGACTGGTCTACAACTGCTGACCTCATGTGATCTACCCGCCTCGCCCTCCCAAAGTGCTGGGATTACAGGCATGAGCCACCACTGCCACCCCTAGCCAAACCTTTTATTAGTGAACTATTAATTAACTAGAACTTAATTGTCACACAGCAAATAGGCTTGCCGGTTAAGGTTAAACTGATTTGTGTATACTTTACTGTCTTGACTTTGAAAAAAAAAAAGTGAAAAAACGTTTTAAGATTTTTTAAGTTGCCCATTATAATGTTCTATCTATGACATTTCATAGATGTCTGCATTTTTGCTTTCTGTGGACTTAATTTTAAATAGTTCACTTATTTTCTGTAATCACAGAAAATAATAAAAGTTGAATAGAAATCCTCAGGTCCCAATAAAAGATTACAAGGTTGTCCGACTCCTAAATTCCAGGCTTTTTGGAGGTATAGTGTTCCTTGCACAGTAATTCCACCTCCACAAAGCATCCTTGTTTGTGAGAAATATTCACCAGCACTGTAGTACTTAGAGGCAATGAAGTATCTTGTCTGCAGCTTGTCAAAAGAGGTACCAAAAAAAAAAAAAGACTGAAGATACGTGGGAGTCATATAATATGCTTGTAACTTTTCTATAAATATATTATTTCAAAAATTTTTATCATTTTATTAAAGATTTTATAACTTAAAATGCATTTTCCTTGCTATATAGTGTTTCCCAAGCCTCCCCTGTACAAAGGCTACCTGTTAGACATTTTCTGTCAAATTTTAACGCAGCTTAGTAAGTATATACTCTGTAAATCTTCTGTGCCTTCCATTCCTCATAGGTTATAGTCGTGGGTAATCCAGCCAATACCAACTGCCTGACTGCCTCCAAGTCAGCTCCATCCATCCCCAAGGAGAACTTCAGTTGCTTGACCCGTTTGGATCACAACCGAGCTAAAGCTCAAGTAAGAAAAATTCATAAGTCTTAAATCTTATGAATGTTCATCTTTAAAACATTTTTCTCTCACTTTTAAAATAACTGAATCTGAGTTTGTGCTTTTTTTCTTATTTTTGTTTAGTAGGAACCTATTACTTTTATTAAATTAAGAGTAAATTATCATTAATTTGTTAGGGAATCTTTAAATGTATTCTTGTAAAGGACCAGAGGCTGGACTTCCTACTTGATTTTGTCTTTAACTATATTTCTATTGCTAACTATAATTAAATGCAGTTACTAATGTTCTCTTCTTACAGTGGTTAAAAATTTGTTATACATGATGATATATAATTTAGTTTAATTTTTGTCAGATATATAGGAAATTATATAAACAAAGAACTTGAGCGTTGTGTGATTGTGTGGTTCTGCTTCTATTTGACCTGCAGCTAAATAATCATATTCAGATTTTAATTTTTAATTTTATATTTAATTTAGTTTTCAATTTTATGTCTTTTTAATATTCTGTGTATCTGTAAAGTTTCCTACCTTCACTACTTAGGAGCTAAACTCTTGTTGCTAATTTTCTTTACCCTTTGATCCATAGATAAATATGCTGAAGAACCAGTGACCCGGGAATTAACAATAGCTTTTCAAAAAATTAGAAGCCAAGCCACTGATCTGAGCTAGTTTCCTAGGCCTTTTCAGATCTAACTGGTCCTGGTGCCGTTGGAAGTCATGATAAAGTTCTAGTTTTGGACAGAACCTCTTTGCCCTAATGCTTTTCTGGCCATTCCTTTTTGGCTGTAGGTCATCACTGCTAGATAGGTCTATGAGTTCAGTGCTTTTTCTTCTAGAGAAGATAACTTTATTTAGTTTCAAAAAAATGTTAACCAGAAGATGCTGTGAGGTCTAAGTTGAAGCACTACTGCCCTAAACTGAGAATTAAAAATCCTTCAGCTCTGGAATGCCTAGCGAAAGAGAAAAGAATATACATTTGTTAAGCATCTACTGTAAATTGAATGCTAGACATATAATTTTCCATTTAATTTTTATAGTAACCATATGAGGTATCTCATGTTATCCCTACTTTAGGTAAGAAACCTAAGGCCCAAGGAAGTCAGGGAACCTGCTGAGTCATACAGCCCATAAATTATGGAGCCACCTTGATTTGCCTGACTCCAAACCCTTATGTATGTTCTTACCTAATGTTATCAACTGCCCTTAGTCCACTTACTAGCTCTGTGATTTTGAGAAAGTGTATTCAATGTATAAAATGTAATAATATTTATATCGACCTCAGAGAGTTCTTATAAGGATTAAATAAGATCCATTTTAAGCCCTCAGCAAGGTGTCTGCACATAGTAAAACGAAACAAAGGTTGGCTGCTATTATTATTAGTTGATTTTGTTTTTATTTCTAAGAGGCATACGCCTAAACATTCCTAATTTAGGGGTTTGTTAGATAACAACCCTTAAATTTTTAGCTTAAAGTGCAAATATTCCCTGAGAGGCTTTAGGCGGTGGGTTGGGTCTGGTGGTAGCTGAAAAGGAATAGAAGTTTGAATGAATGGAGGTAGGAGGTTTGGGTATTGTGGGACAGTTGTAAAGGAAGAGATATTATACATGTTAAGTTGTAAACTCTGGATTGCCAAAAAAAAGTGATTTATTTAGTTAGAAGAAAGAGGTGGTAGCACTATGACACTGACAACCACTTTTTGCTGTGTTGCCTGAGGCTTTGGTGGAGACAGGCCTTGGAAAATTCTGCTTCCAAAGGTACTACTAAGAGATGCTTTGTCCAAGTGCCTGAAACAGTTTTCATTGCAGGGCTAAACTCTGAATGAGCAAAGTGTGAAGAAAGTGCTATCTCCTTAGACTTTAACCTTCACTTTGGGACATGTTCTTTGTTGTTCCCAGGCCCTTGGCTAGGCACTATTGCAGCATGTCACTCTGGCATAGAGAGAGCTTTTAGGGAGTCTCTGAAGAACCACTTGCTTCCTCTAAAAGAAGTTATTTATCCAGTGAGAAAAATAACCCGAAGATAAGTTTTTCTTACAGGAATGGTTGCTAGGTTTTTTGTCTTAGAATTCAGAGGCCTTAGCTACTTAGTGACTGTTTATCACCTGTAGAACTTCCCTGTGTATTTGCAAGCCAGCGCTGTATTTATGTCTGTTGATATGATATTTATGTCATATAATGATAAGGTTATTTGACAATGATATCAGTTAGCTGGTATCACATGGAAGAAAATTACTAGGGCTGGAGAATTAATCAAAAACTTTAACAGACCTGTATGACAGACATGAGTGCCTAAGGGAGCAAAGAATTGTTATTCTGGTTACATATTAATTTAGACTAGCTGTGAAATGAATCATATTAAGAAATTATGTCTTCCGGGTGCGAAGTACCTGGCCTTTGCTGTCCTGACAGAACTGGATTAGCTCAAGAGATCACAGGAGCAAGAGGAGGGGGGG
This sequence comes from Ateles fusciceps, assembly GCA_036589455.1. Lineage (NCBI taxonomy): Eukaryota > Metazoa > Chordata > Mammalia > Primates > Atelidae > Ateles > Ateles fusciceps. The sequence continues at coordinate 32,290,222 of JAZHEH010003205.1, forward strand.
CAACAAGAACAAAGGAAGGCAGAGGAGCCAAGGAGGACTGAGGGTGGAAAGGCCTAGAGGCATTTTGTCTTCACTGTACTTTGGAGCATTGATGCTGACATTCAGAGGAGTTGTGGGCTCTAAGGTCCTGGTAATATATATCTTGAGTTAATTGTTCAAGGTATAAATTTTATCTTTTTTTAATACCAAACTAGCTAAATTTAAGTATAAATGTAAGAGCAATTTCTTCCCCAGTTCTTTCAGGTCATGGCACATGTAAAAAATGGTTGAACAGCTTGTCTACTGTACCATACCCTACAGGCTAAGCAGATCAATAGCTGGTTACCCCAGAAACCAACCATCAACTAATTTGTAGAGACTAATGCAACTATTGTAGATAATAGTCCTAATACTTGCAAAACTATATGAAGCAGGGGGTTAGGTTGGTCAAAAGTGATTTACAATATCACAAACAGAAATTTTTAAGTAAACTGTTTTAGACTAACAATTTTAGGGTTTAAGAAAGCAGTCTCAACTAGTTTAACAGTGATAGTGAAAGTAAAGACAGTTTACTTCTTACTTAACAGAACAAATTAGTGTGAAGACCAGTCAAGACATTCCAGACATTTTAGGTAATGGCCTTTTTCTTTATCTTTGTCCTTTTTGGTTGGTTGGAGTTTTTTTTTTTACTTTTCATTTTGAAATAATTTTAGACTCCAAAGTCGCAAAAAAATAGTACAGAGAAGTCTCATGTACCCATCATCCATTGATGGCATCTTACATAACTACAGAGTATTATCAAAACCAGGAAGTCAATAAATAACACACAATGCTATTAACTAGACTTACTGAAGTTTCACCAGTTCTACATTCACTTATTTTTTCTGTGTCTTTATGAATGATTCTATGACATTTAAATACAAGTGTAGATTCCTATAACTGCCACCATAGTCAAGACACACAATTTCTTCATCACTTATAAAATAACTGCTTCATACTCTCTCTTATAGTCACACCTCCCTCTTTCTTTGTCCCTGACATCATTTATCTGCACTCCACCTCTACAATTTTGTCATTTTGAGAATGTTACAAAAATGGAATCATGCAATAAGAAACCTTTCAAGACTAGCTCTTTTTCACTCAGTTCAGTGCCTTTAAGATTCATCCAGGTTGTTGGTTGTTCCTTTTTGTTGTTTTTCCACGAATCTTTTATTTATTCTCTTGTATATCTAAGACATAGTACAGTTTATTTAACCATTCTTTTATTTTTTCTGAGAAGGACTCTAGCTCTGTCACCAGGCTGTAGTACAGTGGCACGGTCTCAGCTCATGGCAACCTCCACCTCCCATGTTCAAGTGATTCTCCTGCCTCAGCCTCGCAAGTAGCTGGGATTACAGGCACATGCTGCCACACCCAGCTAATTCTTTTATTTTTAGTAGCGATAAGGTTTCACCATGTTGGCCAGAATGGTCTCAATCTCCTGACATCATGATCCGCCTACCTCGGCCTTCCAAAGTGCTGGGATTACATGCATGAGCCACTGTGCCCAGCCTGTTTAACCATTCTTGAAGGACATTTGAGTTGTTTCCAGTGTGGAGCTGTTATTACCCTTGTTTTAAAATTTTCCTTAAAATATCAAAGTGTATTCCCTTTATCACATGGTAAATATTCAAATGCTGCATTATGTGTGCTAAAGCTACAGATTCTGGCACAACTAATTTTCTCTCCCATTCTTACTGGGACACAAAGAAGGAAGAATTGCCCACAATGTCATCAAAACAGATCAGCTTCTTAAAATATTTTTCCACATTCCCTTCTGGTTCATCATAAATTCTGTTGTCTAATTAGGAACAAATTATACATACATCTGATCATAATTTCTTTTCTGTATATAAACTTATCAGACAAATAAGCAAGCTGATTTTGCTTTATTTCAATCTATCAAGACATAACTTTCTAACCTTTTTTGTGGCTACTATACTACATGGATTGCAAGGCATTGCAAGACCCTTTTACAGCTAGAGGTTGTTACATATGTTATTTTAGTGTGTATATATGTGTGTACACACACATATACACATATATTTATAGAGAAAACCTTTTTCCTTCAGTTTCCTGATACATAAAATGAAAACAGTCATATCTTGGTAATTTGAGTCCCATCCAACTCTAAAATTTTATATTTAGGATTATTGGAAAATTAGTTTGTATATGATATATAATAAAATTTTTGCCTACATAGTAAGTGCCCAAATACCTGATTACTCAGAAGCACTGAGAAGACATCTCCAAATAAACATTAACAATGAAACAAAAGATCACATTTACATATTCAAGAAATAGTAAATTGATTGATAAATAGTAACGATTAATGTTTTATATTCGATACAGGTACTATACGAATAAGTTAACCACAAACTATGGGATGCTTCCTACTTTTAAACATTCTACTCCATAAAGTTTCACGTCCACAGTTGTTACCACTGTTAAACTGTTGTAGGAAATTGCCAAACAATAAATTTACATTTTTTACAAGTCAATATAACTCTTGTGTTCTCTTGACATTTCAGAAGCTTTTTATCTTCACTTAAGGGCATTTGTCAAAACAGGTCCCAATTATAAATAAAAAGCATTAGTCTAAGTAATGTATTTGTTTTCAATATAACTAGATTGCTCTTAAACTTGGTGTGACTGCTAATGATGTAAAGAATGTCATTATCTGGGGAAACCATTCCTCGACTCAGTATCCAGATGTCAACCATGCCAAGGTGAAATTGCAAGGAAAGGAAGTTGGTGTTTATGAAGCTCTGAAAGATGACAACTGGCTCAAGGGAGAATTTGTCACGGTAAGAAAAATCTATGAGCCTTCTTAACAGCTAAGCATAAAGAACTCTTGAGAGACACTTAGGACAGGAAAACTTCAAGGAGAGCAGGTCTTTCACAGTTGCTCTGATGACTGCATACTTTCGGGATCATAGTAAGCCAGTCATGATCCAGTCTGATCTGATGTGATCTGTAGCACAGCATTTGAGATTTATACCAAGATCCATGTCTTTGCATGAAGTATGATAAACTTTTTATGGGGATATGTAGTTTTCTTTTTCCAGAAGGATTGGTAAAGCTAACATCGGGTTGTTGCATGATTTTGGAGGGGGACACATTAAGCCCTGTACATAGCCTTTCACCCCAGGGTCCACTGGAATCAATGAAAATTTTGCTATCATGATGAAATAACACTGCTGCCTTTGCCTGCCCCCTTCCCAGACTGTGCAGCAGCGTGGTGCTGCTGTCATCAAGGCTCGAAAACTATCCAGTGCAATGTCTGCTGCAAAAGCCATCTGTGACCACGTCCGGGACATCTGGTTTGGAACCCCAGAGGTAAAGATTTAGTCATTTGCACAGGTCACTATTTTATTTTTGTTGCCTGATGCTATAATGTAAAAAGAATATAGCCTTTGCTACAGTCAGGTTAGGTTCATTTCTCAGCTCAGCTGCCTACTAACTACGTAACCTTGGGAGTTGCTTAGCCTTGACCTTTCTGAGCTGTTTTGTCATCTTTTACATGACATTACTATTATACACAGGGTTGTGAGGGTTAAAGGAGATTAAATATGTAAAACAGCACAATGCCTGATACACAGTAGGGGTGAAATTTTTTCTTCTAGTCCACAGGTTCCTCATCTGCAAAATGAGGATTAGGTTTCCCTGGCCTACTTCACATATGATATGGAAGAATAGAATGAAATAATATCCATGAAAGTTATCTTGTCGTGGAATTACCTGTTGATGATACTTCCTTACGTAGTAATGATGTTATGAACGTTGTAAGAAAGGGTCACCTGGTTTAATTTTATTAGTTCGTGTGTCAGTTGTGTGAACTAATCACCATGAGAATGTGAAACATTGCTATTTTCAGGGAGAGTTTGTGTCCATGGGTGTTATCTCTGATGGCAACTCCTATGGTGTTCCTGATGATCTGCTCTACTCGTTCCCTGTTGTAATCAAGGTAAGGTATTTTGGAGTTATTTCCCTTCTTGAGAAAGTAGTTACATGTTTCTCTTAAGAATGGTATTACTGGCCAAACACAATGGCTCACTCCTATAATCCCAACACTTTGGAAGGCCAAGGTGGCAAGATTGCTTGAGCCCAGGAGTTCAAGACCAGCCTGGGCAACATAGTGATACCCCATCTCTACAAAAATAAAATAACCAGGGATGGTGGTGCACACCTGTGGTCCACACCTGTGGTCCCAGCTTCTTGAAATGCTAAGGTAGGAGGATCACTTGAGCTTAGGAGGTCAAGGCTACAGTGAACCATGACAGTACCCCTGCACCACGCCCTCAGCAACAGAGTGGAACCCTGTCCCCCAAAAATAAAGTGGTATAACTTCGTCTAGAAAATTGTACCTTTAATAAAGTAGACATTTTTCTCGGCTTTAAAACATTATGTATTTCAACTTCAGGTCATTAAAAGTTTTTGTGATTGAAATTAATCTGGAAAGGAAGATTCAGCTCTTCCCACTAGGCACAGTATGTTGTTATGCCTCTAGTATTAGAGACCTACAAATGTATATTTCTGAATGAAGCAAAGTCTTTCAGTGTTGTTGCTCTTTATTATAACTGTGCTAAAGTCAATCATTTTTAAAGTTCTTTTTTTTTTTTTAGATTCAAGGGGTTTTAAATTCAAGTGTTGAGTTTTTATTAGATCTTAATTGCCTATTAAGATCTGGATTCTGATTTACTTTAGAATCAGACTATAAAACAAATATAAGTTCAAACTAGGTTGTTGCTTATTGGAAGATGAGTTCCAGTTTAAATCTCTTATTTGCATTATTTTCAAACAGAATAAGACCTGGAAGTTTGTTGAAGGTCTCCCTATTAATGATTTCTCACGTGAGAAGATGGATCTTACTGCAAAGGAACTGACAGAAGAAAAAGAAACTGCTTTTGAATTTCTTTCCTCTGCCTGACTAGACAATAATGTTACTAAATGCCTCAAAGCTGAAGAATCTAAATGTCGTCTTTGACTCAAGTACCAAATGATAATAATGTTATACTTAAATTACTTGTGAAAAACAACACATTGAAAAAATTATGTGCTTCTTGGTACAGGCTTGTGAATGACAATTTATCATGATGCTGTTAGTGTGCATTCTAAATAAATACGTATTCGAATGAAAGTGACTCAGACACTGTTTCTAGCTAATATTTAGTGTCTATTCAGAAAACAAACTTGTGGCCAGGCACAGTGGCTCACACATGTAATCCCAGCACTTCGGGAGGCTGAGGCAGGCACATCACCTGAGGTCAGGAGTTCGAGACCAGCCTGGGCAACATAGTGATACCATGTCTCTACTAAAAAATAGTAGAGATGGGAGGCTGAGGCAGGAGAATAGCTTGTCCCGAGAGGCAGAAGTTACAGTGAGCCAAGATCATGCCACTGCACTCCAGCGTGAGCAACAAGTGAAACTCCTTCTCAAAAAAAGAAAAGAAAACAAACTGGCATGTTTCCCAGCTTGCCTAAGGAATTGTGATTTTTCTTTTTAACCACGGGAAGGGAGTAAGGCTAGACAGATAAAGCATAAATCTTGTATTTAAATAGAATAGAGAAACCCACCTTGTGATAATGAATCAGTCTATTTCAGTATATATTTGTAAACATTACCTACATTGGACAAATAACGTATTTTTAAAATCTTAAGGTTAATTCATGCTTTGTAGACAATTTGATTTTAAGGCTAGCTACTAATATTAAATAAATGGCAGATAATATTATTAACAGCGTTATGCCATTGGATGAAATTAGAACACTCATGATAAAAAAATGGTAATAGGTTTTCCCTGGAGGTACTACTTTTTAGCAGATAAGGAATCATTTCATAACCACTAAATGCCACAGAAGTTTATGCTAGTGTTAGGAGTTCTCAATCTAAGCTTATTACTAGAAAAATAGTGGGGTTTTTTTTAATAGTCTTGTTTTTTCCCCAAACCTATGAGGACAGAAGGCATTTTCTACCTTTTCATCCTCATGCTTAACACACTCCACATGTAATAGACAATATCATATCAATAAATATCTCCAGGCCTAATGTAGTACTCTTCGTGGATGCTCAAGTATTTGTTGGTTGGATTTATTTAAAATTACTATTTTGGGAGACCAAGGCAGGAGGACTGCTTGAAGCCAGGAGTTCAAGGCTAGCCTGGGCAACAAAACAAGACCCCATCTTTACCAAAAAAAATTTAAAATTAGCTGGGTGCAGTGGTAGATTCTTATAGTCCCAGCAACTCAGGAAGGTAAGGCAAGAGGATCACCTGAGCACGGGAATTCAAGGCTGCAGTGAGCTAGGTTTGTGCCACTGCACTCCAGCCTGGGCAACAGAGCGAGGCTGTCTACTTTTTAAAAAATTAAAAATTACCTAGATCATTAATACGATATAGAAAAGAAAAAAGCAATTGAATAAAACTACCTTTAGGACTGCTATTAATCAGAAGCATAAAAGCAATTTCATATAGAATGAATAAAGTTTTGTATAAAGTAAGTATGAATTGTATCAGTTGTTATTTTCTATCAGTTCCAAACACACCCTTATATATTCTTGTGACATTAGGACTGGAACTTGGCAAGCCACATTTCTTTACCAGTTGCTCCTTGTTAAAAATATACTAATAGGCCAGGCACGGTGGCTCATGCCTGTAATCCCAGTACTTTGGGAGGCTAAGGCAGAGGGATCATTTGAGGTCAGAAGTTCAAGACTAGCCTGACCAATGTGGTGAAACCCCATCTCTACTAAAAATAAATCAGCCAGGCATGGTGGTACATGCCTGTAGTTCCAGCTACTTGGTAAGCCAAGGCAGGAGAATCGCTTGAACCTGGAAGGTTGCAGTGAGCCGAGATCACACCACTGCACTCCAGCCTGAGTGACAGAGCAAGACTCCCATTTCAAAAAAAACATATATACACACACACACACACATACATATATATGTATATACATGTATGTATATATGTAATCTTGTCACATATATAAATATATATATATATAAATATATATATAGATAGATAGATACTAATAAAGGGTACTAGAGGGAGACTAGATGGCTGAAGAGAAAGAAAACATGCTCTTACTCCTTCCTGTTGGTTTCCTCTATCATTACCTTCTCTCCACTTACAGCCAGAAAAGAAGAAAACAAACTTTAGGAGAGCAATTAGTTGGAAGCATGAAAACTAATTTCATGTAGAATTAAAAAAATCTTATCTGGGTGCAGTGACATGCTTGTAATCCCAACAGTTTGGGAGGCTAAGGTGGGAGGATTACAAACCTGCCTGGGCAACATAATGAGACCCTATCTCTACTAAAACTAAAAAATTAGCCAGGCATGGTGGTACACACCTGTAGTCCCAGTATTCGGGAGGCCAAGGTGGGAGGGTTGCTTGGGCCCAGGAGGTCAAGATTGTAGTGAGCCATGATCATGCCACTGCCCTGCAGTCTGGGTGACAGAGCAAGACTGCGTTTAAAAAAATAAAAGCCAGGTGCAGTGGCTAACGCCTGTAATCCCAGCACTTTGGGAGGCTGAGGCAAGCGGATCACCTGAGGTTGGGAGTTCGAGACCAGCCTGACCAACATGGAGAAACCCTGTCTCTAAATAAATAAATAAATAAATAAATAGAAAATGTTACAGGAAGAAAGTATGTATATATGAAAGTTATTGGAGAAATCTAGATTACTTGTAGAAACAAGTAATTTTTCACCAACTATGCCTTTGAAGCATGGATTTTGCTTTGAATATTCACATTGTGAAATTGATTATCCCTTTATGCCATTTTTTTAATGCTCTGCACTTCTGTTACCTTCACCAAGAGAACAAAGCATCTTGTTGCCCCTTCTCTTAATGGACAGAATCCAGGTCCAGGAAATTGTGTCTTTAAGCAGCATGATAATAAGTGAAAAGCCTACGCCTTTTCCTAAGCATTTTACTAGTACTTGACGAAATGATACATGGGTGCATTACAGGGCAAAAGACATTACATCTTAAGCCAATAAAGTTAGATTAAGGAGCTTTCCAAATGAAGTACAATCTGTATAAACTTAAACCTTAAGGGAATATTGACCTCTACAGATCATGACCCTGGTACTGTTTCCTGAACAACAGAAGTGGATGGCCAACGCAGCTTTATTTAATTCTTAAAAAGCATAAAGAAGGAAGGAGAAAAAACCCTATAATTCCACTGCCAGTCAAATCATAATTTAAATAAAGTTATAGGCCTTCTCTTCCCGGTTCTTCCCGGAGTCAGGAAAAGCTGGGTTGAAAAGGGTGGAAAAAAAAAAAGTTATATATACATTAGAAAATCAGTGAAATGGTGTTAAATGAAAACCAAGTTTTTGTTCAACCTTACAGGAAAAAAAAATACACATTTATTTTGAACGTTAACAAAAAAAAAAGCAAAGGAATATATAGTAAAAAGAAATGCTCTTTGCTCACCTGACTCCTACCCATTTAAACCTCATTTTTGTCCCATGAACCTATAGCTCAGAAATACTCAATGCATAACCAAAGTAAGTATGTAAATATATGTGTGTACATGTAACCATCCCCCTTTGTACATAAATTAGAACACACTGTTCTGCACTCTGTGTTTTTTCTTTAGAAATGTATCTTAAAGCTATATAGATACTTAGGGTCAGGCACAGTGGCTCATGCCTATAATCCCAGCACTTTGCGGGGCCAAGGCAGGCAGATCACTTTGAGCTCAGGAGTTTGAGACCAACCTGAACAACATGGCAAGACCCCTTCTCTACCAAAAACAAAACAAAAAATTACCTGGGTGTGGTGGCTCACACCTGGGATTCCAGCTACTTGGGAGGCTTAGGTGGGAGGATTGCTTGAGCCCCGGAAGCAGAAGTTGCAGTGAGCTGAGCATGCCACTGCACTCCACCTTGAGTGACAGAGTGAGACCCTGTCTCAAAAAAAAACATAAAAGCTATATAGGGCCGGGCGCAGTGGCTCACGCCTGTAATCCCAGCACTTTGGGAGGCCGAGGCGGGTGGATCACGAGGTCAAGAGATCAAGACCATCCTGGCCAACATGGTGAAACCCCATCTCTACTAAAAAAATACAAAAATTAGCTGGGCGTGGTGGTGCGCGCCTGTAGTCCCAGCTACTCAGGAGGCTGAGACAGGAGAATTGCTTGAACCTGGGAGGCGAAGGTTGCAGTGAGCCGAGATCTGGCCACTGCACTCCAGTCTGGCACCTGGCAACAAAGCAAGACTCTGTCTCAAAAAAAAGCTATATAGATACCTGCATAGCCACCTCATTCATTTTAAAAGTTATGTGGTACTCCATTGAATGGATATAGCAAACTTCATTTAGCCAGTCTCCTATTGATGGACTTTTAGATTCTTTTCAATCTTTTACTACTATAAAGATGCTGGACTATTTCTGTAAGTTGGTTATTTCATACATGTGCAAGTGTATCTGTAGGGTAAATTCCTAAAACACAGCAGATTTTTTTAAAACACTATTGAATCTAGTTTGTTACAAAAACAGCAGCCTTCTGGATTTGATATTATATGTACATTTAATACCATTTTAACAGTCCTTTCTAAACCACCCCAACCTTTTTTTTTTTTTTTTAATAATACCTTGATTAAAACAGTCACAATATTTCTCAAGGAATGTTCAGCAGGGGGAAAAATCTATTAGAAGTACATTTTTGGTACGTAAGCTTAAGAATTTGACTATGAAAAACAAAAAGCAACAAAAATAGGTTCCTAGTTGTCCCTGTGAAATTGGTATGAGAACTCATCATCTTTGTGATCGTTATGGCTTTAAACAAACCTCAAAACAAGAAACATATCTGTTTTGATTTCTGAATATTGGTGGGTTCTTATACAACCTAAAATGGTTACTGACTCAGTAGAAATATAAAGGCTTTCATTCAATTAGTGTCACCTAATTGGTATCATCCAGCACAATACAGTAAGAGTTCAATACACATTATTGAATAAACAGGTTCTTGTCAATTTGCCCTCTAACTCTGCTGGGAATAGACTTGTATTCTAAATCAAACTCATAGCCTGATCCAGGTAGCACAATTGAGTAAAGTGCTTTAAAGCTGAACAGACATCTCTAAATCCATCTAGTTTTCTCATGTCCTTACCACCATTGCCCTGGTTCAAGCCCTCATCATTTCTTCATAACAGACTTCTGCAATAACAATGGGAATGGGAGCTTCAGTTTGGAGTCTATGCCTCCCCCTCTCTCCCTAGTCCAATCCAGACTTGCACCAGAGTTACTTGTTAACGATGATATTTCACTTCACGTTTTTTGAAGAATAGACCAACTCATGGGCTTGGAAGTCAGACAAGCTTGGATTCCAGCCCTGACTCTTTTTAGGTGTCCTTAAACAACCTTTCTACATTTTGATTTCCTCAGATGCAAATATGGGGATATTAATAGTATCTTCTTTATAAGGTTTTTGTGAGGATTATTTAAATGGAAAACATATAGTAAGGGCTCAATTTACTTATTGGGTTTGTAGGGGACCAAAATACGCCACCCCAAAATATGCCACTTTAGCATAAGTATTTTGAACTGCAGTCATTTCAGATACGACAGATACAGAAGTAGCCTTCCCTGTGCCTCCCTTGTCTGACTAAAAGCAGAAACTTCTGAAAGTGATGACTGCCATAAATCCTCTCTCCTACGGAAGTTTCATGACCATGAAGAAGAGAAAATTGGCACTGAGATGGACATATTAAAACAAACCTTATTCCTTTAGTTTCCCCTATACACTTACCTTTCTACAGTTTACCACCACTGAAAGCTTAAAACCTTTTACTTTGTCTTGTCACAACTAAGTGGTTTTTTTTTGAAGATGCTATATAAACTCAAATTGTAACCATCCTTGTAGTTACTCATCACTGAGTTTCTCCCACATGTATGTGTACTTCATGTGTTAGTAAACTCTGTTTTTCTTTTTTCTTAGCATCATTTCAAAGTCTATTATAATGTGGCCTCAAGTGACACCTGCCAGCCCCATCTTTGACTATTATTCCCTGTACCTTACATATCGTCCATGCTCGCCGTGTTAAAGTACTTGGACAGTTAATCATGTGCATGGCTCCATGCCTTTGTTTGGCTGCTCTCTTTGCTTAGACTGCTCTTCTCCGCTTCTCTAGAGTGCCTTACACATAGGTAGTCAATATGTGCATATTCATTAAGAGGGGGAAAAATCCCAAGAACCTTTGTCCTACTGTCTTAAGACTAGTTCTCCAGAAGTATACCCTAAAATGAGGTTTTTGAGGATTCAAGTGCATGTGATTTACTAAGGCAGTGCTCCCAGGAGAAATCTCTAAGAAGAGCAGGAGCAGGGAAAAGGAGAAAGCCAAGCAATGGTGCATCTAGCCAAGGATGGATCCAGCCTGATGAAATCAGGGAACTTCTGTTCTGAGGCAAGGAGCCTGGGGCTTTTATTTCATACTCCCAAATCCTCCAATCATGAGATGAGGATGGAGAATGTAATTCCCAGCCATTGCCTGCTCTCTATGCTGCCAGCAAAGCAGGTTGTAGTAGTACAGGCACAGTCCTCTAAAAAGAAACCCAGATGCTAGCTGTTAGAAGCAAAGGAAAGTCCAAGGGAATGGGAGCATGGGTGCTAAAAGGGATCTGGGCAGAAGCACCAACATTATTCACCATTTCCACTGTTGGAGTGCAGAAAACAATACCCCAAAGTATGATGCTTTGGCATGCTGACCGCTTCTGAATTAAAGGAACTTAGAAAGCCTTAGAACCTGCCTCAGAACCAAGGACTTTCTAGTCTTCTCCCATTTCTACCTCCACCCCTAAGCACAGGGAGAGGTTGTCTCTGGAAGTCTCCTTGTCTGACTGAGGAAAACTTCTTCCAAAAGAAATGTAATTATCTTAAGGCCCCCTCCCTCCCTAGGAATCACATCAAATAACTAGGAAAGATTAACCACTGGAGAAAGAAAAGACTAAACATCATCACCATGCCCAGTCAGACTTTTTATTCATTTTTTCTGAGAGCAGCTCCAAGAGATTACCTGGAAGACTTTATTTACATAATAAAGGAACCTTCCTTCATAGGGACGTTCTGCCCCTCACTGTCCCACCACCTCCCCCAGTGCTCAGAAGTTTTGTTCCAGGCCATCTGTTCTTTGGGCACATTCAATTATCCTGAAAATCATTTACTACCCCTCAAAACTGCCTATATCCCCCATTCCCTCTCCCCCTGTGAAGAAGATATTTAAGCCTCAACCATGTGACCCTTCTTTGAGCTCCATATTTTGTATGGCTCCTGTGCACACTTGCATGTTAATAAATTTGTATGCCTCTTTCTCCTGTTAATCTCTCTGTTGTTGTTGTCATTTCGGCAAACCTTCAGAAGGCAAATGCCAAACTTTCCCTCCACTCCTATGTCTACCCACTCAGTCTTACTCCTAATGAAGCCTAGATGAACTCTATCATTTTATACTTACAGGGAGATAGCACTGTTAGGGTTCAAAACACAATAGCCCAAAGTATGTTGTCTTTGGCATGCTGAGTACTTTGAAATGAAAAAGACTGGAAGAACCACAGAAGCAAAGCCTCTCTCTGACCTTCTCCCATCCTCTTGTCTCCCACCCCTTTTCCTCCCTCAAAGTAGGCCTAGAAACTAGTATTCCTCTTCCCCAAGGTGAGTCACAGCTACTAAAACTCCTGTCCCCAAAACAAGTCATAAAATGTAGAAAGACCACTTTTTGCCTTTTCACTTGAAGAATCTCATTCCAGAGGGATCCCGCCCATCCCTTGGAGGATGAAATGCTTCACAGAGAGGCATTTCAAGAATCTGAACAGACAGGCCTTGCTGGATTTCTCCCCTCAGTTGATTACCATTAGATCATACTCTATATCCAATCACGTTTCTACACAACTGTCTATTTTTCACTGAACCTAAGCATAAAAACAGACAATTTTCCCTAGGTCTTGGGATTGTCATTCTGAAGCCTCCTGTAGCACATAAAACTTTGATGAAATAAGTTTGTTATGCTTTTCTCTTGTTAACCTGTTTTTGTTATAGTGAGAGAGGTGACAAAAAGTAGCTAGCTAGGCAGACAGGGCAGAGTTCTGAGCAGAACTTCCCTTCTAACGAAAAGCAACCCAAGAAATCTCTTTTAACAAAGACCAGCCTGGAAGATCAGGCTGCAAAGATAGATAAGGAAGCAGCTATGACACAAAGAGGGAGCTTCCTGGGTAATCAGCAAGCTTCACATACATAGGATGGGTCCCAGTTAACACAGTGGGCCTTAGTGAGCACATTCCTTTCCTTTTTTGGACATACTCATGGGGGGGATGCCTGAAGCTGCACCAATAGAAAGGAGTTCCTGGGACCAGGCACGTCCACCATGGGGGCTCCACCTCCCCTTTTTTAGCACATGTAGAGTAGGAAAGAAATAAGCAACAAGAAGTATCTCAGACCAAGGAGCCGCATGCATAATAAAGATGGGGGTGGGGACTGCCAGAGATTTGCACTCTATGCAGATGACACAACTGGTTCTAACCTGTTTTTCACACCCTAGATAAATAAGGTACCTCCTCCCCACTAACTTGTTTATAAAAACCCTTGCATTTCCCTGCAGAATGGCAACTCTTTTGGGGGCCTTTCTCTGCAGCAGAGAGCTGTTCTCTTTCTTTTGCCTATTAAACTTCTGCTCTAACCTCATTCTTGGTGTGTTTGCATCCTTGATTTCCTTGGCCATGAGACCAAGAACTTCAGGTGCCACCCCAGGCAATGAGGCCATTTCAAGAGGGATGTCAGCCATTATTACCCTTAGGATTATATCGGGGTTCTGCACATGATTTACATCTGCATGATTTTCTACTCATGTTTCTTCTCTTACTCTGTGGCCCTGAGAATAAGCTTTCTCATTTCACCATAGAGCTAAACTCATGGCACTAACTTCTTATTCTGGCTGGAAGTTACCTTGGTAAAAATAATATTCTGAGTCTTGAGCTGGGGCATTTCCAGAATAAAGTAGCTCAGAGTAATGCTCTCCTGTTCATTTATTTTTTCAACAGAGAGATCAGTCTGTGCGTGGCACTGTGCTACTTCCAGGTACATTGACTAATTCTATCTTTATGGAACATACTATAAATAACACACATACATTACAATAAATTATTTGCAGGAAATAGTGCAATGTTAAGAAACTTACAGAGATGAGAATCTACTTAGATAGGGATGGTTCTCTAAATCTTTCTGAAGAGTTGATGTTTAAGCCCAAGATCTGAAGAATAAGAAGGGAGAATGGGAGTTACTTCTTCACCTCACAAAGGGAATTATAAATAGAAAAGCCTTGAGCCTGGAAAAAGCTCCTCCTGTTTTAGGAAAGAAAAGGTCTATTTAGGCCTAAAACAACCTAGGGGGAATTAAGGGAGGGAGGGTTAAGAGAGTCCAAATGGAATTGGAGAGGTAGGTAGGAGCCAGACCATGCTAGACCCTCACCTTAGCCTAATAGGCTAGATTTCTTTTTAACATGCGAAAGTAAGTCTAATGCCCATATTTCAGTTTTATATATCCTTTATAGCATATAATAGGAAATATAAAACAAAAATAGAAATAATTTTAAGATTCTAGTGGCTTTGGTATTGCCAATAATGTTGATTAGTGGACAACTTTGCTTATGTGGAAAGAGACCATATTACTCTCCTCCCTTCCTCCTATATTAGAATGCAAATAAGTAGCACTACTTAAAAGTGGCAACCCATGTGGAGAGGAAAAAAATCATTATTTAAAAAAGTATATGCAAATAAGGATATTAGTGATCATGTGAAAAGGACTAAATAAAATTACAATCCATAGAGGGATTTTAAAGCTGGAAGACACCTTTGAGATTATCCAGCAAAATACTTTGCTTTTTTTTTTTTGATTGAAGTAATGACAAGGATTTTTAAGGTTTAAGAATTTCTTGTTTGTAAAAACAAAATGTCTTTCTCTAACATCCCCAAAAGTAAAAATGGAGCTAGAGTAAGTGGAAAAACAAATTTAGAAATGGATGCAAACCAAGAGCTTTTTGCCTTGTCTCTGATCTGGCAGCAGGTCTTCTGGGGCAGAACTGAGCACTTGTAATCAGCACCTCAACACAGGAGAAATTTGTAATAACTCAAGAAAGCCATTCAAGACACAGAATAAATTCTACATTGGCCATGCTCATGCAACCATAAGAGATAATTAACCATGTTTTAATGTATCTGTTGGAGTGATCATGTAGACCAGCAGCCTTTCAATTCAGCGATGAAAGTCAAAATAACATTTTTCAGAATTGTCTTGAACTTAGAGACGTGTTGCAAGTAAGATTAAAATGATTATATTTTTCTTTTTCTCTCTCTCTCTCTCTTTCTTTCTCTCTTTCTTTCTTTCTTTCGAGACAAAGTTTCACTCTTGTTGCCCAGGCTGGAGTGCAATGGCGCAATCTCGGCTCACCGCAACCTCTGCCTCCCAAGTTCAAGTGATTCTCCTGCCTCAGCCTCCCGAGTAGCTGGGAGTACACGCATGCTCCACCATGCCGCGCTAATTTTTGTATTTTTAGTAGTGACAGGGTTTCTCCATGTTGGTCAGGTTGGTCTCAAACTCCCGACCTCAGGTGACCTGCCCACCTCGGCTTCCCAAAGTGCAGAGATTACAGGCATGAGCCACCATGCCCGGCCATATTGTTCTTTCAGATGAAATTATAACTTCCTATCTTCCTTATTTCATATGTGTTTATTAGGAAAAAAATGCTATCTTATACTCTTCTAGGTTCTGTGGCTGGTCTAAGAATTAAACTGACATAGATTAGCAGGAGAAAAACAATTACATATGTACACATAAGAGTCCCACAGAAATATGAGACTAAGCAGCGAGATGATTGAGATTTTCATATCATCCAGAGTTACAGAAAGGAATAGGGGTTTGGGGCTGCTCAGGGGTGGTGGAGGCAAACTGTAGGAAGTCTAGAGGAAAAAATGAATGGTGAATAAAGGTTGCTTGCCTTGTTATACAGGTAAGAATCTCTCAGGTGACAAAAGTTGTCTTCAGGAATGGCTGTCTTCCAGGAACAAATACCTTTACTAATGAAAATTTTCTTTATAAATGTAAATTTCCTTTACAAAAGGGGAAATTTAAACTTTATTTTAGGCAGTTGAGATAGAGAGTTGGTTCTCAATTTTTTTAGCTCAAAACAATCAGCATGCCAAAGCAACATATTTTGGAGTGGCATGTTCTGAACCCCTTCATATACATATATGTACATGTTTGTTTTCAACTCGTATCAGGGAAATACAAACAAATATCTTGAAACCACACTGCTTTTAGGCAAGACAACATAAAAATAAAAATGAAAACGGTTTTTAAAAATTCTTCATCTGTACTGTTTGTTTTCTTATGGTTTTTTGTTTCATTGATTTAAAAAATGCATTTTGCATTTCAATTACTAAATCCTTGAGGATTAAGACAGATTTAAATGAAAGAGGGGCTTATGTAAATATACCACCTTTGAGTCAGAAATGGGAACAATTTTCTTTTCTGCTCAAATATCAATGCCCTGTTGAGAAGAAGATTCCCCAAAATGCTCAAGCAAGTGCTTAGAATGAAAACTCAGCTAGCACAGAGTGTAATGGAGAAGTAGGAAAGCTTTATCTGGAAGGCTTTATTTCCTGGGGGGAAACTGCATCTTTGAACTTAATAGCTTAAAGTGAAGTACAGTCAGCAACTAAGGTAGAAATGGACTTCATTGTGTTCCTTCAATACAGAGAGTACATTTGAGTGTGATCACCAAATTATTATTAAGAATTTAATTGCCCAGGTGTTAAGCGTTTTTCTTTTTCTTTCCTGAACTCATTTACTGCAATTGTGAAATGATCAGTGATTATCTCCTATGTTCATCCCTTAGATGCTGATACTACCACACGGGAACAATTTCTTATGCAACACTCTTGGGCTCTAGTTGACAATTCTGTATGCCCTTAGTTCACTTTTTGAAGCACAGGTACTGTGGCCCTTTTAAAGTATGTTACCTTTGATAGAAGAATAGAAATGGGATAAACATTTTTTGTTTTAAATGGGTTGTAAATTGTATGTGTGAAGAGGACCTATTTCACCCTGACCCATGTTAAAAATGTAAAATTAAAGCACAACCGCTGTCAGATCTCCCAGGAGGACTTTATTCTCTCATCTTCTTTGTTTCTTGACCACCACTCCCTTCCTCCAATCCATGTTAGTTGGCTAGCCATTTAGGGAGCACAAAAAAACAATGAAGGGCAGAGATGAGTTTTAAACAGATATCAGTATGTTGGGTCATGTTTTTCATCAGAAAAAATTACCCAGCAGGGCCGGGCGTGGTGGCTCACGCCTGTAATCCAAGCACTTTGGAGGCCAAGGCGGGCAGATCACCTGGAGTCAGGAGTTCAAGACCAGCCTGACCAACCTGGTGAAACCCCGTCTTAAAAAAAAAAAAAGAAAAAGAAAAAAAAAAATTACCCAGCTTCCTTTTAAAAGATTCTAACAGAAGGAATTTCAAGACTTGGAATACCCATCCTTCTTTACCTTCATATATCCACATCCCTCCTATCCTTGATGACTTGATTCAATTGTCATCTTCTCTATAAAGCTCAATCTAAAATGAGACTTTCTCCTCAAAGCTCCCATGGAAATTTTTGGTACAACTAACTCATGTGGCCTCTGGTCGTGCACTTCCTTGCAGCATTGCCTCCCTTTGAACTAAACTGCTGTCATTATTTACTCTTCCTCAGTCTATGTCCTATTTTACTAGATTGTAAGCACCTGAAGAACAGGATCTACATCTTATATTATCCAAAAGTGCCTGGTACCATGCTTTGCATCTAGTGAGATCTTTCAATAATTATTATTGATTTCAAAAATTAGCACTATGCAACTAGTTCACATAAAAATCCAAGGATTAGGAGGTGGCTGGCAAGATGGCTGAATAGGAAAAGCTCCAGTCTGTAGTTCCCAGCAAGATCAATGCAGAAGGCAGGTGATTTCTGCATTTCCAGCTGAGGTACCCAGCTAATCTCATTGGGACTGGTCAAACAGTAAGTACAGCCCACAGAGGGCAAGCCGAAGCAGGGTGGGGCATCGCCTCTCCCAGGAGGTTCAAAGGGTTGGGGAACTCCCTCCCCTAGCCAAGGAGAGCCATGAGGGGTGTGCCATGAGAAACAGTGCATTCTGGCCTGAATACTACACTTTTCCCATAGTCTCTGCAACTCACAGACCAGATTCCCTTGTGTGCCTACACCACCAGGGCCGTGGGTTTCAAGCACAAAACTGGGTGGCTGTTGGGGCAGACACCAAGCTAGCTGCAAGAGTTTATTTTTTTTTTTCCATACCCCAGTGGGACCGGGGAACACCAGTGAGACAGAACTGCTCACTACCCTGGAAAAGGGGCTGAAGCCAGAGAGCCAAGTGGTCTAGTTCAGTGAATCCTACCCCCATGGAGTCCAACAAGCTAAGATCCACTGGTTTGAAATTCTCACTGCCAGCATAGCAGTCTGAAGTCAACCTGGGACACTGGAGCTTGGTGATGGGGGAGGGGTGTAAGCCATTACAGAGGATTGAGTAGGCGGTTTCCCTCTCACAGTGTAAACAAAGCTGCTGGGAAGTTTGAACTGGGCAGAGCCCACCACAGCTTGGCAAAGCCACCATAGCCAGACTACTTCTCTAAAGTCTTCCTTTCTTGGCAGGGCATCTCTCAAAGAAAGGCAGCAGCCCCAGTGAGGTTTCTAGACAAAATTCCCATCTCCCTGGGACAGAGCCCCTGTGGAAGGAGCGGCTGTGGGCGCAGCTTCAGCAGACTTAAACGTTCCTGCCTGCTGGTTCTGAAGAAAGCAGCGGATCTCCCAGCACAGCACTCGAGCTCTGCTAAGGGACAGACTGCCTCCTCAAGTGGGTCCCTGACCCCCATGCCTCCTAACTGGGAGACACCTCCCAGCGGAGTTGACAGACACCTCATACTGGAGAGCTCTGGTTGGCATCTTTGTCCCTCTGGAACAAAGCTTCCAGAGGAAGGAACAGGGAGCAATCTTTGCTGTTCTGCAGCCTCCACTGGTGATACCCAGGCAAACTGGGTCTGGAGTGGACCTCCAGTAAACTCCGGCAGACCTGCAGCAGAGAGGTCTCACTGTTAGACAGAAAACTAACAAACAGAAAGGAATAGCATCAGCATCAACAAAAAGGATGCCCACATAAAAATCCCATTAGAAGGTAACCAACATAAAGACCAAAGATAGATAAATGCACAAAGATGAGGAAAAACCAGCACAAAAAGGCTGAAAATTCCCAAAACCAGAACTCCTCTTCTCCTCCAAAGGATCACAACTCCTCGACAGCAAGGGGAAAAAAACTTGACAGAGAATGAGTTTGGCAAATTGACAGAAGTAGACTTCAGAAGGTGGATCATAATAAACTCCTCTGAGCTGAAGGAGTATGTTCTAACCCAATGCAAGGAAGCTAAGAACCTTGATAAGGTGAGGCGCGGTGGCTCATGCCTGTAATCCCAGCACTTTGGGAGGCTGAGGCAGGTGGATCATGAGGTCAAGAGATCAAGACCATCCTGGCCAACATGGTGAAACCCTGTCTCTACTAAAAATACAAAAAAATTAGCTGCGCATGGTGGCACGCACCTGTAATCCCAGCTACTCAGGAGGCCAAGGCAGGAGAATTGCTTGAACCCGGGAGGCAGAGGTTGCAGTGAGCTGAGGTCGCACCACTGCACTCCAGGCTGGTGCCTGGCGACGGAGTGAGACTCTGTCTCAAAAAAAAAAAAAAAAAAAAAAGAACCTTGATAAAAGTTTAGAGGAATTGCTAACTAGAATAACCAGTTTAGAGAAGAACATAAATGATCTGATGGAGCTGAAAACAAGCACGAGAACTTCGTGAAGCATATACACAAGTATCAATAGCCAAATTGGTCAGGTGGAAGAAAGGACATCAGAGATTAAAGATCAACTCGATAAAATAAAGTGTGAAGACAAGATTAGAGAAAAAAGAATGAAAAGGAACAAATAAAGCATCCAAATATGGGACTATGTGAAAAGATCAAACCTATGTTTGCTTGGTGTAACTGAAAGTGACAGGGAGAATGGAATCAAGTTGGAAAACACTCTTCAGAATATTATCCAGGAGAACTTCGCCAACCTTGCAAGAGAGGTCCAACATTCAAATTCAGGAAATACAGAGAACACCACAAAGATACTCCTCAAGAAGAGCAACCTTACGACACATAATCATCAGATTCACCAAGGTTGAAATGAAGGAGAAAATGTAAAGGGCAGCTAGACAGAAAGGTTGGGTTACCCACCAAGGGAAGCCCATCAAACTAACAGTGTATTTCTCTGCAGAAACCCTATAAGCCAGAAGAGAGTGGGGGCCAATATTCAACATTCTTAAAGAAAAAAATTTTCAACCCAGAATTTCATATGCAACCTAACTAAACTTCATAAGTGAGAGAGAAATAAACTCCTTTACAGACAAGCAAATGCTGAGAGATTTTGTCACCACCACGCCTGCCTTACAAGAGCTGCTGAAGGAAGCCCTAAACACAGAAAGGAAAAACTGGTACCAGCCACTGCAAAAGCATCCCAAATTGTAAAGACCATGGACACTATGAAGAAACTGCATCAACTAATGGGCAAAATAACCAGCTAGCATCATAATGACAGGATCAGAATCACATGTAACAATATTAACCTTTAATGTAAATGGGCTAAATGCCCCAGTTAAAAGATGCAGACTAGCAAAATAGATAAACAGTCAAGACCCATCACTGTGCTGTATTCAGGAGACCCATCTCACATGCAAAGACACATAGAGGCTCAAAATAAAGGGATGGAGGAATACTTACCAAGAAAATAGAAAGAAAAAAAAAAAAAGCAGGAGCTGCAATCCTGCTCTCTGATAAAACAGACTTTAAACCAATAAAGATCAAAAGAGACAAAGAATGGCATTACATAATGGTAAATGACAACAGGAAAAGCTAACTATCCTAAATATATATGCACCTAATACACAAGCACAAAGATTCATAATAAAGGAAATTCTTAGAGATCTACAAAGAGACTTCAACTCCCGCACAATAACAGTGAGAGACTTTAACACCCCACTCTCAATATTAGACAGATCAACGAGACATAAAATTAACAAGGATATTCAGGACTTGAACTTACCTCTGCACCAAGCAGACCTAATAGACATCTATAGAACTCTCCACCTCAAATCAACAGAATATACATTATTCTCAGCACCACATCACACTTATTCTAATATTGACCACAGAATTGAAAGTAAAACATTGCTCAGCACACGCAAAAGAACGGAAATTGTAACAAAGTCTCTCACACCAGAGTGCAATCAAATTAGAACTCAGGATTAAGAAACTCACTCAAAACCACACAACTATATGGAAACTGAACATCCCACTCCTGAATGACTACTGGGTAAATAACGAAATTAAGGCAGAAAAAAATAAATTCTTTGAAACCAATAAGAACAAAGACACAACCTACCAGAATCTCTGGGACACAGTTAAAGCAGTATATGAGGGAAATTTATAGTACTAAATATCCACAGGAGAAAGTTGGAAAGATCTGAAATTAACACCCTAACATCACAATTAAAAGAACCAGAGAAGCAAGAGCAAACAAATTCAAAAGCTAGCAGAGGACAAGAATTAAGATCAGAGCAGAACTGAATGAGATAGAGACATAAAAACCCTTCAAAAAAAAAAAATGAATCTAGGAGCTGTTTTTTTTTTTAAAGATTAACAAAATAGATAGACCGCTAGCCAGACTAACAAAGAAGAAAGGAGAGAAGAACCAAATAGACACAATAAAAAATGATAAAGGGGATACCACCATTGATCCCACAGAAATACAAACTGCCATTTGTGAATACTATAAACACCTCTATGCAAATAAACTAAAAAATCTAGAAGAAATGGATAAATTCCTGGACACATACACCCTCCCAAGACTAAACCAGGAAGAATTTAAATCTCTGAATAGACTAATAGTAAGGTCTGAAATCAAGGCAGTAATTAATAGCCTACCAACCAAGAAAAGCCCAGGACCAGACAGATTCACAGCCGAATTCTACCAGAGGTGCAAAGAGGAACTGGTACCATTCCTTCTGAAACTATTCCAAACAATAGAAAAAGAGAAATCCCTACCCCCTTGATTTTTTCCCCCCCAGCCGCCAACAAATTTTTCCCGCGGGCGCTTTTTGTGGTTTGGGCGTCCCCCCTCTCCCCTACGGGCCGCCGGCCGGCGCCGCTGTGGTTTAGCCCCCCCCAAAGCAGTTGGAACTGCTGAGGATTGAGAGTTTCACAGCAAGTACAGCTGAACCTGGGAAGGTCCAGCTCTGTGGGGGAGGGGCATCCGCCGAAGGAAAATTAAGAAATAGAAAAACTTTTACCAACAAGCTGGACGTCCACTCAGAGACCTAATCTGAAAGTCAGCAATTACACAGATGACAGGTGGATAAATCCACAAAGATGGGAAGAAACCAGCGCAAAAAGGCTGAAAACACCCAAAATCAGAATGCCTTTCCTCCCTACAGAGGATTGCAGTGCCTCATCACCAATTGAACAAGACCTGATAGAAAATGAATGTGAGCAATCAACTGAATCAGGCTTCAGAAGGTGGATAATGAGAAACTTCTGCGAGCTAAAGAACATATTCTAGCCCAATGCAAGGAAACTAAGAACCTTGAAAAAAGGTTTCACGAAATGTCAGAGAATGGACAATTTAAAGAGGAGTATAAATGAGTTAATGGAGCTGAAAAACACAATGCGAGAACTTCGCGAAGTATGCACAAGTTTTAACAGTCGAATTGATGAAGCAGAAGAAAGGATTTCAGAGGTCGAAGACCAACTTAACGAAATAAAACGAGAAGACAAGGTTAGAGAAAAAGGGTAAAAGGAATGAGCAAAGTCTCCAAGAAATATGGGACTATGTGAAAAGACCTAATCTACGTTTGATAGGTGTACCTGAATGTGACGAAGAGAATGAATCCAAGCTGGAAAATATTTTTCAGGGTATCATCCAGGAAAACTTTCCTAACCTAGCAAGGCAAGACAATACCCAACTCCAGGTAATACAGAGAACACCACAAAGATATTCCTCAAAAAGAGCAACCCCAAGGCACATAATCATTAGATTCATCAGGGTTGAAGTGAAGGAGAAAATACTACGGGCAGCCAGAGAGAAAGGTCAGGTTACCCACAAGGGGAAGCCTATCAGACTCACAGCTGATCTCTCAGCAGAGACCCTACAGGCCAGAAGAGAGTGGGGGCCAAATTCAACATCCTTAAAGAAAAGAACTTTCAACCCAATTTCATATCCAGCCAAACTAAGTTTCATAAGTGAAGGAGAAATAAAATTTTTTACGAACAAGCAAGTACTCAGAGATTTCACTTACCACCAGGCCTGCTTTACAAGAGCTTCTAAAGAGGCACTATTATAAAAGGAACAACCAGTATCAGCCACTTCAAAAAACCCATCAGTAAGCTGCATCCAGATCCATCTTACATGCAAGGATATACAGAGACTCAAAACAAAGGGATGGAGGAAGATTTGCCAACCAAATGGAGAGCAAAAAAAAAAAAAAAAAAAAAAAGTAGGATTTGCAATTCTCATCTCTGATAAAATAGACTTTAAAGAAATAGAAACCGAAAGAGATAAGAAGGACATCGTATAATGGTAGAGGAATCAATGTAACGGGAAGAGCTAACGACCCTAAGTCTATGCACACACAATATATGAGCACCCAGATACATAGGGTGACTTCTTGGTGACTTACAAAGAGACTTGGACTCTCACACAATAATAGTGGGAGACTTTAACATTACATTGTCAATATTGGACAGATTAATGAGACAAAGGTTAAGAAGGATACCCGGGACTTGAACTTAGACCTCGAACAAGTAAACTTAATAAACATTTACAGAACTCTCTACTCCAAATCCACAAAACATACATTTTTTTTTTTTCATAACACATCACATTTATTCTAAAAGTGACCACATGGTTGGAAGTAGATCACTCCCCAGCAATTGCATAGCATTTCATAGGTTTAAATGAAATATTTGTTGGCTGTTTGTTTGTTAGTTTCCTCCCTTACTCCTTCCTTCTCCATTGTATAACACAATTATTAGTATAAAAGAGCTTTTAATATCCATTTGTAGACTGCATTCTAGCCTGGGCAATAGGCAAGATTCCCGTTCTCTCTCCCTTTTTTCTTCTTTTTCTCTTTATTTCATTCTTTTTTTCTTCCTTTTTCTTTTTCTCTCTTTTACTAAAAAAAAAAAAAATTCTTTCTCTCATAAAAAAATAAAATAAAATAAAGGAACCAGAATTATAAAAAAAAAAAAAAAAAAAAAAAAAGAGGGACTCCTCCCTAACTCAATTTATGAGGCCAGCATCCTCCTGATACCAAAACCTGGAAGAGACACAACAAAAAAAGAAAATTTCAGGCCAATATCCCCAATGAACATTGATGCGAAAATCCTCAGTAAAATACTGGCAAACCAAATCCAGCAGCACATCAAAAAGCTTATCCACCACAATCAAGTTGGCTTTTTCCCTGAGGTGCATTGCTGGTTCAACATATGCAAATCAGTAAACGTAATCCATCACAGAAACAGAACCAATGACAAAAATCACATGATTATCTCAATAGATGCAGAAAAGGCCTTCAAAAAAACTCAGCAGCGCTTTATGCTAAAACTCTCAAAAAAACTAGGTATTGATGGAACATATCTCAAAATAATAAGAGCTACTTATGACAAACCCACAGACAACATCATACTGAATGGGCAGAAGCTGGAAGCATTCCCTTTGAAAACTGGCATAAGGACAAGGATGCCCTCTTTCACCACTCCTATCCAACATAGTATTGGAAGTTCTGGCCAGGGCAATCAGGCAAGAGAAAGAAATAACAGGCAACCAAACAGGAAGAGAGGAAGTCAAATTGTCTCTGTTCGCAGAAGACACGATTGTATATTTAGAAGACCCCATTGTCTCTGCCCAAAATCTCCTTAAGCTGATAAGCAACTTCAGCAAAGTCTCAGGATACAAAATCAATATGCAAAAATCACAAGCATTCCTATACACCAATCATGAGTGGACTCTCATTCACAATTGAAAGCCAAATCGTGAGTGAACTCCCATTCACAATTGCTACAAAGAGAATAAAATATCTAGGAATACAACTTACAAGGTATGTGAAGGACCTCTTCAAGGAGAACTACAAACCACTGCTAAGGATATAAGAGAGGACACAAACAAATAGAAAAACATTCCATCCTCATGGATAGGAATAATCAAAATCGTGAAAATGGCCACACTGCCCAAAGATATTCATAGATTTAATGTTATCCCCCATCAAGCTACCATTGACTTTCTTCACAGAATTAGAAAAAACTGCTTTAAATTTCAATGGCACCAAAAAAGAGCCTGTATAGCCAAGACAATCTTCAGCAAAAAAACAAACAAATAACAACAACAACAAAAACAAAGCATCATGCTACCTGATTTCAAACTATACCACAAGGCTACAGTAACCAAAACAGCATGATACTGGTACCAATACAGATATATAGACCAAGGGAACAGAACAGAGGCCTCAAAAATAATGCCACACATCTACAACCATCTGATATTTGACAAACCTGACAAAAACAAGCAATGGGGAATGGATTCCCCTATTTAATAAATGGAGTTGGTAAAACTGGCTAGCCATTTGCAGAAAACTGAAACTGGATCCCTTCCTTACACCTTACACAAAAATTAACACAAGATGGATTAAAGACTTAAATGTAAGACCTAAAATCATAAAAACCCTAGAAGAAAACCTAGGCAACACAATTCAGGACATAGGCATGGGCAAAGACTTTATGACTAAAACACCAAAAGGAATGACAACAAAAGCCAAAATTGACAAATGGAACCTAATTAAACTTAAGAGCTTCTGTACAGCAAAGGAAACTAGCATCATAGTGAACAGGCAACCTACAGAATGGGAGAAAATTTTTGCAATTTTGACAAAGGGCTACTATCCAGAATCTACAAAGAACTTAAACAAATTTACAAGAAAAAAACAAACAACCCCATCAAAAACTGGGCAAAGGATATGAACAGACACTTATCAAGAGAAGACATTTATGTGGCCAACCACATGAAAAAAAGCTCATCATCACTGGTCGTTAGAGAAATGCAAATCAAAACCACAATGAGATACTATCTCACACCTGTTAGAATGTTGATCATTAAAAAGGCAATTAGCAACAGATGCTGGAAAGGATGTGGAGAAATTGGAATGCTTTTACACTCTTGGTGGGAGTATAAATTAGTTCAACCATTGTGGAAGACAGTATGACAATTCCTCAAGGATGTAGGACCAGAAATAGAGTTTGACCCAGCAATCCCATTACTGGGTATATACCCAAAGGATTATAAATTATTCTACTGTAAAGACATATGCACACATGTTTATTGCCACACTGTTCACAATAGCAAAGACTTGGAACCAACCCAGATGCCCATCAGTGATAGACTGGATCAAGAAAATGTGGCACATATACACCATGGAATACTATGCAGCCATAAAAAAGGATTGGTTCATGTCTTTGCAGGGACATGGATGAAACTGGAAACCATCATTCCCAGCAAACTAACACAGGAACAGAAAACCAAACACCGCATGTTCTCACTCATAAATGGGAGTTGAACAATGAGAAAACCTGGACACACATTGCAGCCTATTGGAGGGTGGGTAGCTAGGGGAGGGGATAGCATTAGGAGAAATACCTAATGTAGATGACGGGTTGATGGGTGCAGCAAACCACCGTGGCATGTGTATTTCTATGTAACAAATCTGCACATTCTGCAAATGTATCCCAGAAATTAAAGTATAATAATAAAAAATGAGAAGCCCAAGAGAATAAAATATATAAATACCAAAAAAAAAACAAAAAAACAAAAAAACAGGGATTAGTTAAATGACACATTTGGTGACTACTTCCATTAAAAAGTAATCTTTCTGCTTTAACCTTAGTAATCTCATTTTGTTTTCTAAAATATTAATCTCAAATGCTATAATTTTTGTTCTCAGTTTTCCAGTAACAGGCAGACAACCTTGAGCTGAAAAGACAAAGCTCTTGTGTTCTTTTTTTTTAAAGATGAGGTTTCACCATGATGGCCAGGCTGGTCTTGAACTCCTGACCTCAGGTGATCCACCCACCTCGGTCTCCCAAAGTGCTAGGATTATAGGCGTGAGCCATCGCGCCCAGCCAAAGCTCTTATATTCTTAACCTTCCCCAAGACTGTCATGATCTGGAGACATAAAATTAAAGGAGTATTTAAATGACAATTTTTACATCCTAGTCAGTGACTAGATTAGAGAGACACAGAGATTGCGGAGACACAGAGATACTTTTTTTTTCCATATTTTAGAAATACTGAAAATCATATCTGTAATGATAGGCACAGCAGGCAGAGAAATTCTAGGCAGAAAAGGGCGGGGTCCCTGGCGAAGCCCCACCCTCAAGCCTGGAACCGTGCCCAAAGTGAGAACATGCATTCTCGGTTTCCCACTCCAATGTTGCCTTTTCCAAAACCACCCATGGCCCGACCTGCCCCCCATCTTGTACCCATAAAAACCCCAGGCTCCACTGGCAGAGAGTAGAGAAAGGGAGAAGAAAAGGAGCAGTTGAACATTGGAGAGAAGCGGCTTAACTTCAAAGAGACAGCTTGACAGCGGGACTTCGGAGTAGAGTCTCTCCAGAGACTGACAGACTTCAGGGGAAGAATACCTTCCTACTCCATTCCCTTTCCAGCTGAGCACCACTTCCGTCTGCAATAAAATCCTCTGCATTCACCATCCTCAATTCGTTTGTGGGACCTGATTTTTCCTGGACGCCAAAGAAGAGCTTGGGTGCTATGGCTGCAGATGCTAAAGGCTGTCACACTGACCCTCTGCCCTCCTGGTGGAGAGCAACTGCCTCATGCAAAAAGGCACAGGGCTCACTGAGCTTTTTAACATTTAAGCCGTCCTCGGAAGGCAAAGCTAAACAAGCGCACTGTAACACGCACTCTGGGGCTTTGGGGGTCATGAGTACACCCCCCACTAGATCCTGCTGCCAGGACCGCTGGCACCTGCTCACCTGCGTGCTCCCCCTCCTTCTAGGGATTGAAAGTTGCAGGCTAAGTAAGTGAGGCACCTTTGCCAGCAGCCCCGCAAAGGGGTCAGGGGAAAATCTCCTATTTCAATAATGTTATCATATAGTCTATATACCAGCTTTCTGCTCTACAAAATAGGATGATGGTAACTACTACTTTTGTATTTCATAATGATAAAAGATACTGTATTTTTTCTTCTCAATAGAAAAAATGCTATGTTCCAGTTTTTAACTTTCAAAGCAAAATATCATAAAGATAATTACACTAACTCAGTGAGAGAGGATAATAATATACATATTGGTATCTTTTTATATAATATCAAGCATAATATAAACTATTTTGTTAATAAACATACCTTCTGACAATTCTATTTATGCCTTTATAAACAGAAACCACAGCAGAACTTATCTTAAAATAATCTATTGAAAAAGCGTAAGTTTCAACTGAGGAAAAACTAAGACAGAGTGATCTTAAAATAGAAAAGTTTCAGTTTAAGATTCAAAACAGAAAATTTTGCAAGCTTCTGTTCTATGAGGAAATTCACAGCTGTGAGTTTAGATTCCATCTGGTTTAGGAGGCCTCAGTTTTTCCATACAGAGGACTGGCTCCCAATTTGACATCTTGGTATGTGGCCTAAGGGAGTTGGTAACAATGTCCTTTACAGCAGCTGCTCAACTTTTTAATAAAAAATCACAGAGGTCTAGAGAGAAGGGCACATCCTGTGACAACTGGCTTAGCAACAAATTGACCTAATGGCTGCAAGGTGCCTCCTAAAGAACCCAGATCCAGAACCATCATACAGAAAACTTCAACTCGGAGCTGGAATGGGCTCCACAGTTACCACGTCTGGTGGTCCCACACTTGGACTCAACAATGAGTTTCCAAAACAGCAACAACCCAACAAAACAAAAAGCTTCACAAGGCTTTAGTTTCTACAGAGTAGACATTCTTTCATCTATCCTTTCCTCTAAGTATAACTAAAGAAATAACATGGTGGTGCATTCTCTGGATTTTCTTTTTGCCTTATTTGTATCCCAGAAGCCAGGAAACTGGAAACACCAACAGGCACAGAGAAAGAAAAAAGCCCATTTTAATCCTATTCTCTCTAGCCAAAGGAGCAGGAAAGCAGGCAGCTTTGTAAGAGGAAAAACTTCTAGGCAATAATTGCTCTACTCCACCACAGAAAAGAACTGTAACCCCACCCTACCTACATCAGCAAATGCCAAATGGGGGAGCCCAAAGTTCCACTGAGACCATGCTGTAAAAAGGCAGCCCAACCCCACCACTGGGGAAGTATCAGAGAAGGCTGAGTAGAATTATATGATTTTCATCCTACTGGGAAGTTTGAGGAACTTTATGGTATCAGTGGAGACTACATGGGAAGTCTGGACTTCCATCCTACTCAGTATTAATGAGGCACCCCTCTCCCACCTTCATGCTACATGATGTCAGAGGAGAGCCAGTGGACAGTAAGACTTACATCAGCAATAGAAGGCCACCTCCTTCTTGGTGGCAATGGCAGCCATGTGGGAAGCAATAATGACACACTCCTATCCCTCTCAGTCTGGAAGTATCACTGAAGGCTTAGTGGAGAGTTGGAAATTCCACCCCCACCCAGCAGCAGCAAGGAGCCCTCAATTCCATGTGGGTATCAGTGGAGGTTGAATGAGGGACCTAACTGTCTACCCTTAGCTGGCAATAAAGGGGTGGTACCCCCACCCTTCCTGCCAGAGCAGTGTCAGAGAAAGCCAGCTAAAAGAAAAGATGTAACTAAGATCTGGAGTTTCATAATGTAATACTCAAAATGTCCAGATTTCCATTGAAAATTACTTGTCACACCATGAAGTAGAAAATTTCAAACTGAATGAAAATAGACAATGAATATATGCAAATACTGAGATGACAGAAACGTTAGGATTTAAATCTGACAAGGATTTAAAGGCAGCTATTATAAATGATTCAATAAGACATTATGAAATGCTTGAAACAAATGAAAAATCAGAAAGTCTCAGCATAAGTGATATGCAATATCTACAGCAACCATGAAAAAATTATAACCAAAAGATACACTCAAAAAAACTGTATTTAAATAAATAGAATTCACAAACATATTCAAGTAACCCACAAGAAGTAAAGAAAAATAAAATGGAAACAAAACCCAGAGGAAACAAATAGAAAGAAGAAATGAAATGGCAAGCTTAAACCCTAATATATCAATAATTACTTTAAATGAAAATAGTCTAAAGGCATCAATTAAAAAGACAGATTGACAGAAGGGATTAAAAAAGATGACCGAACGTACTGTCTACAGGAAACTTACTTCAAATATAATGAGAGACAGGTTGAAAGTAAAAGAGTAAAAAAAGATATCATGCAAACATTAATAAAAAAAGAAAGCAAGCGTGTCTATATTAATATCGGATAAAGAGCAAAAAAACTACTAGGGACAGAGAGGATCTTTAATATAATGATAAAGTGATCATTCCACCAAGCAGACATAGCAATCCTACATGTATATACACCAGACAACAGAGATGTAAAACATGTGAAGCAAAAACTGATAGAAATAATGAGATAGACAAATACACAACTATAGTTGGAGATATCAACACCTCTTCTCAACAATGGATAGAACAATGAGACAGAAAGATCAACAGGCTATAGAAGAATTCAACAACATCAAACAACAGAACTAACTGACATTTGTAGAATATTTTACCCCCAAACAGCGGAGTATGCATTCTTTTCAAGTGTTCCTGAATATTACCAAGATAGACCATATTCTAGGCAATAAAACAAACCTTGACAAATGTAAAAGTTTTCAGCAAACTGACACAAGAACAGAAAATCAAACACCTCATGTTCTCACTCATAGGTGGGTGTTGAACAATGAGAACACATGGACACAGGGAGGGGAGCATCACACACTGGGATCTGTCGGGGGGAAATGGGGAGGGACAGTGGGGGGGTGGGGAGTTGGGGGAGAGATAGCATGGGGAGAAATGCCAGATATAGGTGATGGGGAGGAAGGCAGCAAATCACACTGCCATGTGTGTGCCTATGCAACAATCTTGCATGTTCTTCACATGTACCCCCAAACCTAAAATGCAATAAAAAAAAGAACTGAAATAATACAGAGTATGTTCTCTGATCACAATGAAATCAAATTAGAAATCAACAATGGAAAGGCAATACGAAAATCACTAAACACTTGGAAACTAAACAAATAATGAAAATATATCAAAAACTGTGGTCTTGGCACAGTGGCTCACACTTGTAATCCCAGTACTTTGGGAGGCCGAGGCAGATGGATCACCTGAGGTCGGGAGTTCAAGACCAGCCTGGCCAACATGGTGAAACCTCATCTCTACTAAAAATACAAAAAATTAGCTGGGTGTGGTGGTCCACACCTGTAATCCCAACTACTAGGGAGGCTGAGGCAGGAGAATCACTTGAATCCAGGAAGCAGAGATTGCAGTGAGTGAGATCACATCACTGCACTCCAGTCTGAGCAACAGAGCAAGACGTCATCTCAAAATAAATCTTAAAAAAATTGTGAGATGTAGCTGAAGCCACGCTAGAGAAAATAATTTGTATCACTAAATGCATATATTAGAAAAGAAGAGTTTGAAATGAATGATCTAAGTTTCACCTAAGGAAGCTAGAAAAGAGAGAGAGAAAAAAGCAAGCAGAAGGGAAAAATAAACATAAAAGTGGAACCAATAAAATTGAAAATAGAAAAACAATAAAGAGAGGAGTGATGTCAGCAAGATGGAGGAGTAAGAGATAGCAGCCTCCCTCCTGTAACAAAAATAATAACTAAATAGCTATCAAAGAATAAAAGTAGCCCTGAGAGGATTCAAATGTTCATTTAAAAACTACAGCAACACAGTGGAGCAAAAAAAGATAATAACCATACAGAAAAGATTGCTAGGGAGATTGGCTAATTACAGACATCTGGAGGTGGCTGGGAGTAAAGATAAGGCATGGGGGGCTATCTTTATCAGCCATGCAGCAGGTGCCATTGCAATCCCAAGTGGTCTGCTCAGTGGAGGACTCTGGCAACCTTTACTGCTCAGGACCTCAATAGCCCTGATGACAGCCACAGACTCTGTGAAACTTTCACTGTGGAGAATCCTATAGTGTTCATTAGTGCCAACCCCAGCAGCCTACTCTGCAAAGGACACTGACATATTTCATTACTGAGACAATCAACAATCATTGCTGCCACAGACTCCTCAGAGAGAGAGATGCTGCTGAGCACCCCCACAAAAGGATAGGCTGTTGTGCATGTTGAGGACCCCTGCAATCCTTACTGATGATGACCTCGGCTGATAGAGCTGCAGAGATCTTACACCACTGGGTCTTCGACAGAGCTGAAACCATCACCCCACTCCTTCCAGTGCCCTTGCACCAGCCCAGCACCACCTTGTTGAAGGTCTTTCCCCACAAAAACCAGAAAGGCTTGATCCATAAAATACACAAACATCAACATGAGAACGAAAAAACAGAAGAAACACCACCACCAAAGGAACACAATAATTTTACAGTAACCAACCCTAAAGAAATGAAGACCTACAAATTGTTGGACAAAGAATACAAAATAATTGTTTAAAGGAAGTTCAGTGAGCTATAACAGAACACAGATAGACAACTCAATGCAATCAGGAAAACAATACATGAGAAAAATCAGTTCAACAAAGAGATATAAATTATAAAAAAGAAACAGAAATACTGGAGCTGAAGAATATGATGAATAAAATGCAAAATGAAATAGAGAGCATCAACAGCAGACTTGAACAAGTGGAGGAGAAAAACTATAAACTCAAAAATAGGTCATTTGAAATTACTCAGTTAGAAAAGAAAACAAAAAAAAAGAGAAATTTTTAAAAGTGAAGAAAACATACGTGAATTACAGATACCAAAAGCAGCCCAATATATACATTATGGGAGTTTCAGAAGGAGGAGAGAGAGCAAAGCAGACAGAAAGCTTATTGAAATAAATAATGTCTGTAAACTTTCCAAATCTGGTGATATGTATGGATATTCAGGCATATGAAGCTCATAGATCCCTATACAGATTCAATCCAAAGAGGACTTCACCAAAACATATTATAATAAAACTGTCAAAAATCAAAACAGAGAAAATTTTGAAAATAGTAAGAGAAAAGAAACTCATCTCATACAAGGGAGTCTTCATAAGGCTACCAGCAGACTTCTCAGCAGAAACCTTATAGACCAGGAGAGAGTGAGAGATATTCAAAGTGCTGAAAGAAAAAAATCTGCCAACCAAAATACTTTACCCAGCAGAGCTGTCCTTAAGAAATGAAGGAGAGAGAAAGACATTCCCAGACGAACAAAAGCTGAGGGAGTTCATTACCAGTAGACCTTCCATATAAGAAATACTAAAGGGAGTTATTCAAGCTAAAATGAAAGGACACAAATAGAAACATAAAAACAGGTGAAAACATGAAACTCACTGGTAAAGGCAAGTATATAGTCAAATTCAGAATGTGCTAATACTCTAATAGTATAAAGGTTAAAAGACAAAAGCATTAAAAATAACTGTAGCTACAATAATGTTTTCTTGATACATAATATAAAAAGAAAAAATATAAATTATGACATCAAAAATGTAAAATGAAGGGTGAATAAAAGAGTAGAGTTTTTGTATGCAGTTGAAGTTCAGTTAATATCAACTTAAGACAATTATAAAATTTTTATGGAAGCCTCATGGTAACAACAAAGTACAAACCTGTAGTAGATACACAGAAGATAAATAGAAAAAAATCAAAGCATACTGCTATGGAAAACTATGAAACTACAAAGGAAGACAGGAAAGAAGGAAGAAAGGAACAAAGGAACTAAAAACAGCCAGAAAAGAATGAACAAGATGGTAATAGTAAGTTCTTACCTGTAAACAACTATTTTCAATTAAATAGGTTAAATTTGGCCAGGTGCAGTGGCTCACACCTGTAATCACAGCACTTTGGGAGGCCAAGGTGGTTAGATCACTTGAGGTCAGGCCTGGCCAACATGGAGAAACCCCATCTCTACTAAACATATAAAAATTAGACAAGTGTGGTCATGCACGCCTGTAACCCCAGCTACTCAGCAGGCTGAGGCAAGTGAATCGCTTGAACCAAGGAGGTAGAGGTTGCAGTGAGCCAAGATCACACCACTGCACTCCAGCCTGAGCAACAAAGCAAGATTCCATCTAAAGAAAAAAAAAAAAAGGAGGGAGTTAAATCCCCCAGTCAAAAAAAAAACCAAAGTGGCTGAATAGCCAAAAACAAAAACAAAAAAGATACAATTATATGCTACCTACAAGAGACTTACTTCAGCTTTAAGAACACACATAGGCTGAAAGTGAAGGAACTGAAAAAGATAGTCCATGCAAGTGGAAACCAGAAGAGAGCAGGGATAGCTATACTTACATCAAACAAAATATAAGTCAAAACTTTAATGAGAAAAAAAAGGTAATTACATAATGATAAAGGGGTCAATTTATCAAGAGGATATAACAATTGTAAATATGCAACCAGTATTGGAACACACAAATATATTAAGCCAGTATTAAAGGCCTAAAGAGAGAAATTGATAGCAATACAATAATAGCAGAAACTTTAACATCTCATTTTCAAAATGGATAGTCATCCAAGCAGAAAATCCATAATGAAATATTGTACTTGAACTACACTTTAAACCAAATGGACCTAACAGACATCTCCAGAACATTCATCCAATGGCAGAATACACATTCATCTCAAGCCCACTTTGAACATTCTCCAAAATAGATAATATGTTAGGCTACAAAACAAGTCTTAACAAATTTAAGGAGCTGGAAAATTTACAAATATGTTCAAATTAACACACTCCAGAAAAATCAATGGATGAAGAAGAAATCAAAAGGGAAATCTAAAAATATCTTGAGACAAATAAACATGGAAACAAAACATACCAAAACTTATGGGATATAACAAAATAAAAAACCTAAGGTTACACCTTAAGGAACTAAAAAAGAATAAACTAAATGCAAAATTATCAGAAGAAAGGAAATAATAAGATCAGAGCAGAAATAAGTGAAATAGAGAGTAGAAAAACAATAGAAAAGATCAATGAAACTAAGAGCTGGTTTCTTGAGAAGATAAAGAAAATTGACAAACGTTTAGCTAAATTAAGTAAGAAAAACAGAGAAGACTTGAATAAAGAAAATTATAAACAAAAGAGGAGATATTGTAACTGTTACTCCATAAATACAAAGGACCATAAGAGACTACTATACATAATTATATAGCAATAAATTGGATAACCTAGAAGAAATGTATAAATTTCTAGAAACATACAACCTACCAAGACTGAAAGATGAAGAGATAGAAAATTTGAATAGGCTTATAACTAATAAGAAGATTGAATCAATAATCAAAAATCTCCCAACAAAGAAAAGACCAGGAACAAATGGCTTTACTGGCAAATTCAACCAAATGTTGAAAGAAGAATTAATGCCAATCTTTCTCAAACTCTTCCAGAAAACTGAAGAGGAGAGAACATTTCCAACCCCATTTTATGAAGCCAGCATTACCTTGATACCTGAACCAGATGAGGATACTGTAAGAAAAGAAAATTAGAAGTCAATATCCCTGATGAACACAGATGCAAAAAATTCTCAACAAAATATTAGCAAACCAGATTCAATAGCACATTAAAAGAATCAAACACCATAATCAAGTGAGATGCAAGGATAGTTCAATAGAGACAAATCAATAAAGATGATACACCAGATTAATAGAATAAAGGATTAAAATTATATGATCATCTCAATAGATGTAGAAAAAGCATTTAAAAAAATCAACATCTTTCAGGATAAAAACTCTTAATAAATTAGGCATAGAAGTAATGTATTTCAACATAATAAAGGCCATATACGACAAGCTCCCAGCTAACATCATATCAGTGGTGAAAAGCTAAAAGATTTTCCTCTAAGAAGTAGAACAAGACAGACAAGGATGCCCTCTCTTGCCTCTTTTATTTTTGAGACAGAATTTCACTCTTGTTGTCCAGGAGTGCAATGGTGCAATCTTGGCTCACCACAACTCCACCTCCCGGGTTCAAGTGATTATCCTGCCTTGGCCTCCCGAATAGCTGGGATTACAGGCCTACACAACCACAATGGCTAATTTTGTATTTTTAGTAGAGATGGGGTTTCTCCATGTTGGTCAGGCTGATTTTTGAACTCCTGAGCTCAAGTGATCCACCCACTTTGGCCTCCCAAAATGCTGAGATTACAGGCATGAGCCACCATGCTTGGCCCTCTTGCCTCTTCTATTTGACATAGTACTAAAAGTCCTAGCCAGAGCAATTAGGGAAGAAAAAGAGATAAAAGGTATCTAAATTGGAAAGGAAGAAGATAAAAACTGCTGTTTGCAGATGATATGGTCTTATATATAGAAAATCCTAAAGACTTCATCAAAAAATGGTTAAAAGTAATTAACAAATTAAATATCAGGTTAGAAAATCAACATATTAAAATCAATTGTATCAGTTTCTATGTATCAACAAGGAACTATCCAAAAACAAATCAAGAAAACAATTCCATTTACAATAGCATCAACAAAATTAATGTACTTGGGAATAAATTTAACCATGGAGGTAAAAGGTCTGTACACTGAAAACTACAAAATGTTAATGATGAAATTGAAAACATAAACAAGTGGGAAGATATCCCATGTTCATGGATTGAAAGAATATTGTTAAAATGTCCATACTACCTAAAGTGATCAACAGATTCAATACAATCTTTGTCAAAATTGTATTGTCATTTTTCAGAGAAATAGTAAAAACAATACTAAAATTTTAATGGAACTACAAAAGACCCCAAACAGTCAAAGCAATCTTGAGAAAAAAAAACAAAGGTGGTGGCATTACACTTGCTTTTTTTTTGAAACAGATACTCACTCTGTCACCCAGTCTGGAGTGTAATTTGCAGTCATGGCTCACTGCAGCCTCAATCTCTGTGCTTAAGACCCCTATCTCAGCCTCTCAAGTATCTGGGACTGCAGGTACATGCCACATACCTGGCTAATTTTCTTTTCACGTATTTTTAGAGACAAGGTCTCAATATGTTGTCCAGGCTGGCATCACACTTCTTAATTTCAAACTACATTACAAATAAATAGTAATAAAACAGTATGATACTGGCCTAAAAACAGACACACTAACAAATGGAACAGAATATAGAGCCCAAAAATAAACCCACACATGTATAGTCAACCAGTTCTCTGACAAGGGCTTCAAGAATACGCAATGGAGAAAGATGGTATCTTCAAAAAAACAGTGTTGAAAAACTAGATATCCACATGCAAGAAAATGAAACTATATCCCCACTTTACATCACTTCCAAAAATTAACTCAAATTAAAGATTTAAGTGTAAGACCCAAAATTGTGAGACTCCTAGAAGAAAAAGAGAAAAGCTCCTTGACATTAGTCTTGGCAGTGATTTTTTTGGCTATGACACAAAAGACACAGGCAAGAAAAGCAAAAATAAACAAGAGTGGCTACATCAGAAAAAAAAAAGGCTTTTGCACAGCAAACTAAACAATCAACAAAATGAAAAGGCAACCTACAGAATGGGAGAAAATATATCTGCTATAAGGGGTTAATATCTAAAATGTATAAAGGACTCATACAGCTCAATGACCAAACAAACAAAAAACAACAACAACACAAATAATCTGGTTTCAAAATAGGTTAAAGACCTGAATGGATATTTTTTCCAAAGAAGATACACAAATGGCCAGCAGATACAGGAAAGGGTACTCAACATCACTAACCATCAGGGAAATCCAAATCAAAACCACAATGAGAGATCATCTCATACCTGTTAGGATGTCTCTAATAAAAAAATATCAAAAGATGCCAAGTGTTGGCAAAAATGCGGATAAATGAAAACCCTCTCAAGCTTTCGATGGGAATGTAAATTGGTATAGCTACTATGGAAAACAGTATGGAGGTCCCTTACAAATTTAAAAATAAAACCTCTATATGATCCAGGAATCCCAAGTCTGGGTATATCTCTGAAGTCATGGAAATCAGTATCTTAAAGAGATATCTACACTTCCACGTTCATTGGATGGACGAACATTGGATTGAATTTTATCAATGGATTAAAAAATGTGTTACGTATGTACAATGGAATATTATTGAGCCATAAAAAAGAAAATATTGCCATTGTGACAGGGATTAATCTGGAGGCCATTATGCTAAGTGAAATAAGCCAGGCAGGGGAAAAACAAATACTATATGGTATCACTTATATGTGAAATCTTAATAAAAACATGTTGATCTCATAGAAACAGAGTAGAATGGTGGTTGCCATGGACTGGAGCTGTGGGAAATGAGGAGATGTTGGGCAAAGGGTACAAGCTTTCAGTAATAAGATGAATACAATTTGAGTTTCTAATGTACAGTGTGAGAATTATACTTAAAAATATTGTTCTGTATACCTGAAATTTGCTATGAGAGTACATCTTAAGCATTCTCTCTCTCACACACACACCAACACACACACACACCCCAAGGTATTTATATGAGGTGATGATTATGTTAATTAACTTGATTGTGGTAATCACTTCACAATGTATACATATATCAAATCATCATCTTGTACACTTTAAATATATACAATTTTATCAATTATACCTCAATAAAGCTTTTAAAAAATGAAAAAATGGGCTGAGTGCAGTGACTTTCATTTGTAATCCCAACACTTTGGAAGGCAGAGGTAG
Source organism: Ateles fusciceps (assembly GCA_036589455.1). NCBI lineage: Eukaryota > Metazoa > Chordata > Mammalia > Primates > Atelidae > Ateles > Ateles fusciceps. The sequence goes on from JAZHEH010003205.1 coordinate 32,329,215, forward strand.
GAGGATTGCTTGAGGCCATGATTACAAGACCGTCTGGGCAAGTAAGACTTTGCCTCTATAAAATTTAAAAAATTGACTGGGTATGGTTGTACCCAGTAGTCCTAGCTACTCAGGAGACTGAGGAAGGAGGATCACTTGAGCCCAGGAGTTTGAGGTTGCAATGAGCCGTGATTACACCACTGCACTCCAGCCTATGTGACAGAGGGAGCCTCTGTCTTGATAAAAAAAAAAAGAAAAAAGAGAAAGGAAAAAAATCAACGAAACAAAGAACTATTTCCTTAAAAACATCAATAATGTTGACAAATCTCTAGCATGGATGAAAAGAAAAACAGAGAGAAGATGCAAATTACTAATATCAAGAAGAAAACAGGGCTATCATAGAACCTACATTTAGTAAAATAATAATAAGGGAATATTAAGAACAATTCTACATTCGGAAATTTGGCAACTTACGTGAAATGAACCAATTTCTTAAAAAACATAATTCATCCAATATGAAATAGAGAGTCTGGAACATTGTATAGCTACTAAGTAAATTGAATTCATAATTTAAAAGCTCCCTATATAGAAATCTTGAAGCCAAGAAGGTTTTATCAGAAAATACTATCTTATGTTAAAAAGAATTTATATGAGTTCTACACAAGCTCTTCCAGAAAATAAGAGGGAACACTTCTCAATGAAAGTGGTATTACTCAATAGAAAAACTAGACAAAGATCAGCAAAAACAAAAAGAAAGCTATAGACCAGCATGAATATAGATGCAAAAATACTTTTAAAATATTAGCAAATAGAATTCAACAATATTTTAAAAGAAGTACATGCTGTGATCAAATGGAGTTTTTTCCAGAGATGCAAGGGTGGCTGTATTTGAATGTCAATTAATGTAATCTATCATCTTAACAGACTAAAGATGAAAAACCAATGAGCATGTCAATTGGTACAGATAAAGTACTTGGTGAAATTCAACACTTAATCACAATAAATTGTCTCAAGAAAATAGGAATAAGGGGAAATTTCCTCAATTTTATAAAGAACAAATACTCAAATACCCTCAGTACCTTAGAATTTGACTATATTTGGAGATAGGGCTTTTGGGAGGTAATTAAGTTAAACGAAGTTGTTAGGATGGGCCCTAATCCAATTTGACTGGTGACCTTATTATTATTATTATCATTTTTTGACTGGTGACTTTATAAGCAAAGATTAGGTCACACAGAGAGATAGCAGGGGCAGGAAGGGAAGACTATATGAATAAGCTGCAAGATGGCACCCATCTGTAAGCCAAAGAGAGAACCCTGCCAAAGAGAGAAGTCTGCCAAAGAGAGAAGAAACCAAACCTGCCAAACCTTTATCTTTGCCTGCTAGCCTCCAGAAATGTGATAAAGAAAATTTCTGTTGTGTAACTCACTCATTCTGTGATATTTTATTATGGAAGCCCTAGCAAATCAATACACTTTTTCTTTAAGATCAGGAAAAAGGGAGAAATGTTCTTTCCACTCTTATTCAACACTGGCCAGAACTAGAAGTTCTTGCATATTCTTGCAATAAGGCAAGAATAGGAAATAAAATGCATACAGATTGGGAAGGAAGAAATAAAACTCTTCTATCTGCAGATGACATGAATGTTTACATAGAAAATCTTAAGGAATCAGCCAAAAATATCCTAGAAATAATATGTAATTTCAATAAGATTGCCGTATACAGGGTCGATATACAAAAATTAGTTGCCCCCATAAATATATACGATTACTATGTAACTACAATAATTAAATTAAAGAAAAATTTGAAATTAGTTGTATTTATATGTACTAGCAATGACCACATAGACAGCACAATTAAAAATGCAATACCATGTATTATTCATTAAAAAATACTTAAATATAAATCCAACTTAAGGGTAAATCTAGCAAAACATATACAGAACTTGTACACTGAAAATTAGACAATACTAATGGGGAAAAAATCAAAGAAGTTTTAAATAAATGCGCTGGACATGTGGCTCACGCTTGTAATCCCAGCACTTTGGGAGGCTGAGGCAGGTGGATCACTTGAGGTCAGGAGTTCCAGACCAGAATGGCCTACATGGTGAAACCCATCTCTACTAAAAATGCAAAAATTAGCCAGGTGTGGTGGTGCGCACCTGTAGTCCCAGCTACTCAGGAGGCTGAGGCAGGAGAATCACTTGAACACGGGAGCCCGAGAGTGCAGTGAGCAGGGATCATGCCACTGCAATCCAGCCTGGTAACAGAGCGAGACTCTGTCTCAAAAAAAAAAAAAAAAAAAAAAAAGAGACAGAGAGAGAGAGAGAACCCTGACTAATACAAAATTCCAGCATGATATTTTGTAGATATAGACAAGATTATTTTAAAATGTATAAAGAAAGTCAAAATAACTAGAATATAAGAATAAAGTGGGAGGAATTATTTCACATGATTTCAAAACATTATATAGCTATATTAATCAACTCTGAGTAGTATTGGAAGAGCATAAACACATACAAAAAGGAAACAAAATAGAAAACCCAGAAATAAACCCACACACATACACCCAACTAATTTTTGACAAAATTTCAAAAACAATTCAGCAAAAGAAAGTCTTTTCAGCAATAGTGCTTAAGCAACTGGACAATCCAGAGGCAACAAAATGAACCTCAGACTAAATCTCATGCCTATATAAAAATTAACTAATAATATACCACAGAATTAAATGTAAGACATAAAACTCTAAAACTTTTAGAAAAAAAGGGGACAAAAATCATCAGGATCTAGAGTTAAGCAAAGCATTATTTATTTATTTATTTATTATTTATTTATTTGTTTATTTTTTGAGATGGAGTTTCACTCTGTCTCCCAGGTTAGAGTGCAGTAGCACAATCTCTGCTCACTGCAACCTCCACCTCCTGGGTTCAAGCAATTCTCCCATCTCAGCCTCCTGAGTAGTGGGGACTATAAGTGCATGCCACCATGCGCAGCCAATTTTTGTATTTTTGGTAGAGACAAGGTGTCACCATGTTGGCCAGGCTGGTCTCAAACTCCTGACCTCAGATGATCCACCTGCCTCGACCTCCCAAAGTGCTAGGAATACAGGCATGAGCCACTGCTCCCAGCCAAGCAAAGCATCCTTAGACTTGACATTAAAAGCACAATCCATAAGAGAAAAAAATTGATAAATTAGACTTTATCAAATTTGAAATTTTTTCCATAAAAAAAATTGTTAAGAGTATGAAGAGATAAGCTGCACACTAGAAGAAAATATTTGCATACTACATATCCAACCAATGCCTAGTATCTAGAAATATATAAAGAACTCTCAAAACACAACAGCAAAAACCCAAAATTCCAATTAGAAAATGGGCAAAAGACATGAACAGACATTAAACAAAAGAAGATGCCTTAGTTGATTTTCTGCTGCTATAATGGAATACCTGAGATTAGGTAATTTATAAAGAATAGAAATTTCTTTCCTCCTCCTCCTCTTCCTCTTTTCTCTTCCTCTTCTTTCTTTTTTCTTCTTTCTTCTTGACAGGGTCTTGCTATATTGCCCAGACTAGACTGCAGTGGTGCAATCATAGCTCACTGCAGCCTTGAACTTCTGGGCTCAAGAAATCCTCCTGGCAGGGTGGGGTGACTCACACCTGTAATCCCAGCACTTTGGGAGGCTGAGGCAGGTGGATCACTTGAGGTCAGGAGTTCAAGACCAGCCTGGCCAGCATGGTGAAACCCCAATCTCTACTAAAAATACAAAAATTAGCCCAGCATGGTGGTGTGCACCTGTAATCCCAGCTACTCAGGAGGCTGAGGCATGAGAATCACTTGAATCTAGGAGGTGAAGGTTGTAGTGAGCCAAGATTATGCCACTGCACTCCAGCCTGGGTGACTGAGCAAGACTCTGTCTCAAAAAAAAAAAAAAAATCCTTCTGCTTCAGCCTTTCAAATAGCTAAGATCACAAACATGTGCCATCATGCTTGGCTAATTAAAAAATAATTTTGTAGGGACAGGGTCTACTATGTTGCCTAGTCTGATCTCTCAAACTCCTGGCCTCAAGCAATTCTCCTGCCTCAGCCTCCCAAAGTGCTGGGATTACAGGTGTGAGCAACCTAACCTGGCCTAGAAGTTTATTTCTTATGGTTCTAGAGGCTGGGGAGTCTAAGATCAAGGTGAGACGGGCACACTGAGAGTCAAGCTAGCTTTTATAACAGACCCACTCTTACATTAACTAACCCACTACCATGATAACCCATTAATCTATGGCAAGTCCTCAATTCTTAATACTGTTACATTGGGGATTAAATTTCAACATGAGTTTCAGAGAAGAAAAACATTCAAATCATAGAAGATACGCAGGTGTCAAGTAAGAACATATAAAGATATTTAACATCATTAGCCACTAGATAAATACAAATTAAGACCATGATGAGCTATTACTATAAACCTAACAAAATGGCTTAAATAAAAAATAGTGACAAAACCAGATGCTGGCACAAATGTGGAGAAACTAGAACACTCACATATTGCTGTTAGGAAAGTAAAATGGTATAGTCATTATGGAAAACATGGAAACAATATCACAGTTTTTTCTTGCAAAACTAAACATGCAACTACCATATCATCCTGAAGTTGCATTCTTGGGTGCTTATTCCAGAGAAATCAAGATTTAATGTTTATAAAAAAACCTCCACATGCAAAATTAGCTGTATGTAGCAGTGTGCCCCTGTAGTCCCTGCTATTCAGGTGGCAGTGGCAGGAGGATTGCTTAGGCCTGGCAGGTTGAGGCTGCAGTGAGCTGTGATCACTTCACTGCAGTCTAGCCTGGGCAAAAAAATGAGACTCTCTGAAAAACACAAAACAAAACAAAACCAAACCCTGCAAATGAATGTTTATATAGTTTTATTAATAATGGTACAAAATTTGGACAAAATTAGATGTCCTTCACCAGGTGAATAATTGGTTAAACATATTGTGGCACATCCATGCCATGAAATACTACTTGAAAATAAAAAGGAATGAAATATATATATTTTTTAATTTTGTGGGTACATAATAGTAAGTGTATATATTTATAGGGAACATAAGATGTTTTGATACAGGAATGCAATGTGTAACAATCACATCATGGATAGTGGGATATCCATCCCCTCAAGCATTCATTCTTTGTGTTACAAACAATCCAATTATACTTTTTTAGTTATTTTTAAATGTATAATTAAATTATTATTGTCTATAGTCAACCTGTTGTGCAATCAAATGCTATGTTTTATTCATGCTTTCTAACTATTTTTGTGCCCATTAACTATCCCCATCTTCCTCCTAACCTCCCACTAACCTTCCCAGCCCCTATTAACCATCTTTCTACTCTCTATCTCCATGAATTCAGTTGATTTGATTTTTAAATCCCACAGATAAATGAGAACATATGATGGTTGTCTTTCTGTGCCTGTCTTTTTTCACTCAATGTAATGATCTTCAGTTCCATTCATGTTGTTCCAAATGACAGGATTTCATTCTTTTATGACTAAATAGTACTCCATTGTGTATATGTACCACATTTTATTTATCCATTCCTCTGTCGAGGGATACTTAGGTTGCTTCCAAATCTTGGCTATTGTGAACAGTGCTACAATAAACATTAGAGTGCAGATATCTCTTCAATATACTGATTTCCTTTCTTTTGGGTATATATCCAGCTCTATATTTAGATTTTTGAGGAACCTCCAAACTGCTCTCCATAGTGGTTGTACTAATTTCATTCTTACCAACAGTGTAGGAGGGTTTTCCTTTCTCTACATCCTTGCCAGCATTTCTTATTGCCTGTCATTTGGATATAAGCCATTTTAACTGGTGTGAGATGATGTCTCACTGCAGTTTTGATTTGCATTTTGCTGATGGTCAGTGATACTGGCCACTTTTTCATTTGCCTGTTTGTTGTTTGTATGTCTTCTTTTGAAAAATGTCTATGCACATCTTTTGCCCATTTTTTAGACTGGATTCTTAGATTTTTCCCTATAGAGTTCTTTGAGCTCCTTACATATTCTGGTTATTAATCCCTTGTCAGATGGGCAGCTTGCAAATATTTACTCCCATTCTGCTAGTTGTCTCTTACTTTGTTGATTGTTTTCACTGCTGTGCAAAGTCTTTTTAACTTGATGTGATCCCATTAGTCCATTTTTGCTTTGGTTCCCTCTGTTGTTGGGTATTACTCAATAATTTTTGCCCAGACCAATGTCCTGGAGACTTTCCCCAATTTTTTTTAGTAGTTTCATAGTTTGAGATCTTAGATTTAAGTCTCTAATCCATTTTTATTTGATTTTTGCTTATGGTGAGATATAGGGGTCTAGTTTCTTTCTTCTGCGTATGGATATCCGTTTTTCTTAGCACCATTTATTGAAGAGACTGTCTTTTTTTTCAGTATATGTTCTTGGCACCTTAACTGAAAATGAGTTCACTGTAGGTATGGGGATTTGTTTCTGGGCTCTCTATTCTGTTCCACTGGTTTATGTGTCTGTTTTTATGCCAGTCCCATGCTGTTTTGTTTACTATAGCTCTGTAGTATAATTTTTTATCACCCTATCTTGATATAGTATAATTTTAAGTCAGGTAATGTAATTCTCCCAGTTTTGTTCTTTTTGCTTAGGACAGATTTGATTAGTCTGGGTCTTTTGTAGTTTATATACATTTTAGGATTATTTTTTCTATTTCTGTGAAGAATGCCATTGGTATTTTGATGAAGATTGCGTTGAATTTGTAAATTGCTTTGGGTACTATGGACATTTAACAACACTGATTCTCCCAATTCATGAACATGAAATATCTTTCCTTTCTTTTTTTTTTTTTTTTTTGGCATTATCAGTATTTTAGAGTTTTCATTATAGAGATCCTTCACTTCTTTGGATAATTCCTAGGTATTTTATTTTATTTGTGACTATTGTAAATGGGATTACTATTTTGATTTCTTTATTCAGATTGTTTGCTCTTAACATACAGAAATGCTCCTGATATTTGTATCCTTCAACTTTACTGAGTTTATAAGTTCTAATAGTTTTTGTATGTGTGTGTCTGTTTGTGTGTGGAGTCTTCAGGATTTTTTCAAAATATAGGATCATATCATTTTCAAACGAGGATAATTTTACTTCTTCCTTTCCAATTTGGAGACCCTTCATTTCTTTCTCTTCTCTGATTGCTCTAACTAGGACTTCCAGTAATATGTTTAATAACAGTGACAAAAGTGGGCATCCTTGTTGTGTTCCCGATCTTAGAGAAAAGGCTTTCAATTTTTCCCCATTCAGTATGATAATAGCTGTGGGTCTGTTATATATGGCTTTTATTATGTTGATGCATGTTCCTTCTATATCCAATTTTTTGAGGTTTTTCTTTTATCATGAAGGGATGTTAAATACTAACAAATGCTTTTCTGGCATCAATTGAAATGATCATATGGTTTTAGTCTTTCATTATGATACATATGATGTATCATATTCATAGACTTGTGTGTGTTCAACTATCCTTGCATTCCTGGGATAAATTCCACTTGGTCATGATGAATGATCTTTTTTCATGCCATGTTATCTTTAATTAAGTACAAAAATCTTTCTAACATGTCACTAGAGACCATTTTACCTACTGCTCTGTTTGGCTGCCAGTCTCTCATCTCTCTCTTCAGCAATGGTGAGGCAGATACCCTTTCCTCAGGGAAGAGAAATGCATGGTAGTCATCTTCACCAGCACTTTGAACTGTTCTTCTTCCTCAAAGCATGAGTTGTTAAATATTTCGCTCCATAAATGCATCTGTCTGGCAAGTTTCGGTCCAGGCAGAGAGAGGAGAAAAGCACACCCTGCTCATAGGTATCCATATGCAAGTTGTAGGGGAGCATGTGGGGAGAAGCGGTCATTCCTCCGGTCTTCAGTTCTATCTGCTGAGCCTGCTCCTGGTAGTCAAGAAGGCCACAGCCCAGCTTGGTGAGGATGCTGCAGAAAAGGGGCACCTAGGGTCTCAGCTCCTCAGGAAGCGTGTTCAGGCTGGAGAAGGCCCAGAAATATACCATACCATTGGTGGGCTGGGCGCAGTACTGATCAGGGATATCTCCAATTGTCAGGACCACTTCCAACTTCATGATAGTTATGGTGGGCTCAAATATCTGAAACTTTCAACACTGCAGACAAGAGGCATTTTGAGGTTTGCTTTGTTGAGTCCATAATTCTAAACCTTTCTTGTAGATATGCTGCCTGTCTCTGGAGGACAAAGCCTCAACCTTCTGCTTGAGCTCTGTGGCTTCTACTTGTGCTTGCTTCTCATGATCCTTGTCATCCGGCCTCATTGATAAAGTCAGCTTATGCTGATTATTCTTAAAATACTGTTTTACTTTTTCTTGCAAAAATTTTGGATTTTTCTGCAGGCACTGTCTGAATTTAGCCAACTGATTTCCCACTTCAAGAGCTCCACAGGGTCCCCATCATGGTTCCAGCAAGAAGCTATGTATGATGTCAGAGTCAATATAAAGCTGGTAGACTGATGCTTCATCTGTATTTCAATTTTATGAAGTAAAGCTTCAATTTGATCATCTTCAAATCTTTTCTCAACTACTTCATCAATTGTTTTGTGTATGAGTCATCCAATGGTCTCAATGTCTTTCTCCACAGTCCCTTGGAGGTCGACTCTGAAGCAGGTCTCCCTTATGTAGCCATTATATCCAACGTCAGGAGAAAAGTCTGTGCCAAGGCCAGATTCAATCAAGGCTTTGTAAAAAGAGAGTTGGGCCCAGAAATCAAGAGTGAAGACAGAAGACTTAGTGTGAATTCTTCAAATGTGTTGGTGATGTCTGGTAAGAGGAAGTTAATGCTGATGGTTGTTTGTTTAGAGGGATCTGTAGCAAATGAATATTGGCCACATGTTATCTGGAATTCCTTAGGCTTGTCCCAGGGTGTCTGAACTGGCACTGTGGTGCTTGGTTCAATTTTCTGAAATTTGCTCAGTGCTTCCTCATGAATTTGTTTCAGATGCTGTTCTAGCGGAAAATTACCAAGTGTGAATAACCTAGCATAGCTTAAGTGATAGTGAGTGGCATGAAATTGCTTAAGTTGCTCCCATGTAAGCTCCGGGATGCACAATGGATCACCCCCAGAAACCACTGAGTAAGTGTGGTCTGGAAGAAGTCTGTTCTGAAGGTGCTGGGAGAATATCCTCTCATTGTCTGTAAATGCTCCCTTCATCTCATTAAAGCAGACTCCTTTAAAGACCAAGGGCATCCGGGGGACGTTCGGACCTTCCTGCCAGAAATCCAGCTCTGGTAAACATGGGAAAAAGGCGGCATCCAAATACACTGAGAGGAGATTCTGAAAGTCCTTGGGATTTTGTGTGGAAAATGGATACAGAGTATAATCACTGTGAAGGGGTTTATGAAAGTGGATAGGGACCAGTTCAACATTTTGAAGAAAGGGTCTCTGCATGGATATTTCTGAGACCCAGAAAGGATGGTATGCTCAAGAATGTGAGAAACACTGGTACTGTCCACAGGAGTGGTGCAGAACTGCATGCTGAACAGATTATTTGTGTCTTCTCTGGCCAGGTTTAAATATCTGGCTCCTGTGTCATCATGGCTGAGGTTCACTGCAGTCAGGAACAGCTCAGGAATAGATGTCACCTGGTTTATGGTGAATCTGTGGATCTTGTCTCCTAGTTTATACGGTAGAGCCCTCTCACAAGCCCGGTTACTGTTCCATCGCCACGCTTTGTGGTGTGCATGTCTGCTGCTCAGCTGCCTCAACCACCCAGGCCCTGCCGCCTGCTACAGCGCCACATGGCATGTCTTCATTTCTTTTTATTGCAGAATTTTGTCAACATTCTTAAATGCCCATAACTGAATCCAAGACCAAATGGTTGGCTCTGGTGACTACCTTCTTCCTTAACTGGAACACTATCAACTGCAATCAAAGATCAACTTAGCATTCTCAGTAGTCAGATTGCAAAATTATCTCGTTTAGGCTCCAGTTAACTAAAAATCCACGTTATTTTCACATGGATTGCTGTTCAGCAATTGGTAGGACTCATGATATTTTGAACCCAAGTACAATATTTAACACAACATTTTTTTTTCTTTTATAGCATGTAAAAATTGAGATATATACTTTATATAACATAGAATTCAACATTTTGCATGTATATTGCAGTATATTGACTATGGTGAGCAACTATCACCACTATATACTTCTAAAACATTTCCATCACCCCAGAAAGAAACCTCATACCTATTAGCAGTTAGTCCCTATTCACCCCTTCCTCATCCCTTGGTAACTACTAAATTACTTTTTGTATCTCTTTGTCTATTCTGGACATTTCATTAAATGAATCATCCAATATGTGGTCTTTTGTGTCTGGTTTCTTTCACTTAGCATGTTTTCAATGTTCATTTATGTGGTAACATATAACAACTGCCCTTCTTTTATGACTGAATAATATTTCATTGTACATATATACTACATTTTGTTTATCCATTCATTAGATACAGTGTTTGGGCAGAGAGGCTTAAACCAAGTTTGACAGACAACCTCTGACTGGGGTCAGGAATGAGAAGCAAAGGCAGTAAGAGAAGACGACCAGTTAATGTGTTACAGAGAGATCCCCTGAGACAGTGGTGTGTAAAGCCAAAAATGTAGCAGAGGCTGTGGCTTCTTCTCTGAGTCTGGAATGAAATAATGGAATAATCAGTTTGGATGTTATGTCCAAGACCTTTGCTGAAGATGGAATGGCATGAAGTTTTCCAAGATTTGTTAAGTATAGTAGTTTTTACACTTTAGCTTGAGTCAATCACCTGGAGGGCTTGTTAAAACACAGATTGCTTGACCCCACTCCCTGAGTTTATGACTCAAACTTAGGACAGTGTTGAGGCCTGAGAATTGGTATTTCTAGCAAGTTCCCCAATGATGCTTATGCTGCTGGTCCAGGGACCACACATATTTTGAGAACTTATGCCTTAGTAAATGAATTTATCCCACCGAAAAGTATTTTGAAGAGAGGTGGTCCCCACTATCACTCCTTCAGGACTTTCCCTGCCCAGTGACTTTGGTACTGGAGTTTGCCATGGCTTTTTACTTGTCTTATATGATCCATATGTTCACCCTACTTAGGTTTCTTTTAGTGAGATAACTGGAATAAAGAATAAAGTATATGTTCTCAGTGTGATTCATGCAGCTGTGAGTAAAAATTGGAGGAAGGTAAGTGAAATGAAAAGGATCCTGAATTGATGCTCTTACTTCTTATAGTGATCCTTGGCCAATCTGAGGTTTCCTTGAGGTCCTTCTTGGTAACCGTCAATTAGTTTTCTTAGCAACCAGCCAGCTGGCATGGACTTCATGGTGTTGGAAGGTGAGAGAACAGAACAGGAGCCATCATTCACATGCAATGAGAGGTGCAATGCATTGGGGTTGGCAAAGTCTGTGGTAGAAACACATGATTACAATTGTAGTATTGTTAGTAGGAGGTAAAACAACTAAAGTACTTTTTAAATACTTTTCCAGATGCCTTGCCAAGCAGGCTGAAAGATGGAGTGTGAGGAACTGGCAGTAGCCCAGTGGACTTGGATATACAGGGCTTTGGAAATTTGTCTCCCTCAAATACAAAGAGACAACCTTGAGACCATTATCAAATAACGACAACACCCTTAGAGGTGACAGAACAACAATATGGTTCCTACGTTGCTTTCTGACCACGTGGAGCAGAGCCACCCTGTCAGCCTGGACTGCACATCCTCTGGAATGTTTAGAGGGTCAAATTCTATTTTTTAACATAGCCACTGTACTTTTAAATTTCTTAATTATAGAAGTTTAGTCTGTCCTTTAACAAGTATGGGTATATTATAGATACATACCATAAATATTTGGGGATAAAAGACATGAAATTATAAAAATAAAGGTAGTGTAGAGTTAAGTGCTAAGTCAGAGGAAGGGGAAATCACTTTGGTCTAGAGATGTCAGAAAAGGCTTCTGTTTCAATTAGGGTTTTCCAGAGAAACAAACTCTATTTTATATGTGTGTACAACACACACACACACACACACACACGTGCACGCACGCACGCACACACACACACACACACAGTCAGAGACTTATTTTAAGAAATAAGAAATTGGCTCATGCAATGTGCAATGTGGGGGCTGGCAAGTCTGAATCCATAGTGTAGGCAGGCAGGCAGGCTGGAAACTCAGGAGGAGTTAATGTTGCAGGTTTGAGGCAGAATTTCTTCTTGGGTAAACCTCAGTTTTTGCTCTTAAGGCCTTCAACTGATTTGATGAGTTCTACCGGCCTTATTCAGGGTAATCTTTACTTAAAGTCAACTGATCATAGATGTTAACCACAGCTACAAAATACCCTCACAGCAACATCTAGATCAGTGCTTGATCAAATAACTCAGTACTATAGCCTAACTCAGTTGACGTGTAAAATTACCCATCACAACTTCTCATAAAAAGTGGTATTTGAGCTTGACCTTGAAGAATGGATAAAATTTTAATAAGCACATGACTTACATCAGGCTGATTTTTGCATGCTTCTTATCTGGCCATGTGTTCCTGGAGCTATAATAACTTTCCTCAAGGATATAAACAGCCTAATTTAAGCCGTGGCTCCATATGGAGAAAGAGATAATTTAAACCCACAGTCTGGTTCAATCAGTGAGCTAAATGCTGCAATTCTCAAGGGTCATTTGTTCATATAATGCAATATTGAATGGTGGAAGTGGCCCTGGTGGTTCCACACATGGACAGTGGCATGATGCATTTGCCGATTGCTTCTGTGAAGCTCTACCAAGAACAGAACATTAGCCTAGTAGAAGTTCCCTGGCCACACACACAGGCACAGACACAATGTCCAGTTAGCTTTGGAGGCTTGCACATGGCTTCCAGCAACTTAGATGGCACAACTTCTGGGTGAAGGTGGGTCAAAACACTTATGCAATTTACAAATTTTTGTGAAATTCAAGTACTCGAACTTATTACTGAGAAACAGGAAAGCCCTCAGCTGAAGCAGATCTCAACTCAAGGAAAGATTTGCTTTTATTTGAGAAGAGAAGAAAAAAAATTTCATTTTCTTTAAATCAGGACTGTCACTGGGTCTACAAGTAGGCAACTGTGTGGAAGGATCCCACCAGATGGCTTCCTCGCCTGCCGCAAAGTCTCTACCATCTGCTGCAATTTATCAGCACTGGGGCTTCATTTTCTTCTGTTAAGGTTTGATCACTTCTAAAATGTTTTAGGCTTTCTGAGAAAAAGATTTGCTAGAGAAGAAGAACAGAGACCGCAGGAACCTGAGGATAAAAGGATTCAGAAGTTAAATGCAGTTATCTCTGAAGATAAAATTTGTCAAATTTACTGCAAGTTAAACTACTCTTAGTACCTGGTTGGAAAACTTAAGTCCAACTCAGTGTGTGCTACTGATCTTGGTCCTATTTGTTCACAGCAAAAATGTAGAGTATAAGAATGAATATAATCCCTGATAAGAGAATTTAAATGTAAGACTTTGGCCCTTAAGAGGTAACTACTAGAAGTCTGCATTCTTCCCCCAACTGCCATTAAAAAACCTAGACAACTACACAAAAGAGAAACAACCATTCTCGGATATTAAATAGTAGGCAGTGCAGCACTATGATGTTCAAGAGAAAGGAATAAAATAAGATGAATCCTACAATTGCTCTGGCTTTCTTCCTGGAAGCAATTTTCTGGCAGTGGCTCAGGAAGAGGGGAACCCAAATAGAGCCTGGTGGTCTTACTGAGCAGAGACAGAGATCATAAATAGTGGACAGAAGGGAGCTTTACAGTGAAAAGGGATCCAGAAATCTATATAGAGGTCCTTTTGAGACTTTGACTATCAATTTGTGCATGCAAAGGGTGAAACTTTAAGAGATGGAACAAAGTGCTGGGAAAGAGCAATTATTGGGACACTGTAAGCCAAGTAACTCTCAAAGCTTGCACAGGATTGGGACTAAATCAGGTTCCCACTAACCAGAGTGAAGAAACTTTGCTGAATACATGGAGAATTCAGTAGCCACCTCAGATAGGTCAAACTTTAATAGGGAGCCTAAACCAGACCTAAGGCTACTCCAGATAAACTCCCTGCCAGAAAGCCTTAAAAGCAAGTCTGGAAAAGATTAAGATAACCTGCAAATAACTTTCTGCTACAGTAAAGATAATCTTTAAAGGAATACAATAATATCTAGTACTCAGCAATGTCAAATTTAAGTCCAACATCCAATAAAAGTTACTAGAGGCCAGGTGTGGTGGCTCATGCCTGTAATTCCAACACTTTGGGAAGCTGAGGTGGGTGGATCACTTGAAGTCAGGAGTTTGGGACCAGCCTAGCCTGGCCAAAATGGCAAAACCCTATCTGTACTAAAAATACAAAAATTAGCCAGGCATGATGGCAGGTGCCTGTAATCCCCATTACTTGGGAGGCTGAGGCACAAGAATCACTTGAAGCTGGGAGACAAAGGTTGCAGTGACCCAAGATCCTACCACTGAACTCCAGCCTGGGCAACAGAGCAAGACTCCATTTCAAAATAGTAATAATAATAATTACTAGACACAAGAAAGTGTGGCTCATAACCCAGAGAAAAATCAGTTGATAGAAACAGACCCAGAAATGACAGATGATGAAGTTAATTAGACAAGAACTTTAAAAGACTTATCAGAAAAATATAAATAAGCTCAAGGACTTAAAAGAATATATGAACACAATAAAGAGATAAAAGGAAGACATAGAAACTTTGGGGTAAAAAACAAAATAAATTTTTTGAGATGAAAAAATATCTGAAGTGAAAATTTTACTGGACAAAATTAAATAGCAGGCTAGATACTACAAAAGAATAAACCATGAAGCTAAAGAGAATACAATACAAATAATCTAAAATGAGGCACAGAGAAAAAAAGATTGTAAGATTATGGTACAAGCAGTGGCAGAATAGAAGCCCTTGGGGCTAAAATAGTTAAAACTGTTTCTCTCCACTTGAAAAATGACTGCAGGTCTAGATGGGCAAGGCATTTGTCACTAACTGGAAGATGAAAATGTAGAAAATCAGGCTGAGATATCCACTGATCAGAGGATGCATTTTTTAATGTTGCTGAATATTTGGATGCCTTCTTCTTTCCTCAGTCTCTTGTCTATTCCTTTCAGAGAAAAAGCTTGATGTGAAAGTACAAATTTTCCACAATAAAGAACATGTTCTTTAGCCACATATGCACAGTTGTCCCTTGTTATCTGTGGAGATTGGCTCCAGGACCCCCATGGATAGCAAAAATCCATAGATGGTTGTGTCCCTTGTATAAAATGGTGTAATACTTACATATAACTGATGCACATTCTCCTATATATTTTAAATCATCTCTGGATTGCCTATAATATCTAGTATAAGGTAAATGCCTTGCAAATAGTTGCTATACTATATTGGTCTTAAATTTTGTATATTTTAATTCTTTTTATTTTCAAATACTTTCAATCCATGGTTGGTTGAATCTGGAAATGTGTAATCCACAGATATGGAAGACTGATTGTACTTGGATTAGGCTCTGCCTTTGCTCTAGCTCCTCATGCCTGAACTCACTCATCTCCCACAGAATATTCAGCCCCATTCTAGTAATCAGACCAAGCCAGAGACAAGAGACTAGAGAATCACTCATAGACTTTCACCATCTCAGCTCAGAAATGGCACATGTCCTTTGTACACATGCTTCATTGGCCTAAACCAGGCATGTGGGTCTGCCCAATTGCAAAGGGGCAAGAAAATGTTAAGAAGCAAAAGGGAGACACAAAGAAAGTGTGGCTCATAACCCAGAGAAAATGCGTCTCATAACTCACACTTTCACACGTTTTGGCTCATCACCAAATGGGAACTTGGTGATCATTGCTCTCTTTTCATATTATCCCTTCCCTTTCTCCAGTCATCTGGTTTACTTTTCCAGAGGGAAGCCCATTACCAGTGTCTTCTGCCACAAAAATTCTATTATTACAAACACACATATACATGCTACATATGTGTACATATATATGTGTGTGTGTATATAGACACATATGTAGATGTATACATACTTAAACAACACTTTGCTATACACTCTTCTACACTTTTTACACTTAATCATATGTCTTAGAGATCTTTCCATCTCTGTACACGGTAATTTTCTTATTTTTCATTTTTAAGAGGGGGTTAATTTTTATATTTTGCTACATTCACAGATTCAAAAGAGAAACTACCTCTGTCCTCTATCTGTTCACACACCTCACTCTTAGGTGATCACTGTTATTAGCTTTTGTGCTTCCTTCCAGAAGTTCTTGATGCACATAGAAGCAAAATCTATATATGTCCTTGTTTACTACCTTTTTACACAAAGGTATCATACTATATATGTTGTTCTCAACCTTTTTTAAAGTTTAACAATATATCTTGAGGATATTTCCCTATTAATACATGAAGAACTTTCTCATTCTTTCTTTACAGTTGTATAGTATTCCATTGCATGTATGTATCATATCATTCCCTAGTTCCTTAAGAACTGCAATGTATAACCTTGTATATACATCAATTCACATGGTGCAAGTGACTCTGTAGGATATATTCTCAGAAATAGTATTTTCTACCCTTTTATATAGATTAATCTGATGAAGAATAGGGGATTATTTTGCTGGTTCTGCTGAAAAGAACCTCTTTGCAAGCCCTGTGGGGAAGTGACTGGCATCACAGCTCCTATTTCTCTGAACTTAGCATGTGGGTACCTGGTGCCTTTTGTTCTGAACTGTGAGTTCCAGTTGCCAGTTCTGGGAAAACAGGAAGATTCCAAGTAGCACTTTGACTATTGTGTGTCAGTATTCTAAGATCTCACTCCAACAACCTGTCTACTTCCCCAACTCCAGTGAAGAGTGAGGCCATACCCAACTTGCCTCCCTGCCTCAGACCTGGAACCCTCCCATGGGTCAGGCTTGGTTGGCCCCAGATGCAGACTGGGTTGGTGGCTTGCAAGTCACAGAGATTCACGATTCTTGAGATTCATGGAGAATGGCTGGCATTAGCATCAGCAAGTGCCAAGGCCAAACACCTGGGCTACAAAAGGGTTGAGAGGGCCATGGAAGCTGACTGGAAGCCAGAAATGGGCCAAAGCCAAGGAGACACACAAACATTGGGATATATTTCAAGAGCTAAGAGCAGTTAGCAGAAATTACTCAGGAGCCATGTATATAATGGAGATTGAGAAGACAAAGTCAAAATTAAAAGCCAACTTGAGCAACTAAAACAACAACATCAAAAACAATGTCCTGGCCGGGCGCGGTGGCTCATGCCTGTAATCCAAGCACTTTGGAGGCCAAGGCGGGCGGATCACCTGAGGTCGGGAGTTCAAGACCAGCCTGACCAACATGGTGAAACCCCATCTTTAAAAAAAACAAAACAAAAAAACAATGTCCTGAGTATCTACTATGTGCCAAGCACTATTCAATGTGCAATAAATGAAACAGACTGTGACTGTCCTCATGAACTTACATTCAATGTAGGGACCGATAATAAAACAATAAACAAAGGCTATCAAGGTAGTAAAGTTCAATGAAGGAAAGTGAAGCAGAGTAAGGGGGTTGAGGAATGAAACATGTCTGCTTTTTAAGAGCATAGTCAGCAAAGGCTTCTACAAGAAGATGGCATTTGGTGAAATGAATGAAGTGGGGGGAAACAACTGTGAGACTGTCTAGAGAAGGGAATTCCAAGTAAGTGCCAAAGACCTGAGGTTGAAGCATGCTTTACAAAGTAAAGGAAAAGCTGGAAGGCCAGGATGGCTGGAGTGGAGTTAGTGACAGAGTGCTAAGAGCTGAAGCTGGGGAGGTTGGCAAGGGCCAGGTTGTGTGAGAATGTCAAGCCATGGTAAGGGCTACTTTATTTTAATTATGGCTGTGAATTATTGGGGAGGGTTTTGAGCAGAGATGAGATACATTCTGAGTTATATTTTTAATCACTCTGGTTGTTCTGTGGAGAAGAGACTGGGGTAGAGTAAAGCAGAAGTGAAAGCAGAAAGAATATTTAAAGGCAACTGCAATCATCTAGGCAAGAAAAGATGACAGACTAGAATGTAGGTGGCGCAGGTGGTGATAAGCGGGAGGATTTGAGATATACTGGCATTTCCCGCTTATTGTCATTAATTTGTTCCTAAAACATCCTGTGCAATACAATGAGTGTATTTCCCATTGTTTGTAAATAGAAAACAGTTATGAAAGTACTGTGAGGCCGGGTGTGGTGGCTCATGCCTGTAATCCCAGCACTTTGGGAGGCTGAGGCAGGCGGATTGACTGAGCTCAGGAGTTCACGACCAGCTTGGGCAACGCGGTGAAACCCCTTCTCTACTAAAATACAAAAAAGTAGCCAGGCATCGTGGCATGTACCTGTATTCCCAGGTACTTGGGAGGCTGAGGCAGGAAAATTGCTTGAACCCGGGACGTGGAGTTTGCAGTGAGCCGAGATCAGGCCACTGCACTCCAGCCTGGGCGACAGAGCAAGACTCTATCTCAAAAAAAAAAAAAAAGTATTGTTAAAGTAGCTACTCTTAGAACTCACAGGCCCATCCTTACACCAGAGTCCCTCAATCTGGTTCCCTGCCCAGCTGGCCTCTGCTTGGTAGGGACCTGTCCACCCCTCACCACCTACAACACCCAGGCTTCTCTAGGTTCGTGGAGCACAAACCTTGCTTTATATCTGCTTAATGAAAAAGGTTCCATCAAAATTGCCTTCCTAACTGGTCTAACCCTAAGACACATTCCAGTTTCCATTCTAGAAGATAAAGGACAATCTATGATTTTTTTAATGGCATTTTTTTTTTTAGCTTCAAACAACTGAAGGTCCAAAATCTATGGACATCCCATTGTTCTCTATGGGTCTGAGTAGTGTTCTACAACTCCATTGCCCTAGTCTTGTTTCACATTATAACTTTGATTCTGATTCTTGGTTTCAAGAAAAGTCCCAGTGTGTGTTTTAAAAGACTTAAATAGAGTTGCTTCATATAAGCCCTGAAATAGTGCAAGGAGAGTACACAAGGTCCAGATAATCTCTGCCCTGGATAACCTCTGTCTAATGTCAAAATGCATCCCTGGAAAAAGACAGAGTAAAATGGTTTCCGAAAGTACTTTCTGGGATGTGTCAGCTGTTTTTCAGTCAGTTACTTTTCCTCTCCATTTCTGTGATGGCGTAATCAGACCTATGTACCAACTATGCAGAAAGGTCAGTAGCTAGTGAAAATAGCTGTATAGGACGGACAGCAGAGAATGCCAAAGAGGAAACCACTCAAAAAAGCAGTGAGTGTAGTATTTCAATCAAACAAGACCCAACAATTTATGCTTATTCTTATTTATTATAAAATCAAACATTATGGAAAATTTAGGAAATATATGTAATCTAGAAATTCCCAAAGTCAGGGTCTATCTTGGCTTTTAATGCTCAAATAACAATAGTTCGCACCCCCATCCTGTGTAATGGCAGGAAATCCTGTGACTTATTGGGTTTCTGGATCCAAGTGTTTCTGGGAATCCCTGAGAAATGCTGACATGTTCCACAAGTATGAGCCACTTTTTGCTGATCATCTCAGCTGGCTGACAAGCTCTGGTTCACTGCTTTCATTTCCTCAGGTCTCTTCTCACTAACTTGACCTTGAATCCTAACTTAGAAATTGATCTAGGACTTTTGTAGTCTTTATTTAAAATAAAGGCAAAATAAAAAAGTAAACAAATCAACTCCAAAATATCTAAGATATAGCAGTCATCATATTGCTGGATATAAAAGGCTATATTCAATCTTTGGAAGCCATAATTCTTGTTCCGTGAATAATACTTTAGTGAATCTTCGGCTGTGAAAAAGTAGATCTAAAAAAAGATAGGGGTAAATACAGTGTACAGTATATTATTTAAAAGTTAAATTGTGGCCAGAAATGAGCTAAAAGAGTTAAGTGAGCTCCTCTGTCAGAACAAGACTAGGTCTAACCACGTTCAACTGAAAGTTTCAGGACGTCAGAAAGAATTTATAATAATGCTAAAGAGAAAAATATTAAAACTAGATATCATGAGCTGCACAGTAGTCCCCTAAATGGCACATCCTAATCCCTGAAACTTGTGAATTTACCTTATTTGGAAAAGAGGACTTTATAGATGTGATTTTAAGTTAAGGATCTTAAAAGGAGAAGCTTATCCTGGATTATCCAGGTGGGCCCTAAATGCAATTGCATGTATCCTTATAAAAGAGAGGGATATTATATCAAAAAAGCACAGGAGACAGACACACAAACAAGAGGAGGAGGCAATGTGACCATGAAGGCAGAGGTTAGAGTATTGCAGCCACAAACCAAAGAAAGCCTATACCCACTAGAATCTGGAAGAGGCAAGCTACAGAGTCTCCTCTAGAGCCTTGGGAGGGAGGACACCTCGATTTTGGACTTGTGGACTCCATTGTGAGAGAATGTATTTCTGTTGTTTTAAGTCATCTATAGTGCGTGGTAATTTGTGAGAGCAGCCCTGGAGGAACTAATAAAGCAGGTACAACAATTATGGGCCCATGAGCTTTCACAGAGTATCCTTTAATGGCCATCTCCATCCTTAGACCCTGGTCTGTGGCAAGGCTGTAGGACCAGCTTGCTCTCTCATGGTCTAGGATCCCAACTTCTCTTTACTCTGAAGAACAGAGTAAATTTTCATTTTAATAATCCAATCATTTAAATGGTCTTTGCAAAGATGGCACTCTGGTCATAATTTGGCTTTTTTTTTTTTTTTTGAGACGGAGTTTCACTCGTGTTACCCAGGCTGGAGTGCAATGGCGCGATCTCGGCTCACTGCAACCTCTGCCTCCTGGGTTCAAGCAATTCTCCTGCCTCAGTCTCCTGAGTAGCTGGCACTACAGGCATGCGCCACCATGCCCAGCTAATTTTTGTATTTTTAGTAGAGACAGGGTTTCACTATGTTGACCAGGATTGTCTTGATCTCTTGACCTCATGATCCACCCACCTCGGCCTCCCAAAGTGCTGGGATTACAGGCGCGAGCCATCACGCCGGGCTTTGGCTTTTAAATAATATGCTGTATACTATATTTACCCCTATCTCTTTTTAGATTACTTTTTTCACAGCCAAAGGTCCACTAAAATATTTCTCACAAAACCAAGAGTTCTGGTTTCCAAAGGTAAATATAGCCTTTTATCTTTGGCAATATAATGATAAGCTGTAGCTTAGATATTTTGGAGTCGATTTGTTTATTTTTCTTTCTTGTTTCCTTAGTGAGTATTCAGTTAATGTCTGTCCTTCCTACCTGCTCATTAGACTGTACATTTTTTGAAGGCTAGGGCCACATCTATTTTTCATGACAATGTTTTTATCACCTAGTACAATGCATGGCAAAAAGTGGGACTTAATACATGCTTGTCAAAATAATGATAGAATGAACATACTTACTGGCTGTAATTATTGATGCTTGAACAAGACAAAAGGATATTCAAGTATTATTCATGACATGTATTGCTTGAATTATCTTTAACATGCACACAATTTCTGTTACAATGTTCTGTTGTCGATCTATGGAGATAAATAGCTATATGCTGACATTGAGTTTTGAAGTTACCTATGAAACAAACAAAATAGTAGGCTACATAATAGATGCCAAATACAACACAGAGCAAATGAATATTGCAGATAGTGGGTGCTGTGGGGAGAGCCATCACCAAGGCTCTCTTAATGATTCCTGTCCCTTGATTGATGAACAGGACCTTGATGAGTGGAAGTCAGTAAGGGGAGCTTCCAGGTGGCAAAAATCACCAGGACAAAGTCGTGAAGGCAAAACTGTGTATGTTGTGCATAGGGATCCATAATAGAACAGCTGGCAAGATAAAGTTGCTTCTAGGGAGAACTTGGAGACAAGTTACGAGGAGAAGCATAAAATCTCAAAATAATGGAATTGGAATGAATCATGGTTGTCACATAATCTAATCTTTTCATATTAAATATAGGGAAACTGAGGCACAAAAAGGTCAAATGACTTGCCCTATGTGCCAGAACAAGCCAGTACAGTGTAGAAAGTATTAGAGTACAAAAAGCACATGCTTTAGTGTTAAATAGCTGGATTTGAAACACAGCTCTGCCACCTATCAGATTGACCTTAGGCAAACAGCTACCTCTCTGAATTTTGGTTTCCTCATCTGTAAAATGGTAATAATAGTTTATACCACTTGCAGGGTTTTTTGAGGATTAAACTAGATAGTGCTAGGTTTGCCACATGGTCTGTTTGTGTATAAATGTATATGTATATATGCATACACACAAACAAATTCATATTTCTGACAGGAAACATGAGATCTCCGGATCAGAGAACATACCATTCATTATGCACACAGTATCTTAGCACTGGTTCCTCAAGCCCTGCTGAGCAACATGGTAAGAGCCTACCATGTTAAGCCCATGATAAGAGCCAGGGTTGCAGCACAGGAGAGTCATGAGACTTGGAGCTTATATAAGGGCTGCTGATGTATCTGCCCATCATCTCTTCCAGAGAGGGCTGGGGAGGGAGAGAGAGAGGGAGGGAGAGAGAGAGGAAGAGAGAGTGCTTATCTTTGCTCTGGAATGCAAATAAACGTCTCCTGGAGAGAGGGGTAGGTGGGTCCAGGAAAGATAAGCCTCTAAATCTCTCCAGAGCAGTACTATATCTCTAATTTCCTATGCATGTTTGCCATTCAATTATTCTTTAAATGAGTTTGCCAGTGCTCTTTGTTCAGAAAGCCCAAACAGTGCAGAAATGTGAAAATATTCATGGAGAATTGCATCCCAACAGTAGGTAGTCAATAAAGGTTATCTTTCATGAGTCCAAAAACAGTGCTCTTTTCTTTCAGATGCAACTGTTGTTGAGGGACCAAAGGCTCACCAGCCATGAGATACCTCAAGGTGAATAGCCCCCAACCATACTATGTCATATGTCATACCTGCTTCCTGGCTTACAATTCAATCTGTTGGCTGCTTTCTTGGGCTTCTGTCATACATATACTTTCTGTAGATTAGAGATTCTGGAGAGTAACTTGTGTTTGGAGGGCTAACCATTTTAACTACTAATTGTTAGCTTCCTTGTACCCTGCCCCTTGCCCTCCCTTACTGTTGGCAGCTACAATGCAGGATGACTATTATTTTGGGAAAATTTATTGTAAGGGAACTGGAGAATAAAGAGGCCAACTTCAAGATCTCTGGTTCATACTTGAAGCACATATTGGAAATTTGTAAAACCAGTCGTATAATGTACTCCTTCTCTATCTTAGGACTAGATACAAATAACTGGAAGGAAACATCAGAGAGGAAAACAATCCTGAACACTGGTATGGGTTGGCTCCCAGGCTGGCTCAGTCTGATTAGGGAGAGAGGAAAAAGAGGTGGCAACTCCTGTAAAGTGGCAATTGCAGATTACAAATGAGATATGATCATCTGAACCCTGGCAACAGAAATAGAGAAAGGACAACAGGAGGATTTAAGATTTTGTAGGTGGGATTTATAAGACTTGGTGACTGAATACAGTTTGAGAAAGAGGGCAGAGTTCATGGTGAATTCAGTTTCTAAGCTGAGTGTTCTGTGACTAAAACATTTGGATGGAGGTTATAGATTAATTAGATGTTGTAATATTGAGCTTTTACTATTTAGATAAAATATTTGATCATGCTATCATGGAACAACTAGAATGGGAATTTTTAAATTGATAATTGATATTGATTTCATGCATTTGTGGATTTTTTTCATGTTTTCAATAGTAACAGACTTCTCCCCCAAGTTTGGGAAGTCAAGAGGGCATTTTCCCTCATATATCAACAAACACCCCCACCTTTAACCCAGGCAGTACTGAAGGGCATTTGAGCATCTAGCAATTCCATTACATTGAGAAAACACAGTTTAATGAGGCTTAAGATAATTAAATCATTACATTTGGTTATGCACATGTTTGTCTCAAGGTCATTTTTAGAACATACAGATAGAGAGACCCAGATGGAATTCCAAGTGAGAAGTAGAAGCTGACGATCTCAGTTTGGGCATCATCAGTACATAAGTGGTCATTAAAACCAAAGTTGTGACCATCAAAATTCTTAGTTTCAAACAACAGAAACCAACTCTGGTTAGTTTAAGTAAGAAAATAATTTATTAGTGATAATGGGTGGCTAGAAAAATGTCCAGGAAAATAGAGAACCAAAATTAGACACTATATGACAAGAAACAATTCTCAAATCACATTGCAGGGCTGGGCTCTGTCTGTGTAGCTGGTACCATTGACACTGCCAACATGTGGCATTGGTCACTACCATCTGCTGCAGCTTGCCCATAGATACTGGAGGTACTTATTCCATCCTTGGCAAAAGAGCTCCATGAGGGACTCCTTCTTTCTGCCCTGGCTCCCAACTCAGTCTATTGTGGGTAGAACTGAAATGCTTGCATCCTAGCTGCAAGTGAGGCTGAAAACATGACTAGAATCTGGCTTCTATTATAGGAGGGAGAGGTTGTTAATGTAGGGAAGCGGGGGGGAAATGTGCAGTGTAGCCAAAAGGTATAACAAATGTCCCCTACCAGAATTGAAGTTAAGATTACAAGAGAGAAAATGTGAAAATGAGAAGAAAATAATTATAACAAGTTTGTTGAGCACTTACATGTTCAGCACTTTATATACATATATAATAGTTTACTTCTTAGAATAACCCTCTCAAGTAGAAGTTATTGGTTTGCATGTAGGGAAACTGAATCAACAGAGTGATCAAACACATTGCCCAAGGTGACCCAACAAGGAGATCTGACTCCAGAACTTATGCTCTTATCAGTACACCACACTGCCTCTGCATGGAGAGGATGAAGATGGCATTCTAGGAAACATACATTTAGGGAGCAGATAGAGAAAATGAGATGGACTGAGAAAAAAGAAATGATTGTAATTGGCTGGGCGCAGTGGCTCACGCCTGTAATCCCAGCACTTTGGGAGGCTGAGGCGGGTGGATCACGAGGTCAAGAGATCACGACCATCCTGGCCAACATGGTGAAACCCCATCTCTACTAAAAATACAAAAATTAGCCGGGAGTTTGGGACGCACCTGTAGTCCCAGCTACTCGGGAGGCTGAGGCAGAAGAATCGCTTGAACCTGGGAGGCGGAGGTTGCAGTGAGCCGAGACTGCACCACTGTGCTCCAGCCTGGTGACAGAGCAAGACTCTGTCTCAAAAAAAAAAAAAAAAAAAAGAAAGAAAGAAATGATTGTAGAGCTGGATGAAATCCCTTAGGAGAGTGCTCAGAAGCCTAAGATAAGAGAGTTTAAAGAAATGGTGGTTTTATTAGTCCATTAGGGCTGCTGTAACAAAATATCACAACTTGGGTGGCTTAAACAACAGAAATTTATTGTCTCATGGTTCTCGAGGTTAGAAGTCCAAGATCAAAGTGTTAATAGGGTTGGACTCTTCTGAGGGCTGTGAGGGAAGAATCTGTTCTAGGCTTCTTTCCTAGCACCTGGTGGTTTGCTGGCAATCTGGTGTTCCTTGGTTTGTAAATGCATCATTCCAATCCCTGCCTCCACATGGCATTCTCCTTGGGTCTCTTCACACAGTGTTTATACTCTGTGTATGTCTGTCTCAAAATTTCCCCTTTTTACAAGGACACTAGTTATACTAAATTACGGGTCCATCCTACTGTAGTATGACCTCATTGTAACTAATTACATCTGTTATACAATGATCCTGCTTTCATATAAGATCACATGCTGAGATATTAGGAGTCAGGGCTTCAACATATGAATTTTGTGGGGCCCAATTCAACCCACAGCAGTGGTTAACTACACAAATGCGACAGAAAGGTCAAGAAGGATATTGGCTGCAAATAAACTATTGAATTTGACAAGTAGGAGGTGGCTGGGGATTTGACAAGAACAATTTCAATAGCATGGTGCTGGTACACATATATTATAGGAATTGACATGGAGGAAGGGCTTAGGGGAGGACATGAGGGAATAAGCATAGATAATTCTCTATAGAAGTTTAATGTGTCAAGAAAGGTAGATTTTTCCCTACACAAGAAGGCAGATCCCTGCATAGCCTTTACCAAGATACTTGATGCTATAAACAGAAATTTTATGGTTTGGTGGTGTCATTGTGAATCCAAATCTTTAAGAATTGTGATTTAAAGTCAACAACTGATTTCAGGCAGACATCTGCACAACATGTGGTGGTGTTGCCATAGTGACTGTTACTCTGAGGAATTCAGGGTAGGATATTTACAATGAAGCTTCTGTGTTCCAAAGTGAAGACACAATTTTAGATACTAAGGACCTTTACATACATCCCTCCTGAATGTTAATGTTATTCAAATGAGTAATAGAACAGTTCAGACATTTTTTCATTCCTTGAAAATGAAATGCCTTTCATTTCCTGAAAATGAAATATCTCCTCTGCCTGGAGATACTCTTCTGAAATACAAGAGCTCAAAATAGAGCAAATTTAAATAGGGTTTTTGAGCTGTACAGCAGGAAGGAGTTAGGATTTAGAAGGCTGATTTCAGTGCCTGCTGTGTGTTTCCATTTCTCTTTGCTAGGGCCAGTTGCTGTATTTCAGAAACAGAGAAGTTCTGAAAGCAAAGATGTGTGACTGAGAACACGGAATTGGTTCCCCATGTACATTTAAAACTCCAGTTTGAAAGAAATGCTTTATTCCTTTTCAAACTTCCCTACTGTTTTGGTGAATTTATTTCTCACATGATCCTGCAGAACTGAATTTTGTGCCACGGCCTTCAGGCTGGAAACAGTTTAGTTCTCTGTGCTAATGACTGATTCTCCCAGAGTGTGACCACCTGGCTGCCAGAATCTTCTGAATATCCTGCTATGGGAAAGCTTACTCAGTGCTGGGCATTTTTCACTTCCTTCTGTTTCTACCCTACCATTTTCATGTGCTTAACATGGGGAGTGTCCATGCTGAATGTGTTGGAACCTTACCATGAATCCTACCCAAAGTCAGTATGTCCACACCACACTCTCAATTCCACAGACATTCTTTGCTGGAGAATCAAGGAAATCAGCATTGGAAACTTGTCAAATTTCCCATCGATATAGCCCAACAGACCCACAAAAAGAGCAGCTTAGGTAGTCACAATGCAGATGCTTTTTGTTAAATGTTTTTGGGAAACTTTATTTCATTTGATGAGATACTTGGTTAAATGGAACCATCTCCTGGAAACACCTATAAAAGTTTATTATAAAGTGGTGGGCCCCTATCTTGATTGTAGTGATTTCAGGGGTGGATATGTACATTAAAACTCAAATTGTATGCACTAAATAAGCGCAGTTTATGTCAAGTTTATGTCACCCTGAACAAACTTGTCTGTTATTTTTGTGTGTGGTCTCTCACTGACTATGGTTGTATTTCAGAATTTGGCAAGTGATGCTCACACACCCATTTATTCACCATATGGTGAAGCTGGCATGGGCTTGTCCTCTATGGCAGAACAGGGCTGGCAGAGATGCTGGGGATAGGTATGAACTTCACACCAAACGCAAAGTCATTGCAAAAACCTGAGCAAGTAATCCAGTGACTTCTGGATGGAACTCTGAAATGATGTTTTGCTAGCATTTTAACAGTAACAGCTAATTGCTTGTGGGTTTGGTTGTTTTGTTGTTTCCAGTTTTTGTTTGTTCAGTTTTTTGGCCACTTTGCACAGTGGAGTTAGATTATGCACATTCAAATGCAGTTCAAAAGATTTCTGATGTTTTTCTTCCTGTTATCATGTTTTCTTTTTCTCTTTCCTTCTCCTTCTAGAGCTATATTAAACTCTAGAGACCCTCTGTGGGTCTCTTTTGTAGGGTAGATTGGAGAATGCAGAGGAACAGGGAATATATGGGGATAGAGTCCCATGATAACCCAGGAAGAAGAGCTGCTGGCTTTAGCTAATATTTGCTGTGCCCTCTGGATTCTGGCTAGCGAAACCCTAATAGTCTTCATGTCATCCAGGTTTCCTTCCTTTAATATTCAAACAAAGTAACTCAAGCCCCATGTTCCAGTTTCTTCTCATATGTTTCTTAGGGCTGCCAGGGGATGTTCACATACTCTGGACTCCTTCCTACTTCCCACTTTTCTCCATCTGATAAACACTTCTCCAGGATGCTGAGCCCTTTCTCCAGTTCTCTTTGTTCTAAAACCTGAATTCCCTAAGGCAATGAGAGCTAATCCAAGTCCAATACTAAATTGTGATGATTAGCAAAAGTCTTTTAAAGGGTTTTGGTAGGTGGAATGGCAACAGATAGGTGGCCACTAAACAACAGAACAGGACACAAAGTGAGATGTCAAATGTCTCTGTTTCTAGAGTCCACTGGCTACCCTCCTTTGTAGGCTGGGTCCCTGGCTATCTCTCCCTGGCTGGGGTCATCACTCACTCTCTTCTGCATCCCCCTCTCCCACCACTCCCCAAGCCTCAAAACTGCAGCTTCAGTGTTCCCGGAAAAATGGAGAAGACAACACAAAAAGATTCTCTCCACCAAAATAAACCAATTGTTTTACAATAACCAGCAGGAAAGTTCTAGCTCACATTGTTCTATACCTATTTTTTCTGGATTAGGCTTTAGCATAACTAAAGAATCATTCAGAGTACCTCAACCCAACCCCAAAAGAAAATCCAGATCTGTACTTTTAGTAAAACAGGGCACAGAAATCTCACAAATAGGGTGAGAATAGGATGACAGAAGATTTATCATCCACCCTACTCCCTGCCTCCACTTTCCAGGGTAAACTGAAAACTTTGATTCTTCTTCTTCTGTTTCTACATGGCTTTCTCTCCCCCACCTCCTTTCTGTACCCTCCTGTTTCTCTCCTAGGTTTATATCTTTTCTTATTTTGTGGCAGATTCTAATAGGCAGGAATTAGATCTAAATCTGATTTTGGCATATCATCCATAAATTACTGCTTGGTGTAATATTAGGGACACTAAATTGCTTTCTAGAATAACCCTCCTTTTCCAGGACAGAAAGTACAGGCTTTGGGAACTGCTGCCAGCATGCTTTTGGCTAGACCCTGGTCAACAGCACCTAGTTTCACAGAACACTCCAAACTTCGCATTGCTAGGTAAACTTCTGCTGAATGCTTAGGTCAGTAACATATCTGTTCTTTTCTGGTGTGAAGTAGATAACAATATCCCAAGATCCATACTCAGGCAAAACATTAGGGAGAAAGATTCATCATTAGCTTCTTTGAACTCCACTCATTTTCTTTAGAAATCCAGAAGATAAAACTATGAAATCTGGCAGGATATAAATAGCAGCTAAAGTCTGCAGAGTACAAAGTAGTAAAAAGTCTAAGCATAACATGGATATGTGCTTAAACGCAATTTAAGCAACCTGAGTCTTCTACAATGTCTAATTTTTAATTTATTTTAATGTAATTTTTTTTCTTTTGAGATAGAGTCTCTCTCTGTCACCCAGGCTGGAGTGCAGTGGCACAATTTTGGCTCACTGCAACCTCCACGTCCAGGGTTCAAGGGATTCTCATGCCTCAGTCTTCCGAGTAGCTGGGATTACAGGTGCATGCCACCACACCTGGCTAATTTTTATATTTTTAGTAGAGATGGGATTTTGCCATGATGGCCAGGCTGGTCTTGAACTGCTGACCTCAGGTGATCTGCCCACCTCAGCCTCCAAAGTGCTGGGATTACAGGTGTGAGCCACCTTGCCCAGTCTCATTTTTTATTTAAAGAGTATATTCTCTTGTTAGATACATTTAAAAAGCTCTTCTCTTGTTGCATGCATTTGCTCAAAACCCCATCGTTGTGCTTAAGCATTCTCGCTTTGTCAGGGCTGCTGACCTATACAACTCCAGGGAGTACCATTCACATCACAGTCTGTGAATAGCTATCCCAGGAGTTGTCCAGTGCACAGCTTGTAGGAAAGTACATGGAGCTCCTTGTTTGAATCCTGGTCTGCTACTTATTAGCTGTGTGAACTCAGGGAAACTTTTTATCTTCTATAAGCCTCATATTCTTTAACTGTAAAATGGGGATGATAATGGTATCTACCTCTTAGGATTGCTGTGAGGATTAAATGAGGTGGTTAAGAAAATGTAATAATTGTTAGGTATTATTGATAAAAATAACAAATAAGCTTCCCATTTCTCTGATATCTCAGCCACAGAGAGCACAATCTGTAATGTTGATAAAATGGAACATTTGCATAGGGGAGGGAGAGTTTTTCAAAGGCTCTAATGTGATATAATTTTATGAATCTTGACTCCCAGAGAGTTCTTTCAAGGTCCCAGGATTTTATATTATCAGGTCTTCCCTCAGTTCTGCTGTAGCCATGGCGCTGCTGCATAGCCATTGCTGTCTGGTGTACTTTGGCTCTGGCCACATGACCCCTTTTCCTCTGTTCCTCCATCCCAGTGACTGCCCATGATGAAGAATTTATATGAATCTTGAACAGAGTTAGGACCTAAGTACACTGGGAAAGGTGGCTTCTGAATTTTTTTTATTTCTTGCCCTTGAATGCCAGGTCTGGGACCATGAGGGAAAACTACAGAGACAGCAAAATAGCAATGCAGCATGAAGATTATAGGAATGTGAGTGCCCAAGCGTGGGTGTGTATAGAGGTGTAGTGGATATGGTATAAAAAATAGGGAAGAGAGAAATGAGATGGAGGAAAGCGGTGATGAGAGCAAACAGTTACTTGAGAACCTCTTCCCATCTGCCCTTTGTTAACTTACCTCAAGGTCTGGGACCTGGTCAGAAATGACATCTGAGGTTATTAATCACACTCACCTTGGGACCAAGTTAACATTGTAAATAACAAGGGTAGCAATCTCTTATTAACTTGGGGTAGTGGGAGAACATCTAAGGCACAAGTGTGAAATGAAAGAGAGGAAAAAAGAAGTAGAAAAAAGAATACTAGAGAAAAGGAAAGGGAAAAAGGACGACTAAATAAAACGTTCGGCTTTTGGAGAACCAGTAACAGGCACATTTGCCACTGCTACACATAAAGTTTTGTGCAGAGAAGGAAATGAAAGAGGGGAAGGCCACTGCACAGTTTGAACCTTTAATTCTGTCCCTACTCAGGGTCAGCTTTATGATTTTTAAAGAGACTAGAGTAATTCCTAGAGTGCCCGGGAGGGTAGTTGGGATCTCTTTCTTCTGCTGGCGTGATTCTCTCCAATCTCTGTGACTGCCATGAGGATGTGCCTACTAGACCTCCAGCTACATAGAGTGTAACTGATTAAAGGTCCAGCTCCTGACTCTGAAATCCATCATCACATTTGTTCCCAGGCCACACTTTCCATAGGCTGCTCCTAGCTGATGACAAAGTGCAGCAGGGATACTAACAGTCCCATTTCTCAGAGGCATGGGAGTCTTCTAATGGCTACTTTGGCTTAGGGTCTCCCAAACAGCGTAACTGAAGCTTTCTTAGACTCCAGCAATGTAGGATGCTTCTATGCAACCTACCTTCCCTCTCTCCTTCACCTAGTCTCAGACTTGCTTCATTAGCTGATGCTCACCCAGCCTTGTCTGGCTCCCTCCTCATTTTCTTTCACAAGTGGTCCCCTAAAATAATCTTTGGATTTTTTTTTTTTTTTTGAGATGGAGTCTCACTATGTCACCCAGGCTCTGGAGTGCAGTGGCGTGATCTTGGCTCAGTGCAACCTCCGCCTCCCAGGTTCAAGAGATTCTCGTGCCTCAGCCTCTCTAGTAGTTGGGATTACAGGTGCACACCACCACGCCCTGCCAATGTTTGCATATTTAATCCCAAATTGGCACCTGCTTTTCAGACTAATATAGTATCCAAATACTAGCAGAAACATGAAATCCTAGCTCTCAATGCTCATCATACACAATGCAAGGCCTTAAATCAGTGCTAAATCACTTTCCCCCAGAATACCGCCCTTGTTTCTGTGTTTGTCTCATGTCCCCAAAGTCTCAGGCCAGCCCTGCCTTGTTCCTGATCCCAACTATGGTTTCCAGGAACCAAACCCACATCAGAGTCCTAAGGCCACATTGGTCTGGGGAAAACGAATGTTTTCTCCTCATGGATAAAAAAGAGCAATGTGATTGATTTTATATATTTCCTTTTTCCTTTGGCTGCAACTTTAACAGGTTAAAACATTTTTTGTGTGTGTTTTATTTAAATAACTCCCCCGCAAGATTACTATATAGATCTACGTCAAGTGATCAAAGATTCCCATGGGTTTTTGGAAATTTTAACAAAGTGGTTCAAAGTTTATCAGGTAGAATGAAAAAGGAAGAAGAGTCAAAACATTCCTGAAAAAGAAAAGCTAGAGAGGGGTAAAGCTAGAGGATATTATGCTAAGTGAAATAAGCCAGTCACAGCAGGATAAATACTACATGATTCCACTTATATTAGGTATCTAAAATAGACTCATAAGAAGCAGAGAGTAGAATGATAATTGCCAGGGTTTGTTCGGGGCAGTGGGAAATGGGGAGTTGCTGTTCAATATGTATAAAGTTTCAGCTATGCAAGATGAATAAGTTCTAGAGATCTGCTGTACAATATCAAGCCTATAGTTGACAATACTGTATTCTATGTACTCGTAGGAACTTGTTAAGGGGTAAATCTCATATTAAGTATTCTATACACCAAAAAAAAAAAAAAGCATTCAATGGTTTAAAATTTATACAACACGTATGTTATAAATGAATTCAATTTTTGGTTCTCATTTTCTTTGATGATGGAAAATACTCAATCCTGCCTCATATTTTAGCTTAGTAAGTTTGGTTTAAAATGTAGTTCTTTGTAAGTAAATATCTGGTCCACCCTAAGATCTGAGAATACCTACCTTCTTGACAGGTATGTATGTGTGTGTGATCTAAGTTACCCTGGGGACATAGCAGATGTCCTGGCAAGGGGTAGCAGCCTCTTGGTCTCATGCCAGCCTATGTCTACATGAGAGTACAATTGGTTCTCACCTGCCCTGGTCTTGGGGGATCCTTTTGAACTCCACCCCAAACTTCCTTTTGTTCTCTGGTTCTCTCATCACTTTTTTTTAACCTCCACTGGGAGCTCAGGAATTTTCAGTGCCTTCTGGAACTACCCAAGATTGTGAGACTCTGCCAAAAGCCTCTTAGGCCCATCTGCCTACACGCCTCCTTTAGTGGGGCTCTTCTACCACCCAAGCAGCAAGTTTCTCAGAATCCTGGCTGAACTTATTCAACTCTAGGCTTCCCTGTGAGTTCTGCAGTCTCTTTGGCTGGGATTCCCTCAAAGCTCTCTGGGTGTTTCTATCATACTCTCTCCATCTGGGCTTTATTTAACTCCAGGTGGGTGGGCATGTACATAATGGAGCAGGTAAGGGGAATGGTTCTACAGTAAAAAGTCTATGCTTTATTTGGTTCCCTACAAAATATCCTCTAACTGCTGTTCAAGCTTTCTCATTTTCTTTTTTCGGAGGGTGGCAGGGGGTGGCAAGGGCAGAAAAATCTCTGTTATATGTTGTCATGCACTCCTTTCTACTCTGGTTTTACATAAATTATGCTTAGTCCTCCAAATTTGGCATTTTCTATTTAAATCTAGTGTGGAAATAATAAGAAAACATTTTCTTTTTAACAAATACTAAGTTTTGCAAACAAAAATTTTTTCAGCCTATTGTTTCAATCTGTTTAATAATTTGTTTGGGAATTCAGTTGCCATTTTTGTCTTAAAAGATAGCCATCTTCCTCTTGAAGATCAGACATATAAAATAATATCATTTATTTAAGTGTAATATAGTGATGAAATAAATGGAAACTATAATTTAATATCAAAGCATTGTCCAATACAATACAGATAAATTTATGGCTTAGTTATAGCAAATATTAAAACCTTATGATCGGATGCTTTATGACCAATTCTTCTTTGTAGTTTACAGTTACCTTCCCTTTGGCCTATACATTTTCTTTAGGACTAATCTTTTACTTTTACTTAGATATTATTCAGTAGAGTTCTACCTTTGGCAATAGCTGGCTAGGTTATTTTGGAGTAATCCTGGCATTGATAAGAATCACATAAAATGGACAAAATATAAAATAAACATCTATTCAAAGACATCAGAAAGCCACTGAGAGAGTGAGAATTTACAGAGCCAAGAATCCAAAGGAAGAAGGAAGTTTACAAAGGGGAGCTGGACATTTGGTCTCCGTTTCTTTCAAGGCAGTTGCTGATTCTGTAAGTGAAAGGTATGGCTGAGTGCACAAGAAGTTGAGCAGAACTTTTAGCAATATTCTTGAACTAGGAAAAGCCCACAAAGGAGGAGCGACCCTGGAAAACACTTCAGCCTCTTGTTTGGGACTTTTAAAGGCTATGCTCTAAGAGTCACAGTGAACCAGAAACAGACCAGCCCTTATAGTAGTGGTTCTCAATCATGGATAAACATGAGAATTACCTAAAAAGATTTAAA
This sequence comes from Ateles fusciceps, assembly GCA_036589455.1. Classification (NCBI taxonomy): domain Eukaryota; kingdom Metazoa; phylum Chordata; class Mammalia; order Primates; family Atelidae; genus Ateles; species Ateles fusciceps. The sequence goes on from JAZHEH010003205.1 coordinate 32,363,605, forward strand.
AACATATCAATGCCCCATAGTTTAAAAAAATCTCTACAAAATTATGCTGAGTGAAAAGAACCAAAATCGAAGGATACAGATCGCATGATTTCTTCGTCTAACAATCATGGAACAATTACAGGGATGGAGAACAGATCAGTGGTTGCTAGGGCTTAGAAATGAAAGAGACAGGATGGGTGTGGCTATAAAGGAATATCACAGGGAGTGATGGTACAGCTGAGTATTTCAGTTGTGGTGGTTTTTAGGGAGGCTACAGATGTGACAAAATTGCATAGAGCTACACACACACACACACACACACACACACACACACACACATGTACACAAGTGCATGTATAACTGGTAAAAGCTGAATAAGCTCTATGGATTGTGCCAATGTTAGTTTTTTGGTTTTAATATTGTACTATAGTTGTGTGAAATGTTTGCATTTAGTGGGGTAAGCTTTAGGGAAGGGCTACATGAGCTTTTCAGTGCATTTCTTTGCAATAGTGATTCTACTATTTCTTTGAATCCATAATTATTTCCAAAAAAATGTTTTGAAAAACTACCCCCCCCCAAAAAAAAAATCAATGCCTTATTCCAAATCAATTGAGTCAGATCTCTGAAGTGGAGTCCAGGCACATGCATATTTTTAAAGCTTCCTGTGTAGTTCTAATGTGCATCCAGCATTAAGAAGCACTGACTTAATGGGATGGAAGCCACTTTTAACAATTTCAATACTTGGATAGGTTATCACTAGGCTCATTCCCTCCAGAGCAAAAGTAAATTCTCTATGAAAGAAGACAACATCACTCAGGATCATGAATTAACTCTATGTTTTTTCATACTCAGTATACATCAAGACATGACTTCATCCAAAACTAAGAATAAAAACAGGTAATAGAGACAGATCTACAGAAGATCCAGATCCTGAAGTTATCAGCCAAATATTTAAAAATAACCATACTTAAAATAGCTATACAAACAGAAAAATCACAAAGAAAAAAATTTAAAGCAGAAAAAAATACAAAGAAAACCATAGCTATGCATGTAACAATAAAAGTACTAAAAATCAAAGACAAAAAGTCTTAAAAGCAGCCATATAATAAAAACTACAAAGGAACAGCAATAAGATTAAACTTATAACTGAATTCATAACAGAAAAAGGAAAGTCAGAATAAATGCAGTGATGTCTTCAAAATGCTAAAAGAAAATTACTACCGACCTAGAATTCGATGCCCAAAGATAGCCCTCAAAAATGAAGTAAAATAAGAGCATTTTCAGACTACTAGAAATTGACAGAATTTGTCATGAAAGGAAATATGAAAGATTGTTCTCCAGCAGAAAGAAAACAATCTCAGATGAAACTTGGGAATAAAAGGATTGAAAAGCAATGGATAGGGTAAATATGTGGGTACATCTACATGAATATTGCCATATATATTTTATTAAATGTATTTTTAGTAGTTGCTCCAAAATATTTATGTAACCACACTTGAAAAAAGTATTTTCACAGAAGGCATATCATTTTCATAATCTATGATAGGAATGTGGGTTGCAAGTATTTGAAAACTAAATAAAGCTTTAAAATAGGGGTTCATTTTTCTAATATAACAAGAAATTAATGCAAATGCCCATCTATGGTATTTGCAGTTGCTGAATGTAATCGACTCAGGATTTTCCTTTTTGCTCCATCATTCTTAGTTCGCTGGCTTTCAATCTTATGGTCAACAGATGGCTGTACAACCAGGCATCACATTCTCATTCTCATCCTAGGCAGGAAGAAAAGGGAAGAGCAAAAGGCTGCATCAGCTAGTTTGTTCTCCATTTAGGTGGGAAACAATACTTTCCCAAAACCACTTATCAAGCTTCTGTTCACATCCTCTTGGCTAGACTGTTTCACAGGTCACCTCCAGTTGCAAAAGAGGTTGGGGAATTGATTAAGAATTGATTGATTTATCTTTTCAGCCTCTAACGTACAGGAAGGCAAAAGGGAATGGGGCAGGGAATTAATTTCTGAAGTAAGCCAGCCACAGTACCTGCATGGGGGATAACCTCAACTAGCTCACTAAACATTGACTCTATCCTTATTTTAGTGCACCTTTTTGCACTGCAGAGATCAGGCTAAAAACTACTTTTCCCAACTAGGTTCCTGTGTGATTTAGCTTTTGCTAATCAGATGCACTTGTGCAGTATTTGGGACCTGGAAGTGATGGGATGAAAGCGATTCTGCTATTTCTTTTGATTCTTTCTGCTGGCAGGCACAGTCAGGCAGAGAAGCCCTGGCTTTTTCTGTGCCAGCATTTCAGTGGCAAGTCGCTAGCTTCATGGGTAGTGATGTGCCTGATGTAGAGCATGCACATCTAAGAGATTCAGCATAGTTCTAGAGCTAGCAATGGTGGTGGTGGCAGAAGCTACCTGATCCCTGGTACATGCTTCTGAAGCCAATAGTTCCAATGAGAGTGGCAGAAATGACACCTCTGGTGGCTACTTCTGCAGGGTCATTCTGGGAGTTATTTTTGAATAACTTTTTTTGACCTAGCCTGGAGCTTGCCCTTGCCTAAAATGTAAATTTCTAATTCCATGCATTAAATACCTTTGCTTAAAATAGCTAGTTTCTGTTTCTGCAGTTGACTCTGGCCTATATAATCTGCCTCAATTCATCTGTTTAGGTTCCTAATACCCTTACTCAATCTTTTCATCAAATATATACTTGGTTTAGAGGGAGTCATTCCTTCTCTCAGGTTAAGCTCAATTCTTGCAATAAGCTTGAGTGATTTTTATTCCTGTCAAGTTCCTATATGCCCCCCCGCCTACCCCATGGAGTGATGGAATTAATCTGCCTTCTACATTCTTGGTGTACAATGTGTGAAGAAATAGAATAACTACACTATGAACATGACACACAGAGCTGTCAGTGGTCACGGCACTTGCAGAATCCTGCTGGGCAGGAGTGGTGAGTACTCTATGCTGGCAGTGGAGTCACTTCCTTGGTTGAGCCATCTGTCTGTCAGTTCTGGTTCTGCCCTATGGGAGAATCTTCTCATTATCCCCTATAGTCACATCTTATTAATACTTGGTCGGTGGAGAGTCTTCCATTCCTATACAGATTTTATAAACCATCTTCTTTTGAGGTGGATTCAGGAGGCTGAGGACTGCCTTAGGGCTGAGCAGTCAGTCACTGGCTGACAGCAAGCTAGGCCAGCATTTCTTTGCAGCTTCCCCCAACCTCCTTAGCAGGTTTCCAGTTAGTCGGATTCTTCTCAATCCCCCAGATACGAATAACCATAGTCAGAAGCTTATCTTTAAATAGACTTTAAGCCTGAAGTTTTTCTTTTTTTCCCTGCAGTCCTGTGTCCTCTGTTCTCTCTGTCCCTATGCTTCATGGCCACTGCATGGGGCACTTTGAATCAATAGCCCTCTGTGGAAAGACATCACCTTTAATCAATTTTTTCCCTAGGGACTGGCCTCTCTCTTCTCATTGCTAGAAAGCTTTTAAAAGAAAATGCTTAAGAAAGGCCTAAAGCCCTGGCTACAAGGTTCTAAACTGTGACATTTGCATGCAATTTAGAGTGTAGGCAGCAGGCAGAGACCACTTCTCTCAGCAAAACCATGTTTTCATTCATCTTTTTTACACTGGCTACTTACAGCTAAATTTCACCCCTTGATAGGGTCCAAATATCCCCATCAAAACTCATAGTGAAAGAGGGTGGATAAAGATGGTCAAATAGAAGCCTTCACTGATCATCTCCCCCAGAGAAACACCAAACTAACCAATGATCTATATAAAAAAGTACCTTCGTAAGAACCAAAAATCAGGTGAGCAATCACAGTACTGATTTTAGCTTTACATAGCTGAAAGAGGCACTGAAGAGGGTAGGAAAGATAGTCTTGAATAGCTGATGCCACCCCCCTCCCCCATCCAGCATCAGATGCATGGCATGGAGAATCTGTGTGCTTAGGTGAGAGACAGCACAGCTATTGGGGGAACTTGCATTGAACTCAGTGCTGCCCTGTCACAGTGAAAAGCAAAACCAAGCTGAAGTCAGCCAATACTCATTCACAGAGGGAGCATTTGGACTAGCCCTAGCCAGTGGGGAATCACCCATTCCAGTGGTCAAAATTTGAGTATCCACAAGCCTTGCCATTGCAGGCTGAAGTCTCTGAGGTCCTAAATAAACATGAAGGGCTGTCTAGGCCACAAGGACTGTAATTCCTAGGCAATTTCTAGTGCTGTGCTGGGCTTGGAGCCAGTGGGATTTGGGGGGCATGTGACCTAGTAAGACACCAACCGGGGTGGCTAAAAAGTGCTTGCACCACCCTTCCCCCACCCCAGGCAGCCAATCTCACAGCAACAAAAGCAACTTCTTCTTTCTATTTGAGAAGAGGAGAGGGAATAGTAAAGAGGACTTTGTCTTGAATTTTGGATATCAGCTCAGCCACAGCATAGCACTCTGGGCAGAGCTCTGAGGCACCCATTCTTGGCTCTAGCTCCTGGACAACATATCTGGCCCTTACCTGGGCCAGAAGGGAACCTGCTTTCTGCCTTGAAAGGAAGGACCCAGTCCTGGCAGGATTCATCACCTGCTGACCAAAGAACCCTTGGGCCCTGAAACCAGCAGTGATACCCTGGTAGTACAGCACGGGCCCTGGGTGAGACTGACATGTTCTGGCTTCAGCTGACACTCATCACATTCCCAGCTGCATTAGCTATGGTGAGAGACTCTGTCTGCTTGAGAAAAGCAGAAGGAAAACTGAGAGGGACTTTGTTTTGCACTTTAGCTACCAGCTCAGCCACAGGGGCATACAGCATCAAGAGGGCTCTTAGAGTCCTCAATTCCAGGAATCATCTCTTGGATGGCATTTCTGGATCTGCTGTAGACCAGGTGGGAGCCCACTGCTCTGAAGGGTGAGTCACAGGCCTGGCAGCATTCACCACAAGCTGACTGAAGAGCCCTTGGGCCTTAAGGAAATATTGGTGGTAATCTGGTAGTACTCCCCATGGGCCTGTGGTGGTGGTAGTCATGGAGTGAGGCTCCTCTTCCTTTGGAAGAGGTTAGGAAGAGTGGGAAGGACTGCATCCTGTGGTTTGAGTTTTATCAGCTCAGCTGCAAACAATATAATACCAGACAGACTTCTAAAGTTTTTGACTCTAGTTTCTGATGCCTATATGGTACCTATGGATTTCCCTGGGGCAACTACCACCCTGAAGGGAAGGACACATGCCTGGCTGGTTTTGCCATCTTCTGATTGCAGAGCCCCAAGGCCTTGAGTGAAATAGGCGGTAGTGAGGCAGTGGCTACAAGACAGCCTTGGAAAAGATTCAGTACTGTGCTGGCTTCTAGTCTGACCAAGCACAGTCCCAGCAGTTGTGGCCACAGTGATGCTTGTCACTGCACCCACAGTTCCAGGTGGCTTACCACAGACAGAGACCCTCCCTTTGGAAGAAAGAAAGGGAAGAGAACAAGAGTCCCTGCCTAGTAATCCAGAGAATTATTCCAGATCTTATCCAAGACCACAAAGGTGATACTTCCACAAGTCTACAAGAACCACAGTGTTACTGGGTCTGGGGTGTCCCCTAACACAGATATGACATAGATCACAACATTCAAATCCTTTCAAATACATGGAAAGCCTTCCCAAGAAAGACAGGTATAAACAAGCCCAGACTGCGAAGACTAAACAAATACCTAACTCTTCAAACATATGCTAACAAACATCCACAAGCATCAGGATCATCCAGGAAAATAAGACCTCACCAAGTGAACTAAATAAGGTACCAGGGACTAATCCTAGAGAAACAGGGATATGCAACTTTTGAGACAGAGTATTCAAGATAGCTATTTTGGGGAAACTCAGAGAAATTTAAGATAACACAGAGAAAGAATTCAGAATTCTATCAGGTAAATTTAACAAAGATATTGAAAGAGTTAAATTATGGAGCTAAAAAATGCAATAGGCATACTGAAGAATGCATCAGAATCTTTTAATAGTAGAATTGATCAGGAAGAAGAAAGAATTAGTGAGCTTGAAGACAGGTTATTTGAAAATACACAATCAGAGGAGACAAAAGAAAAAAGAATAAAAGCAATGAAGCATGCCTACAGGATGTTGTAAATAGTCTCAAAAGGACAAATCTAAGAGTTATTAGCCTTAAAGAGGAGGCAGAGAAAGAGATAGGGGTAGAAAGTTTATTCAAAGGGATAATAACAGAGAACTTCCTAAATCTAGAGAAAGATACAAATATACAAATACGAGAAGCTTATAGAACACCAACCTCAAGGCATTTAATAATCAAACTCTCAAAGATTGAAGATAAAGAGGGGATCCCAAAAGCAGCAAGATAAAAGAAACAAATAACATACAGAATATTATAACACTGTAATTGTGTTGGGTATATTACTCATGTTGTGAGCAGAAAGGCTAAAAGATGAACCAACCAAAAACAGTAACTGTAACAACTTTTCAAGACATAGACTGTGCACTAAGATATAAATAGAAACAACAAAAGTTAAAAAGCAAAGAAATGAAGTTAAAGCTATAGCTTTTATTAGTTTTCGCTTTGCTTTTTAAAATGGAATTAGTATAAAATAATGAGTTATAAGAGAGTATTTGCAAGCCTCATGGTAACCTCAAATAAAAAAACGTACAACTGATATACAAGAAATAGAAAGCAAGATACTAAATAATACCACCACAGAAAATCACTTTCACTAAAAGGAAGACAGGAAGGAAGGGAAAATGAGAAGGTCACAAAACAACCAGAAAACAAATAACAAAGTAGCAGAAGTCCTTACTTACCAGTAATATCATTGAATGTAAATAGACCATACTCTCCAATAAAAAGACATACAATGGCTTAATGGCTAAAAAAGCAAAACCCATTAATCTATTGCCTACAAGAAACACATTTCATCTACAAAGACACACATAGACTGAAAATAAAGGGATAGAAAAAGATATTTCATGCCAATGGAAACCAAAAGAGAGCAGGAATAGCTATACTTACATCAGACAAAACAGATTTTAAGACAAAAGCTATAAGAAGAGACAAGGTCATTATATAATGATAAAAGGGTTAATTCAGCAAGAGGATAAAACGATTGTAAATATATATGACCATAATGGAATGAAACTAAAAATCAGTAATAATAGGTGTAAGGCTGGTTGCCTCGCCGGGAGCTCGGACACACCCATTCCTCCCAGCATCTGGGAATTACGTTGCCACTCTGCGATCAACATTTAACTCCTCCACATAGCCTCCCCAACACCCACCCCTGAAGCAAACTCCACACCTGACACCTAGCCCGCCACTGGAAACCCCCGCCCAAAAATTTTTGAAAAGCCCCGACAAACCTTGCCCAATAGCACTTTCTTGCCCGATAGCACTTTCTTGCCCGATAACACTTTCTTGCCTGATAGCACTCCCTTGCCCGATAAGCACTTTGCCCCATCAAGGTCATTTTTCCCCCAAGGCGGCCCGCTCACCAAGAATCCCACCTGCCCACTAGTAGTAGCCTGCCTCCTCCACGTCCTGTGTTCCAATATCCAATCAAGTGCCTTATGCTTTGTCTCCTCAGTTCCCAATTAAACGCCTTCACTCCCTATAAAACCCCTTGCCCTAAAAAGTTAGGCAGACTTCTCTGGCCCCCTCCCGGACCATAGAACCTCACCCGGTAGCTGAATAAATTGGTTTTTCATTTTCTTATACTGGTCTCAGTTTCCTCATTTTAAACTCGACAATAACCCTTACAATAGGAATTTTGGAACTATGCAACCACATGGAAATTAAACAATGTGCTCCTGAATAACCAGTGAGTCAATGAACACTGTCGAGCACCCAGATATATAAAGCAAATATTACTAGAACTAAAGAGAGAGATAAACCCTAATACAATAGTAGCTAGAGACTTCAATGCACCACTTTTGGCATTGGATAGATCTTCCAAACAGAAAATTAACAAAGAAATAATGAATTTAATCTACACTATGGACCAAATGAACCCAGTAGATATAGAACATTTCATCCAACAGCTGCAGAATACATATTCTTCTCCCCAGCACATGGATCATTTTCAAGAATAGGCCATATGTTAGGTCACAAAACAAGTCTTAAAACATTCAAAATCTTGAAATAGTAAAAAGCACTTTCTCTGACCATAATGGAATGAAACTAAAAATCAGTAATAATAGGAATTTTAGGAACTATACAATCACATGGAAATTAAACAATGTGCTCCTGAATAACCAGTTAGTCAATGAAAAAATTAAGAAGGAAATCTTAAAAATGTCTTAAAACAAGTGATAATTGAAATGCAAAATACCAAAACCTATGGGATACAGTAAAAGCCATATTAAGAGGGAACTTTAGAGCTGTAAGTGCCTACATCAAAAAAGAAGAAAAACTTCAAATAACCTAATGATGCATCATAAAGAACTAGAAAAGAAAGAACAAAACAAACTCAAAATCAGTAGAAGAAAATAAATAATACAGAACAAGGCAGTAGAAATAAATAAAATGAAGAAAACCATACAAATGAGTAATGGAAGAAAAAGTTGTTTTTTAAAAAAAGATAAAATTGACAAACCTTTAGGCAGACTAAGAAAAGAGAGAGAAGACCCAAATAAATAAAATCAGAGATGAAAAAAAGAGACATTACAACTGATAGAGCAGAAATTCAAAGGATTATTAGTGGCTACTATGAGCAACTTTTATCAATAAATTAGAAAATGTAGGAGAAATGGACAAATTCCTAGACACGTAAAACCTACCAATATTGAACCATGAAGAATTACAAACCTGAACAGACCAGTAACAAGTAACAAGATTGAAGCTGTAGTAAAAGTCTCCCAGCAAAGAAAAGTCCAGGACCCAAATGGCTTCACTGCTGAATTCTACCAAACATTTAAAGAGGAACTAATACCAATCCTATTCAAACTGTTCCATAAAATAGAGGTGGAGGGGAATACTTTCAAATGCATTCTATGAGGCCAGTAAAATCCTGATATCCAAAACCAGAAAATATACATCAGAAAAAGAAAACTACAGGCCAATATCTCTGATGAATATTGGCCGATATCTCTGATGAATATTGATGCAAAAATCCTTAAGAAAATACTAGCAAGCCAAATTCAACAACACTTTGAAAAGATCATTCATCATGACCAGGTGGTATTTATCGCAGGGATGCAAGAATGGTTCAATGTATGCAAATAAATAAATGTGATACATTTTACATCAAGAGAATGAAGGACAAAAACCATATGATCATTTCAATTGATGCTGAAAAAGCATTTAATGCAATTCAACATATCTTCATGATAAAAATCCTAAAAAAATTGGGTATAGAAGAAACATACCTCAACACAACAAAAGCCATAAATGACAGAACCATAGCTAGTATCATAATGAAGGGGTAAAACTGAAAATCTTTTCTCTAAGATCTGGAACAGTACAAGGATGCCCACTTACATCACTGTTACTGAACATATTACTGGAAGTCCTCACTAGAGCAATCAGACAAGAGAAAGAAAGGGCATCCAAACTAGAAAGGAAGAAGTTAAATTATCTTTGTTTGCAGATGATAAAATCTTATATTTGGAAAAACTTTAAAACTCCACCAGAAAACTATTAGAACCGATAAATGAATTCAGTAAAGTTGCATACAAAATCAATACACAAAAATCAGTGGCATTTCAATATGCTAACAGCAAATAATCTGAAAAAGAAATCAAGAGAGTAATCCTATTCATAATAGCTACAAATAAAATACCTACAAATTTACTTAACCAAAGGATGGAAAGATCTCTGCAATGAACACTATAAAACACTGATTCTAGAAATTGAAGAGGACATTAAAAAATGGAAAAATAGCCCATGTTCATGGGTTGCAAAAATCAGCATTGTTAAAATGTCCTACTACCCAAAGCATTTTGCAGATTTGATGCAATCCATCAAAATACCAATGACATCCTTCAGAGAAAAGAAAAAATATCCTAAAATTAAGTGGAACCACAAAGGACCCAGAATAGCCAAATCTATACTGAGCAAAAAGGACAAAACTGAAGGAATCACATTACACTACAGTACTATAGTAACCAAAACAGCATGGTACTGGCATAAAAACAAACACACAGACTAAAGGCACAAAATACAGAACCAAGAAATAAATTCATACATCTTATGTAAACTCATTTTTGACAAAGGTGCCAAGGACATAGTCTCTTGAGGAAGGGACAGTCTTTTCAATAAATAGTGCCGAAAAAACTGTATATCCATATTCAGAAGAATGAAACTAGATCTATATCTCTTGCCACATTCAAAATCCAAATAAAAATGGATTAAAGACTTAAATCAGGGGGTGTCCAAACTTTTGGCTTTCCTGGGCCACATCAGAAGAATAATTGCCTTGGACCACACATAAAACATACTAACACTAATGATAGCTGATGAGCTAAAAAAAAAAAATCACAAAAAAAACTCATATTTTTTTTCTTTTTTTCCATTTTTTTAATTACATTTTAGGTTTTGGGGTACACGTGAAAAACATGCAAGATTGCTGCACAGGTACACACATGGCAGTGTGATTTGCTGCCTTCCTTCCCATCACCTATATCTGGCATTTCTCCCCATGCTATCTCTCCCCAACTCGCCACCCCCCACTGTCCCTCCCCTATTTTCCCCACGACAGACCCCAGTGTGTGATGCTCCCCTCCCTGTGTCCATGTGTTCTCATTGTTCAACACCCGCCTATGAGTGAGAACATGCGGAGTTTGATTTTCTGTTCTTGTGTCAGTTTGCTGAGAATGATGGTTTCCAGGTTCATCCATGTCCCTACAAAGGACACGAACTCATCATTTTTGATGGCTGCATAGTATTCCATGGTGTATATGTGCCACATTTTCCTTGTCCAGTCTATCATGGATGGGCATCTGGGTTGGTTCCAGGTCTTTGCTATTGTAAACTGTGCTGCAATGAACATTCGTGTGCGTGTGTCCTTATAGTAGAACGATTTATAATCCTTTGGATATATAACCAGTAATGCGATTGCTGGGTCAAATGGAATTTCTATTTCTAGGTCCTTGAGGAATCGCCACACTGTCTTCCACAATGGTTGAACTAATTTACATTCCCACCAACAGTGTAACAGTGTTCCTATTTCTCCACATCCTCTCCAGCATCTGTTGTCTCCAGATTTTTTAATGATTGCCATTCTTACTGGTGTGAGATGGTATCTCAATGTAGTTTTGATTTGCATTTCTCTAATGAGCAGTGATGATGAGCATTTTTTCATAAGTTTGTTGTCTTCATGTATATCTTCTTTTGCAAAGTGTCTGTACATATCCTTTCCCAACTTTTGAATGGGCTTGTTTTTTCTTGTAAATCTGTTTTAGTTCTTTGTAGATTCTGGATATCAGCCCTTTGTCAGATGGGTAGACTGCAAAAATTTTTTCCCATTCTGTTGGTTGCCAATTCACTCTAATGACTGTTTCATTTGCTGTGCAGAAGCTGTGGAGTTTGATTAGGTCCCATTTGTCTATTTTGGCTTTTGTTGCCAATGCTCTTGGTGTTTTGGTCATGAAGTCCTTGCCTACGCCTATGTCCTGAATGGTTTTGCCTAGATTTTTTTCTAGGGTTTTTATGGTGTTAGGTCTTATGTTTAAGTCATTAATCCATCTGGAGTTAATTTTAGTGTAAGGTGTCAGGAAGGGGTCCAGTTTCTGCTTTCTGCACATGGCTAGCCAGTCTTCCCAACACCATTTATTAAACAGGGAATCCTTTCCCCATTGCTTGTTTTTGTCAGGTTTGTCAAAGATCGGATGGTTGTAGATGTGTTGTGTTGCCTCGGAGGCCTCTGTTCCATTCCATTGGTCTATATCTCTGTTTTGGTACCAGTACCATGCTGTTTTGATTACTGTAGCCTTGTAGTATAGTTTGAAGTCCGGTAGTGTGATGCCTCCCGCTTTGTTCTTTTTGCTTAGAATTGACTTGGCTATGTGGGCTCTCTTTTGTTCCATATGAAGTTTAAGGTATTTTTTTCCAGTTCTGTGAAGAATGTCACTGTAGCTTGATGGGGATAGCGTTGAATCTATAAATTACTTTGGGCAGTATGGCCATTTTCACGATATTGATTCTTCCTAACCATGAGCATGGAATGTTTCTCCATCTGTTTGTGTCCTCTCTTATTTCGTTGAGCAGTGGTTTGTAGTTCTCCTTGAAGAGGTCCTTTACGTTCCTTGTTAGTTGTATTCCTAGGTATTTTATTCTCTTGGTAGCAATTGTGAATGGCAGTTCATTCTTGATTTGGCTCTCTTTAAGTCTGTTATTGGTGTATAGGAATGCTTGTGATTTCTGCACATTGATTTTGTATCCTGAGACTTTGACGAAGTTGCTTATCAGTTTCAGGAGATTTTGGGCTGAGACGATGGGGTCTTCTAGATATACAATCATGTCATCTGCAGACAGAGACAGTTTGACTTCCTCCTTTCCTATTTGAATACCCTTTATTTCTTTTTCTTGCCTCATTGCTCTGGCTAGAACTTCCAGTACTATATTGAATAGGAGTGGTGAGAGAGGGCATCCTTGTCTAGTGCCAGATTTCCAAGGGAATGCTTCCAGTTTTTGCCCATTCAGTATGATATTGCCTGTTAGTTTGTCATAAATAGCTTTTATTGTTTTGAGATAGGTTCTGTCAATAACTAGTTTATTAAGGGTTTTTAGCATAAAGGGCTGTTGAATTTTGTCAAAGGCCTTCTCTGCATCAATTGAGATAATCATGTGGTTTTTGTCTTGGGTTCTGTTTATGTGGTGAATTATGTTTATAGACTTGCATATGTTGAACCAGCCTTGCATCCCCAGGATGAATCCTACTTGATCATGGTGGATAAGCTTTTTGATGTGCTGTTTCAATCGGTTTGCCAGTATTTTATTGAAGATTTTTGCATCTATGTTCATCATGGATATTGGCCTGAAGTTTTCTTTTCTTGTTGAGTCTCTGCCGGGTTTTGGTATCAGGATGATGTTGGTCTCATAAAATGATTTGGGAAGGATTCCCTCTTTTGGGATTGTTTGGAATAGTTTCAGAAGGAATGGTACCAGCTCCTCTTTGTATGTCTGGTAGAATTGGGCTGTGAACCCATCTGGACCTGGGCTTCTTTTGGGTGGTAGGCTCTTAATTGCTGCCTCAACTTCAGACCTTGTTATTGGTCTATTTATAGTTTCGACTTCTTCCTGGTTTAGTCTTGGGAGGATGCAAGTGTCCAGGAATTTATCCATTTCTTCCAGGTTTACTAGTTTATGTGCATAGAGTTGTTTGTAATAATCTCTGATGATGGTTTGAATTTCTGTGGAATCTGTGATGATATCCCCTTTATTGTTTTTTATTGCATCGATTTGATTATTCTCTCTTTTCTTTTTTATTAATCTGGCTAGTGGTCTGTCTATTTTGTTTATCTTTTTGAAAAACTACCTCCTGGATTTATTGATTTTTTGAAGGGTTTTTTGTGTTTCTATCTCCTTCCGTTCTGCTCTGATCTTACTTATTTCTTGTCTGCTGCTAGGTTTTGAGTTTTTTTGATGTTGCTCCTCTAGCGCTTTCAATTTTGACGATAGGGTGTCAATTTTAGATCTCTCCTTGCTTCTCATGTGTGCATTTATTGCTATATAGTTTCCTCTAGAGACTGCTTTAAATGTGTCCCAGAGATTCTGGTATGTTGTGTCTTTGTTCTCGTTAGTTTCGAAGAACATCTTTATTTCTGCCTTCATTTCATTGTTTATCCAGTCAACATTCAAGAGCCAGCTGTTCAGTTTCCATGAAGCTGTGCGGTTCTGAGTTAGTTTCTCAATTCTGAGTTCTAACTTGATTGCACTGTGGTCTGAGAGACTGTTTGTTATGATTTCTATTCTTTTGCATTTGCTGAGGGGTGATTTACTTCCAATTATGTGGTCAGTTTTAGAGTAGGTGTGATGTGGTGCTGAGAAGAATGTATATTCTGTGGATTTGGGGTGGAGAGTTCTGTAAATGTCTATTAGGTTTGCTTGGTCCAGGTCTGAGTTCAAGTCCTGGATATGCTTGTTAATTTTCTGTCTCATTGATCTGTCTAATATTGACAATGGGGTGTTAAAGTCTCCCACTATTATTGTGTGGGAGTCTAAGTCTCTTTGTAAGTCATTAAGAACTTGCCTTATGTATCTGGGTGCTCTTGTATTAGGTGCGTATATATTTAGGATCGTTAGCTCTTCTTGTTGCATTGATCCTTTTACCATTATGTAATGTCCTTCTTTGTCTCTTTTGATCTTTGTTGGTTTCAAGTCTATTTTATCAGAGATGAGAATTGCAACTCCTGCTTTTTTTTGCTCTCCATTTGCTTGGTAGATCTGCCTCCATCCCTTTATTTTGAGCCTTTGTGTATCCTTGCATATGAGATATGTTTCCTGGATACAGCACACCAATGGGTTTTGGATTTTTATCCAGTTTTCCAGTCTGTGTCTTTTGATTGGGGCATTTAGCCCATTTACATTTAGGGTTAATATTGTTATGTGTGAATTTGATCCTGCCATTTTGATGTTAGCTGGCTGTTTTGCCAGTTAGTTGATGCAATTTCTTCATTGTGTTGATGCTCTTTACCATTTGGTATGTTTTTGGAGTGGCTGGTACTGGTTGTTCCTTTCTATGTTTAGTGCCTCTTTTAGGAGCTATTGTAAAGCAGGCCTGGTGGTGATGAAATCTCTGAGTACTTGCATTTTATTTTTCCTTCACTTATGAAGCTTAGTTTGGCTGGATATGACATTCTGGGTTGAAAGTTCTTTTCTTTAAGGATGTTGAATATTGACCTCCACTCTCTTCTGGCTTGTAGGGTTTCTGCTGAGAGATCTGCTGTGAGTCTGATGGGCTTCCCTTTGTGGGTAACCCGACCTTTCTCTCTGGCTGCCCTTAGCATTTTCTCCTCCATTTCAACCCTGGTGAATCCGACTTTTATGTCCCTTGGGGTTGCTCTTCTTGAGGAATATCTTTATGGTGTTCTCTGTATTTCCTGGACTTGAATATTGGCCTGCCTTGCTAGATTGGGGAAGTTTTCCTGGATAATATCCTGGAGAGCATTTTCCAGCTTGGATTCATTCTCTCCGTCACATTCTGGTACACCTATCAAACGTAGATTAAGTCTTTTCACATAGTCCCATATGTCTTGGAGACTTCATTCATTCCTTTTTACCCTTTTTTCTCTACTCATGCCTTGCTTGAGGAAACAGTCTGTCCTTTATAGGAGCTCAAGTGCTGAGCTGTGAGCTCCGTTGTTCATTCAGAGCTGCTGGGCAGGTACATTTAAGTCTGCTGCAGCAGAACTCATAAACCCCTTTTTTTTCCCAGGTGCTCTGTCCCGGGGGAGTTAGGGCTTTATTTATGAGTTTCCGTTGTGCTGCTGCCTTTTTTTTTCAGGGCTGCCCTGCCCAGCGAGGAGGCAGCCTAGTCACTGTCTGCCTGCAGAGGCTTCGCTGAGCAGCTTTGGCTCCACCCAGCTGCCATGTGAACTTCCCTGCAGTCCTGTTTATACTGGTGTAGTTAGAACTGCCTCCGCAATGGCGGGTTGCCTCGGCAATGGCAAACTACCTCTGTAGTGGTGGACTGCCTTGGTAATGGCGGATGCCCCTCCCCCCACAGAGCTGGACCATCCTGGGTTCAGCTGTGCTTGCTGGGAAACTCTCAATCCAGAGTGTTTCCGATTGCTGTTTTTTGTGGGGGTGGGACCAGCCGAGCCTGATCACCTGGCTCCCTGCCTCATAGCCTTTTTTTTAGTTGAATGGTCGACTGTCTCCCAGGTGTTCCAGTCACCTGTTGAAAAGGTGCCAGGATCTGTGTGATTCCCATGCGGTGACCCACTTCGCTGGCTGAAACAGCAGGTGCTGAGATTCGTGGTGCTTTTTTGCCTGGGAATCTCCTGGCCTGGCTCCGTGTTTCAGTCCCCTTTTTAATCAGATGAATGGGCGACTCTGCCTTCCTGGAGCTCCAATTGTCAGCTAAAACAGCACCCGGACCCGTGTATTTTGTATGGGGAACTGCCGCGCTGGGGCGCCGGTGAAAACAGCCGTGTCAGCCAAAACAGCTGCGCTGGCAACTAGTGGGGCTCCTCCACCTGGGAATCTCCTGGTCTGTGGGCAATAAAAATCCATCTGGAAATGCAGCATCCACTCACCCTCCGTGCTTTCACTGGGAGCTGCAATCCTGAGCTGCTCCTAATCGGCCATCTTGGATCCCTCCCCCCAAAACCTCATAATTTTTAAAGAAAGTTTACAAATTTTTGTTAGGCCACATTCAAAGCCATCTTGAGCTGCATGCAGCCCATGGGCCATGGGTTACACAAGCTTGACTTAAATATAAGACCTCAAATTACAAAACTACTAAAAGAAAACATTGAGGAAATTCTTCAATACATTGGGGTGGGCAAAGATTTCTAGAATAATATTCTACAAGCACAGCCAACCAAAGCAAAGATGAACAAATGGGATCACATTAAGTTAAAAAGCTTTCTGCACAGCAATAGAAACAATCAACAAAATGAAGAGACAACTAGCAGAATGGGAGAAAATATTTGCAAGCTGCCCATCTGACAAGGGATTAATAACCAGAATATGTAAGGAGCTCAAACAACTCTGTAGGAAAGAACCTCCCATCAAAGAAAATGGGCAAAAGATGTGCATAGACATTTCTCAAAAGACATACAAACAACAAACAGGCATATAAGAAGGTGCTCAATATCACTGATCACCAGCAAAATGCAAATCAAAACTACAATGTGATGTCATCTCACCCCAGTTACAATGGCTTTTATCCAAAAGACAGGCAATAAGAAATCCTGATGAGAATATGGAGAAAAAAGAATCCTCATGCATTATTGGTGGGAATGTAAATTAGTACAACACTATGGAGAACAGTTTGAAGGCAACAAACAAAAAATAAAGCTATGATACAGCAATCCCACTGCTATGTATATACCTAAATGAAAGGAAATCACAATATCAAAGATATATCTGCACTGCCATGTTTATTGCAGCACTGTTCACAATAGCCAAGGTTTTGGAAGCATCACAAGTGTCCATCAACAGATGAATGGATAAAGAAAATGTGGTACTTACATACAATGGAGTACTATTCAGCCATAAAAAGGATGAGAGCCTGTCATTTGCAACAACATGGATGGAAATGGAGGTCATTATGGCTTAAGCCAGGCACAGAAACACAAAGAACACATGTTCTCATTTATTTATGGGAACTAAAAAGATAGAAAGTAGAAGGACAGTTACCAGAGACTAGGAAGGGTTACTGGGGGGTTGAGGGGAGTGGGGATGATTAATGGCTGCAAAAAATAGAAAGAATGAAGAAGAACTAATTTAAAAATAACTAAAAGAGTGTAATTGGATTGTTTGTAACACAAAGGATAAATGCTTGAGGTGATGGATACCCCCATTACCCTGATAGGATTATTACACATTGCATGCCTGTATCAAAATATCTCACATATTCCATAAATATATATACCTACTATGTACTCACAAAAATTAAAAATTAAAAAAAATTCGTGTTGAAATTTGACTGCCAATATAATGATGTTGCGAGTGGGTCCTTTAAAAGGTAATTAGGTCATGAGTGTTCTGTCCCCATGAATGGATTAATGCCATTATTGTAGGAGTAGATTAGCTGTTTCAGGAACTGGGCTCTCCTTTTTCTGTCTGTCTCATGAGCTCTTCTTGCCCTCTCTCTCTTGCCCTCTTTCACCATATGATGCCTTCTGCCATGGGATGAACGCCATGTTCTTGAACTTCCCAGCCTCCAGAACTGTAAGCCAAATACACTTCTGTTCTTTATAAATTATCCAGTCTGTGGTATTCTGTTTTAGCAGAAAATGGACTAAGACATCCCTCAGGCAGGACTTTGTGGAAAGTAGTAAATCACTGTTACTAGGGTATGTGTTGGGATGGGGAAGGGGAATATAATTTTAATAGATCAATTTGTTTTTAAAAAAATGATCCAGAGTATTCTGAGCAACTAGTTTACTCTTCTCTATCAATTTTTCTTCAAAGAGCAGAGGAATTCACAAATTTAGATAATCTGGTCAAACCCTCTAACTTCGGAAAAGAAACTAGGCATCAGAATCAGTGGAGAAAACAGCGTCATTGATTCTGATGCCTAGTTTCTTATTTTTAAAGTAAGCCTGACCCAACATTTTCTCATCATCCTCTCTTATTTCTTCAGATATAAGATTTCTGAAGTAGAAATAAATTTTATTCTTATTTATACAGAGTTAATAATGCAGCTGCTCAATATCATATAAAATGAAGACCTCCAGAAACTTCCAGGCTCCATTCAATCTTCCTTGCCAAGGGGTCAACTTGATATTAGCACAGTGTACTACACAAAAGCAATAATAAAAGCCATAAAACATCATTGCAAAGTGACTAGCACAGACTTCAAAGAGGAGCTAAGACAGATGTGAGCAATATCCTATACCGTATGTACTTATCACCTTTGCATTCAGATAGTGGTGGATACCCCTGAATGAGTGTTTAAAGAGGTCAAGAATGAGGGCATGAGGAGAAATCAGGCAGCTCTGGCTAAATGGAACCATACACAAAGGACAGTCATGAGGTGAACCATCTGTCCCTTCCAGTCTATTCTACCCTGTTCAAAGCACTTCTAACAGGTTATTTTAATTAACCTGTAAAACAATTTCCTGTGAAGTAGATTGAAGAGAAATTATTGTAAAACCTTATTTAAAACTGTTAAATTCAGCTGGAAAGGCTAATTATCATTATTATCATACTTTTACAAATGAGGAAACTGAGACACAATGAAGTTAAGTGATTTTTGTAGAGCCAGATATTTAATCCCTATTTAACTCCTGACTCCGTGCTTTTTTTCCACACAATTTTAATAAGTCCGACTTGGGAACATCTGGCCTTTTGAAGCTCAGCAGTAACGTCAAACACTTCAAGCGGACCAGGAGCTGTGACCCATGCCTGTAATTCCAGCATTTTGGGAGGCTGAAACAGACAGATTGCTTGAGCCCAGGAGTTTGAGTTCAGCCTGGGCAACATGGCAAGATCTCCTCTCTACAAAACAGACAACAACTAGGCAGGCTTGGTGGGGGCAAGCCTATAGGAGGCTGATGTGGGAGGACCATTTGAGCCCAGGAGGCAGAGACTGCAGTGAATCATGATCGTGCCACTTCACTCCAGCCTGGGTGACAGACTGAGACCCTGTCTCCAAAAACAAAACAAACAAACAGAAACCTGCAAGAAACTTCACGCAGATTGCTCTGAGGTAATGATTATGAATACGTGTAAAGTTTACCTGTAATGATTCCACTGCATAGTTGTTAAAAGCAAAAGATTGGAATTAACATAAATATCTACCAAAGATGGCACATTAAATTACGTAGGGGAATGTCATGGTGATAGAGAAAAAAACACATAATACAAGAAAAGTAGAGTATGGAAATGTAACAAAAATGTATATCAGTGGGAAAAATTCAATGTATATGCATAACCTTAAAACATATTTACCTAGCTCTGTTATAAGCAACAATAACATCAATGATAGCATTTTTGCTCTCAACTAAATGTCATGTGGGCACCCTTAACATCCAGCTTTTAGTCTCTAATACTATTTTCCATTAAAATGAACCAGGAAATTTGGAGGATAGTTGACTCCATAATTTGAGGGCAGGAAAAAATTATGTTGGATCTGAAACATCAGGATGTTTGGATACAATACAAGGATAGAAGTGCTTAGCGGACAGAAGGCACTATATAAGGGGGCTTCGCCTGAACAGGTTGTGAACATTTGTGTATCAGAAAAGAAGCAGTAGGCTGGGCGCAGTGGCTCACAGCTGTAATCCCAGCACTTTGGGAGGCTGAGGCGGGTGGATCACTTGAGGTCAGGAGTTGGAGACCAGCCTGGGCAACATGGTGAAATCCCCACCTCCACTAAAAACACAAAAATTAGCCAGGTGTGGTGGTGGCTGCTTGTAATCCCAGCTACTTGGGAGGCTGAGGCATGAGAATCACTTGAACTCGGCAGGGGTGGTTTGAGGGGCACAGAGGTTGCAGTAAGCCGAGATCACACCACTGCATTCTAGCCTGGGCAACAAGAGTGAAACACCGTCTCAAAAAAAAGAAAAAAGAAAAAGTAGTAATAACAATAATAATGGGTAGTTGAAACAAGCTGAGACTTTAAAAGGCTGTGAGTTTATACAGATGCTGAAGGAGAAATGTTAATTATAAGTGATAAAAATGTAATTGCCATAAAAAAGGAGAATCAAAAGTTTTGGTTTACTTTATTAACTTTAATAAGTAGAAAGGTATGATCTATATAAGATTTTAAAAAATTATATACTACGAAGTGTGTGTGTTTCTATTCTATTAGCAGGAAGAAGTTTACAAATATTTATTGAATGAATGAAACAAACATCCAAAATATAGGATCTACTCAATTTCCATAAATAATTATTTTCTCCATTATACTATTACAAGTTACTCTCAATATTTATTCCTGGAAGGACATTTACTTCAGGTTTTGTTTGGGCCACAGATTCTTAGCTCTACTCTTACTAGGAGTGGCTGATTTTGTCAGAGCCTGACATTACAGAGAAAAACTTTAATGTAAGTGTATAAAACACACCATTGACCAGCAGATGGCTCTACAGAGCAACAACAAAAAAATCATGACATGATTTAAAGCTGATATATGTGTAAATCATTATTGCAGGAAATCTTTTTTACATTCTCGTGTGTGTGTGTGTGTGTGTGTGTGTGTGTGTGTGTGTATGCATGTGTATGACAGAAACTGGAATGGTATAAATGAAAACATTTAACTTGTTAAATTAACTTAGGCAAGCTAAATGTTTTGGTAAAATTTTAGGAGAAAATAGTTTTCAAGAAGTTCATAATGAAGTTGTTACTGCCAACTTCTACTTCAAAATTTACCCATATACATGTGAAAGTAGTTCAACACAGATGTCAAGAGCAAATTGTCTGAAATTAATTGCTGCTTTTAAGTGTCATCTTCTAAACAGTGTAAACCAAGATCAAGAATATTCAGCAATTATTATTTAGTCAGATCTAAAAGTAATGTGATGTTTAGAAAAATGACTGTACTAAAATCTCTTTTAGATAGGCCTTAAAGGATTTTTGAAATGTAAAAAGTACAAATTAAGTAATAAAGAATATAAGCTTCATTCTGAAAAATGTCTCTAGGAATAAATATATACATAATGGCTTATATCTCAAACAGATATACTGATTTCCCTTGACATTCTTATGTATTATGTGTTATTTTATAAACACAGTTCCGGGGATAATAAAATATAACATTGTTGTTTCTAGATTTTAATTGAAATAAATTCTGTCTCATTCAGTCATTAAACTAACATTCATTGAGCACTGGCTATGTGCTAAGCAAACTGTTTTAGGCACTTAACATGTATAAATTCATTTAGTTCTCAACTTTATGAGGCAGATACGATTATTACTCCATTCTACAGGTAGAAAACTGAGGCATGAGATTAAATAACTAGTTCAAAGTCCGAGAGGTGACAAGTGGCAAATGCAAACCCTGGTGGTTTAGCTCCAATTTCAGTGGTCTTCCATGCATTCACTCATCAGAAAATATTAATTGGAGTACACACAGATGCCATACAAAAAT
Organism: Ateles fusciceps; assembly: GCA_036589455.1. NCBI lineage: Eukaryota > Metazoa > Chordata > Mammalia > Primates > Atelidae > Ateles > Ateles fusciceps. Next base: position 32,385,282 of record JAZHEH010003205.1, read on the forward strand.
GTATGTATGCACAATCGCTACCTCAAGGGGACTATAATCTAGTTAATGAAAACAATAATAAACTTTACATTGATAGGATGTTTTATAGTTCACAAAAGTATGTTCAGATACCCATGAATATTAAGTAACTCTTGAAAACAGTGCGGAAGATGGTATAAACTAGTATGTATAATAAAATACCATATTAGTGGTACAGACAGTAATTTAATAATATAACCAAGCAAAAGAAAAGATGGCTATAGACTAGAGTAGGCACATATAATTTAATGGAGGTGGTAGGACTTGAATGGAGATAGGCCTGAATAGTGGGGAAAATTTGAGAGGACAGGGAGGAAGTAGGAAAGGTACTATTCTGGCAGCCCCAGGAGTAGAAAGAGTAGAAACCAGTAAGACCTGATCAGAACAGACACCCCAAGGCGGGTTGTGGAAAATAAGGTTGGACAAGTAGGTGGGAGGAGATTTTGAAGACCTTTGAATGTTAGGAATGCTAGAGACTACAAGGGCAAGTAATTGGTAAGTCATTACTAACAACCCAGCAAGTTCCTGGGAGTTCATTTAGCTGTTAAAGTGATTACTGAATTTGCTGGAGAACATTAGAGTTGAAAATACTATTAGAGTTGTTAAGGAGTCTGTAATTGTATACATCATTTATTGATTAATAGACCATTCACTAATGCTTATGGAGTGTTCTGAAAAATCCAGAGCTACTTGATTTATGTATTTCTGCTAATGCTATTTCATGAAAATTAATGTTGTTTTTCTACCTTATTTATGATGCTTTCATTCTAATTCGTCTTAGTATATTTTAAAATTCTTCTCTGCACATATTAAACCTTTATCATTCTTCCCTCCTCTTCTCTACTGTATTTTAACAGTATAATTTATGAACACAGGGGATAAAGTTTAAAAAAAAGTTATCTTCATGAGAGATAATCAGTTAATTTAATCAATTGTGTCTAAGATAATGAGGGAAAAGTATTGTCTGAAGTCATTTAGAATAGATCAATGATTGGTGAAGTGACTCAACCAAAAATATACTTTTTAGTTGACAATATTGCAGAAAACTACTAACTTGAAAAGACAAGGATGGTTAGCGTTTAAATGGTTACGATTCCACATGTAGGTTGTTGAGAGGCACCTTATAATCTTTCTTTGAGGTTGATGCAACTTCTCTCTTTTCCCCTTCCTCCTCTCCTTAAGTATTGTAGGGCATGTACTTATTGTTTAGATGAAAAAAATAATTATTGAGTATTTACTCTAAATAAAGTGGATGACACTCTTGGTGACAAAGTCACAATTTAGGAGCCTTTGCAAGCAGGAAATAATTTTATTTTATTACCATCCATCAATATATACTGAAAACGCGTCAAAGCACAAAATCTTGGGGACTCAATTCCATGTACTGATAGAGCCTAGTTGTACTAAATAATTTGTACCAGAATTTCTTCATCTTTAAGAGTAGGAAGCAAAAAAAGGAAATGAAATGGAATTCTGGCTTTGCTTCATATCTACAAATTGTTTAAGAAATACAATTGAAATGAGCAGGTATGTATAAGTTAACATTGTTAGAGAGGAAACTGTGGCCTTTCTGAGATCAATAACAAATAGATTCTTCACATTTACCCAATGAAACCTAAACATAAGAAAAGGCAGGACAAACACTGATTAGACTAAGAAGGGTTTAACTTCCATCTGGTCAAAGGTCGCAGGCCAACTTCTGAAAGAGAGTGAAATAGAGAGGAAATAGTTCGGTCAAAAATAAGAAACAGAAACACAGACAAATACAGGAACAATATTTTCAGAAACACTGACCAACAGAGTTGTGAATTCAAACTTAATAAATGAAAGTGTGAAGTATTTGGCATTATCTTATTTCTTTTATTTATCTTGTTTCCCTTATTTTCATTGATACGAATGTGGGAATGAGAAACCTAGGAACAACAGAAGAGAAATATGAAATGAATGAGGAATGGATAAAACAGAAAATTAGAACATTTACTTTCTCATTTTTCTGCCTCCTATACTTTATTTACAGATTTCAGTATTCTATTCCAAGACTATGTATCTTTCATATATATTATCAAATAGATATCCTTTTTTCACTTTGTTATATTGATGATGAGACATATTTAGAAGATTTAAGATTAGAGTTGTTAGATCAAATCCTGCCATGCAGAACGACCAGTTAAATTTGAATTTCAGATAAGCAATGAATACTTTTTTAGCATAAACATGTCCCATATATTGCATGGGACATAGTTAAACTAAAAATTATTCATTGTTTACCTGAAATTCAAATTTAACTGCCTGCTTGTATTTTTATTTGCTAAATCTGGTAGCCCTACTAGGAAAGAGCCACTAGTCTTAAGAGAGGTGGATCTCCTTGGGCTCTTTATTTTAATGCATTTACTCCGGTTTGTCAATATCTCCTATTTAAAAATTTTTAACTGAAAAAAGTATACTTATCATGCGTGTATAGTTCATTGAACTTGCGCAAATTGAACACACCCATATAACCAGCACCCAGGTCAAAATCCAAAATGTTACCCGCCCCCTAGAAGCCTCCCTTGTATCCTCTACCACCCACTAAGGGTAAGTATTATCCTGACTTCTAAAAGTATAGACCAGTTTTGCTTATTTCAAACTATTCTTATTTAGTATCAGTGGCCTCATCCTTGTATTCTAAAAGAATATCCACTCACTCGATAGAAACAAAGACCCCCTGGCACCAGGTTAAATGACCAGTTGATTGGAGATGATTGAGGTTGGGGGACAGCTCTCCCGCTTTCACGTATTAAGTGAATTCTCTAGGCAGCGGTATTTATCTAGAACCCCACAGTGGGTAGCAGGTGGGTAGAACCTTCTAGCAAACCTAAGAGATAATAAAGGCAGAAATCTAGAAGTTGTGGGTCTTTCATGATGTGGTCAGGTTATGAATTTTGGCCAGGAGGGGCTGAGAACCAAGCAGGTGGTTTGGTCAATGACACCTGAGAGACTGTAAGAAACAGGCATTTGACACACTCCCCCATGCACATCTTCATGGAGGTGATCTGATGAGTTGCTAATCCCCCAGCAAGGTTTTCTCTTGGCAGTGTTTGTCACAATGGCAGAGCTTTGTTGTGTAAAGATGTTCCGTGAAGCCATGAATTTTTTCTATCATTCCCTCAATTTGTAGGCAGATAACTATTTCCATTCTACCAGAATGCATCATAACCACTCCCATAACTAAGGACAGAAACCAGAAAGGGCCCCTTCCCCTTCTCTCCAGCAGTATTGAGGGGTAGGGACACAGGAATAGAGCTCCAAAAGAAAGCAGAGCAGGACCTTCATCTCCACCAGTGTGGAAAGGGGGCTCTAGGGACCCACTAGAGTTCACTGAGTACCCACCAATGCTTCCTTGGAGCAGAGCCCACAGGGCTGAGTCAGCCATGGAGCAATTGGGTAATTGGGTGAAGAACCAGAGTATATGACATGGCTGGTCAAGGATCCTCCTCTGACCAGAATCTTAGGTTAGGAATCCTAGTGATTCAATTTGGAAAGGACCACCAAATATTTGACTGGCTGGTGCCAGAAAGTCTGAATGGTTTCTCAGCAGTAGCCTTCCAGGTAAAAGTGAGATATCAAAATCTTTGCCTCTCCACCAAGCTCAAAACAAAGAAGGTAAAACATAGTTCTTCCATCTCTTATTACTGCATTCCTCCCCTACCTGGTGCATAGTCTTTCCTTTTACAGAAGAGGCTATTTGTTGCAGTATTGTTCATAATACCAAAAATGTAGAACACTGTATTCAACAATGGGACTTTGACTAAATACGTTATGCTACAACCAAACAATGTAATTCTATTCAGTCTTAAAATAATGTTGTAGAAGAAAATGTAGTAGTACTTATAGTTGCTGTAGCTAGCCCCATAAAGCCTATACTACTGGCCAGCACTGTTCTAAGTGCTTGGCAAATGTTGACTCGCTTAAATATTCACAACACGTTGTGAAGTAGGAACAATCATTATCCCCATTTTACAGATGAATAATTTGCAGAAACTATTTCAGTTAAAGGGCATGCCCAAGGGTCACACAATAAGTGACAGAGCCAAGATTCAAATTCAGATAGGCTAGCTCCAGAGTCCACGCTATGAACTATTACAAAATGACAAATGAAATGTTAATCATTTATAATTACAGGAGAAAAGCAGGCTAAAAAACAGTTTGAAAAGTGTGATTCCAATTCTGTATCAAACACTTAAAAATCATATGATTATACACCTACACAAAAATTGCTGTGTTGCATGCCATGGTGTTAACAGTATTACCTCCAAGAAGTTGCATTTAAGTGAGTCTTGTTTCCTTTTAAATAATTTTCTATAATGTCTGCATTTTCTATAATAAACCTTTATGATTTCTTCTTTTGAAACAGAGTCTCACACAGTCACCTAGGCTGGAATGCAGTGGTGTGATCTTGGTTCATTGCAGCCTAGACTCACTGGGCTGAGATGATTCTCCACCCTCAGCCTCCCGAGTAGCTGGGACTACAGGTGTGTGTACCATGCCAGGCTAATTTTTGTATTTTTTGTAGAGATGAGGTTTTGCCATGTTGCCCAGGCTGGTCTCGAACTCCTGAGTTGAAAAGTGATCCTCCTGCCTTGACCGCCCAAAGTGCTGGGACTACAGGTATGAGCCACCATGCCCAGCCTATGACTTTTTCTTTTTTTTCAGATGGAGTCTCTGTCGCCTGTCACCCAGGCTGGAGTGCAGTGGCATGATCTCGCCTCACTGCAACCTCCACTTCTTGGATTCAAGCAATTTTCATGCCTCAGCCTTCTGAGTAGCTGGGATTAGAGACATGTGCCACCACGCTTGGCTAATTTTTGTATTTTTAGTAGATACATGGTTTCACCATGCTGGCCAGGCTGGTCTCAAACTCCTGACATCAAGTAACCTGCCACCTCAGCCTCCCAAAGTGCTTGACTTTTTTTTTTGAGACGAAGTCTCGCTCTGTTGCTAGGCTGGAGTGCCGTGGTGCAATCTCGGCTCAATGCAACTCCACTTCCCGGGTTCAAGCGATTCTCCTGCCTCAGCCTCCCAAGTAGCTGGGACTACAGGTGCCTGCCACCACACCCAGCTAATTTTTGTATTTTTAGTAGAGAGGGGATTTCACCATGTTGGCCAGGATGGCTTCAATTTCTTGATCTCATGATCCACCCACCTTGGCCTCCCAAAGTGCTGGGATTACAGGCGTGAGCCACTGTGCCTGGCACTGCTTGACTTTTTTAAGAAGAAAAAAATTCTAAGACAAAAACGACTTCTTTTGGTGAAATTAGCTCAACAATTGTGACCTTTATGCAAGACCTTCTGGTGTGAAGACGTGGAGAGAAGTCACATCCTATAGAAAGCTTTCAAAGTACATCCCCAGATCACATCATGCCAACCAATTTGCCTCAGAGGAAAACGAGCTTCAAACTTATTAATGCATAAACTCAGTGCCTGGGAGGCAAGCTATGATGAGCACCAAGCAGATGTTAGAATGTTGAAGCTGGCAGAGACCTGGAGCCTCTAGAATCTAATCCCTCTGTTGGCAGAGACTGAGGCTGGAGGGGGATACCTATGGAAAGTCAAGTCAGGTAACAGGGAGGCCCTTACAGAAAATGGCATTTGCCCCTAGGAAGCAGAACTAAGCAGGAAATTTCACAAGTCATTTAAAATTTAGTCACAGAATAACCTGGCTAGCAAGAGAGCACCTGAGATGACTTTTATCTTCTAGTGGCCACAGAAGGTTGCTGAGAGAAAAAGGGAGGAGGAAATAAAGTACTGTGAATGTACTGCAGTAAAGATTTATGCCTGGGAGAGTTCAAAATTAGTGATGGAGAAGAATCCTGTTGTAGACAATGACATGGACATGTAGCCCTCTTTCCCAGACTACACCCTCTGACAGGACAGGGTTACACTCAGTATCTCCCTGGAAAATGACCCAGAGTTCCTGGACTTCCAGCCCAGTCTGGATTTCCTGAGGGAAGCTATTACTTAGTCAGGGCCCCACCCTTCTAAGACATCACAGTGACTCATCTGAGCAAAGTGGAGAGGGCTGGCAATCTCCAAGCAACATGGTTTCCCAGAGCTTGACCTTTCCAACAGCTACTTCCACAAACAGGGCCAATTAGCAAGTTCTGCTGATGGAGAAACACTCTCAGCAGCTCCCCTTCCCAGCTGATTAGTAGCCAGTGTCTTTCACCCATCCATGGCTGTACATCTCTCTCTGGCTCACTAATAATGTACTACCTCTAGAGGGCAGTTTGAAGCAGGATTCTCACTGAGTTCTGGCATGGTAGTACATCACAGATTTTAAAGAAATTGTTCAAAATGTCCTCGTGAAACAAACCCATGTTCTTTCATAGAATGTCACAATTTTAGCTGTCCCCTCAAGAAATTTGCAGAACCAAAAATGGATGCAAGTACTTAACTAAAAAGAACTATGTGACAACAGATGCTAGACTTACAAAGAAGGGACTGAGAGGATTCAGAGGGATGGTTGTTCCCACTAAGGTGGTCGATAAAGCATTCTTTGAGGCGGTGGCCTTGGAGCTGGACCTTATTAAAGATGGGCTGATTTTTACAAGGAGATATGTTAAGAGAGGCAGCGGAAGAGGATACTCAGACAGAGGGAGATGTCTAAACAAAAGTTTGGAGATATGAAAGAATGAGTCAAGACATAGCTCACTGATAATGTACTATGTGTATAGATAATGTATAAAGTGAGAAGTCTTATTTTCTAGCATAGAGGTATCTTGTAGCCAAGGCAAACTGAGAAAAGAACCATTGAATCTAAGACACCATGATTGCCATCAATTGTAACATGCACTCTAATTTCAGAGACATTTCAAAGGTCTTTTTAAAAAATGTGTCTTAGAATTGACAAAACACAGTTAACTGTGATCATATTATACAAGGTTTCAAAAAACAGCTAAGAGGGAAGATCGTAAGAAATGAGGAGCTCCTGAAGGTTTTTGAGCAGGGGTGTGATGTTATATTTTATGAAGATTGCTCATTGCTGTGGGTAAGTGTGAGGTAGAATATTCAGTGGGTTGGGCATTGTGGCTCACGCTTGTAACTCTAGCACTGTGAGAGGCCGAGCCAGATGGATCAGTTGAGCCCAGGAGCTTGAAACCAGCATGGGCAACATGACCAAACCCTATACAAAAAATACAAAAATTGGTCAGGCATGGTGGTGCACACTTGTAGTCCCAGCTACTTGAGAGGCTGAAGTAGGAGGATCACCTGAGCCTGGGAAGGTCAAGGCTGCAGTGAGCCATGATAGTGCCACTGCATAGCAGCCTGGGTAACACAGTGAGACCCTGTCTCCAAAAAAAAAAAAAAAAAAAGAATATGCTGTGCTAGAGCTACTTAATTAGTACAGGTTCCAGGCAACTAGAGGAGTGGTAGTGGGAATGGGAAGGGTCAGACACAACACTATTCCAAGGGAAAATCCAGTGAGTCAACTGCACAGACATGGTGAGTGAGAGAGGAGTCAAAGATGAATTACAGATGGATAATGAGGATGAATGTGGTATGCCTGTCATTGTAATTTATGTTTCCTACTCATTATGCTTTCTTGTTGCACATTTTTTTCCTTTGCTGATTTTTTTCTAAATAGTAGAATTTTGTTATTCTTTTTCTTCCACATACAGTGTTTAAAAGTTTTGATACCCAGTATGGTACTGACATAAAAACAGACACACAGACCAATGGAACAGAATAGAGAACCCTGATATAAATCCATGTATTTACAGCCAACTCATTTCAACACAGACACCAAGCACATACAATGTGGAAAGAACAGTCTCTTCAATAAACGGCGCTGAAAAACCTGGATAACCATAGGCAGAAGATTGAATCTAGACCCCTATCTCTCACTATATGCAAAAATCAAATAAAATGGATTGATAACTTAAATTTATGACTTTAAACTATGAAACTACAAGAAGAAAACATTGGGGAAATGCTCCAAGACATTGGTCTCGGCAAAGATTTTTTGGTATAAGACCTCAAAATCACAGGCAACCAAAGCAAAAGACAAATGAGATTACATCAACCTTCTGCACAGCAAAGGAGGCAACAAGGTGAAGAGACAATCTACAGAAGAGAAGAAAATATTTGCAAACTACTCATCTGACACAGAATTAATAACCAGGATATATAAAGAGCTCAAACAACTCAATAGAAAAACAACAAGTAATCCAATTTAAAAAAGTGCAAAAGATCTGAATAGACATTTCTCAAAAGAAGACATATAAATGACCAATAAGAATGTGAAAAAACTGCTCAACATCGCTAGTCATCAGAGAAATGCAAATCAAAATCACAATTAGTTATCTCATCCTAATTAAAATTGGCTTTTGTCAAAAAGACAGGCAATAACAGATGATGACAAGGATGTGAAGAAAGGAGAACTTTCATACACTGTCGGTGGGAATGTAAATTAGGACAACCACTATGGAAAACTATATAGAAGCTCCTCAAAAAACTACAAATAGAGCTATCATATGATTCAGCAATTTTTCTACTTGTATATATCCAAAAGAAACAAAACCAACCACATCAAAGAGACTTCTGCACTTCCATGTTTATTGCAGCACTATTCATAACAGCCAAAATATGGAACCAACCTAAATGTCCATTAATGGATGAATGGATTAAAAAATGTGTTATATATACACAATAGGACACTACTGTGCCATAAGAAAGAATGAAATCCTGTCACATGCAGCATCATGGATGGAACTGGAGGTCATTATATTAAATGAAACAAGCCAAGCACAGACAGACAAATATCACATGCTCTCACTCACATGTGGGAGCTTAAAAGTGACTATCAAGAAGGCAGAGAATACAATGATGGTTACCACAGGCACCAGAAAGGGTGGTGTGAGGGGATGAAGAGAAGTTGACTAATGGGTACAAATATACAATTTGATAGAAGAAATAAAATCTAGTGTTTAATAGATCAATAGAATGACCATAGTTTACAATAATCTATTGTATATTTCTAAATCATTAGAAGAGAATAATTCAAATGTTTCTAGCATAAAGAAAAGACAAATATTTAAGGTGATGGATCTTCTAATTATGCTGATTTGATCTTTACAAATTATATGTACCCAGAAAATAAGCATATCTACTATATATCAATTAAAAGTAGAATTTAAAGCAGTTTTGATTCCCATCTTTACAGTGCTGATGTTTGCCCTGACATTTTTAAGCCTACATTTTTATATCAACATCAAAAATTAATAGCTACCCTTTTTAAAAAAAAATTATTTACTTATTTTTTGAGACAGAGTCTTGCTCTATCGCCAGGCTGGAGGCAGTGGCGCAATGCTGACTCACTGCAACTTCCGTTTTCTGGTTTCAAGCAATTCTCGTGCCTTAGCTTCCCGAGTAGCTGGGACTATAGGCATGCACCACCACACCCGGCTAATTTTTTTTTTTTTTTTTTTTTGTATTTTTAGTAGAGATGGGGTTTCACCATGTTAGCCAGGATGGTTTTGATCTCTTGACCTTGTGATCCGCCCTCCTTGGCCTCCCAAAGTGCTGGGATTACAGGTGTGAGCCACCGCCCCTGGCCAATAGCTACCCATTCTTAAACAGAATGGAAAATTTGGCCACGTGCTCACACCTGTAATCCCAGCACTTTGGGAAGCCAAGAGGGGGAACAGATCATTTGAGGTCAGGAGTTCGAGACCAGCCCGGACAACATAGTGAAACCCTGTCTCTACTAAAAATACAAAAAAAGAAAAAAAAAATTAGCTGAGCATGGAGGTATATGCCTATAGTCCCAGTTACTAGGTAGGCTGAGGCTGGAGAATCACTTGAATCCTGGAGGCAAAGTTTGCAGTGAGTTGAGATCATGCCACTGCACTCCAGCCTGGGTGACAGAGCAAAACTCTGTCTCAAAAAAAAAGGAAAAAGCAAAATTAAGCTGCTTTTTCCCTCCTCCATCCTTACACTCAGTCCCATCCCCTTCAGGCTTTGGTGCTAATACCACATTTGACTTTTTATTTGGGGGCTAGATTCATGCATATTTCATATCTAGTCATGGATGGTATTGGATTATGCTATGCAAAATATTCCCAATAAATAGAATCAATTTCGAGACACCAATAATACATTAAAACTTATGGAAACTTCTATCCCAAGGCCTGCTATGAATTTAAGTCTATGGTCTATGTGGTGCTAATTCCTAATAATTTCTAACTGCCTCTAAATTGTTTCAATTTTCAACACTGCTATGGTTTCTTATTTCCTTAAATTTTATTTTAACTTTTATTGTTCTGAAAGTTCTCATGATTTAATTAGCATATTTTTCATTCTTATCTTGGGATGTATGCTTCTGGAATAATGTATGCAGTTTTAGTTGCTGAACCTTAAGGAAATTATTGAAGATATTCAGGAGCAGAGAGGTACAGTAAAATGTTTGACGATAAAGGGCTACTGCTGAGTAGGGAACAAAAAAAATGATTAGGGCTCTGGAGTTTGGGAAAGCAATAATTTAGAGGCCACATGTCTAACGCTTTTAAAATCAACAGGCACAAACAAGGTGAATCTAATTGTAGAATCCTTACACTAACATTAGAAGATTTCTTGCAACTTTTAAGAAATAAATTGAGAAAAAAGCGTTGAGTTTCGCCATAGGAAATTTCATTAGGTACCTTCTTTTGCCCCTCCAGATCTAGTTTTTGTCCTTTTCTACCCTGCTCTGGCCTTAGGAGGCTGATCTACATTGACCACATCAACAAACGCCTTTGCCTTCTGGCTTAGTGATGGGCTTAATGAGTGGGGTGGGGATGAGCAGTACTGTGGCAGGAGAGTAGAAAATGGAGGAAAGTGAGGTTGGGGTATTTATTCCCCAGTTTTCTCTCCACCAGGGTGCCCAGGGTTGGCTGAGTCTATCTGCTGAAAGCTAGCACTTGTGTCTCACAGTTCTCTCCATACACTTTGTGAGTCCTGGTAAACACATCTTCTCTTTCCCATTTCAGACTTATGAGCAGTAATAGCCCCTCATTGTTGCAAACTCCAGATACTATACGTTATTGCTGATTTTTGCAAGCCCTGCTCAGGCCTTGTAAATTGTGGCTTGACTACTCTCAGTTGCCTACCTGGACTATGCCCTCTGTTTCCAGACCCATGCTGAACCCCGACTAATGTACTAATGGACCAAGAGATCTCTGTAAGAAATAATAAGGGTAGAAAATACAAATGTTTAAAAAGCAGGCCTGGTGTGGTGGCTCACGCCTGTAATCCCAGTACTCTGGGAGGCCGAGGCAGGCAAATCATGAGGTCAGGAGTTCGAGACCAGCCTGACCAACATGGTGAAACCCCATCTCTACTAAAACTACAAAAATCAGCCGGGTGTGGTGGCACGCACCTGTAATCCCAGCTACTCAGGAGGCTGAGGCAGGAGAATCACTTAAAACTTGGGAGGCGGAGGTTGCAGTGAGCTGAGATCGCTCCACTGCACTTTAGCCTGGGTGATAGAACGAGACCCCATCTCAAAAAAAAAAAAAAAAAAAGTGACCATGGATAAAAGACACTAACCCTGACTTTGGGAAACAGGTGAATATTAGACCATTTTGAGATTGTATTGTTGGGGCCAAGGAGCACCTGTTGGACTGAATGGTTGGGTGGAAGTAGGCTTTTTCTTTTGAGAGAATGAATGTTGCCACTATCAGTCATCCTTGGAAGTAGATAATCCTCATGTGAGAAATAAACTAAAACTGTAGACTGTAGAAGGAGGGACTTCCACCTGTCTCTGAATTAGGGATCTATTTGATCCCGGACTTTGAGTTATGAAAAGGCAGGCTCATGCTCGGAGTAGGCTGTGCCCAGGGAAGCTGCAACATCGAGCTTCTATTTTTGTCAGAGTGACAGCAGGGACAATAGCAGTTCAGAGAAGGAAACAACCAGCATTTTTTGATAAGAAACTCCAGGTAAGGAACCCCTAGGCCCAAAAGGTATTACATCTTCCTCCTAGCCCCACAAAAAAGCAGGAAGCATTATCAGGATGTTTTCTTTGGACCAAAGGAAAAAGTTTATCTTTCCTGAGGCTGACGTCAGGGCAACAGTGGGCATCAGTGGGTAGAGATGAGAATGTGATAGCAGAGCTCTCCTGAAGGTCAAAACAGTGAGTTGAAAAGGTGAGAGGGGGAAGCATGGGAGAGCTCTGTTTTAGAGCAAATATAAGATAGTACCAGTAAAGTTTCACATATAGTTGAAACCACTTCGAGAGAGGTGAATTTCCAGCAAATGGGTTCATAGGAGAGAATACTGTGATATTTTTGGTATGAAATGGAAGGATACTTTCCATTGTAGTCATAGACTGGGAATCTGGGAATAAATGGGTTACAGAAATAGCTTCTAGGCCAAACACAGTGGCTCACGCCTATAATCCCAGAACTTTGGGAGGCTGAGGTTGGAGGATCGCTTGAACCCAGGAGTTGAAGATCAGCTTGGACAACATAGTGAGACCCCATCGTTCTAAAAAACAAAACGAAACAAAATTAGTTGGGTGTGGTGGTGTGCAACTGTCCTAGCTTCTTGGGAGGCTAAAGTGGGAAGATCCCTGAGCCCAGAAGGTCAAGGCTGCAGTGAGCTATCATAGTGCCATTGTGCTCCAGCCTGGGTGCCAAAGCAAGGCATATTTCTTAAAACAAACAAACAAGCAAAACAGAAACAGCTTCTAAGGGGTTAGGTAAACCCTAGGTGTGGTAAACTGATAGTACTTTCCTGATGGAAGCTGAAATACATTGCTGACCTTTGGATTGATACTGGAGAAACTCCACAGACTTTCTTGCTACTGCTGCTGGGATCAGAATGCAGGATTGGGTGAGTATGGCAACATTTAAGTATTTTTTTTATTGAGGTTGTGCAATTCATTCTCCCTGTATTAGAGACAGGAATAGTTCTTGGGGCTTTCACAAGGATGATGTGATGATGTGATGCTCTGGTTTCTATTTTGGTGTAATGGGACTTAGACTCTCATTAGAGGCCAACCAAGTCTCATTAGTCATATGAGCCTTGCACGTTTACCAAAAATGTGACAAAAGGAAGGGCCCAGCGTGCCAGCTAAAAGGATATTGCCTGACAATCTCCAGAATATAATGTGGAATTTGGGCTCAGCTTATGTGGGCAGTGAACCCAGGTATCATCCAAAAATATTGCTGAGCTCCTAATTTGCATCAGATGCATTTTCCAAAATATTTGGAAAATATGGAAAGTAACAACATATTTGGTGTTTTGTAATAGCTCAAGAAGATAAATTACTGAAAGAGGAATATCAACTCCCAAACCAAGAATAATTTCTTTTGTCCTTGGAAAATGTTAATCAAACTTTAGAGATCTAACCAGCCTAGTATCTTAAAGTGATAACTTGGGATAAGGAGAGATTGAGACTTAAGGTTTTAATATGAACTATTCTATGAACTACATCTTCCTGAATATGTTTGAAGCCTGCAGTGTCAGAGTTTCTCCTGTCTGCCACAACCAATTATATATAAGCGAGTTCAAAAATTCCACTTAAGGGACATTTTGTTCCCCACAGGCATAATCATTATTTTCAGGAATTTGTGAGCCCTCCTCAAGGAGAAGTCTTTTTCTGTGTGAAGACAGTGAGATCCCCTGTAGTGTGTTCTCCTTAATCTGTTTCTAAGTCATCTGATCGAGGATATGTCTGCCTAGCCCCAAGTTGCTCTGTCTCCCTGTCCTCTTCCGACCTTTCTACTTAAACCTGATGTCATTTCTCCAAGAGCATGTGACTCAGGCAGCATAATGTCAGGGATCAGGGCTGAACTATTATAGACACAGTGGATTAGCAGCCAAGGAGCAGTTCCTCTGACTTGGGCTAGCCAGGGTTCTCTGAGGATTCATTCTCTGGCAACCCTACCACTCAGACTGTAACAGCTTTGTAATTTTGAGGAGTAATTCTGAATTACAATGTGACAGGATCCACAATGGATGAGCTCATTTTCTGGGTGCACTATGTGAGTCCATTATCTTAATTACACTGACTTGAACAAAACCTCCAAGAAAGAGTGAGGTCTTTGTTTCTAATGTTTCCATCTTGACCCTGTTACAGTTTTAATTCCATCACACACCTCCATTATATACACACCCCTTTGGGTCCTTTCATTCTTCAGAAAATCCTCCTCAGGTTCCAAGGGCTGTATCTCCCTTACCAAGACAAGTTCGTTTTATGACCAGCACATCTTTATCAAGCATAGAGGGATAGGTATGGTGAATTGTCTCCTACAGCCTCTCATTGGCACTATAGGATGGGTATGAACTGTGTATCATTCAGGGCTCCACTACATCTTCAATAGCAATATCATAAAAGGCAATGTCTATGGGAACATTCTGAAAACTGAACATAAGGCATGAATTTTTAAAAGTCCAGTCTATTTCTACAACAGGTAAATTGGATTAATCTTCATACCAATTTACCCATAACAGAGTAGCAGCTTCTGGAAAAATAGGCAGATGTCTTTCCACATCATAATTAAATGGTAATTAATTTACTAACGTTAGTCAAACACTCAAAGGGTAGATCCTTATGCTGACAAGAAGAAAGGGGCACAAACCTGAACTTCTGCCAAACTCAGACTGTTTTTCAGGTTTTCCTCAGAATATATATAACTCATCAGAATTGGTTTCTTCATTTAAAGCAATTCTTATCATTAGGTTTGAGGTTAATTATAGTAGGAACACAGCCAAAGGGCAATTGATTTGTGCTGACTGAAGCATCTCAGAGAAACAACATGGCAAAACTTAACTGGACTCTGGGCTAATTTGAGATTCTTTCCCCTTATATTTATAGAGATTGTGGTTATTGTTTTTATTCCAAGTGTATTTTGGTTCTGTCTGTCCAGGAGCAGGGGTCAGTCAGATAAAATATCTTTGCTGCCAGCAACTATGTATCCTTTTATTCTTTTTTTTTTTTTTTTTTTGAGATGGAGTTTCGCTCTTGTTGCCCAGGCTGGAGTGCAGTGGCATGATCTCGGCTCACAATAACCTCTGCTTCCCAGGTTCAAGCGATTGTCCTGCCTCAGCCTCCTGAGTAGCTGGGATTACAGCTACTGGATAATTTATTTTTCTTTTTTTTTTTTTTGAGATGGAGTCTTGCTCTGAAGCCCAGGCTGGAGTACAATGTTGCAATCTCAGCTCACTGCAACCTCTGTCTCCCGGGTTCAAGCAATTCTCTGCCTCAGCCTCCCGAGTAGCTGGGATTATAGGCAACTGCCACCACACCTGGCTAATTTTCGTCTTTTTAGTAGAGACGGGGTTTCACCATTTTGGTCAGGCTGGTTTTGAACTCCTGAACTCATGATCCACCCGCCTCAGCCTCCCAAAGTGCTGGGATTACAGGCGTGAGCCACCGTGCCCGGCCTGTTTTTTTTTGTTTTTGAGACTGGCTCTGTCGCCCAGGCTAGAGTACAGTGGTGCGATCTCGGCTCACTGCAACCTCCACGTCCCGGTTTAAGCGCTTCTCCTGTCTCAGCCTCCCAAGTAGCTCGAATTGCAGGCCCCTGCTACCACCCCTAGCTAATTTTTGTCTTTTTAGTAGAGACGGGGTTTCACTGTGTTGGCCAGGCTGGTCTTGAACTCCTGACCTTGTGATCCACCTGCCTCGGCCTCCCAAAGTGCTGGGATTACAAGCCTGAGCCACTGCGCCCGGCCAATGCCCGGCTAATTTTAAAAATATTTTTAGTAGAGTCGGGGTTTCACCATCTTGGCCAGCTGGCCAGGCTAGTCTTAAACTCCTGACCTCAGGTGATCTGCCTGCCTTGGCCTCCCAAAGGGCTGGAATTACAGGCGTGAGCCACTGCACCTGGCCTTCCTTTTATTCTTCAGAAAATCCTCCTCTGGTTTAGAGGGCTGTATCTCCCTTGTAAAACAAGTTCATTTCGTGGGTTTTCTTTTTCAAAAATAAATATAGAAAAATAGTTTGGCAGTTCCTAAAAAGGTAAAACATAAAATTACCATACAACCCAGCAATTCCAGTCCTAAGAATTGAAAACAGGTATTCAAATAAATAATAGTACACAAATGTTCATAGCAGCACAATTCACAAAAGTCAAAGATGGAAACAACCCAGATGTCCATCGACAGATGAATGGATAAACCAATTGTAGTATATGCATACAATAAAATATTATTCAATCATTAGAAAAGAATGCTGTGACATAGATGAACCTTGAAAATGTTATGCGAAGTGGAAAGAGGCCAGACACAAAGGTCACATATGGGATGATTCCATTTATTTGAAATATCCAGAATGGGTAGATTCAAAGAGATAGAAAGAAGACAGATGGTTTCTAGGGCCTTGTGGTATGTGGATATGGATTTTCTTTATGGAGTGATAAAATATTTTGGAATTTGATATAGATAGTAGTTGCAAAATATTGTGAATATACTAAATGCCACTGAGTTTTTCACTTTAAAATGGTCAATTTTATGTTATGCAAATTTCATCTCAATGAAACAATTTGAAAATAAATGCAAAACAGCACTTTGTTCAATTCTCTGCATTAAGTATGATGCAACTCAGAATACCCTTCAGCCTTAGGCAAGAGGATTATAAGCCATAGGTAGAGAAACAACTGTTTGTACCAATTCCTGACAATAAGTTATATAGCTACCTGCAACATGCCAGATTCATAAAGAGAAGCCTGACAGTTCACCAAGGAAAGAAATGATACCCAGTCCTCATATTTGTTGACAGCCATTTCAAAATGGAAGAGCCATTCATTTCTCTGACAGCTACAGAGCTTGGAATTAAATTTTTTCATGCTTCACAAAAATAATATACTTTCAATAGAAAATTGATATACTTGTTTTTATGAAAAGAATCTTGCAACTAGTGATCTGCAGAAGAAAAATAACTTATTTCTGCTCATACCTTCCATTGCATTTAAATTTTTAACACAAAGATCAAGTCAAGAATTCTCTACTTGTCAGCGTCAGGAGGTGTCAGGATTGCTATTCATCATAAAATTAGAGAGGCAAGAACCGTAATTAAGGTTTTGGGACATAGACTCAGTGAGGGCTAGGGAAATAAAGGAAGAAAAGAATGGTATAGGAATTTAGTATTTGAGGGATTTACGTGGGGTGGAGGTTGGTGATCATTTGTTCTTCCTTCCCAGAGGAAAGAAAGAGAAAATGTGCTTAACTGCAGAGGAGTTTCTATTTGGCATTAAGGTGTTCTTGCTGAAAGAATTAAAAGACATCAAAATAAGGTACTAAAGGAGAGTATAATGTTTTTTTCAGGAGACGTTTTTAAGAATCAGGTTAGTAAGTGTTTCTCTGGCAAGTTGGTGGACTTGATGAGCTCTGAAGGGACAGTCCACTTCTCTGACTCTGGGAAAGCGTATCAGATCAGGACAGAAAGGACAACTTTCTTTCTAATATCTTAATAGACCTCTCTGCCCGTATCTAACATAATTAATTCCTTCATGATTACTTTCTTATTGTCCTAACCTTAGTGAAGACAAGGATCAAAGTCCATTATTGCAGTAAGCTCCTCCCTACCCCAGATAAGTTTTTCATTCTCTGGGTAAAAGAAGCTTAGTTATTAACTTTTTTCTCACAAATCTATTTGATCATCTTTGTAGTATTTTTATCATTATTTTAAACCTCCTTATTGTCCTCAGAAGTAATCTCTATGATGGGGGAGCCCAACTTTTGAAAAGAAGTATAAGTGCTATTTAAATAAATATGCAAAAAATAACAGAATGCATGAGTTGTCTGCCCATTTCTTTTCTAGTTGCTATCATTTTTTTATAGGGTCACATAAAAACCCTTCTTTGGAAGAAGTTGGGGTGTGCAGTGTGGGACCAAGGGGAGGGCAGGGGAGCAAGGAGGAGATGGCATTGATGCACTGCCCCATAAGGACTTTATTGGAAAATAAAAACTGGCCCTGGAGCCAGGAATTCCTCAAATTAAATATTAAAGATGCATCTAGTCAGAACTCTTGTGCTACATTTATATTTTATTAATTCAAGGCCAGAGGATTGAGTGAGGCAAAGTAACAACAAATGGTTTACTTACTGTTACACAGCCAGTCAGCAGCAGAACTTTAGGTTAGGAGTACTTCATTACGAATTCAGTGCTACATGTACTGAACTAGGCTGCCCACATTTGGAAGCCCAGTTAATATAAAATAAATACATTGTGAAGTTATCTCCTTTCAACCTTGCCCATTTCATTGGTATGACGCTGGAGAGGCAGTGGTGGGTCCCATTCCTGAGGCAGCTCTCTTCCCTCCTTCCATCTCCACCATATCCTGGAGTTCACCTGCTATGGCGTTATTCACTGTTGTCACCTGGCTCTTGGGAATCAAGAATGCATCTTTTTGTATTCTCACTGTTCAGTATGGCAGTGCTTCCTCTATGAATTTGAAAAACATTGGCTGATCTGATGTGTAAGAAGCAGGCCAGAATTAAGACCAGCAGGAACATGGCAAGATGGTAGTGCGCCAAATCACTATGAACATGAAAAATGATGGCATGAGAGGCACCAAGGATTGGTACATGAAACATTAGTTCTTGATCCTGATGATAGTATCTGTTTCTTAGAGCCATGGTATACCTGAATGCCAGAGAACTGCTGCCCAAACCTAAGGGTGGAAAAGAATTAAGGGTGGCAAAAATTTGTCAGATGAGCATTTAAGAGAACACTGAACAAACTCAGGACAGGTCGTCCCAGGCTCTGGCCATGCAGTCTTCTAAGGAAGAATGATTTATGGCATACTTGTCAGTGAGAGTTTGCTCTGAAACACCTGACTAGTGACCACATGTTAAGCTGACTGCTTAACTGTACAAGATTTTGTCCAATATCCTCTTAGAGCAGGGCAAAGCCAAGAATTCTTGGCAGAATTCTTGGCCCGGTGTTGATGCTCACAGTAGGGTGTTGCTCTAGTACTATGGTATGACGGAGAGAATTACTACACAGTCCTATTTGGGGTGTCACAGGCAGTGGGTATACTGGCACAGCTCATCTGCAGCCAAGCCTGAGGCTTCCCACTAGAGAGGTTCAAGTCCATGAGCACAGATGGCCTGATGAAGTTTGTGAATTCTAAGGGTAAAACTTAAGACTGTGGGGGAAACTGATTACCAGAAAGTAAGAAAGCTTAAAAAGACAGTGTACTTTTTATTTCAGAAGGCCATTGAGGACTTAAGATTAAGTTGTATCTGAGGCACTGAAAATACATTTGAGGTTAAAAAATATATAAACCATTAAACGATGAATAGTGACCCCATATATTTCTCACATTTTCTTTCTCCAATCATCCATTGATGGACAATACTTAGGTTGATTCCATATCTTATTGTAAATATTGCTGCAATAAACATGAGTGCAAATATCATTTTATATAATGATTTCTTTTCTTTGGGTAGCTACCCAGTAGTGAGATTGCTGTTTCAAAGGGTAGCTCTATTTTTAGTTCTTTGAGAAATCTCCACACTGTTTTCCATAGAGATTTTACTAATTTATGTTCTTACCAACAATGTATAAGTGTTCCCTTTTCTCCACATCCTCACCAACATCTGTTGTTTTTTAACTTTTTATTAATAGCCATTCTGACTGGTGTAAAATGGTATCTCATAGTGGTGTTAATTTGCATTTCTCTAATGATTAGTGATGTTGAGCATTTTTCATGTTTGTTGGCCACTTGTATGTGTTCTCTTGAGAAATGTCTGTTCATGTCCTGTGCCCACTTTTTAATGGGGTTGGTTTTTTCCTTGTTGAGTTGTTTGAGCTCCTTGTAGATTCTAGATATTAGTCATTTGTTGAATGCATTCTTTGCATATATTTTCTCCCATTCTGTAGGTTGTCTTGTTACTCTATTGATCATTTTTTTTGCTATGTAGAAGTTTGTGAACTTTCTAAAAGACATATACTTCAAACAAATAAAGAAAGGTTCAAAAACAAAAGGTGAAAAAAGAAAACCAACTATGCTAGGTAAATACAAACCAAAAGAAGACTGGTTTATCAGTTACTATTAAACAAAATAATATTTTTTTAAAAAACAATAAATATATAAAAAGAGAAATCCACCAAGGAAATACATTAATCATAATTGTATGGGTACTTGCCAATATGGCCTTGAAATTTACAAACAAAAATGGACAGACTTAAAAAAAAATATGGAAAAGTTAGAGTCTTGACAAGAAAACAGTTGTCATGCTTAAGAGATTTAACTGAAGCTAATGTAATAAATGGACTTTTTACAGAGGTGTATACAAGGTTGAAGGAACAAGAGGTACTATGATGCTCCAAAGAACTAGCAACAGGAGCATGATATTACTCCCTCAAGCATGACAGTACAAGAGGTGGGGGACAGTATTACTGGAGCCAGAAAGAGCTGGGAATGTGGAGGAGGGGCTGCAGAATGAGTTACAGCCATAGAGGATGGCAGCCAGAACCCTGGGTGGAATTTGGGACAGCGAGCGATAGTAGTGAGAGGTTAAATCCCCTGACCTCTTTTTCAGTCTGCTCTCTGATTTGATGGTGCCAAACCCACCAACAAAACCTAATGGAAAATCAGAGGGCAAAAGAGGCAGGTAGAGAAAGGGCAATGATGAATCTGATGTACAAACAGAGAATAACTGGCACAACAATCATAGTAAGAAATTTTAACATCACTTTATCAAAAACTGATAGACAAAGTGACCAAAAATTAGTCAGATATAGACTATTTGTTCAATACAATGAACAAGTTTGATTTAATAGATGTGTGAGGGGTGGGCTGTGTGTACAGAGGAGAGACAACTTGTTCCCAAGAATGTATTTTCCCATACATTCTTTCTGAGCATATGTGTAATGAAATATTTATAAAAGTTTACCATATACTAGGTTTTAAGACAATCAAAAGCAGAAATTAGCCTTAATTAGCCTTAGAAATTAGCCTTTCTGAGTGAAAAAAACAAGATATGGAATGTTATCTATATTATATGAGTGTTTGCATAGCAATCATCTATCTCTACTTATATATGCACAGAAAATATCTGGATGTCAAAGACACTATCAATGGTTGCCTCTGAGGTAGATGGGTAATTTACCTTTTTCTTCTTTTTGGTATTCTGAATCTTTTATAATATGTACATCATTACAAAAGAACAAAAAATTCCCAGAAAACAACAAATAAAGCCCTAGTTTAAAAAATACTAAATAGAATTGAGATATACTATCTATAATGTTAAAAAATCCATTCTCAAGGCAGACTCCTTAGCTAGTTTTGTAGCATGATTAAGAGCTGCCATGGCTTACCTGGTGCTCTGCCAAATTTCCACTTACCCTTCCCATTGATTTTTTTTTCCTACTTAGAAAATAACATCATATGTCTAATGTGTCTCTTTCCATTGACCCCTAGGTTGAGGTGGTATCTGAAAAAATAAAAACTGAACTTTTGAACACAAACAACATTCTGTGATCTCTAAATACCCATACCATCTTGTTCTTTGGGAATTCCTGATAGGGATGGCAGTCACTCACACGGCAGTTAAACAGAAACAATAGAGAGGAAAAATAAAATCATCAGAACAGGCCGGGCATGGTGGCTCATGCCTATAATGCTAGCACTTTGAAAGGCTGAGGTGGGCAGATCATGAGGTCAAGAGATCGAGACCATCCTGGCCAACACGGTGAAACCCCATCTCTACTAAAATTACAAAAATTAGCTGGGCATAGTGGCGCACACCTGTAGTTCCAGCTACTTGGGAGGCTGAGGCAGGAGAATCACTTGAACCTGGGAGACGGAGGTTGCAGTTAGCCAAGATCGCGCCACTGTACTCCAGCCTGGACGACAGAGCAAGACTCCGTCTCAAACAAACAAACAATCAGAACAATAAACTAAATATTAACATAGCCACTGAAATGAATGTCAAGAATGGAACATCTAAATTACCTTACACATTTTTAAGACAAATTTCCCCAGTCAGAAACAGCTAGCAGATGTCTGAGTATGCTGCCATACCTGACAGATAGTCATTAGACTGGAGCCTGAAATGTCAATAGCAAAGTAATATCTCATCTGACATTTCAAGTGTTAATAGGGACATTTGAAAAGAAAACCCTGAAGCAAACAACAGTTCTTTAAAAGGCTTTCTTATACAGGGCAGAACCTACATTGACAATCTTTGTTTTTACGATTTAAACACTGATTTAGATAAGAATCAAGGAGAGTTGGCATGATGCATAAATGGAGTTACCACTCAATTGCTTATTTGTTTGCAAACCTACAAAATGACAGTGAGTGTTCTTGATCTGCCCACTTCAGAGGGGTGTCATGAGGGAAGGTGCCCCGGCTGTTGTATATGCCAGCGAATGGAAGTCATTCTTGACAACTTCCTATCTCCCATAACCAACCAGGCAGCAATTCTTGTCAATTCTATCTCCTGTATTATCTCTGGAACTTGTTTATTATGCCCCAAGCCTGATGCCCCGACTGCTGCACAGACCACCATATTTCCCACTTGGACCACTGTAATAGCCTCCTCCTCCCTGTACCCTTCTTACCAGTCAGAGTGTTTTTTAAAACATATAAATAAATTTTTAAAATCTCATAACCAGTAACTTTCTCATTCTCCTGGCTCCAGCCATAATGGCCTTTCAATTTTTTGATCTTGACACACTTTTTCCTATTTTCGGCCCTTCCCACAAGCCATTCCCTCTACTTAGGATGCTCCCTTTTTCTCACTCTCATATTTGGCTAATTCTTCCTTATTCATCAGATTTCAAAGTATATGCCACTTCTTCACAGCCACCATCCAGTGTCTCTCTCCCTTTTCCCTGGTTAATGGATTCTGCTATTATAAGCTCTTTTAAAATCTTATACTTTTTTTGTAGAAATTATCATAATGCCATCTAAAGAATTCTCCCAGAACAGAACCTCCATGTTGGAGCTCATCAGTGGCTCCCTAAATCCTCACATGATGCTTTGCAAATAGTTGGCATTCTACAGATAGTTGCTGAATTACAGACAAGTGAATATATATTAATGCCAGTTTAGACAGTACTCAAGTTTACCTGTCCCCCAACAACTTAAACTGCTGATTGACACCTCTGGCCCCACCCAGTGCTGGTTTGCAGCACCACTGAGATATTAGCATACCTCCAACAAAGTTGAGGAACATGGACTATAAATCCTTATAAAATGACATTCTTATTTTGAAAATTTGGCAAAGTTCAAAAAAAAGGAGATGAAAAATTTCCCATAACCTCAATATCCAGGATATTGTCCATTTTAAACCTCTGGTAAATTTGTGTAGTATTACACATGTGAACAACTCTTGAAAAATCTGTACAGAGGGGCAACTCATCTTGAACTCTGGCTCTGGGCCTGGAAGAACTGATTTCATACCCATTTCACCAGATTTGCTACCTAAGTTTCAATTTGAAATTTCTTCATCTTTAACTAACAACCTACACATCAAGCACATAGCTATGTCCTGCCCAATTTGAGCAGTTTCTATGAGAGATAATTTATAAACCAAAAAATACAGAATGCTGAGTAATAAAGGAAAATACCTGAATGATGCAAATTTAGTTTGATGTACATACATAGTCGTTAATTGCTATATTACAATTCTTACCTACCTTTAACAACAGAACAAAAATGGGCTAAAAGTATCACATTTCATCTATGTTCTTTCAGTTAAACTAATAGACTTAAAAATTGTCTTCAGCCCCCTTTTCTTCATCTTCTAAACTACTGAAGGTCAAAAAATGCAATCTTTGAAAGAATTTCATCAATACTTAACACTGTTGATCACATTTTCTGAGGAATCTACTTGCCAATTCTGATTTTATGGATTTTGCTAGTCATTGACCCTGACTAAATAGTCATGTCTTTTAAAAAAAATCACAATTTCTCTCTGACAGATTTAGCTTCAAAATACCACTAATAAAATAACATCAACACTTATAGGAGCATCAGAGACAAATATAAAAATCTAGGATATAAAACCTGGGGTATCTGCAAAGATTTAAAAGACAAGTATGGGGCATCATAAAACAAAATTTAAGAGTGGGTCAAATCTTTTAACAGCAGCATGAGGAAACCCAATGGAAAAGTGAGCAACAAAGTTTAAAACTCTACTAGCAAGCAATTTCAGAAAGCTCTGAAACTGAAACACTAGCCTCTCTTGTTTATATAATTCAATGAGAGGTTTGTCACTGAACTGTTACCCTGAAAAGCCCACCTCCGCCTCAGCATATGTGGGCATGTGAACAACTCTTGAAAAATCTGTTTGTACAGAGGGGTTACTCATATTTGTTTCTTGGACCCTGGCTCTGAGCCTGTAAGAACTGCTTTCATATCCATTCTCCTCTGGGATCTTTAAAATGATAACCTATGACATCTTTTTACTTGGCAAGTAAACGACTTCTACCTTGAAAGCGGTGTTTTTTTTTCTTTCCAACTTTATTTCAGGTTCAGAGGGGAACACATATAGGTTTGTCACCTCAGGAAATTGTGTGTCACAAGGGTTTGGCATAGACTGTCTCATTACCTAGGTAATGAGCATAGTACCCAATAGGTAGATTTTTTTTTATCTTCAGCCTCCTCCCACCCTTCCATTCTCAGGTAAGTCCCCATGTCTATTGTTCCCTTAGTGTCCATGTGTACTCAATGTAGCTCCCACTTAGTGTGAACATGTGGTATTTGGTTTTTTGCTTCTGCATTAATTTGCTTAGGATAATGGCCTATGGTTGCATCCATGTTGCTACAAAGGACATGATTTCATTCTTTTTAATGGCTGCATAGTAGTCCATGGTGTAAATGTACCATATTGTCTTTATTCCATGGTGTATATGTACCATATTTTCTTTATCTAGTCTTTATCTATCTAGGCATTTAGGTTGATTCCATGTCTTTGCTATTGTGAATAGTACTGCAATGAATATATACATGCATCTGTCTTTATGGTAGAATGATTTATATTCCTTTGGGTATATACCTAGTAGTGGGACTGCTGAGTCAAACGGTAGCTCTATTATAAGTTCTTTGAGAAATCTCCAAATTGCTTTCCACAGTGGCTGAACTAATTTACACTCCCACCAACAGTGCGTAGGTGTTAACTTTTTCCACAACCTTGCCAGCATCTGTTTTTTTTTTGACTTTTCAATAATAACCATTCTGACTGGTATGAGATGGTATCTCATTGTGGTTTTGATTTGAATTTCTCTGATGATTGGTGATGTGGAGCATTTTCTCATATGCTTGTCGGTCGTGTGTATGTCTTCTTTTGAGAAGTGTCCATTCATGTCTTTTGCTAATTTTTAATTTTTTTTTTTTGCTTGTTAATTTGTTTACATTCCTTATAGATTCTGGATATTAGACCTTTGCTGGATGCATAGTTTGCAAATATTTTCTCTCATTCTGTAAACTGTCTGCTTACTCTGTTGATAGTTTCTCTTGCTGTGCAGAAGCTCTTGAGTTTAATTAAATCCCACTTGTCAATTTTTATTTTTGTTGCAATTGCTTTTGGAGTCTTCATCATGAAATCTTTGCCAAGGTATATGTCCAGAATAATATTAATATTTCCTAGGTTTTCTTCTGGGGTTCTTATAGTTTTAGTTTTTACATTTAAGTCTTTAATACATCTTGAGTTGATTTTTGTATATGATGAAAGGAAGTGGTCCAGTTTCAATCTTCTGCATATGGCTAACCAGTTATGCCAGCACCATTTATTGAATAGGAAGTCCTTTCCCCGTTACTTGTTTTTGTTGACCTTGTTGAAGATCAGACAGTTTTATGTGTGTGGCTTTATTTCTGGGTTCTCTAACCTGTTTTGTTGGTTTGGTCTATATGACTGTTTTTGTACCAGTACCATGCTGTCTGGGTTATTGTAGCCCTGTAGTGTAGTTTGAAGTTGGATAGTGTAATGCTTCTGGCTTTGTTCTTTTTGCTTAGGATTGCTTTTGGTTATTCTTTTTTTCATTCTATATAAATCTTAGAATAGTTTTTCCTAGTTCTGTAAAAAATGTCATCAGTAGTTGATAGGAATAGCATTGCATCTGTAAATTGCTTTGGGCAGTGTGGCCATTTTAACACCATTGATTCTTCCTATCCATGAGAATGGAATGCTCTTCCATTTCCTTTTGTTGCTCTAATTTCTTTCAGCAGTGTTTTGTAATTCTCATTGTAGAGAGAATTAATCTCCCTGGTTAGCTATATGTAGTCCTAGGCATTTTATTCCTTTTGTGTGGCTATGGTGAATGGGACTGAGTTCTTGATTTGGCTTTCAGCTTGAATGTTATTGATGTATAGAAATACTACTGATTTTTTGTATATTTATTTTATGTCCTAAAACTTTGCTGAAGTTGTTTTTCAGATGTAGGAGACTTTGGGCAGAAACCATGGCATTTTCTAGGTATAGAAGTATACTGTCTGCAAAAAGATAGTTTGACTTCCCCTTTTCCTATTTGAATATCTTTTATTGCTTTCTCTTGCCTGATTGCTCTGGGTAACACTTCCAGTACTATGTTGAATAGAAGTGGTGAGAATGGGCATCCTTGTTTTGCTTTGGTTCTCAAGGAGAATGTTTTCAGCTTTTGCCTATTCAGTATGTTGTAGACTGTGGGTTTGACATAGATTGTTCTTCTTATTTGGAGGTATATTCCTTTGATGCCTAGTTTGTTGAGGGTTTTTAACATAAAGGAATGTTGAATTTTATTGAAAGCCTTTTCTGAGTCTATTATCATGTAGTTTTTGCTTTTAGTTCTGTTCATGTAACGAATCACATTTAGCAATTTGCATGTGTTGAAACAACCTTGCATCCCGGGAATAAAGCCTACTTTATCATAGTGGATTAGCATTTTGATGTACTCCTGGATTCAGTTTGCTAGTATTTTGTTGAGGATTTTTGCAACTATCTTCATCAGGGATATTGGCCTGAAGTTTTCTTTTTTGGTTATGTCTCTGCCAGGCTTTGGTATTAGCATGATGTTGGCCTCATAGAATGAGTTAGAGAGGAGTCCCTCCTCCTCTGTTTTTCGGAATAGTTTCAGTAGTATTTGTACCAACTCTTCTTTATATGTCCGGTAGAATTCAGCTGTGAATCTTTCTGATCCATGGCTTTTTCTGGTTGGTAGGATTTCATTACTGATTCAGTTTCAGAACTTATTGTTGGTCTGTTCAGGGTTTCAATTTCTTCCTGGTTCAGTCTTGAGAAGTTGTATATTTCCCAGGAAATTATGCATTTCTTCTAGGTTTTCTAGTTTGTGTGCGTACAGGTGCTCATAATAGTCTGTGGTGGTTACCTGTATTTAGGTGGGGTTGGTGGCAATGTCCCCTTTGTCATTGCTGATTTTGTTTATTTGGATCTTCTCTCTTTTTCCTTTCTTAATCTAGCTAGCAGTCTATCAATCTTATGTTTTGAAAGCAAGCAATTTAAAGAAGCTAAAACTAAAAGATCTTTCTCCTCAGTACTACAAATTTCAGAAAATAATGCAGACATGGTATTGTTTAGCAACATGTCATAATGAAATACTACCTCCAGGAGAATATCTGGAGACAAAAATTAATGTATCTTGTAATATCTAACTATGCACAGAGATATAAGTAGCATAATGAGGGGAACAGAAAGAAAAAAGAAGTTAGAGGAAGATTGTTTCATAAAAGCAGCAGCATTATATTTTTTGGAAACTAGCAGGAAAAGTTGCTCCTGACCTACTAAGTGTATGTGAACAAGAAAACAGTCTTTCAGAAACTGGACCCACACCTGAAGCTGTGTGTCTGCTACTGAAAGGAGCTTACTTGGCCAAACACCAGGCCCTGGACGAGGGAGAGAAGTGCAGAGCTGGGCTCAAAGTTTGACTAGGTACTCATTCTCAGAGCTGACTTTGCACTTGTATGATCCTGAGAGTGAAGGGGCCTCCTTAAATTCTGAGCCCTAGGATGGCTGGCTTCTTAATCACCTCACCCTTCTCCTGTCAAAATGCTCTTTGACAAATGTGATACTTCTTAAAAGTAATGCCATATATTAAATTTTACATCTTACAATAACCCTCATTGTACAGATAAGGAGACTGAGGCTCAAGGTTAAGTGAGTTGCCCACTTACCCCACTGCAAGTTGAATAGCAGGACTTGAACGTGAGCCTTATGACTTTAGCACTGGCATCCTTCCACTCAGTGCTCCATTCTTATGCCATCACAGACTGCTTCTGTCTAAATTCCACAGGGATTCCTTCCAGCAGGCATCAAGGAAATTTTCAATATACAATCTCATGAACATGAACTGAAAATATTTGGGAAGTTAAACTCATTCTTCATCTAACTATTCATCTAATCTCTATTTAGGACCAGCACTAAGAGTTACGTATTTCTAACAAAAAGAATTCTTGATTCATATTTTCTAAGAACATACACTGACATACTTTTAATGGCTTTTGACCAAGAGTTAATTATATCCCTCAATGGGGCCACTCCATGTTATCCACATTCATGATATTATCTTCAGTATGAAGGTCCAAGTAAATATCAATCAATCATAGTGCCTTATGTCACTAAATAAAACTATTCTTAAAAAAATATTTTCTACATAAAACACTGACTTGGAGATAATATGTGTCAGTATTTTTTAACCCAGTGTTGTCACAAAAGGAAATATAGGATTCTGATTATACATTAATTATTTTATTGAAATTATGTTGATAGATACTATATTAAATCTGATCTAAAAATTTTTTAACCTAAAATCATTTCATAATACACCACAAAAAGTGATCAAATATATATTTTAATTCCTAAGAAGTGGAGTTGTTCTGTGGAAAGGAGTTCTGAAGTAAAAAGAAATAAATAACTGAGAAGGTGGTGGTGGGGGTTGCAGATTCAGTTTGTATTTTTCAGGAAATAAATAGCCCCAGTTAGGAGAAGTAGCCTGTTGAAGGTTATCCAGTTAGTCGCAGGGCCAGGACCCACATCTCCTAATCCCTAATTCAAAGCTCCTCCTCTGAACCCTGGGGCCTCCTGATAGCACATCAGGTGATTTCACTTTCATGCCAAAAAACAAATTAAAAAAAAAAACCCGAGAAATATTGCACAACTCAATATTCTATTTTCTTATTAACATGTGGAATACTTTTATCTACAGTTTAAGGCTATCCTCTCCCCCAGACTAAAGAGATACAGCAGTTTTAACCAAATTTCTGCAAACTAGTTTGTTTCCTATGCTAGTTTTAGTGAAAAAGAAATACAGTCAAAAATAAGGATCACAAAGAGGAAGTAGGTTGTTTTTCCTGTTCCATGCTCCAGTATTTTTTTTATAATGTTGAAATTTATTTAATATAGTCCATGCTCATTTTTCTACTTGGTGCTTCCTTGACTGGCATGCATTTATGCATAGTTAGGATGGGAGAAAGCCACTCCCCAGGCAGGGGCATAAGTAGATCCGTGTTTGTTGTAAGGAAGGCAAAGAGTAGTTTCAGACACTAGGAGACAAGTAGAAAAAAAGTAAGTGTGAACATGAACACTTATACACAGCCATGTGTGTAATTCCAAGGGACATTTTCATGCATTATCTCATTCAATCTTCACAAGGACTTTAGTAGGTAGGTATTATTGTTATTCTTATTTTTTCTACATGAGGAATTTGACTTGCAAAGTGACCAACCCAAGATCATGCAGTTAGTATGTGACAGAACCAGGATCTGAACTGAGGCTGTCTGACGCCAAAAACCCACAGGGAGGAAAATTTTCTACTTTCTGTTTCTGGAGGTTGATTTACTACCCTTCTCCATCAAAACAGAAAGGAATGCAAATGGTCAGGCCTTTATCAAAGACAAGTGATCTCTTAATGACTGAACCTCTCTAGTAATATTGTCTTCTTTATGACATCCCCATGAGACACATGACCACTGTGGTAAGGCAAAGTTCAATTCAAGAGCAAGAAAAGGTACTGAGAAAGAGAAAGAGAAAAGAAAGAACGGCACTAATAGTAGAGTATCGTTATAAGAGTGAAAAGATGCCGGGCATGGCAGCTCATGCCTATAATTCCAGCACTTTGGGAGGCTGAGGTAGGCAGATTACTTGAGGTCAAGAGTTTGAGACAAGCCTGACCAACATGGTGAAAACCCGTCTCTACTAAAAACACAAAAATTGGTGGGTGCCTGTAATCCCAGCTACTTGGGAGGCCGGAAGCAGGAGAATCACTTGAACCCAGGAGGCGGGGGTTGCAGTGAGCCAAGATCACAACACTGCACTCCAGCCTGGACAATAGAGTGAAACTCCACCTCAAAAAAACAAAACAAAACAAAAAGAGTGAAAAGATAATGATTTACTAGTAAGAATTACAGCCAAAAAATAAACTGCGATTAAATGTTGATGTCCTCACTGCTGAGTTCCAATCTTTAGAAAGCTGGCTGGACTCACCTTTTGCTATGATTTTCAATGATATATGGGAGAAAGGTAAAATAGCCAAGTACATGAAAAAAAAATACAAGCACTATTTTAAAAGACAAGAATGAGACTGTTTATAAACTGTTTTTTTGTATTATTAACTCACAGCATTGCAGTTTTAAAAATTGAGGTAAAATTTCACATAACATTAATTAACCTATTAACCATAAGGTACAATTCAGTGGCACTTAGTATATATTCACTATGTTGTGCAACTTATCACTTCTAACTAGTTCTATTTTCATCACCCCATAAGGCAATCCTGTACCCATAATAATGCAGTTTGCAGAAATACTATTAGGAAGGTTGGCAAAATGAAGGAAAGTAAGATACTAAAGTTCCAGTAGTATGGCAGTAAGTGAGAAGTAGCTAACTGATTAACATAAAAAAATAAATATTTAAAAAATCTTATTTAACAAATTTTTGCGGGAACATTCTAGTGTATAATGTACTGTGCGGAATGTTGGATACTGTGGTTGGAGAGAAGATAGGGAAGGTAGCAAATATGAATGCAATCTGATTTTAGTCTTCAAAAGAGCTTGTAATCTCAAGATGAATTCAGACATGTCATCAATGGTACAAGGTAAGCAAGAGAAAAGGGACTAGATAGAGAAAGGATAAGATACCAAAGGAAGGTGATAAGAAGTATATTTGTCCTGTTTAGATTAAGCAAAGTCTAGTGCTTGGGCCAATGATGATTTTCTCTTTAAGACTATGAAGAGTAGATAAATGCCAGACAAACTGCTAAAATCAAGGCAAATGTTACATAGGCACATGAAATGAATCCTCACTCCTTAGGAATAAATGAGGAAAGACGGGGGGATAGTTAAGGCTCCATGTGACTATCGGTCTTTATGTTGTTATGGTGTGCAGACACTCTTACAAGTACGTACAGGCCAAATCCAAGACACAGATGGGGGAAAATGAAAGGAGGATGCTATGCAATTATAGCTTTCAAGGCATCATTTGAGCATTTAAGACATATAAAGAATGAGCAACATGAGCTGCTATGGATGCCAATAAAATAAAAATGAGACATAAAGAGGAATGCCATAGCATTGAAGCTATAAAGACTAGGCTTATGCCCCGAGATGTAAGAAAATGCAACTGCTGGAGACCAAGCTTCAAATGCCACCCTGTCCAAGATGAGATGGCAAATCATGCTAAAGAAAGGTAATTTGTAAATATAGAAGAAGGGTATCTTTCCATAAGATAGAATGAAGATCATCAATGGAATGTAACTATTGAGGACCTAAAATGTATAATAGGAAATTATCAACGTACTCTTAAAGGAGATATATACTTATTAAAGAATAAATAATAAACTTGAGTACTGTATTAAAATAACATATAGGAGTCTACAGGAAATAAAGGAATAAGTATAAACAGTTTATAGTAAATATAAAACAGAAATATCATATAAAATGTTTTATTTATTTAAGAAATGATGGTTCTACAATAAAGATATTCAGGATAGGGGCAGCAAATACCATTGCATGGGATATGACATTAGTTTTGGAGTCACTCAGCCAAGATTAAGGGAAAGAAATAAGTGAATTACAGTTTCGAAGAAAAAGCTATTGGTCTTATTTAGGGGGGAGAACGATGAAGAATAAATCACTAACTTGAAAATAAAGTCTCAGAAGGCAGAAACATGAAGAACTACAGATACGTAAAAAGTCAGGAGAATTAGACACATATGGATAGTACTGGAGAACTGGGCAAAATGTATTAGAAGAAAGAGAAGAGTGAGAGTGCTGCCAACACCCTGGTGGAGAAGCTGAGGTCAACATCAGATTTGAAATGTTTAAAGTGGATACAAAATTATTTCAGCAATGCAGACAATTAAGTGTGTTGTTGTGGGCGATGATGCTGTTGGTAAAGCACGTCTCCTGATACCCTATACAACAAACAAATTTCCATCAGAATATGTACCTACTGTTTTTGACAACTATGCAGTCACAGTTATAAATGGTGGAGTTATAAATCATATACTCTTGGACTTTTTGATACTGCAGGTCAAGAGGATTATGACAGATTACAATCGCTGAGTTATCCACAAACAGATGCATTTCTACTCTGTTTTTGAGTGGTCTTTCCATCTTCATTAGAAAGTGTAAAGAAAAGTGCGTGCCTGAGATAACTCGCCACTGTCCAAAGACTCCTTTCTTGCTTGTTGGGACCATTTGATGTCAGAGATG
This sequence comes from Ateles fusciceps, assembly GCA_036589455.1. Lineage (NCBI taxonomy): Eukaryota > Metazoa > Chordata > Mammalia > Primates > Atelidae > Ateles > Ateles fusciceps. The sequence goes on from JAZHEH010003205.1 coordinate 32,417,923, forward strand.
ACCCCTCTACTATTGAGAAGCTTGCCAAGACAAACAGAAGCCTCTCACTCCAGAGACTGCTGAAAAGCTGGGTGGTGACCTGAAGGCTGTCAAGTATGTGGAGTGTTCTGCACATACACAGAAAGGCCTAAAGAATGTATTTGACAAGCAATATTGGCTGCCCTGGAGCCTCCAGAACCGAGGAAGAGCCGCAGGTGTGTGCTGCTACGAACGTCTCTCCAGAGCCCTTTCTGCACAGCTGGTGTCAGCATCATACTAAAAGCAATGTTTAAATCAAAATAAGATTAAAAATTAAAATTCATTTTTGCAGTAATGACAAATGCCCTGCACCTACCACATGCACTCGTGTGAGACAAGGCCCATAGTAAGGGCCCCCCCTTCCCCCTCCCAACACTAGTTAATTTTGAATAATTGTGAACTGTCAGAAAAATTATTAGTACTAGTTTTTGTTTTGTTGTTTCAGAAAAAATTTTGTTTTTTGTTTAAAATCAAGGCATGCTTGTAGATGACTCTGTAACAGACTAATTGGAATTGTTGAAGCTGCTCCCTGGTTCCACTCTAGAGTGTAATCTGGGACATCTTAGTGTTTTTTTTTTTTCTCTCCTCTTTTTTTTGGGAGGAGTGTGTGTGGGGTTTGCTTTTTAATCTTGTTTTTTAAATTCATTAACCAGTAGATAAACCTCAAGAGGAGGAGGACGATTGATTCCACATTCCACTTCCTAGATCTAGTTTAGAAAACATGTTCCTCATTTGGTGCTCTTAGGAAGGAATATAGTAAATGCCTCATTTAATAACATACTACTTTTTGAAAGTTGACTTTTCTCTCCACCCTTGAGTAGATCCAGTATTTGATGAAACTCATGAAAGTGGGTGGAGCCTGTCTTGCCCCTCTTCTTTCTAGGACGCACTATATGTGACTGTGACTTTCAAGGACATTTGTTTGCCATTTGCTGATTTTTTGGGGGGAATTAATTTCTAACTTCTTTCACTGATAAATGAAGAAAAGTATTGGACCTTTGAAATACACGAAATGAGTCTCTAATTAAAAAACGTTTTTTCCCTGTCAAAAAAAAAAAAAGAAGAAGAAGAAAGAGGAGAGTGAAACAAAAGTGTCAGCAAAGACAGCCAAGAGAAATCCATTACATTTATAAGAAATAAAACGTTTCTATTTTGGTGGAGGAACAACTATAAACGGGTATAAAATGTAAGTATGTCTGGAAAGAAAACATTTGAGAACAAAATGAGTTAGTGGGAGTGAAAGTTCTTTAAAAATTACAAGCTAATATACAAATAAATGATTTTATCTCACTGGAGCATAGCAGTGGTGGGCTTTCACACAGCCCAGCCAAGGAGGGCAGAAGCATTTAGCTGGTCCTGCTCAGTTACCATAAAACACAGTAACCAGCAAGGGCAATTGTGTTGAAGACTGGGATCACCAATGACTGTCATCTCTGTACTCTTCAGTGCTGGCTGGACAAAAGCCTCTGGAAAATCTTCTTGTGCAGAAATCTTCAATTTGTATTTTTAAAAATTGGGATATAATTCACATACCATAATATTGACCCCTTTAAAGTGTGCAATTCAGTGGCTGTTAGTATATTCGCAAAGTTGTGCAACCATCACCACTATCTCATGCTAAACATTTTCATCACCACAAAAAAAAAACTCTCTGTACCCGTAAGTAGCCACTCATTTTTCTCTCTTCCCAGCCTCTAGCAACCAAGAATCTACTTTGTCTCTATGAATGTGCTTATTCTAGAAATATCATATGAATAGAATCACACAATATGTAACCTTTTGTGTTTGGCTTCTTTCACTTAGTGTTTTTAATGTTCATTCATGTTGTAGCAGGTATGAGTACTCAGTTCATTTTACGGCAAAACAATATTCCATTGTATAGATATACCACGTTTTGTTATCCATTCACCAGTTGATGGACATTTTCTGTTGTTTTTTATTTCCTTTAATTTTTTTCTAGTGCGCAAATATTTGGAAATTATTTTTACATTCAGTTAGATATATTCCAAGTATGTGATGTGAGGTTCTTAAAATTAATTTTAAGATAGAGAATTTGTATAAAAATTAGAAAACATCACAAAAAGTCTAGAAATGAATAAATGGATTTATGTATGTATTTACATATATAATCACTTTATTGTATATAGGTACATAGCATATATACAATGACTCCTATCTTGTTACCAGTTATCTACATCTAACTTTCCCTATTTAGGTACACATGTTTCATCAAATGGCTGTTCTTTGCCAAAAAATAAATTAATTAATTAAAAGGCCATGACTTTTCTCAATGCCCCACATGAAACAATACCTCAAGTAAATCTTCACTTCACTGGATTAAAATTTGTATGTTCCATCTACAGAATTAATGTTGATCTTTCTCACAGAGTTGCATCAGCTTTAACAAACATTTGAACATCACGGTATGCAAACAAATGTTAACCTAAACCACTGCTGAAAGCTGACCACAGCAAAATGCATGAAAGAAGGGAGCTGGATATAAATTACTTGCTAAACCTACAGCTTAAGTTATTGCACCTTTTAAATCTTTTTTCTTAATTTTCCTCACTGAAATCAAACATAGGCTGAGAAATGTTAAGTTGCAGAAGGATAGATAAATGGAAATGATAGATAGATAGATTAGATAGATAGATAGATAGATAGATAGATAGATGAAGAAATTTACCACTTAAACAATATGTCCTGTGAGTGGTTCTAATTTAGTTGAAGGAGTTTGGGTAAGTTCAGATTTCCATGGTAACTCTGATATCATTTATTCATTAAACAAACATTTGTGGAAGAACTGCTTACTATGTGCCATGTGCCTTAAGGGCTACAAATACAGAACAATATTGCTTCTGATCTCATGAAAATACATATCTAGTGAGGAAAATAAGACCTGAACACAAATATCTATAATATAGAGGGAAAATGAAAGCTCCCATGATAGAGATGCAGATAAATTGTCACAGGAGTTCAGAAAAATGGTAAGTCTCTTGCAGTTAAGAGAAACCAAGAAAAGCTGGGCAGGCAGAGAAGGTGATATCAGAACTAAGGCCTTAAACTTTAAGGAGAGATAGAATCTGAACAGGTAGAAACAGGGGAGCAAGAACCAGTGGGACAAAGGCACAAAATCAGAGCATTTCTGGGCATGTAAAGGAAGAGTAGAAAGGTTGGAAGGCTGTGGTACAAGGAGCAATGGGCCAGGAAGGGAAGCGGGGGTTGGGTCAGACAGTGCAAGGCCTTGGATGCCATGAGAAGGAGTTCATATTTTATACTGTAGCCAACAGAAAGCTATTAAGGTCTTTGAGCAGGAAAGTAATAGGAGAAAAGCTGTATGTGGAAAAGATTAATTTGATAATCCAAGTATAAAATCATGTAAAAAGGGTCGGAGGAAGAGGCCCAAGGTGGGAAAACCAGTTAGGAGTCTATTACAATGGTCCGAGAGAGAGAGAGGGTCAGACTAGGGGCATGGAAGAAAGAAATATTATGAAATCAGAATCAAACAAATGTTTCACATTCTCGTTGTTAACTGTGTTCCAGAAAGCTAAATTCAATTAAGTTAACACAGAAACAAGCTTCGATTGACTAGAGAGAGTATCAGGCACCAGTACCCAAAGATACACAGAAAATAACCCTACCTCTCTGTGAAAAAAGAAATGTATAATACCAATAGTTTTCAAGAGTCCTTTCCAGTTAAATTTTTCTTTTTCAAATACTTAATCCATCACTAAGATTATCCAGGGAGCACTCTCATAATCCAGAAGTTAAGGAATACAGAATTCTAGACACCAAACTCTAGGCCAATTTGCCCCACCTCTGATTTTACTGACAGTGAAACTGAGCCCCATAGAGGAACTGACTTGTCCAGAAAAACATTGCTTGTTAGAACGCAAATCTCCTGATCTCTGACCTTCATTTCATTAATGCATACTCTGCTGTGGATATTCTATTTTGGCTAGAACTGAGGTATCAAAATAAAGTAACTCTTTTAGTTCACACGGGCTTAAAAAATTGGTTTTGAATAGACAGCAAACAAAAATATGACTGTCAGAAAATTGGAAATTGGCAAGGTCTTGCTGTCTAGATGAAATACTAATGTACCACATGCCTTGCTTATCAGGTATCATAAAACACTGGATTAAATGCAATGTAGCAACCACTTGACTCTGGAAAACTCTGATTACTTAGGGAAATTCCTTAGGTCTTACAAGGAACTTGTGGTCTCCAAAATATAATACCAAACATTTTTTTATTGAGAACACCAAATATGTTTTTAATAGAATCCAATTTAGGATTTCAGGAAGTAACTGAAAATCTGCAGCCTATAGGCACTACAAAAATGAAGGAAAAGGGCCTCAATCTCTCAAAATTCTGGCAGGAAAGGAGTGGCTATTTCCAAAGTTCTTTTTCCTTTGCAATAAGCTCCTTGCTGGTGCCAAAGAACAGCTCATCAGCAATGTTTGATATTACAGGGATGTTTTGAAGGAGAAAAAAAAAAATTAGGAATGAATACTGTGATTTTTTTAAAACCTCATATCCCAAAGCCTATAATAATTTTGTTGCTTTTTATTTTTAAAAAACAAAACCAAATGTTTGAGATTTGATTTTGAGTCCACTGTGTTCACTGCAAGCATATTACGTCGATCTTATTACAAGATGCAGCATGTAATTTCTTTAAATGTTGCCAAAGCCAAAGCCAAAAAAAAAAAAAAAGCTGTAGATTACCTTATAGACTAAAATTTAAGAAGTCCTTAAAAAAAGAAAACAAAAAACGTTCTTCTATATGTAGCTCATAAAACAGTAAAAAAAAAAGAAAACCACAGCTATAAACTCGCATTCTCTACGTCTCCTGGAGGGTTCTCATCCTCCAAAAATGCACAGGGATGTCTCATATGTGCTCCCAGAACAGGTCTCTTGGCTGCCATGTGGTTCGCAATTCTCTTTCCCTGAAACAAGCAGCTGCTACCAATCCTTCAAGCCATGTCCCACTACCCACTAAAGGCACTACCACCACTGTTACAGTTGCTGATGTGTGCAAGCAGGGCTCCAGGGCTCAAAGTTCAATTTCAAGGGCATCAAAGATGTTGATAAGTCCTGGAGCCAAGGCTGCTGCCCTGGCACCAATATTCATGCCACAAACAAGCTGCACTCTCCATGTCCTAAGAAAATTAGCAAAAACCAACTCCTTTAGTTTTCTACTAGGTCTTATATTACAGCCACTCTAGGGCAACAGAACTCAGGGACAGATGAGGTAGGTGTTCAATAGCTATTTGTTGAAAGAATAAATTAGTCCTCCTGGCTGGGCTGGAAGCAACCTGAGTGGCAGACATCATGTGTACTCAGATGTGTTCAACACCATCTGCTGTCCTAACACAACCTCTGTACTTGGTTCGTCCTTCTACTGGGATGAGTTCTTTCCTGGAGGCTACTTGAGTTGTTTTATAAGTAGAATTCCAGAAGGCCCATCCCACTAGATACCAGGCATGTCCAGATATGCCTGAATTCTGGGAAGGATAAAACTTAGGCCCAATCTTTACCACATACTATCTTTCTTCATCTTAAAAAAGGAAAATACAGAACTGACGTAATTATACAAATAATTCAAGTTTTTGTTTTTCATTTAAATTTCATTGGGAGTTACAAATTGGCAGCCTGTGGGCTGAATCTGGCCAGATGATTTTTTTAAACACACATGATTAAAAAAATTTTTGTTTGAATTAGTATACATCTAGATCAGTGGTTCTCATACTTGAGTGTGCCTCAGAATCAAGCTTGTTACAACTCAGGGACTTGTTAAAACTTAGATTGCTGGGCCCCACCCTCAGCATTCTAATTTTATAGCTCTGGGTTGGGGGCCAGGTAATTTGAATGTCTACCTATTTCCTAATATATCTAGTCTGGAGACAAACTCAGAACCACTGCTTAGGTGTTCTGTAGTTTCCCCACATTCGCCACCAGTCCCCATTGCATTTCATCTGACCCGTTTTATTTGTTTCTATTATTACCCGCCTGGCCTGTAAGTCTTGAAAGGTCTGTGAGTCTCAACATTTCAGGCGAAATCCCTTTTACAGGCTGACTCATGGAGGTGATTGTATTAATATTATCTGCTTTATTTTACTTGTAATACGCGGTTTATTTATAGCTTCACAACAGAATGTTAGCAAATGGTGTTTCTGTTACTCAGTTTCTTATTTTTTATCAGGGCTACTACTGATATTTGCTTGTTCTGGAGACCACCCCTACTCCTTCTGTACACATAGAATCTGCTTGATATCAGCTCGATCCACAAGTGGAAAATGAGAAAGCAATTTCATTTTTTGTCTATGTTTGATCATGTCACTTTTAGAAATAAATGGTGATTTTTCAAGCATATATGTATTTGAAATTTTAATCTATGCCTTGGTCAAAGACCAAACATTGCCTGAAAATCAAACGCTGATTATATTCATAGCTATAGGCATAGTATACGTGAGGATGATTTAAACTTGACATAAAGGATAAATATTTATGATTTTAGTTTTTAACTTTTTATTGAAGTATAACAGATAAAAAGAATAGTACGCACATCATAAATGTATAGATCATTGAATTTTTCACAGCTGAACACCTCATGTAACCACCACCCAGAGCAAGAAAGAGACTATCACCAGTCCCCCAAATCCCAATCACAATCGTTTCAAATATTAACTCTCAAGGTTACCACTATGCTGACTTTTAACATCATAGATTAGTTTTGCCTATTTTTTAAATTTGTACAAATGAACTTATACAATATGTACTCCATGTGTCTGGCTTTGTTTGATCAACATTATGTTTATCAACATTGTTTTTTAAACTTTTATTTTAGGTTTGGAGGTACATGTGAAGGTTTGTTATATAAACATGTGTTGCAGGGGTTGCTGTACATATTATTTTATCACCCCAGTATTAAGCCTAGTACACAACAGCTTTCTTTTTTGCTCCTCTCCTTCTTCCCACACTCCCCACTCAAGTAGGCCCCAGTGTCTGTTGTTTCCTTCTTTGCACTGATAAGTTCTTATCATTTAGCTCCCACTTATAAGTGAGAACAAGTAGTATTTGGTTTTCTGTTCCTGCGTTAGTTTCCTAAGGATAACAGCCTGCAGCTCCATCCATGTTTCCACAAAAGACATAATCTCATTCTTTTTTATGACTGCATAGTATTCCATGGTGTATATGTGCCACATTTTCTTTATCCAATCTGTCACTGATGGGCATTTAGGTTGATTCCATGTCTTTGCTATTGCGAATAGTGCTGCGATGAACATTTAGGTGCATGTGTCTTCATGGTAGAATGATTTATATTTCTCTGGGTCTATACTCAGTAATGGGATTGCTGGGTTGAATGGTAGTTCTGCTTTTAGCTCTTTGAGGAATCAGCACACTGCTTTTGTGAAAAGCAGCAATCTAACTTTTCTGGAAAGCAGTGTGGTGATTCCTCAAAGAGGAATGATTGAACTAATTTACACTCCTACCAGCAGTATATGTATTCCCTTTTCTCCACAACCTTGCCAGCATCTGTTATTTTTTTACTTTTATTAATAATAGCCATTCTGACTGATGTGAAAATGGTATCTCACTGTGGTTTTGATTTGCATTTCTCTAATGATCAGTGATATTAAGCTTTTTTTCATATGCTTGTTGGCCGCATGTATGTCTTCTTTAGAGAAGTGTCTATTCATGTCCTTTGCCCACTATTTAATGTTGTTTTTCTCTTTTAAATTTGATATTGTTAATAAATATTAACATCATTAATGAACATTATGTTCATTAACATTGTTATATGTAATCATAGTTTGTTTACTGTCGTTGTATAGCATTCCATTGTGTGATTACACTACAATTTAGCCATTCTACTGTTGATACGCATTTGGATTATTTACATTGCGGGGGACTAGAAAAAGTACTGCTACAAACATTCTCATATATGTCTTTTGCTGCACATATATGTGTATTTCTATTAAGAATATACCTAGGGTAGAACTGCTGAGTCATAGGATATATGTACATTCAGCTGTAGGAGATACTGCCCAAAAGTTTTCCAAAGTGGTTGTGCCTATCTATACTCCCATTAGAAGTGTATCAGAGTTCCAATTTCTCCGCATTGTTTCCAACACTTCAAATTTCACTTATTACTCTAAAGAGAGATCTGGCTGGATTTAAGTTATCAGTGTCTTTATCTAATTTTCAAACATCTTAAGCTCACTGCACAACTTCTATCACTTTCAAGCAATCGGGGCATACAGCTTTCTTTAATAAATGATTTGGCTTCACAACCAATTTGTAAATAGATGCCTTAGTTAGTGAATTTGCTGTCTAAGTGAATATTCCTCCTGCCATGTATGATCTGTTTTTAAGCCACAAAGTATATTCTGAATGGGAAGATATGATTGTTCTCTGTGTTTGCAGCTGTAATCTAAATGTGTAACCAACATTGCTTTTGCATTTGGTAACAGGCAGGTGTTATTTGTAGCAACTCTTCCTGTAGGTGACGCTCTTCTTCAAACCACAATTTCCATAATACAGGAAGAAGTTTAAGACCTCACTTTAGTCTTACTCTACAACAAGGTAATTTATCCATTTGCTGCTTCTAGTTTCTATGGCCCAGAGCCATGCCAAACACATGAGTAGTTAAATGTCTTTTGGTAGAGAAAAAAGTTCTTTCTTCTGTCCATGAGTGATATATAATTGCTTTACTTCTGGTCCCTTCTGCTCATGCAATCTTGGCACATCTATTTTGTGAAATTCTGTCCTGATGAGTATTAACCAAAATTGTGGTACACGGAAAGTTACTGCTAAGAAACTTTATATTCTTAATGGGAGATCTGGGAAGTCAATGTTTCAGGATAGTGTCTGTCTTTAGGGAAGAAAGCTGGAATTTTCTGGCCAAAGGTTGACTCTAATGATCAGTAACAAGTTTCTGATATTGTGCAATGTCTCTTACTTTGCTGTAAACTAATCCTTCAAAAATGTTGAGCCAAAGCATTTAATAAAGACATATTTTGTGGCACCATTTAGCACTAGGTAGGGAATCAGTCTCAGGCCCCTGGGACCTTCTTTTATTTATTTAATTTTTCAGGCTCATTTACCTGCTGTACACCCTGAGTTAAGGCACCTGCATGCAGCTAGGTTTCTCCTGGGTGTCACTGGTAGCCAGCTGTTATAAATAAATGTTTTATTTAATTGTTTAAGTGAGCGGGGGAATGACTTAAGCAGAGTTGGTCTCTTGTATTTCACTATGTTTAATGTTTATTTATTTTCTTTGCTTGCCTACTTTGAATGATTTCTGGCTTTGATACATTGCATCTTACATTTTTTTGGTTCACCGGCATAATTACAGTATTTGCATTTTTTTTTTCAAATTTAATGGCTTAACAATGTAACTTCATTCCTCATTTGCCACTTTTAATCAGTAACTGGGTAAGTGAAAAATCAGTGTTGTGGATTATTTTGTTGTCTGTTTTGATGTCTATCTCTTGGCATAAATCCAGAGAAATTTCTTGATTGTATATCCAGGAATATTAGTCTTCTCTATCTCTAATTGTACATCTTATTACAGTATGTATGTTTTTGTCACAGCCTGTTGTTCTTTCCATAAAAAGATAAAATGGAAAGAAAGAAATAGGAAGAGGAGAAAGGGAAGGAAGGGAGGAAGGAAGGGAGAAAGAAAGTTTCTGTTTCAATGTTTATATTCTAACTTGCAATTTTAGCAGTCCTCTGAATTAAAGTCACATGTAACTTGCGGATGCTACTCATCCAGCATTATAGGGAGACCTAGTGTTTTGTTAAATAGGTCTGGCCTTCCTACTTTACTACAGAAAGCTCCCAAGGATCATTTTGGGATGGTTATCAGAATTTATGGTGCCCTGCCTGATTCGTATCCTCTCACTAATGAGGTAGGTTGCATTAAGAGCCTTGAATGGCTACAAGGGTTCTTTTTTCCCCATAAATTCTAATGAGATTATCTGCAGATTATCAACACAAAACTTGAGAGCAGTAATAACTAACTAAAACAAAAGACCCATACAAGATGACATAAACACGTTGGTGGATTGTTTATTGTATGTTGCACACAATGCCACAGGACCATGACCTTGTAGAACGGCTGGGTAATGTGCCAAGGAGCACCAGGGAAACTCTATACCCAGTCCTTGCCTCAGTAACACAGAGCCCAGTGTTATCAGTTGCATCTCATTACTAGCCTGTAAAGACTTTAAGGGTACTATAATTGAAAATGAACTGAAAATGTAATAACAAAGGCTAGCATGACACATGATGCAGGTGAATGGAAAGAAGGGAACTAACATTTCTTGACCCTCTATTTTATGCTAAATAGGATGTTTAGCATAAATCCCCAAACAACCCCGAGAAATTGATATTGTTTGTATTTTCATGTTACAGACGAGTAAACAGGCTTGGAGGGGTTGATGCTGTAAGTGGTGAGCTGGAATTTGAATCCAGATCTGTCCCATTCCAGTGCTCTTTTTCCTGAGCTGTTCTTCCTACCTGCAAGTTCTTATTCCAGCAAAATTTCAAACTATCTTCTAAATGAGCTCTTTGGTAAGGTGGTATGTACAGCCTGCTACATGGCTTCCCTACCTAATCATTCTTCAGAGCGTCACACTCAACTATTTCAGTAAGGTCATCAGTGTTAGAGTCACACTTAACACTAAATGGATTTGATTACTGCCTGTCCTTGCCACCTGACGCTGCCAGAGAAAATGGAAGAACAGCTGCTGGAAAGATTTTCTAATTCCTTTGTATGGTTTGTGACATTATCTAAACTTTAGATTCCAAAAGGATTTGTTGATACTACAGTTTTTTAAAAAATACATCAAGATATACCTGGAAATAAGATAATTCAGTTTTTAGAAAATTATTTTGTTGGTATTATGTAGACTTCTCAAATAATGTATATGAAATTTAATCACAAGTTATGAATACTTGCATGGCAGTCCACAGCATTAAGAGATGGCATTCTATTTGAAAGGCCATGTGCACAGTTGAGCAACTTGATATCAAGTGATCTTATTGGGGAGATTGCATTGTAGACCTTGTGATACTAAAAGCTTTTTTTAAAAAAATATCATGAGCTGCTTAAAAGTAACAACTGATTGGTCTGTGATATATTTATTATAATTTAAAAATGTATTAACTGCTTATCACTCTTTGTGACTTGAAGATTTCTCAACAAAACACTTGAGTAGAAATCACATAACTTAATGTACAAAACAGAAGGCAGTACTAATTAAAATGTAATAAACCCCTTAATGGCAGGGACAACTTACACACATCATGTTCTAAAAAAAAATACTGATTTCTCCAATCTGTAATCATAAAATATTCCAGATGTATGAAGGGTGAGGGTGTGGAGCAATAGTAGAGAGGAGTTATTTCTCATTTTGTTTTATAACTGGAGAAACTGAAATACAGAAGTGATCTGTTGAGGTCATAGTGTTCTTGGATGCACAACACACTTTTAGCTGCACTGCACCTTCTCTTGAGCAGAACACTCACACTTTATAGATTCAGCTCAAGGAAATGGTGCCTTCTTCTTTGTTTCCAATATGCTTTCATCTGAAAGCTGCAACAGCCATGCAGCCCTCTCTTCTTGCTCCCTAACACCTTCTTTTATGCTGGTCTTTGGTTCAGAATGGCACAGCATTCCTCTTTTTTGTCTTCAGTAAATGAGATAAGATTATGAGAAGGGAGCCACCTTAATGTAGCTGCCATCAAAGGAACTGGATGCCAGTTAATTGATAAGCTTCTTCCATTGTTACACTATCCACACTTCTCTCAATGTAGAAATCAAACAAATTAGTCAGAACAAGGACACAGAACTCAGACTCTCTGGAAAATAGCCTCTCTCTTATACTGTAGTAAATCACTAAGTTGCAATTGCTTTAAACACAAAAAAAGAAACAAAGAAAAGAAAAGCAGCTTACATCCTAAAGGGAAATTAATTTACAATCCCGTTTTTCTAATTATAGTCCTTTCAGTTCTTTTTTCCCCTTTGAGAAGTCTTCTGTATGAGCCTGCCTTTTGGCTCCACAGTCTGCACAACCCAGAGAAAACCCTCTGATTATAGAAACTTCCATGTGGTGAGATTCTAGGTCCCCCTTTCCCCTACCCACCCCACCTCCTACACAAATAGTTTCACCATCTGTCTATAATGCTGCCTGAAATTCCATCATTAAATATATTCCTTCAGATTAAATATATACCCACTTATTTTAAAAATAATAATCACGTCATTGAACATTCATATAAGCCTAACACAACGATTTACATTACTTTAAATTTCTCTGATATTTTCAGTGCTTCTGTAAATCTTTTTAATCATACAAACAACATGTGAATTTATGTTTAGTCTGGCTGTTCATTTGATGTTAATATATCCATATACCAACACAAGGTATATATTTATAATGTTATTTTTGTAAGTAATGTAGACTACTTTGAGAATTTATAAAGAGCAAGGAATTTGAATGTTTTTAAGTTTGCCTTTATAAATATTTCTGCCTTAAATATTATTTTACACACTGGTTTGTTATACTCTTTAAAAATTATTTCTTAAATAACCTTAAATTTCCCAAAGTAGAAACCTGAGTCAAAGAATGGCAATATTTTAATATCTCATTTCATATTTCTAATATGGTTAAAACTATTCCACTGAATGATTGTATCAACTGGCAATGCTACCAGCAACAAATGAGTACCAGTTTCTTTACACTGTTGGTTGATTACTATCATTGTTAAATTTAAAAACATATGTATAGCATTTACATGCATAGCTAGAACTCATAGTTGTTGGTTTTATACATTTTTAATTAGACAAGGTAATGATTTTTCAACCGTTGTTTTATTATAGACCTTTTATCTGGAAGGCCCAGAGTTTGGGCATTGTCTTACAGCTCTGCATTATGGTTGAAATCATATGCGCATGCACACACACACACACACACACACACACACACTTGTACTCCATCTTATTTGCTCCCTTTTTCTGGAGAATCTTGACTAATACAGGGGCTATTATTAACAAGGTTTCCATGAATGTTCTGTATGTCTCCTGATGAGTACGAGGGAATTACTGGAGTTACTAGGGTAAAATGAACACCTTTTTTCTTTATGAAGTGCTGTCAAACTGTTTTTGTGTCCATTTACATTCCCACCAGCACAGCTGAGTTCCCATTAAGACTAATGCTCATCAACACATGGCCTTGGCTATTTCTAAATTTTTGTCAATCTGATAGATTGCATTTGCATTTTCTTAATCACTAATGAGGTTGAGCATGTTTTCATATGTTTATAGGCCATTTGAGTTTCTTCTTTTGTGAAAGGTCTGGTCAAGCGTCTTGTGCATCTATCTACTATTTTGTCATTTCCCACTGATTTGTAGCAGCTCTTACTACTCTAGATTTTAGATCTTAACATATACTACAAATATTTTCTACTAATTAGTAACTTGTCTTTGCATTTTTTTATGTTATCTTTTGATGATCTGAAACTTATCTAAAATTTTAAATTTTAATTTAGTTTAAATTTTCAAACTTTTCACCCGTTTGTCTTTTTGTACTTTGTTTAAGAAATCCTTCTGTACTCTGTTGCCATGAGGATATTTTCCTATATTATCTTTTAAAGACTTTGGTTTTGCCTCTTACTTTCAGATCTTTGATTCTCCCAGAATTTTGTTTATAGTGTGAGGTAGAGACTCAGTATAATTTTTTCCCATACAGATATCTTTATTCAGTACCATTTATTGAAAAATTCATCATTTTTCTGTCATCTGCAATACCACTTCTGTCATATATCTAGTATCTATACATGCCAGTGTCTATTTCTGGGCTCTAATTCTGTTCCATGGATCTATTTGTCTATCCAGCACTAATACTATACTATCTTCAGAACTGTAGCTTTATTAGTGTCTTGGAAGCTAATAGGCAAACCCCCCAAACTCATTCATCCTCTTCAAGAGTGTTTTGGCTACTTTTGGTCCTTTGTTCTTCCATATACATTTTAGAATATGATGGTCTTGACTTTTTAAACAAAATCTTTCAGAGATTTGATTAAGAGTTCACTGATTCTATATATCAAATTGGGGACAACAGATAACTTTATAATATAGGATCTTCTGGTTCTACTGTTTCTTAAAAGTTTTATATATTTTGTTAGATTAATACAGAGGTATTTTCCATTAAAAAATACATGTGGATGGAACTGATATATATACATAGAGAAAGAGGGAGAGAGAGAGAGAAAAAGAAAGAGAGAAAGAGTATGTGTGTTATTTGCTAACTCTAGCGGCAATACAGAAATGAAATAGAGTTTTCTGTTGAGTTGGTATCTGGTAACTTTTGTTACATTTACATGCCTTTAAAAAATTTATTGGTAGTTCATTTTGAATTTTTTTTACATATTAACAGTATTAATTGAAAGCAATGATAGTATTATCCCTCTTTCAATTCTTATTCTTTTTATATGTTTTTCTTGATTTTCTTCAGTGACTAGTATATACAGTGTAATGTTAAATAGAAATGGGAATCCTTGTTTTGTTCCTAATCTTAGATAAAATTATTTGAATAAGTAACCACAAGATATAATATTTTCTTTAGTTTTATTTATTTTAAAATTAGACTGAGGAAGCTCCTTCTATTCCTAGTTAACTAGATGTTTTTATTATAAATGAATGTTAAATTTTATCAAACACCTTTTCTGCATTCATTGAGATGATCATATAAATTTCTCCTTTAACATGTTAATGTGAATAACATTAACTAATTTTTCAGTATAAACCAATCCCAAATTATTAGGATAAATCTAATTTGATCAGAATATATTATCTCATACCCATTGCTGGGTATGTTTTTGGTAATATTTTATTACTGGCATATACTTTGAAGCTTATCCTTTATTTTTTTTAAACACAGTAAACATTTTAATTTATAGCTGGTATGTGAAATACATAAAGACATATTCCTTGTAGCTCTTGCTTCTGCTGTTTATCGCTCATGGTGCTTTTTGTTCACTTGTATATTTTGTTGTTTTTTCTTGTGAGTTGTTCATTTTACTTAGAGTTTCATTTCTTTGAAGTCTTTGAAGTTGAGATGATGATGGGATGCTATAGATTAAATCTGCATTTGTTTCTGACCAGCCATATGAAAGCACTACAAGTCTGGGATACTCTAATTTAAATTCTTAACTTGCGGTTTTTGGTAACACGGTTTCTGTGAATTTGTGCTACAAATTTGTATGAGGACCATCTTTGATTCCAAATTTTCAGCAGCTATTTTTACCTCTTGTACTCTTTGCTAAAGGTCAAGGATATTTTCTTTTTAGACCTCAGGGACAGGAAAGAGACAGGTTTATTTCCAGGTCATGCTTACTGACTGTTTAGAACTTTGATGCCTCAGCTCTTTTGAAGTAGGAGATTAGCTATTAAATTACTACCTTTTGAAAGCCCTTGTCTTTGTTTCCTGCTCTGTGGGCTCTGTAGATTCAGGATAACCAAGGCGCAAATTTACACAAGTTAGCAAATAGACTCAGAAAGAAAACTGGCTAAAATTCTACACTTCTCTAAGTTCCCTTCGTCTTTTAGTCCCTGATCTGAGACTTCCTTACTTTCTTATGCAGATAGTCCCCAACTTACAATGATTTGCTTATAATTTTTTGACTTTATAGTGGTGCAAAGGTGATGTGCATTCATTAGAAACCATTTGAGTAGCCACACAACCATTCTGTTTTCCATATTCAGTACATTAGTTAATAAATTACATAAAATATTCAATACTTTATTATAATAGGCTTTGTCTTAGATGATTTTGCTCAACTGTAGGCTAATGTAGTTGTTTTAGCACCTACCTGTTTAAGGTAGGCTAGGGTAAGCCATGATGTTTGGTAGGTTAGGTGTATTAAATGCATTTTTGACTTACAATATTTTCAACTTGCAATGGGTGTGTCAGGAAATAACCCCATTATAAGAAGCATCTGTAGTTCATTGATGCTTTTAAGATTTCTTGAACACATAATCTAGAATTCTTTTCTTAAAGAAGGACAAACTAGGTGTCTAGTCTTCCATATTATGTGAAATTACTATATTAAATATTTGTATCCCCTGTCCTGTAGTCTCTCTGGTATCTTAATTTTGCTATTATTGTTTATAAATATGCTCTTCCAATGCAAATATCCTTGGGAGAGACAACACCTTAACTGTAAACATACTGGTTTGAAACAGTTTTTGAAATGTATTCCTCTGACAATTGTGACTAGAGCTCTGAAACACTGGGAGAATATATATATTTGTGATAAAAATAGATAAGAGAAGTGATTTTGAAGAATGAAATATTATTGAAGAAAAATAGGCTGGAATGGTATATTATCTCTGGGCAACACGTGACTGGGAGACATAGGGAAGTATCAGAATGGATGAAAGATATACTTAAAACCCCCAAAGATAGGAAGGAACTAAAATAAATTTCTCTTGCCTCACAGTTTTGCCTAGGTTTAGTTATATAAGCATGATTAGAATAACTTACAACAGAATTCCTGTGAAATTAAAAACTCTAACTCAGAAGGCAAGTTTATCTAAACTCAAGGTTCATTTCAAATATTTTGGTTTATTTCATACACAACCTTGGTAAAATAAATGAGAAAACATATACTTTAAGAAAAAAAATACTGAATACAGAGATAGTTTTTACTTCTTCCTTCCAATCTTTATTCTTCCAACTGCCATCTGTTTTTTTGTCTTATTGCAATGCCTAGGACCTTCATTATACTGTTGAGTACAAGTTGTAAGGGTGCGCCTTGTTAAACCAATCTTACATTTTTGTGATATACTCTTTTTTGTCACTGTATATTATTACTGTTATATATTGCTGGAATCAATGCCTTAATTTTTCAAAGATTTTTATGTCTATGTTCATGGAAAGTATTGGTAGGCTAATTTTTTTTAAATATAATTTCTTTGTTAGGTTTTAGGATCAGAATTTTGGTGGCCTCACCAACAAATAGGAAAGTGTTCCCTTCTGTTTTTTATAAGAGTTTGTGTAAGATTTGTGTTATTTCTTCAGTGAATATTTGATAGAATTCCTCAGTGAAACCATCTGAATCTAGACTTACACTGTGGAATTTTTTGAAATTTAATTTAATTTAAAAAATGGATACATGACTATTAATATTTTTGTTTAATCTGCAATGATTTTGGTAAATTGCATTTTTCAAAGAACTTATCCATATTATTTAAGTTGTCATATTTTTAGTATAAAATTTTAATAATGGTATCTTATTATCCTTTTCAAGCCTGTAGAATTTATAGTGGTAACCTATCTTTTTATTTCTGATACTGGTGATTTATGTTCTATCCTCTTTTTTAAAGACACATTTATTCAGTGTCATGATCACACTGTTACATTTAGCAATCAACAGCATGGATGCAAAAAACAAATCTACATTAAAACACTTTGTTGGAATGCTATAAACTTTCCACAGAAGAAAAACCAAAATAACCTGTTATTACAATTAGTCACAAATACAGTCCTCGAGTTTTTTGCCTATACACATGAGTATTTATCTAAAACATGTCTTCTTTGTAGCAGCTAGGCCCTACCACCAATATGCTTGGTTGAGTTCACAAATCTATTGTAGCCTGTAGCTTCCATGTCCCTTCTCTGGCTCTCTTCTCCTGCTAAGCTTTGTTTCCTGGTAGTAACTGAAATCTTCTACACCTCCATGGCTACTGCTGCTACTGAGATTGCCATAGCCACTTTAGTTTTGTGGTTTGGCAAAGTATTGGCCTGCAACACCATAGGGGCCAGTGCTTCTGCTTCCAAAGTTTCCTCCCTTCATGGGTCCAAAATTTGAAGATTAATTGTTGTAATTGCCAAAATTATTGTTGCTGGAAGGAAGACGGTGGCATGACCTGCTTATCTGGTGCAGAAAGAAAGAGCTTATGGAATGCCATACTCTGTGCTCAAGGGAGAAATGCCACTTGGAAGCACAAGAATGTGACCAGACTTGCTAGCTCCTATCTATGACCCATCTAGCTTGTTTAATGAATAAATCTAGAATAGAATTTGTTCTATATGCCTCAAAAGAAATGCCAAATCACCCTAGCTCACCAGCCTGACCACCATTCCCTTATCTCCCCAAACACCCTTACCACATTCTTGCTTTGCATTGTGTGCCAGTAAATGGTATGGGTCTCCAGAGCTCGGGGCCTTCGCAGCCTCCATACTCGCGTTGGCCTCCTGGTCCCTGACACATTGTAGCTTCCACCACCTTCAAAATTCCTTCCATCACCAAATCCATTATAGCCATCCCCCACTGCCACCATATCCACCACCACCACAGCTGCCACCATGACCACTGAAGTTTCCTCCACAACCAAAATTGTCATTTCCACCAAAACACCTCCATAACCACCACCAAAGTTCCCAGAACCACTTCAATCTCTTTGGCTGGGTGAAGCACTAGCCATCTCTTGTTTTGGGGCTTTCCTAACTTCACAGTTGTGGCCATTCACAGGATGGTATTTCTGAATGACAATTTTATCCATGGAGTCATGGTCATCAAAGGTTACAATGGCAAAGCTCCTTTTCTTACCACTGCCTCAATCAGTCATGATTTCAGTCACTTCAATTTTTCCATACTGTTCAAAATAATCTCTCAGGTGATATTCTTCAGTGTCTTCAGTAATGCCAGCAACAAATACTTTTTCCACAGTTGAGTGGGCACTTGGTCTTTGAGAACGTTCTCTTGAGACACCCCTCTTTTGTTCCACAGCTCTCCCATTAACCTTGTGTAGCCTTGCATTCACGGCTGCATCCATCTCTTCCACAGTGGCATAGGTGACAAACCCAAAGACTCTGGAGCACTTGGTGTTGGGATCTCTCATGACCACATAGCCTGTGAGCATTCCCCATTGCTCAGAATGGCTCCTCAGTGTCTTGTAAGTCATATCAAAGCTCAACCCTCCAGTGAAGAGCTGCTGCAGCTCTTTAGGAGACTCATTTAGACATGACGGCAGCAATGGGAAGAGAGATTTCAGTGACTCTTCCGTGGTGGTGACCACAGGCAGAAAGAAGTAAGCTAACGAATGTATTCTTATGTTATATTCTTAATCCATTTTAGGATTTATCAATTTTGTTGATAACTTCAGATAGCCAACTTTTGGATTTCTTTCTTTCTTTGATTTTATTTTGAGACAAAGTCTCACTTCGTCACCCATGCTGGTGTGCAGTGGTGCGATCTCTGCTCACTGCAACCTCTGCCTCCTGAGTTCAAGTGATTTTCCTGTCTTAGCCTCCTGAGTAGCTGGGATTATAGGTGCCTCCACCAGCCCAGCTAATTTTTGTATTTTTTTAGTAGAGATGGGGTTTCACTACGTTGGCCAGGCTGGTCTCAAACTCCTGATCTCAAGTGATCCACCCACCTTGGCCTTCCAAAGTGCTAGGGTTACAAGCATGAACCACCGCACCCGGCCAACTTTTGGATTTCTTAATATTTTTTATTGTTTTTCTGTTTTTAAGTCTTCTTCAAAGTTTTGGACTGAATATATATTCTTCCTATCATGCATAAAATATATCAGTATTGTGTTAGTCCATTCTTGTACTGCTATAAATAAATACCTGAGACTAGATAATTTAAAGAAAAGAGGTTCAATTGGCTCATGGTTGCACAGGCTGTACAGGAAGTACAGCAGCTTCTAGGAAGGCATCAGGAAATTTACAATCGTGGCAGAAGGCAAGGGGGAATCAGCACTTCACATGGCCATAGCAGGAGGAACAGTGAGAGTGGGGGAGGTGCTACGTACTTTTAAACAAGCAGATCTTGCAATATCTCACTCTCGCTATGACAACACCAAGGGAGATGGTGTTAAATAAACCATGAGAAACCACCTCCATGATCCAATCACCTCCCACGAGACCCCACCTCCAACAATAGAAATTACAATTTGACATGAGATTTGAGTTGGGACACAGATCCAAACCATGTAAGTAATGTAAGTACCTAAGAGGATCTCACCTCTCATGTTCAGTTTTATGGAAGTAGGTAGACTTAGATAAAATTCTCTGGAGGCAGAATCTGAGACAGGGATTTGGGTACATGTGGTTTATTGAGGGACTCCTTGGAAAAAACCTGTAAGTGAGGGAGAGCAGCAGGATAGAGAAGAGAAAAGAGCTGCCAAGCAAGGATCTGGTCTTAGGTAAAGTCTAATCCTGGCCCAATCCACAGAAAGGAGGGCTCTGAAATATAAACAGCACAACAGAGTTGTTATCTCAGGTGGCAAGAGCTGGACTTTTATGCCATCATGTCAGTTGGCCACTGTTGTGGGTCATCTATGGAGAGAGCATAACTTCCCTAGTAAGTTGGCTCCCATCAGTTGATGGCAATTCTCTGGAGAAGAGGGCTAGCTATAAGCTATAACCAGCCACCACTCACAGGACCTTGGGGATAGGAGCTTTAACCAAGAAAACTGGATCTTGGGCAGGGCACCATAGTATCAACCACAACTCTGCTAGTAAACATAGAGTCCTAGGCAAATAAAATAGAATTTGCAGGTGGGGGAAGTATTTTGAATATTTAATATAATGCCTTGTAGCTAATACAATATTTTTATAGTGTTTGAAGAACTATTCCAATAATAATCCTTGTTCAGGGAAATAATACCCTCACAGATGAATAAGACTTGATGTAAGGAAAAAATAGAATACAAAGTTGGTATATTTGTTAGGGTTGACTATACTGTTATAAATTTGAGACTCCAAACCTGTAATGGCTCTAAAGTTTATTTCTCTCTCAACAGTCCAGGTTGATGTAGGAATGGAGAAACTAGAGGGAAGGGCCCTCCTTTACACAATCATTCAGGCACTTGAGCTGACTACAGCTCTGTAATCTTCAAGACATGATTTCTCATGAGTATTGTCATCCAGCTGACTGGGTGTGTTAATTATCTGCTGCTGCATAACAAACTTAGCAGCTTAAAACAACAATTAATATTTATTATCTCTTTGTTATTGTGGGTCAGAAATTTGGAAGTGGCTTAGCTGAATGGTTCTAGTTCAAGGTCATTCATGAGTTTGCCATCAGATGTGTATTGTGGGTACAGTCATAAGAAGGCTTGACTAGGGCTGAAGTATCTGCTTCCAATGTGGCTTTCTTAGTCCTGGTTATAGGCAGCTGGCTTCGGTTTCTTGCCACTCAGACCTCTTTATAGAGGTTGTTGGAATGTCCTCATGACATAGTAGCTGACTTTCCTCAGAAAAGTAATCTAAGAGAACATGAAAGCCTCAATGTCTTTTATGACCTTGACTTGGAAATCACATTCCATCATTTCTACACTATCTTGTTTGTTACACAGGTCTGCTATATTCAGTGGAGGAGGGCATTACACAGGGACATAAACACCGTGAGCCAAGAATCATTGAGAGCCATCTTGGAGGTGGGCTATCATCTTAGAGGAGCAAGTATGGGAGGTTTTTAAGGACAAATCCTATTTGCATTCCACTGGAGTACACTTACTCACATGGCTACATTTAATAGCAGGAGAAGCAAGGACATATAGTATAGTTGGTTAACCATGTGTCTTTTATTACAGTGGAAGGCGGAGGGAAGTATTTAAATGCACATCTGGCAGCTTCTGCTACAATTGGGAAAATGAAACAGGAAGAAAAAATCTTCAAGAGATGAATAACTAAAACAACAACAACAAAAGTTGACATTAGTGAGCAAATTTCTTTGTGTACCCAAACCTACATAATGCTTAAATTTTTTTTCTGATTTCATAAAATTGTTCTTGTCTGTAGACTCTCACAGGCAAAGGCTCTTAAATTCCAATAGACTGTTTTTAAAAATCCAACATCTTAGTTATGGCTTTAACAAATGTTTTCAATTTATTTTGAGTAATTGACTTTTTGAAAATAGTTCAAAAAAAATACTAATGTTCATTAGTGAAATCCAAGACACATGTACAACAGGGAAAATATAATTTGTCTACACACTTGCTGCCTGGAAAACTGGTAACTAAGGTACAAAATATTCTACCCCTTCTTTGAGAATCTCCCTTGCGGAAACGTTTCCTATGCACTGACTTAAGTCAGAGACCAAATAATTCTCATTGCATTTCATATTAAAACAGTAAAATCTCAGACAGAAGATTAAATATTGAACCAAAAGATTTTTCAGTTAGTTTTGCTTAATGAGGAATAGATAATCTCAGTTGTAACAAGAACCTCAGGTGAAAAATATTTTTCTTCCTAATTTGTCCCAAACATTCTGTTTTGGCTTTGAGTTATATTCTGCATCAATGAACTGGAATTCAGAATGTTACTGATTTTTCCTAAACATTTAACAACTCAGAACTAGTTTTTCCCACATTTCCACTGAGGATAGTGTATATTCATTCTTTTTAAAGTAAGTTTGCTTGACTATATTTGATTGGAATGACAAAAGTAGCACATTGTAAAAAATTCTGTATCCTCTGACTTGCTGCATGCTGCATTGTTATTATAACAATTTAAGAAGGCAATAGCCTCATTTCAGGGTCTATCGGTTCTTTATAATGGAGAAATGTATAAATCAGACGGCAAAATTCTTGTCAATGACTATGACCCCTCTGTGACATCTTGATTCATGATAAAAAACCAAATATACATTACACATTTTCTATAGAATTTAGTAATGTTTACCCCCAAAACAAAGAGCAGCTGTGTGGGAGTAGAATGTACACAGGATATCAAGTTGGGAATCTTGACTTTATCATTTTTAGCTTTATCATATCATTTGTTATATGGGCAAGCCATATCATTTCTTATATGGGCAAGTCATCTAGTCCGTCTATTTGAGTTCCAGTTTCCTGATATAAAAATGAATGCTAATAACTTTCTAAGACTTTGTATGGATTAAAGGAGAGAATAAATGCAAAAGCACTTAGCCAACATTTATATGGTACATAAAGGTTTTGTTTATTGGTCCTTTAATCCTGTTAATCTAAAAACAGAATTTCATAGATGGGAAAATTCAGAGAAGTCAAGTAACCTGCTTAAGATCATATATCCAAGAAATTTTCTAGTGCACTTATCACTACACTGTGCTCACATCAAAGTCTCTTGAGGGGACATATGAACCAATTAATTGCAAGAGGACGTGTATAGAACCTAACTGGTTGGTTATACGTGTGCAGTGGGAGTTGGGGGTACTACAATGTGGAGTATTTTAGCACCCCGAGGAAAAGCTTAGTCCAAATTTGTTATATATGAGAAATTTGCTCAGTCCTGAAAGAAGGCATATTTCCCAATATTCCCTTTAGATTCAGCCAATGAGGAAAATGAAAAAGGACAAAACTTTCAGAAGGCAGATCCAGGGGCTACAGAAACCAATGAGAAAAAGGAACTTCTCAAAATTAGAATTAATCAGGTAACATTCCTCAAACACAGGTAGGAAGCCCCTCAAAAGTTGTTCCCAACAAGACTGCAGAATTCTATAGACATGTATTTGCTGTGTGTTCTCCATTTTCCCCAAGGAGAATACTACAATTATCTTGTTCCTGTATCAGCCATTATGTATGAGGTGAGAGAAGGCAGAAAATCTGTTTTTTAAATTTCATGGTAGGATCTAGAGAAGGAGATCATGATTTGAACCTACCATACCTCACCCAGATGTCACAGATTATGACGTCATGCTATGCTTGCATAGGACTTTGGGGCTTTCTCCCTTAAGGAGTGGGTGGGTATATTTAGCATCTCAGAAATAGAGCAAATCAAACATTTGGTGACCAAAAGGCATGTAGCTATTAGAGCTGTTCTAAATATTCTAGTTCTTCTTTCAGGGATATGATGGGACTGTACTTTCCTGCCCCTTGAAGTTAGACATAGACAGGTAATTTTCTTTCGCTAATGAAATGTGAGTGGAAATATGGGTTAATTTCAGGCAAAATTCATTTATTCACATGGTTCTCTTCTCTCCTACTGTGGTGATCACAGAAACACATGTATAGATGGAACCTCTTTCAGCCCGGGTCCTTGAGTCACTAAAATGAACACGAGACCTCCTTGCTGACCTGGGTTCTGCATGTAGAGTCAGCAAGAAATAAATATTTATTATGATCAAGTCTCTGTGATATGAAAATTGTTTGTTACTACAGTAAAAGGCAGTAGACTTTTATTAATACAAGCACACATTTTATTAATTCATCATTTCCTTCACAAAGACAAGTAGGATCAATGTCAATCAACTTGAGATAAACCATTGTTGGTTTTTGTTGTTGTTTGTTTAACTAACCTAATACATTGTATTTCTCAGTACTAGGTGAAACCGTTGGCCAAAAATTTGATAAAGTCAACTATCTCACCTCTAATGATCTAAGCTTGGCTATTTTATTACAGAGAGGCAATTACTGGGTGAAATTTGTCAGATTAGATGACAGTGTATGTTTGTGTGTGTGTGTATATTATTCTGATTTTTTTTTTTAAATCTCTTTGTACTTTTTAAAATGAGTTATGTTTATTTGTGCTTTTGGTTTCAAAAGAACAACATAGCTTCTCAAATAGGGATAAAATCAATTAACAAGAGACTAAAGGAACTATGGGAGGAGGAGGCTCTTTTCTTCTTGCAGAATGTGACTTAAAGCAGAACTCAGCAGCCCAGCACCATTGAATTGGCAAGAGTTTTCATAAAGCAGTCAAGGGTTGGTTCAGCAGAAAAGGTGCTTCAAGGAGGCCAAAGTAACTCCTCTGTGGCAGCAAAGAAGAGTAAAAGACAGAGGAGAGGAAAACACCGAAATTATGAGGGCCTCAATGAAAGTTCACCCCATCCTTTATCAAAAAAAAGATGACTGCCTAGCTTTTAATTTGTGGGTTTCAGGGTAACCAGGAGAGGTTCTGGAATCTTTTTTTGTTGTTTTTGATTTTTGAGATAGGGTCTGGCTCTGTCACTCAGGCTGAAGTGCAGTGGCACAATCTTGGTTCACTACAGCCTTGACCTCCTGGGCTCAAGCGATCTTCCCACCTCAGCCTCTCAAGTAGCCGGAACTACAGGCACATGCCACCACACCTGGCTAATTTTTGTATCTTTTCATAGAGACAGAGTTTCACCATGTTGCCCAAGCTGGTCTCAAACTTCTGGGCTCAAGTGATCTGCCCTCCTCAGCTTCCCAAAGTTCTAGGATTACAGGCATGAGCCACTGTGTACAGCCCAGTTCTGGAATCATTTTAAAAACCCCTCCAGATTCTTAAAGTAGACCCAGGAGTAAACAGAAGGCGTGCTGGGAAGGCAGGGGTGGAGTTACATGAAGCTCATAAGGCAAAAGCTTTAGGACCCCTCACTTGCACAGGCCCTTTCTAAGGTCCTATGAGGGCACATAGCAATTTTGTATTTGTAATTTTTTTAAAGGAGTGCCCCCTAAATTATATGAGCTTCAGGTCCATGCAATCTGTATCTGCCTCTGTATGGAGGTGGTAAGCTGGCATTGAAAGCCGTTACACAGCTTCAGACACTGGGAGTCACGTAGAGGACACTCCATATTAGGAAATTAATCCTTCCCTGGGGAAAGGGAGCTTGAGCACAGGACCAGCTACACAATTGCCGGGCTTGGTACAAAACAAAAATGTGGGGGCTGTGGGGCTCTTTGTTCAGGAAGCAGGAAACATGTATTGTTAAAGGAACTAACATATAAATCTTTTTCCTTTCTTCCACTTTCTCTCTCTCAATCTGTCGTGGTATTTTAAATTTGCCATTTAATGTTATGCTCCTGCAGGCTTGGTGTGAATGGAGATCTTCTCAAGCAGCCAGGGGGCCCTGCCCCAACATCATACACCAACTACTGGGTTCCCCCTCCCACCAACCACTAAACCAATGCTTTGCCCACAGTCAGGGTGAGAAATTTAAGTCAAGCATTTCTTCTTCTCACTGGCCTGCTGCCACAACCCACAATGGTCAGGAGAATCTCTAGATGTAACAGATACCTGGATGAGGGGTAGGCTAGAGGCTCATTCAGCCAAGTTCTTCCCTAATATACTGTGGCACTGTCAGTACAGGATGGAGATGGCACTACCCATGCCCAACTGTTCCCAACCCTCCTCATACCTGCACCCAGGGGGTGATGGGTGATAGCTGTCACTGGGTGGGGGACAGTAAGAAGGAGGTTAGGTGGGTCTCTGGGCATCAGGGAATAGGGGAGTGGGCAGTGGAAAAGCTGTTTGGGAAGGTGGTGGGAGGCAGGACCGTGCAAGCCCAGGCTCCAAGCTCCAGATACATGCTCCATTGTCTTATCAGACTTCACTTACCAAACACAAATTTGAAGATAAAATATTAAGAACTTTAAGATGGTGACAACAGAACATTAAACCCCAAGTACGAAGCCCCCTTCTGAGCATGAGGCCTTATGAGACTGCACCCATGAAGGTAGCCTTGCTTGACAGCTTAATATGCCAGCCAGAGTTGATGTTGATATCTATTGTTACATATCAGTTGCTACAACCCTGTTCCAGGAGGACTTGATTGCATCTATAACAGAGTATTTAAAGATGAAAAGGATTTCTTTTTCTCCAATTCTACCTTTCAACATGAAATCTGTGGAATATTCCCCTTCCTGCCTCTAACAACTTCTAGAACTTCTAGGAAAATTAGATTCCTAACTTTCAGATTCCCTAACTCCTCATTTTGGCTATTAAAACTCATTATAATTAAAGACTTTAATCTCATCCTCAACTTAAATCTCATTTCCCCTCCTCCTAAGGTAGAACAGACCTGGGACCCTGATTATTAGATAATCTGTTTCTTCGACATCTTTCCTTTTTACCTTTTCCAAAGCTGAACTCTCCAGCATCAGGTAGAAGGGCAAAAGACTAGGACAAGGATATCTTCCACACTTGGTGGACTGTCACTTCTCTCTGGCTAACACTGTGGGTCTAAGGATGCCCTTTGTTTGACAGTCCCCAAATTCTGCCTTCCTTGTGGGGCACATGTATGAGTTCTTCAGAGGCAAAGCCTGCCTACTTCAAGAAGGTCCAATGCAGAAGATGCTACCCCAGCTCCACCTCTTCCACAGCCACCACCCATCCACTCAGTGGTACATCCCATATTCTGTTATTACTGGGTTTACTACTGGGCTCTCCTGCTCCTCCCCCTGCTCACTTGGCTTTCAGTGGAAGGTGAATGAAGGCTCCCTCTTCTCCCTCAAGGGAGAATGAACCATGTTATGGCTTGAATGTTCCCCCTCCCCCAAAGTTCGAGTGTTTTACACTTAATCCTAAATATAACAGTGTTGAGAGGTGGGACTTTTAAGAGGTGATTAGGTAATGAGGGCTCTGCTTTCATGAATGGATTAATGCTGCTATCTCAGAGTGGGTTTCTGATAAAAGGATGAATTTGGTTCCCTTCCTCTCTTGCTCTCTCACCCTCTCTTGCCCTTCTGCCTCCTGCCATGGGATGACACAGCAAGAAGGCCCTTGCAAGATGCCAGTATTTTGATATTGGACTTCCTAGCCTTCAGAACTATGAGAAATAAAATTTTTTAATAAATTATCTAATCTCTGTCATCCTGTTATAGCAACACAAAATGGACAAACCACAAAAGCCTGATATTCTTCCTTTTACTAGTATCATCCTACTAGGACAAGGTAGAATGAGTGGATGAGGTAATTATTGGGGAGGATCATCGCCCCTGTCTGAACACTTGGTTCAGCCTGTTTTAGGAATCTTGGAAAAGATGTTGTATTAGTCAGTGTTCTCTAGAGAGAAATTCTGAGAACTCAGAAAGAGATGCAAGATTGCCATCTCTTTCTAGCCAAGGTTCAGGACAGGATTGAGATACTGAAAGTTGCCTTGAATGGGGGCATTATGGCCCAAATCAGTGCAAATAGCCCCAAGCCAGACCACTAAGTCCAAGTGGTCGGGCAGAGAGAAGAGGTTAATGTGGGAGTCTGAATCATTGGGGAAAAGAGAAGAGTTGGTGACTGAGGGGACCAAGGAGGCTGCAGAGGAGGATGAATGCCTTTTCCTGTAAGGGTTTTTCTGTGGCCCTTTGATCATTATGTGAGAAAGCTAAATGAATTAAAATCAGACAATCTGAAAATCTGACACGAAATGACATTGGTACACTCAGGAGGGTAAGAAAAAAATACACTCATTACCCCTTTCAGATTATGCCAATAAACTGGGCATTTTTGGTTTAAGTCAATGCAGGATGATGTATGGTCTTCAGTCCCATTTTTTGTTGCCTGTAACAGAATACCTGAAACAGGGTAATTTATAAAAATACGTTAATTTCTTATAAGTCTGGAGGTTGAGAAATCCCAGGTTGAAAGGTCATATTCAGTGAGAGCCTTCTTGCTGGTGGAAAATCTCTGAAGGCTCCTAAGGTGAAGGAGGTTATCACCTGGTGAGGGAGCTGAGTGTGCTAACATGCTACCTCAGATTTTTTTCTCTTCTTATAAAGCCACCGGTTCCCGTTTCACATAACATATTAATCCATGAATACATTAAGCCATTTATGAGGGCAGAGCTTTCATGATCCAATCACTTCTTAAGGGCACCACCCCACCTCTCTCTCTCTCTCTCTTTTTTTTTTTTTTTTTTTTTTGAGACAGAGTCTTGCTCTGTCACCAGGCTGGAGTGCAGTGGCATAATCTCGGCTCACTGCAACCTCCGCCTCCCAGGTTCAAGTGATTCTCCTGCCTCAGCCTCCAGAGTAGCTGGGACTACAGATGCATGCCACCACACCTGGCTAATTTTTTGTATCTTAGTAGAGATGGGTTTCACCATGGTGTCCAGGATGGTCTCAATCTCCTGACCTGGTGATCCACCCGCCTCAACCTCCCAAAGTGCTGGGATTATAGGCATGAGCTACTGCACTTGGCCCCCACCCTACCTCTTAATACTATGTAAAACAATAAAGGTGGCATATAATTGTGGAAAGCTTTATCCATTTATAAAAAATATTTGCTGAGTTTCTCCAGTAGACCAGACCTGTTGTGTATGTTGGGGATATAGCAGTGACCATGACAAACAGAGTCTTGATATCTTGAAGCTCACCTTCCTCTTCTGATACAGCTCTCTTTTGAAATATGATCATCTATACATTTAATGTGATTATCAAGACCATAAGTATTTGAGTTGGGGGGATATGCCTTATTGTTCTCAGTATTCCTAGCACCTAATACCCTGAATTACACAAAGAAAGTACTAAAAATATTTGTTGATGGGCCAGGCACGATGGCTCATGCCTGTGATCTCAGCACTTTGGGTGGCTGGGGCAGGTGGATCACTTGAGGCCAGGAGTTTGAGACCAGCCTGGCCAACATCGTAAAACCCCGTCTCTACTAATAATACAAAAACTTAGCTGGGCGTGGTGGCACACACCTGTAATGCCAGCTACTTGGGAGGCTGAGGCATGAGAATTGCTTGAACTTGAAAGGCAGAGGTTGCAGTGAGCTGAGATTATGCCACTGCATTCCAGCCTGGGCAACAGACAAGACTGTCTCAAAAAAAAAAAATTGTTGATGGAATAAATGAATTCATTTGCGGTAAGAATAATATTACTCATGAAATTCATCCAAAATGCACATGTTGTTAATTTAGTATGACTAAAACTTCATGAAACCAAAATTCTTCTCATATATTCTGAAATGTAGCATGAGAAAAGTGTTTTGATTAATGAAATTATGTAGAAAAATATACCTAAAAAGGATATATTCAGAGATTAGTCAGGAGTTATTTTCATTTTCTTCCATTATGGCTATTTCTTTGTGCCAAAAAATTGCTGTTAGAAGTTGTTCTTAAAAATAGAATCTTTAAGTGGTAGATTAAATCCAGCTGGCTTCAAATGGCACAGGGTGGTGGTGTTGCGGGGGAGGGTCACAGATGGCCAGATCTCTAAGGAATTCTCTGACTTCAGTGATGACTAAAATTCCAGGACTTTTCTTGTGGGAGGAATTCTACAATTGATAATTATTGTTCCTTGATAATTATTGTTATTACCTTTTATTGAGGTAAAAGTCACATAAGATAAAATTAATTATTTTGAAGTGTGCAATTCAGTGGCTTTGAATACATTCACAATGTTGTACAACTGTCACCTCTCTCTAGTCTCAAAACATTTTCATCACCCCAAAAGAAAACCTCATAGCCATTAAGCAGTCACCCTGAGTAGTATTTAATCTCTGGCTCCACATAATAAGCACCAATCCTATCACCTCTATAATAGAAAAATAACAGGAAAAGTATTTTCCTTTAAAAAGTGTAAAAATTGTAACTTTAATAATAGGATATGCAAGACCAGTGAAGGGCTGGCCTGTGATCCTTCAAGTGATACCCTGGTGACCTCTGATGCTGAACATGTGAGCATGGTCTGCCCTCCAGAGGGGCAGCAGGTATATCTCGGCATAGGTCTCGGAGAAACTACGTGGAATGATCCCGGAAGACCAAGATGTCAACTGAGTTTCTAACTGTATTTAAGGTTTTCAGACTTATGTGATTTTTGAATTGTCAAACACCAGGCAAAAAGTAGATATGGTAAGTAGTTAAAAAATGCAGATTAAATATAAATGGATTGGAATTTGAAAAAAGCCACGAACACTACACACTGACAGGCTCTAGGAAGTGCCTCTTCACAACCTTGACTTTCTTGATGAGGAATGTGTGCTGGCTTATGTGGAGTGTCCTGCCAGCAAGCAAACCAGCCACAGGCAGGGCAGAGAGTAGTCCTTCACTGTTGTAAGGCTGTGGGGTATGAAATGAACTAGAGTCTTGAGGGCTTGGTAAATGGATTAGGCAGGTGTCTGGTTACCCCTCTAGCTAGATGTACTAGGCCTTTTGTGTGGCCAGGTCACATGCCTCTGGCTTCTATGCAACATTCTCCCAAAGAAATGGATTCAATCCTTTCCAGAAACTCCAGAATTATTCTAGATCAAGTCTTAGACCAGGAACTATAGCTAAGGCATGCGGTGCTGACAGGGTTAGTGTACTGCCTGGTTAACAATTTTGGCTCAATTGAGGCGCACATGTGTTTGTTCATATGCATGGGAAACTCCTTATGACATTAACTCTTCGGTTGTAGGAAGGGTACAGGCATCCTAGTGCTTTACCTAGCAGAAACGTTTTACCAGGAATGAGCTGCGTGAAGAGCCACAGATCTCTCAGGCACATCAGGGCCAGGCTTCCTATCAAATATTTGGGCAGAACTACTATGGGTAGGGATAGCACCTCCAACCATCCATAGCTCCAGGGAGCCTCAAAAGTTGTCCATCTTGTTTAGAGCAGTAGCCTAGCACCAACCACAGGTGCATTTTAGGAAATCAAGAAATATCATTGTAATGGATAAGTGGAGGCAGAACACAGAGCAGGCAGTTCTGCTAAAGCAGTTCCCAGCTATCCCAAAAGATCTGCATTCTTTGCTCACAGAGATGTGAAAAGCCAGCAGCTAAATCAGTGACTCTCATCCCTGCCTGTATATATATATTACATACATACAGTTTTATTTAAGATACGTTCAAAAAGTTTATTTTAAAGGTCCATGATCAATTTTGAGTTGATTTTATTTATGGTAGAAGATATGGACCAAAGTTCATTTCTTTGCATATAAATGTCCCATTTTCTACTACCTTTTTTTGAAAACAACTACGCTTTTTTCCTAAATTGACTTTGTATTTTTGTTAAAAATCAATGGATCATACATGTGTAGGCCTATTTCTGAAGTCTCTATTTTATACCATTGAACTATTTGACTATTTTTATGCCACTATCTTTAAGTCTTTAAATCAGACAGTATAAGTGTTCTACTTTTGTTCCTTTTTTTTTCCAAATTGTTTTGGCTAGCCTAGGTTCTCTGCATTTTCATGAGTTTTAGAGTCAATCTGCCAACTTTAAAAAAATCTGCTGAAATTTTGATAGAGTTCGCATTGCATCTATAGATGAATTTGGGGATAATTGATGTCTTAAAAATATCAAGTCTTCAATCACTCGGATATTGGTTACTCCATGCCAACTGAATCAGAATCTCTAGGGATGGGACAAGCCATCATATTTTCTAAGAAATTCCCCAGGTGCTTTTAATGTGCAGCCAGAGTTGTGAACATTGAGCTCTGGCATCTGTCTTGCAGTGGGACTCTGCATGTTAATGCTCCCAAAGGGAATGAACTATATTGAATAACACAAAGAATAATTGAAGGAAATAGTGACACTGAGCTTAGAAAAAACCTTTAAGGAGACATGGACTTGAAAGGCTATCATATAGGAGAGGAATTAGATTCTTGCTAACCCAACAGATAGAAATTTCAGGGAATCAGACATCGTCTTAGCTCAAGGAGGTACTTTCAACAGTCAATGATGTCCTCAGAAACAATGGGCTTTCTAGGAAGGGAGATCTCTTTGGTCCTAGAGACTAGTGGGATTCATTCACTAAACATTCACCAGCTCCCTACTATGTACTGATAAGAAAGTTGCAGAGGCTTTTCAATTTCAGAAGAGTTCTTGGCAAAACTACTCTGAGTTTGATAACTACTCTGAGTTCCTGATTTCATAAAATACTTCTTGAAAATTTTTCATGAAATTCTCATGAAATGGCTACTTTGTACTGTTGAGGCACAACTATAGGCTTTGTTATAATTCATAGCTCAATGTTGATGGGGAAAAAAATGAATACATTGCCAGTGGGTTATTACTTTTGTGTGAGGGATAAGAACACACAGGGACATACAACATTATGTAGGAGACAGAACAGAAATAGTAATAATGGGACAATCTCACTGAGAAAAGGAAGCTCAGAATCATGAAAATTCTGTGGGAAGGAAATTCCAGTAACATAAAAATATGTGAGGTGAATCTACTGCACTGATCACATGACAAGCGTAATGTAAAGTGTGGTTTATATGGAGTTAAAGTAGCAGCTAAAATATTTGACAGATTTAGAAATATAATTAGTTTTTTTAAGGGCACATGGAACCTTGACCAAAATGGACCGTATTCTGGTCCATAGAAGAGATTGGCCTGTGTTTCTTTCTTATATTGGCCTTGTGAGGTTTTGGTACCAACTGATGTGGTCTCATTAAACAAGTTGTCTATTAGACCTCTATATACAGAATCTATAAGGAATAATACAACAAGCAAGATCTACTCTAAATTTGGTAACTACTCTGAGTTTCTGATTCCATGAAATACTACTTTAAAATTTTTCATGAAACTTTCATGAAATGGCTACATTGTAGGGTCACAATTGTAGGTTTATTATAATTCATATTTCAAGGTTGATAAGGAAAAGATGAATACTTTGCTGGTAACTAATTCTGTGTCAGGGATACACAGAATTATGCTAGTTTTCTCTAAGTTTCTCTTAGCTTTTCTCTAAGTTCAGAGTCACTATTTCCTTCAATCATTCCTTGCATTATTCAACATGGCTCATTCCCTTTGGAAGCATTAAGCAGGTAGAGGCACCCTAAGACAAATGCCATGTGTGAATCTGAACACATTTCAAGTGATTGAAATTATACAAAGCATGTGCTCAAACTACAGTGGAATTAAGCTAGAAATCATAGCTTAATAATAAAGGATAATTTAAAAATTGCGAAGTCATTGGAAATTACATATATACTTATAGATAGCCTGTGGTTCTAAGACGAAAGCTTCAACAAATACTGAAAACTTTTTGAACTGAAAGTAACATTTTAGTCTAGCACCATACCACCCTGAATGTGTCCAATCTCATCTGAAAATAATATTTTGTTTCATATTAGGAAAATGCAACATATTCAAACTGGAGTGCAACTTAACTTGTGCTCAAAGGAACATTTGTATCCTAAAATGAATATATTCAAAAAGAAGGTGAAAATCATTTGAAGAAGTCATGAAAAGAGTACCAAATTAAACCTAAAAGAAGTGTTAAAGTGAAGCATATGAAATTATCTGTATTCAACTATTTTTTTACCTATAAAAACACCAATTTCATTTTGTTAAATTTAATAGAAGGAAAGAAGTAATAAATCACAGAACTTAACGAGCTATAATGAAATAAAAAAACAAAGTTATAGTGGTGAGAATCAAAACCAAAAGTTGCTTCTTTATGAAGACTAATACAGTGGTTCTCAAAGTGTGGTCTGAGGACTTTTGGATGTCGCTGAGGTCCTTTCAAGAAGTCCACAGGGTCAAAATTATTTTTATAACAAGAATAATATGGTCAATTTCATCCTTATTCTTCCACAAGTATGCAACAGAGTTTTCCAGTGGCTGCATGACAGGGAATATTGCAACATATTGACAGCAAAAATAGGTAAGAGAGAGACTCCAGTTGTTTTCTATTAAGCCTGACGTTAGAAGAGATTTAAAATGTAAAGCAATGTCACTCTTCTCAATTTCTTTTCATTAGAGATAAACATTTTATCTCTATTATCTTTATTATGTTAAAAATCACATAAAATATGTTATGCTAAGGTATAATGAATTTTAAGTAAATTAAAAAGTATTTTAAATTTTTCACTTTTTAAACCTGTAACATAAATATTGATCAAAGTATCTCTAGGGTCCTCAATAATTTTCAAAAGTATAGAGAGCCTTGAGAATTGCTGAGCTAATAAAATTGATTTACCAATGTTGATAATGATCAAGAAAAAATAGAAATAAAGGCATGAATCTCTAACATCTAGAATAAAAAGGAGATATCACTATATATTCTATGGACATTAAAAAGATAATAAGATATTATAAACACCTTTATGTTAACTGATTTGAAATTTTAATAAATTGATAAATTCCTAAGAATATAAAACTTACTCAAGCAGACACACACAAAAATAGAAAATACAAATAGTTTTATACCTATTTAAACATTTAATCTATAATTTAAAACCTTTCTCTGGCATACACAAAACCTCCAAGTCCAGATGACTTTGCCAGTGAATTCTGCTGAACAATTAAAGAATAAATAACACTAGTCCTACACAAACTCTTCAAGAGAATAGACTAAAAGTGGAAACTTGCCAACTTGTTTTTTTCTTAATTTCAACTTTTATTTTAGATTCAGGGAGTACATGTGCAGGTCTGGGTTAACGGTTACATTGCATGATACTAAAGTTTGGGGAACAATTGATCCTGTCACCCAGGGAGTGAGCGTAATTCCTGATATGTAGTTTTTCTTTGCCCCTCATTCTCCCTGCCTTCTTTTGGAGCCTCTGATGGCTATTGTTTCTGTCTTTGTATCCTTGTATACCCAATGTTTAGCTTCCACTTAGAAGTGAGAACATGTATTTACTTTTCTTTTCCTGAATTAATTCACTTAGGATAATGGCTTCCAGTTACATTCATGTTGCTGCACAGGACTTACTTTTGGTATTTTTAATGGCTGTATAGTATTCCATGGTGTATATGTACCAAATTTTCTTTATCCAGTCCACTGTTGAAGGATACCTGACTTGATTCCATGTCTTTGCTATGGTGAACAGTGCTGCAATGAAGATATGAGTGCATGTGTCTCTTTTGTAGAATGATTTATTTTTCTCTGGGCATATAACCACTAATGAGATTGTTGGGTCGAATGGTAGTTCTGTTATAAGTTCTTTAAGAAATCTCCACACTACTTTCCACAGTGGCTGAGCAAATTTACATTCCCGTCAATAGTGTATAAGCATTCCCTTTTCTCTGCAGCATCTGCCTTTTTGACTTTCTAAAACAGCCATTCTCACTAATGTGAGATGACATGTCATTGTGGTTTTGATTTGTACTTCGCTGATGATAAGTGATGTTGAGCATTTTTTCATGTTTTTTGGCCACTTGTATGTCTTCTTTTGAGAAGTGTTTGTTTATGCCCTTTGTTCACTTTTTAATTGGGTTTTTTTTTGGTTTTTGTTTTTTTTTTTTTTTTTTTTTTTTGAGACAGAGTCTCACTCTGTCGCCAGGCGCCAGGCTGGAGTGCAGTGGCACAATCTCGGCTCACTGCAACCTCCGCCTCCCGAGTTCAAGCAATTCTCCTGCCTCAGCCTCCCAAGTAGCTGGGACTACAGGCGCACGCCACCACACCCAGCTAATTTTTGTATTTTTAGTAGAGACAGGGTTTCACTATGTTGGCCAGGATGGTCTCGATCTTTTGACCTCGTGATCCGCCCGCCTCGGCCTCCCAAAGTGCTGGGATTACAGGCTTGAGCCACCGTTGCCCGGTCTAATTGGGTTGTTTTTTGCTTGTTGCATTATTCCTTATAGATTCTGTGTATAAAGGTCTAATAAACAACTTGTTTAATGAGACCACATAACCTGGTACCAAAACCTCACAAGGCCAATACAAGAAAGAAACACAGGTCAATCTCTTCTATGACAGATGCAAAAATCCTAAACAAAAGATTAGCAAACTTAATTCAGTAATGCATAATAGAATAATATACTACAACCAAATTGAGTTTATTCCAGGACTGTGGTATTGCTTTAATATTTGAAAATCAATCAATGTAATTCATAACATTAATAGAATAAAAGATATCAATTATATGCTCAATTCAGTAGATGCAGAAAAGGCATTAACAATAAAAAAGTTCAGGTCGGTCATGGTGGTTCACGCCTATAATCCCAGCACTTTGCCGGGCTGAGGTGGGCCAATCACGAGGTCAGGCGATGGAGACCATCCTGGCTAACATGGCGAAACCCCATCTCTATTAAAAATACAAAAAATTAACCTGGCGTCGTGGTGCATTCCTGTAGTCCCAGCTACTTGGGATGCTGAGGCAGGAGAATCGCTTGAACCTAGGAGGCAGAGGTTGCAGTGAGCTGAAATCACACCACTGCACTCCAACTTAGGCAACAGAGTGAGACTCCGTCTCAAAAAAAAAAAAAAAGTTCAACAATTACTCATGATATAAAATAAAACAGCAACCTCATGACAAATGAGGTATAAAAGTAAATTTCATTAACATGATAAAGAGTAGTTACAAAATACCTACTAAGCAAATGTCTTATTACTTTGAAAGTTTTCCTCCTGATACTGGGATAAAGTCAAGGATACCTACTGTCACCATTGTCATTCACTATTTTTCTGAATGGCCTAGCCACTACAATAAGTCAAGAAAAACATAAAATAGGTGTAAGTATTAGAATGAAAGAAAAATGATAAAACTGTTATTACTCACAGATGATATGATCATATAAGTATAAAATCCAAAAGAATCTTTAGAGAAACCATTAGCATTGCATTTCTTTACATAATTTCACTCCTATATATATGTTCAATAAAATATGAACACATGTATGCCAAAAGACATTTAACAGCAGCATTATTTATAATAGCCAGAAAACTGGAAATAATCCAAATGCCCACAACAGTATAATGGAAAAATAAATTGAGATATACTCATGCAATGGTATACTATATAGCAACAAAAGAAACAAACCAATAATAGATGCAAGAATATCCAAGAATATCATAAGCATTATGTTAAATGAAAAAGCCAGACACAAGAAGTAAATGTTGTGTGATAACATTTATATGACATTCAGAAACAGGCAAAACTAATTTATGAGATTAGAAGTCAGAAGACCAATTACCCTTTAGAAAGCAGGGAGGATGACAGTGAAAAACACAAGGGAGGATTTCTGAGGTGCCAGTAGTGCCTTATTTCTTCATTTAAGTGAACAGTACATGGATATATCCATTGTGTAAAAATTTATTAAGCTGAGTGCTTATGAATTCTGTACTTTTCTGTATATATTATACTTCAATAAAATAACTCATAAAGATACTTGTACAAGATACTAAGGAAGAAATCTTTTTTACTTGTACATGCAAATAAATGGCTGTTGAATAAGAAGTCTTTGAGAAATAACAGGTTCAATGCAAAAATATTTTTGAGATAAATCAAACTTTGCCAAAACAGCAATATAATTTAATGAATGCAATTCAGTTCAACATTATACTGAAAGAGAGTAAAAGTTTTAAATCTCATCATTTTGTTTTAGTGTTGGAAACTTTGATAAAAACGTGAGTATTGGCTGACTCTGGGCACAATGCCTACGGGTTAGCCTTGCTCCACAAGAAGCAGCAAAAAATAAGATTAAAAAAAAAATATATGAGTATTGTTAGGAAATAATGGTATGGAGAGTTAAATATATAGTAAGTCACTGTATCTTCTAGGGATTATATAAAATATTTTAGAAGTCTTGGAAAAATTGAACCTCTGATTAAAAGGCCTCCTACTCTAATAAAAATATGCCATGGCTAAATGAAAGTAAATCAGGCATTGGCCGGGCGTGGTGGCTCATGCCTGTAATCCAAACACTTTGGAGGCCAAGGCGGGCGATCACCTGAGGTCAGGAGTTCAAGACCAGCCTGACCAACATGGTGAAACCCTGTCTTTTTTTTAAAAAAAAAAGAAAGAAAAGAAAGTAAATCAGGCATAATTTTAAATGAGATCAGTAAAGTCTAGGAAATGGTAGGTCAGAAATTACACAGTGCAAAACAATTATGGAAGTATCTTTCCAGGGCCATAAAATCCAATAACAAAAGTTTATGACACAAAATATTCAAAATCAGACTGAGAATCAATAGAATCAGACGGAGAATCAATGGAATCAGGTCAGCATTATGGGGCAAATGTAAAATGAAGGAATTGCTGCAAATAGAACCTTTTTTTCTTTCATCTTTACTGAAAAATATTTTAGAAAATATCTTATATCTAAAAACCCTATTATCAATTTTCTCACTTCAGTTCTCTTCTGTTCCCTCTCTACAAAATCTCCCCAGGAAATCTCAACTCTTCCCAAGATTTTGACCCACCACCTATGTGTGTATATTTGTTCCCAAATCTTTATATCCAGCCACCTCTCTTTTTCTGAGCTTCAGAGATTTATTTTTAATGTTCTACTGCTATTTTCACTTGAATAATTCAAAGACATAACCTACAAATGTCAAAAGTCATTTGACTCATGATCATTTCTGGCATTCTTCTTCCATTGTTCTAAATTGCAGTGAGTTGGCCAACAGTCCTCCTAGTTGGCCAGTCTGGAATAATCTTAGAGTCATTTTCAATTTCTGCTTTAACTTCTCAATCATTCTTGAATCCCCCA
Source organism: Ateles fusciceps (assembly GCA_036589455.1). Classification (NCBI taxonomy): domain Eukaryota; kingdom Metazoa; phylum Chordata; class Mammalia; order Primates; family Atelidae; genus Ateles; species Ateles fusciceps. The sequence continues at coordinate 32,456,992 of JAZHEH010003205.1, forward strand.
CCTCTCAGTTTCCACTACAATGGTCTTAGAGCAGGCCCCTTATTTTCATTTTCTTAGACTATTTTAATAGTTCCCATCTCCCTAACTTCTCTGCCCCTTTCAATATGTTCTTCACACTGCTACCAAACTCATCTTTCTAAAATATAAGTCATATCAATCTCAAGCTTTAGGACCTCCAATGGTTCTTTTCCCTAACTATGAGATTTCCTTGATATCCTGGCAGAGGTGCAGAGGTGGAATGACTCTGTTAGGCAATAGCTTTGCAAAGAGATGCTAATCCCCAATTCACCTGTCTCCCTTAATATGTAAAGTATATATTCAACAAGCAGCATAGAAAAGCAGGGGGCATAATCTTGGGCTCAACCTCACAGACCCCAACCTATATTTTCAAAAACTTGTTTAAGAGAAAATGTGGATCACTGCCTGAAATGAAGATTATTTACCCTTTCTTATAGTCCAGATAGTCTTAAGTACACTCTTGCATCAATTTAGATCAGCAGAGAGCCACATACCTATTCTTTATTGTATTGGCTCTCTGAAAGAATGGCTTTTATTGAATTGCACCTAATTGTAATGAGGTCAGCCCATACTGAACATAGTTATAACAAACTGCCATTTGAAACTTACTTTTGCTGTCGACAACACTGTTCCTCCCTCTTTAAGAGGTTCTTTGGGAGAAATTTATATGTAGTCTGAGTACTAGTATATCTCCTAAGCAGTTGGCTTGTTTGTGTCTTATACACATTGAATTGTTGGAAAGGTTGAAGGCAAATTTGTGTCCTGCTCAGAGTCCAGGTGTACATCATTAAAGTATGCATCTTTAGCTTCGTTAGTAGCTTCAGTCCCACTTTGCCCTTATTTCTTCTATTTACTTTCAAATTATGCTATCTTGGATCCTTATAAACTATCTTAGAGTCTTTCTGGAATAAGGTGAAATAAAAGGAGATAACTAAATAAATACACAAACATTCAAATAAATAAACACAAAATCCTACTACTTTCTATTGTTTTATGCATTATTCTCAACAGTAGCTGATATCAATATCATCTTTGAAGTTTTATAAATACTCAGATGCCCAGGCTTATTTCAAAACTTACTGAATGAAGATCTTAAAGGGAATAGGCCCAGGCATTAGTATTAAAAAATAAAAACAGGCTAGGTGCAGTGGCTCACACCTGTAATCCCAGCACTTTGGGAGGCTGAGATGGGAGAACTGCTTGAACCCAAGAGTTTGAGGCTGCAGTGAGCTATGATTGCACCACTGCACTCTAGCCTGGGCAACAGAGCGAGACTCTGCCGATAAATAAATACATACATACATACAGACATACCTACACAAGTTGCTTCACAAATGAAACAACTGATAAACTGAATTTCAAAAAAAAGAAAAGAACTTTGAAATATCTGTTAAGAAAATGAAAAAATAAGCCACAGACAGGAAGAAAATATTTGAAATCACACCTCAGATAAAGAAATTGTACCTAGAATATATGAAGAACTATTGAAACTCAATAATAAGAACACAAACAACCCAGTATAAAACATGGAAAGATATGAACTGCCATTTCACTGAAGAAGTAATAAAGATAGGCTGAGTGCAGTGGCTTATGTCTATAATCCCAGAACTTTGGGAGGCTGAGGCAAGCAGGTTGTTTGAGCCCAGGAGTTTGAGACCAGCCTTGGCAACATGGTGAAACCCCACATCTACAAAAAATACAAAAAATTATCTGGGTGTGGTGGCGCATGCCTATAGTCCCAGCTACCCGGAAGGCTGAGGTAAGAGGATCACCTGAGCTGTAGTATTTTGTAACTACTCTTTATCAGGTTAATGATCACCTGAGCCTGGGAGGTCACAGCTACAGTGAGCCATGATTATGCCACTGCACTTCAGCCTGAGCAACAGAGTGAGGCCCTGTTTCAAAAAAAAAAAAAAAAAGATAGAAATATAGAAAACAAGCACATGAAAGATGTTCAACATCATTAGTTGTTAGGGAATGCAAATTAAAACCACAGTGCCATGGAATACTATTTAGCCATAAAAAATGAAATCCTGTTATTTATGACAATATGGATGAATCTGAAGGACATTATGTTAAGTGAATAAGCCAGACCCAGAAAGACAAATAGCACATAATCTCACTCATACATAAAATCTAAAAAGTTGATCTCATAGAAGCAGTGAACAGAAGAGAATGGGAAAAGGTTGGTTAATGAGTACAAAGTTCCAGGTAGAAAGACTGAATAAGTTCTGGTGTCCTATTGTACAGTAGGATGACTACAGTTAACAATATGGTATTGTATATCTCAAAATAGCTAGAAGTGAGGATTTTGAATGTTCCCACCACAAAGAAATGTCAAATGTTTGAGGTGATGAATATCCTAAGTACCCTGACTGACCATTATACAATGTATACATGTATTGAAACATCATATTGTACTCCATAAATATGCATATTATGTCTTAATTAAAACTTTTAAAAAACCATAATGCAAATTAAAACCATACCTACTAGAAAGTCTAAAATTCAAAAACTGAACATGCCAACAATTGGTAAGGATGTGGAACAGCTGGAGCTCTCAGCAGCTGGTAGGAGTGTAAAATGTTACAGCCATTTTGGAAGACAGTTTGGCAGTTTCTTAAAAAGTTAAACATACAGCTACCATATTGAAAGCATATATCCAAAGACTTGTAGTTGAATGTCCACAGCAGCTCTATTTGTAATAGCCCAAAACTGGAAACAACCCAAATGTCCATCAGTAGATGAATGAACAAATTGCGGTATATCCATACAATGAAATATCACTTATCAATAAAAGGAATAAACTATTGATATATGCAACAATATGAATGAGTCTCAAGATAATCATGCTGATTGAAAGAAGCCAGACAAAAAAGAATATATATGAGCCCATTTATATAAAATTCTAATGAATACAAACTGATCTATAGTGACAAAAGGAAGATCAGTGGTTGCCTGAAGATGAGGGGAGTAAAAAAAATGAAAGGGAAGAATCACAAAGGAACATAAGGAAATTTTAGGGGTGATGGAAATGTTTATTATTTTGAGTGGGGTGATAATTTTATGGGCATATATGTGTGTCCAACATCAAATCATGCACTTGAAATATGCACAGTTCATTGTATGCAATTATACCCCAATAAAACTGTTTTTAAAAACTGTATAGATGATTCTGATAAGGAGGTAAGACTGAAAGCCATTGGTCTTTGGGATAAAAACTGAACTCCTAGTATGCCCTCAATGCCTTTTACAATATTTCTACAATTTCCTTCAACTCCACCTGACCCATTCTGTGCTACGGACACACAGAGCTGCTTACACTGTCTGAGTATGTGTTTTCCTTCATGTCTCTCAGTCTTTAGACATGGTATTTTCTCTGCCTGGAGGTCATCTCTCCCTTGTCCACTTGTAGAACTTCTGCCCATCCCACAAGAACCAACTAAAATGTCTCTAACTCTGAGATGGCCTCCTAACTTCCTACTGAAAGTTCCTGTGACTTATGGTGCTCCTGTTATGCTTTGCATAAACACTATTTCGAACTTACAACATACTGATTCTATGTTAGTTTTATATATTAAACTCTACCACTGGCCAGGGCAGCACTTTTCAGCTTTTAAAAAAACCTGTGCTCTCTTTTGATTAACATAAGTATCTTAACCCTTAGTCACACTGTTGATTCTGAGAATCTCGGCATCTCTTCATAATATTACCAGTCACAAAATTTTGTTCAAGCTTTACTTTCTGTCATTTGCGTTATAAAATAACATATTTTTGTTTTCCAAATAAAAAGATAATTTATCACTGAATATACTTTTTTCAAGATATATGTATTTCTCCCTCCCTTCTGCTGCCTAGAAGATTTTGGCTTACATCCTTCTCTCTCCCAACTGAGAAACACCTCACTAAAGAAGGGGAATGTATCTTTTCCTTCTTTGAACCCCAATGTTGGACACACAGTAAACTCTCAATGAAGGTTTGTAAAATCTAATTCAATTGCAACTATATTTTGAGGAGGACAGACTCAATAGGAAAATAATAGTAAATTCACAAGAAGGTTCAAAACTAAGTCACAAAATACTTTCAGATAAATCACTGGGATAAGCAGGCATCCTCTCAAGAATTTGAAAGACCTGGCGGGAACTGTGAAAATACTGGAACTGTTTCACAAAATGTGTAACCTACTGCATAAGTGACTACTTTATGGTAGGATGAATTGCTATGGCCTCCAACCATAAGACATACTTTCAGCAGAGACTCCGGGAACAACGGTTGTTGGAATCTCACTTTCATTCCCACAGTAAAAGGTAGGATGTTAGAGTACTTGGGGTAATTATATTAAGTTGGGAAGAGCCAAAATAAAATTTCAGAGAAATAGGATATTTGCTTGTCCTGGCTTATTCTGATTCCACTTGAGCCTCAGAGGCAACACAATGCTTTTATGGTTGAGCAAGGTTGTTCAACCCTGTTTGGTGGGGAGGGGTGCCCACACCTCCCTCCTGAGGATAAATCATCATCTATCTCCAGGTATGTATATCCTTGGGTCAAAGAAGAGGGTTCGATGTTGATGAAGCACCTTGTGCGGAATACATAGTAGAGGCTTTCCATTCTTGAGTGCAAAGAGAAGATGCAGTTTCACCAAAGTTTTTCAAATCACTTTCTCAGATGGGCTGAAAACACTGTTGAAAAAAACCTTAAACCTCGCTCAGCCTCCATTTCTAATCCACTGTATGAGCAAAGGATTTTAAAGCTTAATCTAGTTTTGTGATACATAATATCTAAATGTCTGAATTATCCTTTCATTTCTTTTTGCAAAAACTAGTTCTTAGAGTCAAGATACCATCCTCATCCTCGACATATTTCTTAATAATTCATCAAATAGTTAGGGTTCTTGGTATGCAAAGGTGAACAACACATAATTCTTGCTCTCAGTTGTTTACAATCTTTCCCCTGCCTACCTACAAACGCCCCACAACTGTGTTGTAAGCTCCAGACAATCTAGGAATGTTGTCTTTTATTTCTATTTCCAGCTCTATGCCCTGCACTCACATTTTCAGCTATGCACACCTGTTCGTTTCTATCTTGCAGAAGTCACAAATGTATGGTGCCAAAAGTGATTGGCAGTCGATGATCCTTAGAGTCCTGGGTAAAGTACCTGGATCAGAGGAGGCTTGGTTCAACACGTTTTAGTTTAATGAATGCATATTATGTGTATCACTGTACCTTGAGAGAAACTCCCAGCCACAAAAAGAAGCTAGTGGAAAGGGTTCTCATGTGGGTCTTTGAGGACTGTGGCTGGCAGAATACAATCTGGAAGAAAGAGATAGAAGGATTATTCTGCTCTTCACCAGAAGGATACCCTGTTAATGAACGAAGCTGAACATTATTATGCTCAATTACAGAGAAGTAGGCATTTTTCGTGTTACATGTTTTTCCTTCTAAGCACGTAACTCCCAAGGACATACTTGGCCTAATCAGAAGAAGGGGCTGAAGTGTAAGAAGTGAAAGGCAAAGTCAAGAGGAGAATCACAATGTTTTAATCTGCCCACACGGTCTGATTCAAGACACCTGCTGCTTTGTTTAACAACAGCAGGCTTCTGAGGAAAACACATCTTTCTTTGTTTCCTAGCACTGATGGATAATATATGCACAGCTTGGAGAACAACATTTATTATGGTAACTAACTTCAGGCAGAATGGAAGCAGTAAAGAAAATAAATAGGCAGTTAGATTCCAGTGTAATGAAGTCCTTTTAGACTCTTTAAAATAAAACCCAAAATAAAACAAAACAAAAACAAAACAACATGTGGGACCTGAAAACCAGGCAAAGTAGTCGTTTGGTATTCCTCCTTCACCAAACCAAACCACTTCAGAAATGGATGGAATCTCGACATAGTCAGAATTGAGCCAACAATAGAAAATTGAAGAACCGGGTCTGTTACAGAATTGGTTTGAGAAAGGGTATTGCTCTTTGAGCCATTCAGATTAATTAATGCTAGTCCCCACCCCTGTATTTTTACTTCAAATTTGCACCACTGGTGGGCACCATAAAATCTCACTGTTTATTTCCTACAGTATTTCCATACTCAATCCCAGTCCAAATGCCAGGACTTAGGCTGGCTGTAAAATACCATGTAGGTATTTTCTGAGCATGGGCATTCCATGACTGGTATATATCTGCCATCACATTTGCCTGTCCATATAGCATATGTCACATGTGCCAAATATGTGTACCAGAAATGCTGAATAGGACATATATTTGTAGGGTGACTTGGGAAGAGAAAGAGAAGGAAGGGATAGAGTGCCTATTCTCCTGTTCTTTATTTCATTTATTTCTGAGAAGTATTCCAATGGTAGTTTGCCATTTTATTCATTCATTCAGCATCACTTACTGAGTGTTTATTCTAGGCACTATACAGTCACTATGCTTGGTTCTAGGAAAACAGAGGTAAATAAGACATATTTTCTGTTCTCAAGAAATACAGCCTGCTTGGGAAACAGATAGTCATGTAAACAATAGAAATGAAATGATCTGTGGGACATGAGCAACCAACAGTAGAAGCAGGTATAAGACACAAGAGATGAAAGAGAAGGGGGCAATCGCTTTGCCTGGGGGAACTAGGAAAGCTTCTTGGAAGCAGCAGCATGTCCCCAAAATGAATTATTACGGCCATAGTTCTAGTAAGTGAAGTTGTCACTTGCTCAGATCTTGTTAAAGAGCCCAGGATCCAAGAGCTCTCCCTCACCCAGTCACAGCTCTCTGGGCCAAAGGAGGGCACCTAATCGGAGCAGGCAGTCCACAGGTAACCTATGTGCGTGTGTGTATACATAAGGAGAACTTAGAGCAATTACATTCCCTCAGGACTGGGAAATGCAGAGAGAGTATGGTAATTAGCCCAGAAAGCCTTACCTTCACCTCTTTTCACTGTTGATTCATCTTCAAACTGCAGCTAAGTGTCACTTTCTTATTAAGAAGTCTGGTTTGCATATACAAAAGAATGAAACTAGACCAGTATCTCTCACCATATTAAAAAAATCAACTCAAGATGGATTAAAGACTTAAACATAAGACGTGAAACTATAAAAACTACCAGAAGAAAACCTAGGGAAACTCTTCTGGACATTTGAATGGGCAAAGAATTCATGACTAAGACTTCAAAACACAAGCAACAAAACCAAAAATAGACAAATGGAACTTCATTAAACTAAAAGGCTTCTACATAGCAAAAGAAATAATCGACAGAGTGAACATACAACCTACAGAATGGGAGAAAAGATTTGCAAACTATGTGTTCAACAGGGGACTAATATTCGGAATCTAGAAGTAGTCAGTTCATAGTGTGTGTGTGTGTGTGTGTGTGTGTGTGTGTGTGTGTGTGTGTGTAATATATAAAAGGATAACCTGGAGCTATCACATTCCCTCAGGACTGGAAAATATAGAGAGAATTGGGTAGTTATTCCAGAAAGCCCTTTCTTCCCCTTTCCAGTGTTAATTCATCCTCAAACTCCAGCCAAGTGTCACTTCCTTATTAAGAAGTAGCAAAGGAAATGCTTATACACTCTTAGCGAAAATGTAAGTTAGTACAACCTCTATGGAAAACATTATGGGATTTCTTAAACAGCTAAAGATAGAACTACCATGTGATCTAGAAATCCCATTCCTGGGTATCTACCCAAAGAAAAAGAAATAATTATATCAAAAAGATACCTGGCCAGGCACAGTAGCTCATGCATGTAAACTCAGTGTTTGGGGAGGCTAGGCAGGAAAACCACTTGAGGCCAGGAGTTCAGGACCAGCCTGGACAATATGGCAAGACTCTGTCTTTACATTAAAAAAAAAATTTAAAAGGAAATTAGCCAGGTGTCATGGTACACACTGTAGACCTAGTTACTTGGGGAGTCTGAGGTGCGAAGATTGCTTGAGCCCAGGAGTTCAAGTCTGCAGTGAGACATGATTGCACCATGGCACTCCAGTCTGGGCAACAGAGGAAGACTCTGTCTCTAAAAGAAATTTTTTAAATAAATAATCTTTTAAAAGATAGCTGTAGTCATATGTTTATTACAGCACTATTTGCAACAGCAAAGATATGGAATCAACCTAAATGTCCATCAGTAGATGACTGGATAAAGAAAGTACAGTATATATACACAATGGAATACTATTCAGCCATAAAAAGGAATGAAATAATGTCTTTTGCAGCTATATGAATAGAACTGGAGGCCATTATCTTAAGTGAAACAACTCAGAAACAGACAAATAACACATGTTCTCACAAGTCTGAGCTAAATAGGTTGGGCAGGTTTGGGGCTGGATGATGGGAAATTACTTAATGAGTACAATGACCATTATTCAAGTGATGGAGACATGAGAAGTCCAGACTTCACCAATATGCAATGTATCTATGTAACAAAATTGCACTTGTACCCCTTAAATTTATATAAATTAAAAGAAAAAAAAGAAGTCTGCCTGATTTCCCTGACTTAGCCAAATCTCAGTACCAAATCTCCAGAATCATTTCACGTTTGCAGTGTTGCTTTTGTTTGCACAATGTTTATTCATTGGATTAGCACCTAATTCCTCTACACATCATTAACTCCACGAAGGCAATGAGCATGTCTCTTCCCTCATCACTGTTTACCTAGCATCTGGCACTGTACTTGAGACACATGGTCAATAAATATTTGTTGTGTGAATGAACAAAAGTGTATCAATGAGGGCAAGCAGGGAAAAGTCAAGGAAGGGTGGACCGTCACCCACAGTGCTCTCAGCAGCCAGGGTCAGCAACAAGGTCCCAGGAAGGGACCTCTGAAGCAGTTAGAAGGGCATTCAAAGGAAGACAGAAGGGGTCCCAAAGACAAGTTTTAGCCCAAGGCTAAAATAATGATATCTTAGGTCAGTCAGCATGTGAAATTCCTTCTGAAAATAATGAAACGTGCCTGCACTTAATAGCAGAATTTGGGCATAAGAGAATTTGGGTCTAAAAAAGCCTTTATTCTTTCTCTAATGTTAATAATATATATTAAAAATATGAGTCACCAACATGTGAAAGATAGCTCTTCAAAGATGATTTTAAAATTCTGAACTTTTGAAAAAATATCTCTAGCTGGTGTGTGTGTATATGTGTGTGTGAACACAAAACTTCTAGAGGGAAATTCTGACAAAGATATTGCTGTGATAAGGAAAGACAGTGAAGAAACAAGTCAAAATTTAGGCCCAATTACTCAACACAAATTTAGCAATCTGAGACATTTTAAGATGATTATATTTTTATAAATTTAAAATCATAACATGTATATAATTATATTGTATTACTTGAATTCAGATCTCAGTATTGAAACTATATGAGGAACCAATGTTATGTTTGGGACATACTGAGCAAACCTGTGTGTAAATCCTAATGCTTTAGGTGGGTTTCATCTCTGAAAACTTTAGTTTCTTAATATGGACCATGAAAATAATCATGCCACTTCATAAAGCTGTAAAGATAAAATGAGACAATATATACAGAGCTTGGCTGCGCTTACCATGTAAGAGTTCAATAAATGACAATTACTGTTAAATAAATGAAACTATCTCCTTCAAACATTTAAAAATATTTCTTAAAAGTCTATTTCTCCATTGGTTTTGCTCTTTAATTACACTGAGTTGCTTTTTTTCCTCACCCATAAGAAGAATATTTAAACATATTCTTATTCTTCCTAGTCAAGGCTAGTGAAAATATGTTCTGTAGGCACAGAGGAGAGAAAATGTCTTTTTTTGTTCCCAGGTTCTTTTCACACCAGAGGAGTTACTCCTCCTTCCTCCCTTCTCCCTCTTTGCTTCTTTTGTACACACCCGGGCTGGCTATTTAGCATGAGTTCACATTTACTGCTTTTCCCTCTCTCCAGTGTGGAAAGCTGAACTCATTCATTATTGAAGAAAAGTAGTGTCATTTTTTTTTTTAGTCACTACTTTGAAAGGATACTACACTGGCATTTATAAATTAAGAATCCATAAATATTACATTATATACATTTACTTTTCCGCTTTAATATTTATAAAGTTCTCATGTAACACTCTGGCAGATAATTTTTTCCCTAGAGTGCCATATTTTAGGAAAGGTTTATCATATTTCTCTGTGTGCTTCTCCTTATTATATCCTATATTCTATTGTTGTTGGTTAGCTGAAAATCAGGCATCTTATAAATACAAGCACTCTTTGACATAACTGAAGCAAAACAACCATTACAATTATATTCATTTTCTGTCCCCAAATCGGAGCCTTACAAGTTTTAAATTAGGTCATCTGGAGAAATCTGATTTGTTTAACATCTAGTTTTTATATGACTCTGCAGCAAGACGAAGATATTTTTAAAGGACTATATTAAGATAGAATTATCACAATAACAATTGATACATTTTTATTATGAAAAGAGAGTACACATTTGGTAGCACAGAGTCTTGTATTACAAACAAGCTTAACCACACTGACTTAGCTTAGCTAAACTTTTAAAAAATATTTATGTGTTTTCCACAGATAAATTCCTTATTCAAAATATTTAGGCTTTCCTTTTGTTTTTTCTTTTTTTCTTTTTTTTCCTGATCCCAGGCTGGAGTGCAGTGGTGCAATCACAGCTCACTGCGACCTCTGCCTCCTAGCCTCAAGCAATCCTCTGGCTCAAGCAATCCTCTTACCTCAGCCTCCACCACATCTGGCTAATTTTTAAATTCTTTTGTAGGGACAAGGTCTCACTATATTACCCAGGCTGGTCTCAAACTCCTGGGTTCAAGCAATCTTCCTGTCTCAGCCTCCCAAAGTGCTGGGTTTATAGGTGTGAGCCACCACACTTAGCTTCATTTTATTTCTTTATGTGATATTCAATTAAGCAGAAAATAAAACATTTGAATTTTTTAAAAGTTCCATTATGGAATGTCTTTAGGAGAATGGCTCTATGCAGTTTTGAAGAGAGCATCTAAGTAACCATTTTAGCCCAAAGCTACAGGAGTCCTGGAGAAATTTTAATGTCTAGGATTTGTTCATGATACTGCCAGTGCCATATTTGTGTTGAACATGGCCTCTCACTAAATTCTGATCTATATCCTTACCTCCATGAAAATGGTGACCTCACTTTCTTTTCAATATTTGTGAGAAGCAAGTATGTCACCTAGCCACTTACAGGGCCACATCTGAAACACTAAATTGTGTTTCATCAAGTAATACAGATATACATAAAGCATGATCAGCAGAAACAGACTGTAAAAAATCCAAATTGCATGCACTGATGTAACAACTTACAAAATGAGAAAGAATGATTTATACTCTCAAGAGATAAAATCATACAAATGTGAGCGCATAGAAAAAATTCACAAAATTAAGGTTATATGACAAACAAACAAAGGGAATTTTATGCTTTGTTATTTGATGTATTCCAAGTGCCTCAAATATTTCTGGCACACAATAGGCACGCAATAAATATATGTCAAGTGAATGAATGATTGAGACAATATGAATGAGGAAAGGGTACTATTTCTAGTGGATTCTTACATTCCTTGATCATGATGATTCTAACCCTCTCCTATGAGTAAATCTGCCTTGACATTTAAAAAAATTACATAAACTAGGATATCCTTGGTTCCTAAGAAAATAAACACAGAATAGCTAAATTTTAAATGGAGAAAGAAATTATGATATTCATGATCTTACAGAATGAGGTATTAGGAACTGAAGGGAAGAATCTAGAAGGACAAAGTGCCAGAGATGGGTCCCTGTGGGGAAGTGTGTCTTCAGGAAAGAAGAGACAGGCATCCAAGACAAATGTTTCTTCTTTGTAATTTTGCCAGGGTCCTATACCACAAGCAAAGTGTGCTTAAGCAAGTAGAGTGGAAAAGTAGACTGAGAAGTATCTCTACTTATACCTACTGGTAAAACTGTCGGACAAAAAGATGAAATACGCAATTTTGGTGGAGGGTTTGTTTTATCTTAGAGTAAAGTAATTTTGACTTATAAAAATTTGAGGGCCCCATTAATTAAGGGCACTGAAACTATGAAGAATCAAATGTGACTTATTTTCACTGGCTGTTCCAGAACAGATTACATTAAAAAGGTATATTTAAAACATACATCACGGAGCAGCATTGTCTAAAATTATATGTAAGTTTGAGCACTGACCATCATCCACTTTCTATCAATTAAAATTATAGTAAATATAAACAGTTACTGAACTATGGAACCAAAATACTACATTAATTTGACTGATAAAATTGAGTCCAGGCCGGGCATGGTGGCTCATGCCTGTAATCCCAGCACTTTGGGAGGCTGAGGCAGGCAGATCACCTGAGTTCAGGAGTTCGAGACCAGCCTGGCCAACATGGTGAAATCCCATCTCTGCTAAAAATACAAAAAGTAGCCGGGTGTGGTGGCACAGCCCGTAATCCCAGCTACTTGGGAGGCTGAGGCAGTAGAATGGCTTGAATCCAGAAGGTGGAGGTTGCGGTGAGCTGAGATCGCATGCCACTATACTCCAGCCTGGGTGACAGAGCAAGACTCTGTCTCAAAAAAATAACATAAATAAAATTTTTAAAAAATTGAGTCCAATATCATATCATCTCTTTTCATTTTAATCTTGTAAAGAACTCATGATATCTAGCACATCTGTAGTTGTATGTTGTAACATTTTGTAGCTAGAATGACTACACGGCCCTTCAAGACACATGTACAAACAAGCAGTATAATTTTCCAGACCATGATGTTTCAATATAGTCAAGTACCATAAAAAAACAAAAATGAGCAAAATGTCATTGGTGGGTATGACTCGCAGGGCATTAGCTAATGCAATTTTCCAATAGGGAGTCTACTCAACAGATATAATGATGAACAGAATTTTTCTTAGTAAAACTTACAACTTCGTATTTTTATACTTGAGAGAAACATATGGTTCAATACTTACAGACTTAGCAGTTGTGGGAGGCCTGTGAAAACTGTAAGTAGCTACAACTTGGAGAACATCTTTAGGACTTTTTCCAGAACTCTTTTAAGGACTTTTTCTTTTTCTAATGCTAAATACAGATTTAGTTCTATTTTACTTACTTGTATCATTCATTATAATCAACATGAATATTATCTAAAGGACATTTTTATTTTTACCAAGAGAAACAAACTGCCAAAGTTTCTTGTGCCACTGATTTAAAAAAAGAAAGAAATGAAAGAAAAAAAAAAGTCTTAATTTTTTTGCACCAATTCTGCGAATGGTTTTCAAAAGCTATGATGAGGTGCACATAAATTCTATCTGCCTTGGCTACCCTCACATTTTCAAATCCCTTTTCTTTCTTTACCTATCCACTGATATCACCTTCTGCTGCTGTCATTGCCAGACTTCGGTATCACACACATCTATCTGTAGAGTATGCCTATAATTCTGACCATTCAGACCCTAAACATAGATCCTCACTATGCTGCCCAGGTTGGTCTTGAATTCCTGGGCTCAAGCAATTCTCCCACCTCAGCCTCCTGAGTAGCTGGATTAACATTCTCATTCTTACAACCATCTTTATTTCTATTAAAAAATTCACATAATTACTGTTATATGAAAAGATGGTTAAAGAATATGCAGACAAAAATCTGGAAAAAATATAACAGAGATGTACCAGATAATGTTAATTAAAATATTATATAATTTTTCTGGACTTTGTAATTTTTAGTGGTATTTGTCAGCTTTTGAAAAATTAAATTTGTCACAATTTTTTTTCCTCTATTCACTTTCATACCAATTTTGGTCTGCAGTTAAGTATTTTTTTTTCTTAGCAAGGGCCCCCAGATTACATAATCTTCAGGCCACACAAAATCTAGATCTGCCTTTGCCCAGTGCTCAGAACCTGGCACATTAGGTGTGTCTGTTCAAAGGATTACTCTGTTTCTTTCAACCCAAGGATAGTGACTTGATATTCAGCTTAGTGAAGGCAGAGTCAGCCTCTGCTGAGAGTTCTTTAGCATATCCAGCCTCCAGACCGGACCAGTTTGGGGAGTGTGGTAGTACTACACCTGCCAGCAGAGATCCTGAACTCAGATAGTGGAAAGCAAAGACAGCAGAGGCAGAGAAAATGAGGCTGGAGACTGTCATGTTGTTTTACAGTCAAGAAACAATATTTTTCCTTATGCTTTCATTTTTGAAGGGTTCTGAAATTAATGAAAAGAAACTTTCTGTCTTCAAAGAGTATGTAAATTAATTTTCATGTGCTTGGAAATTTATTCTTTTGAGTTATGTTTCTCATTTGAAGAAATGGTTACTCTCCCTTCCCTTTACACTGCATAATGTGAAACATATGTGAGTAGGATTACATTAAGTCCCAAGATATCAGTGTTTGGAAGTGACTGAAGTCTTCCACATAGACTTCCAAGTTAAAATACTTTACTTGAATTAGCATGTGAATTGTGAATTGTGATACTGTTTTTCTATTTGTGTTTGTACTATTTCCACCCTAAAATAATGTTTAACCTCAAAATTTCTAGATTGCTTCATCAAGTGCTAGAAGTTTAGGAAGCTCCCTTAACTAAAGATAAAGTCTAGATATAGGGCTGGGTTAACCACTTCATGATGGAGCTTCTTCTGAGGCACCAGCACCTAGAACTAGAGCCACCCATCAAACCAGGTGGGATCACTCAGAGCTTGATGGGAGAGATGGGGTAGGCAGTCCTCACTCAAGGTGCTGGGGGAAATTATAGGGCAGCATGATACCTAAAGAGTATAACAATCGATAAATTCACACGGTTGATGCTATGGGTTCTGATACTCAGAGTGGGGTGCCCCAAATGGGAGAAAATATGAAATTGAGAGGAAAGCATTCCAGAAGTTTAAATAACAGAGGCAGCACCAGCCACAGAGAAGCAAGGAAGAAACTCTATTAACTAAACTGAAGCACGAGCAGGTGCACAAGTGGGTCTTGGAGGATAAGACAGAGACTTGTCATCAGAGCTTGAACAGGTAGTCAGAGTTGGCTTGGCAACATGGGTGACTTGATGCTGAATCCCATAGAATTGGGTTACAGCCCTTAAATCTCTTCTGTTCAAGTTGTGGATTAGACAATAGGATAAGCTCAGCTGACAGGACCATGAAACCTTTGCTGAGGGAAGAAGGGGAACTGTAGAAACTTGGAGCCAAGCAAGAACTAACTGATAATGAAGTAAAGGAAGATCCTATCTCTGTACAGTTTTCAAATAAAACATCAAAAAAGAACACATAAATAAAACTTTATGACATAAGGAAAATAACTTGAATCTACTATGCTACTTCTAAGAAAGAAAAGATCTCTTAGTAAGGGGAAATATTTTTAGTAGGAGAAAGAAATAATCGGACTTTTTAAACATACATTATTTAGTCTTCATTTACATATAATAAGGCAAGAAAGTAAATGTCAGTATAGAATGTAATTAAGGACTCTTTTCTAAAAATTTAGGAAGGATTAAGTTAGGATAAAGAAAGCTGCTTTCTCTTTCTAATACTGATTTAGCAACTGCTTGACATAAATTCCTCACCTAGGAAGATGCTAGCACATTTTTTTCTTGACTCACTGCCTAACTCATGAGGGAGATAGGCTGTTTCCAATTCTGGATGTCACTGGGATCTATCATTTATCCCCACATATCATTGCTGAATTTCTTGGTCCAGGGTAGGGAATACCCTAGAGGATTCAATATATTGTAAGTGGAATTTAGAATTAGCCTTGTTGTCATAGACTTGGTGTTTGACAAGCTCAGGATGACCACATATTAGTCCCTAATGCTGCCATGTTGGCTAAGTTTCTATCACTGTGCTCCAACCTCAGTTCCTTACTTAGTATTCCAATTCTTTATGGGATGGAGACTTATACCAAGACCCAGTCTTCCTAGCTGAGCATCTGATGCACTGTTAGCTCTGGATCTTGTCTCCTAAAAGACTGAATCCTGTTTCTTATACCTATAGCTTCCACCTACCATTCTTCTCAGAAGGTAAATGATAACCCTATAGCCATGGAAATGGTGCCTGCTTATCTTAGAACATTGCTTACTGCTTGAATAGTTGCCTAGAGTAACACTGAGATTAGCACCATCCCATCCTTGGACACTGAATAGAGCCCACTGAATACTGATCCTGGAGGCCATCAGGCCAGAATCACCAGTCCCTTTTTTCACCTAGGGTATCAGGGAGGATCTCCATAATGTGTTGCATGGAGGATAAAAGCAAAGATTTAGAAACTAACAGACTTAGAGTTAATCCTAGCTCTGTCACTTAATTTTAGATAAATTACTGAACTTCTCTAGACCTATTATCTCATCTGTAAAAATGAGGATAGTGATTCCTATTCATATAACAACTATAAAAATTTATGAGATAAATACTATAAAGCATATACTATTGTGCCTGTATGTAAAAGCTGCTTAACAAATCATTGCTATGTGGTTATTAGCAAATGTAAGAAAAACACTATATTCATTCATCTAACAAATGTTTAGTTGCCTATTGAGCTCTGGAGGTACAATGGCAATGACATGAAAAAGAATCAGCAAATAGACATCTTCAAACAGTATGCTGTGGATAGTACAATGACATGCAAATTAGTCCATTTTCACACTACTATAAAGAACTGCCCAAGACTGCATAATTTATAAACAAAAGAGGTTTAATTGACTCACAGTTCCACATGGCTGGGGAGGCCTCAGGAAACTTATAATCATGGCAGAAAGGGAAACAGACAAGTCTTACATGGTGGCAGGCGAGAGAGAGCATATGAAGGAGGAACTGTCAAACACTTATAAAACCATCAGATCTCATGAGAACTCACTCACTATCATGAGAACAGCATGGGGGAAACTGCCTCCATGATCCAATCACTTCCCACCAGGTCCCTCCCTCAACACAAGGGGATTATGGGGGATTACAATTTGAGATGAGACATGGGTGGGGACACAGCCAAACCATATCAACATGTGAGCCCTGGGTGATACAGATATACATATGAGGGGTTTCTAAACCAGAAGAGACAATCCTGGAAGAGTATCCTAAAGAAAAGAGCTGATTAGGAGAAAAGAGGGATAAAAGGTGCTCCTGACAGAGCATGAAAGAGCTTGACGCATTCGGGAAATTGCAAGTAGTCTTTCAATGTGGCTGGAATACAGACAGAGGGCAGGGAGGTGAGTCATAACAGGAAATAGAAATTAATAGGGGTTTCTCATCATGGTTCTTGTGGCTGGGCAAAGGAATGTAGGATCAGACCTGAGGGCTGTGAGTGGCAGATGATGGATTTTAAGCAGAGGAGCAAGATGAACAGATTTGTGTTTTAGAAAAAAAATCACTCCAAAGCCTTCATGAATAACATCATAGATTCAAATAACACTGAAACAAAAAGGCAGAACTACCATGGTAGAAGCCTGTAAGTATTTGACAGTTCCTCCTTCCTGTGCTACTCAAGAGGTATGCTCTCCTCTTAATTTTGAAATGTAAATGTCATCACAGAATAATTTCAAAGATAATAGGATAATGAAAATAAAACATTTTTAGAATAAACATTTTTTCATTTTGAGCTTCTTGATTTTGTTTTTTGTTTTTTTTTTTTTTTGAGACAAGGTCTCACTATGTTGCCCAGACCAGAAGACGGTGTCTCTTTGCAGGCACATATATAGCACACTATTGCCACAAACTCCTGGGCTCAAGTGATCCTCCTGCCTCAGCCTCCTGAGTAGCTGGGACCATGGACTGAAGTTCTTGATTCCTTTTAAGAACAAAACTATACATTTTCCAACATGATTGAAATGAGGCTGGGCCTGGTGGCTCATACCTGTAATCCCAACCCTTTGGGAAGATGAGGTGGGAGGACTGCTTGAGGTCAGGAGTTCAAGACCTCCCCAGCCTGAGCAAAATAGCAAGACCGCATCTCTATTTAAATATTTTTTTTTAATTAGCCAGGCGGGGAGGCTCATATCTGTAATCCCAGCACTCTGGGAGGCCCAGGTGGGAAGACTGCTTGAGCCCAGGAGTTCAGGGTTATAGTGAGCTATGATTGCACCATTGCACCATTGCACCTTTGCACCTAAGCTTGGGTGACAGAGCAAGACTCTGTCTCAAAAAAAAGTAAAAGTAATAAAATAATAAAATGAAATATCAGGATCCCTACATGTGCTCCCAAATCTATGATCTTAATAGCACACATACATCCCCGATAGTCACAGGTCTGACTGAAAATGACTATAAACGGAAATTAACGTGAAATGTTTATTCTTTCAGTGACCAGGGTAAACCTATGCCTGCACTGAACTTTCTATAACTAATATTGACAATTTATATTAAGAAATTTAAATTAAGAAATCTCAATTTTGTAAAATACTTAGCACTTTCATGGTGTGTATGTGTATATGTTCATATATATATATCACATTGCCATTTTTAGAATGTTGGCAGTAAATTTAACTTTTAAGAAGTGATTATAAAAGAACTTACGGAAACTGAATTATAATTAAAGACAACTGTTGAATCATACATACAGATAAAATATTAGGTAAAAGATGTTAGATACTGGTTGTTGAAACCTCTATTTTTCATGTGGTCAAGCTGGCAATGTCATGCAAAAAAAAGGCATATTCCAGCCAAGGCCCCACTCTGAATTTCTCTCTTTCACGTCCGTACTTTGCTATTTCTCCTTTATTCCTTAACGTTGGCTTCTACTAGCATAGTAGACACTGAGGTCATCTCTTCAACATCTATTCCACCTCTCCCACATCGTGCAGTCACCACATGGTTTAAGGAACTGATCCCAGCAACTAAGACAGTCTCAGATAAGTCTGATTCAATCAAGAAAATCCTCTTTGCCTGTAACTGGTCTAGAAACCCACGCTTAAATCAAGTAGCATATGGCATTCCCTTAGAAAAAGGCTGACTGACTTAGGAACAGGTATGTGACAGTATCTAGGCCAATGAGACAGCAAAAAGATTGCTAAGGAGAAAGTTTCCTCACTTTTAGGAGTCATAAGAAGAGATGGCATTTTTCCCCTGCTGGCATGAACAAAGCATGTAGCTCTATTTGTTACTATTATCCTATGACCAGGAAGAAACCACCTTAGGATAAACCTGATATTATCTTGGGTTCTTCATGACCTTGTTGAACTGCATCTCAGCCAAACCTGGGGCCTATTCTACTTCTAGACTTCCAGTTGTGTACATTTCCTTACTGTTTAAGCTACCACTTTCAGTTGGGTTTTCTATTACTTGCAGCTGAAAGCATTCTAAGTGATGCAATTTCCTACCACTTTTGACTACCATTTTTGCTTCCAATCAGGTGTACCATTTAGCTTTCTTAGCTCTAATTGTCAGCACTCTTCTATCTAGTCATTTATAGTAAACACTGTTTATTGTCTACCCAATATTTGTTCATAGCTTCTTCCACTAGACATTATCATGTAGGACAGGTTATATGAACCTTGTGCAGTCAAGAGAGAAGCTAGCCTGAGGAGAAAGTCAGTATGCTGAAACTGACAACACAGAAAAGTAGAAAAAGTTCTGAGTCATTTAACTGCTGGAATACTCTACTTCCAGCCTTCTTATCTGATTAACAAAAATTCTCTCTGTTTAAGACAATTTGAGTTAGGGCATTCTGTTGTTTGTATTTGAAAATAACCTAAATGATAAAAAATTTGCTGCTAGAATGTGGAATTCTGCAAATAACAACCCCAAAATTGCGGAGTTGGATGACTGGAACAGCAAAGAGGATCCCACTATTTCAGGCTGAGAAGATGGTCACTCTTATTCTGTGGTTGAATAACATTTCATTGAACTATCACTTTATACCTGAGACATAGCCTTCTAAGACTTTAGTATTAGAGAAAATGGTAAGAATAAGAATGTTGAGCCAGATGCAGTGGTGCACACCTATAATCCCAGCTACTTGAGAGGCTGAGCCAGGAAAATCACATGAGCCAAGGAGTTTGAGACCAATCTGGGCAACATAGTGACACCTTGTCTCAAAAAAGAAGAGAAACAGAGAAAGAAAGAAAGGAAACATTAGTGTACATGGCTATTTCTTAGGGCTTTTACTAAAAACCCATAATAAAGAAGAAAGGATGGTCAAGAATCCTTGGCCTCCCAAAGTGCTAGGATTATAGGCATGAGCCACCGTGCCTCGCTGGGGCATTTTTTTAGATAGTATGTGTGGCAATATGTGTGGCAGGGTAGTATATGTGGCATGAAACTTTACTAACCATATATGATACAATTGGTCATCTACTACACATCCATTTCCCCTTATCCTTTATTGAAATAATCTTACTTTTGTCCAGGTACCCACTCCCTTCTATGTGTCCATGTGCATCAGAAGAGATTGGTCTCTCCAAAGAGGTAAATTCTGACTGGTCTAGACCAATCATGATTCTCTCATTCCCCCTTGCTAGTAATTGTTTTAGACATAGTTGTGCTGAGCAGTGAGACAAGAGAAGTCTGCTAGAAGACTTCTAGTAAAGGTTTCTCTACTTTTTAAAAAAGACACAAGAGAATTATAGCTTCTTTCTGTGTGCTGTAATTTATTATGTCAAGTTGTAACACATGGAGCTGCTGCAGCTATCTGGTGACCATGAGGAGAGCCTTATACTAAGTACAAAGTTGACATGCTAAGGAGAGGAAAACAATGGAAAGAAACAGCATCCTTCAGACATCGAATTAAGCAGTCTTGGAGCAGGAGGAGGTAGAGCAAGATGGTTAAATAGAAGCCTCCACCAATTGTTCTCTCTGCAAGAACACCAGATTGAACAACTATCCACATAAAAAGGCATCTTCATAAGAACCAAAAATCTGGTGAGGAATCACAGTACTTGGCTTTAACTTTATATCACTAAAAGAGGCACTGAAGAGTGTAAGGCAGTCTTGAATTCCTGGTGCTACCCCCTCCCCCATCCCCCTGGCAGTGGCCATGTGGCACAAAGGGATAATCTGTGTGCTTGGGAGAGGGAGGCCACAGTGACTGTGAAACATTGCATTGGAACTCAGTGCTGCCTTATCATGGTGGAAAGAAATATGGGGCAGAACTCAGCCAGCCCACAAAAGGAGCATTTAGTTCAGCCCTAGCCAGAGGACCATTACCCAACAGAGTTCTCACTACCACAGGCTAAAGTGCTCTGGGATCCTAAATAAACCTGAAAGGCAGTCTAGGCCACAAGGACTGCAATTCCTGGGTAAATCCTGGTGCTGTGCTGGGCTTGGAGCCAGTGGACTTGAGGGGCACAAGATCTAGTAAGACACCAGCTAGAGTGGCCAAGGGAGTCTTTGCACCACCCCTCTCCCAACCCCAGGAAGCACAGCTTGCAGCTCCAGGAAAGACTCCTTCCTTCTGCTTGAGAAAGGAAAGGGAAAATTAAAGAGGACTTTGTCCTGCAACTTGGATACCAGCTCAGCCACAGAAGGATAGGGCACTAGGCAGAGTCCTGAGGTTCCCTTCTAGGCCCTAGCTCCTGGACATGCACTGGGCCACAACAGAACATGCTGCCTTGAGGGAAGAAACCAGACTTCCAAGGATTCATCACCTACTGATTAAACAGACCTTAGGCCCTGAAAAATCAGCAGGTGCAGCTAGATAGTACTTGCCGTGGGCCTTGGGTGAAATGCAGAGCTGTGCTGGCTTCACGTGTAACCCAGAATATTCCCAGCTGCAATGGCTATGAGGAGGATTCTTTCTGCTTGAGAAAGGGAGAGGGAAGAGTAAAGACGACATTGTCTTGCAGCTTATGTATCAGCTCAGCCACAGTAGGACAGAGCACCAAGTGGCTCTTGGGGTTCCTGATTCTAGACTGTGGCTCCTGGATGGCATTTCTGGACACACCCTAGGCCAGAGGGGAGCACACTACCCTGGAGGAAGAGTCCCAAGCCTGGCAGCATTCACCACAAACTGACTGAAGAGCTACTGGGCCTTGAATGAAGATTGACAATAGCCAGGGAGTATGTGCCATGGGCTTGCAGCAGTGGTGGCCACGGGAAGAGACTCCTCTGGTTGTGGAATGGGGAGGGAAGAATGGGAAGGGCTTTGTCTTGTGGCTTGGGTGCCAGCTTAGCTGTAGTAGAATAGAGCACCAGGTAGGTTCCTAAGGTTTCCAACTCAGTCCTAGTTCCCAGATGGCATCTCTGGACCTGCCTGGGACTGAGGGGAAATTGCCACTCTGAAGAGAAGAACATGAGCCTAGCTAGCTGGCTTTACCATCTGCCGATTCTAGAGCCCCATAGCCTTGAGTGAACATAGGTGGTAGCAAGGCAGTGATTACTGCAGGCTTTGGGTGAAGCCTAGTGCTGTGTTGGCTTCAGATCTGGTGGTGACCACAGGGGTGCTTATGTCATCCCTCTCCCAGCTCCAGGCAGCTTGCGGGGGGGGAGAGGGGGGAGAGGGAGGGAGGGAGGGAGGGGAGAGAGAGAGAGAGAGAGAGAGAGAGAGAGAGAGAGAGAGAGACTCTGTTTGTTTTTAATCAAGTAAGGGAAGAGAACAAGAATCTCTGCCTATCCAGAGAATTATTTCAGCTCTTATCCAAGATGGCCAAGGTAGTACCTCTACAAGTCTGCAAGAACTACAGCATTACAGGACTTGGGGTGCCCCCTAAAGCAGATACAGCTTAGATCACAACACCCAAATCCTTTCAAATATCTGGAAGGCCTTCCCAAGAATGATGGATACAAACAAGCCCACACTGAAAAAATCTACAATGAACACCTAACTTGTGAATACCCAGATATCGACAAATATTCACAAGGATCAAGATCTTCCAAGAAAGCATGATCTCAACAAATGAACTAAATGAGTCACCAGGGACCAGTCCTGGAGAAAAAGAGATATGTAACCTTTTAGACAAAGAATTCAAAATAGCTCTTTTGAGGAAACTCAAAGAAATTCGAGATAACACAGAGAAGTAATTCAGAATCCTATCAGATAAATTTAACAAAGAGATTGAAATAATTAGGAAGAATCAAGCAGAAATTCTGGAGCTGAAAACTGCAACTGACATACTGAAGAATTTATGAGTCTCTTAATAGCAGAATTGATCAAGCAGAAGAAATAATTAGTGAGCTTCAAGACAGGACATTTGAAAATACATATTGAGGGTCAGGCATGGTGGCCTCACACCTATAATCCCAGAACTCTGGGAGGCCAAGGCAGGCAGATCACCTGAGGTCAGTTGTTCAAGACCAGCCTGGGCAACATGGTGAAACCCTGTCTCTACTAAAAATACAAAAATTAGCCAGGTGTGGTGATGCACATCTGTAGTACCAGCTACTCAGGAAGCTGAGGCAGAAGAATCAATTGAACCCAACAGGCAGAGGTTGCAATGAGCTGAGATTGTGCCACTGTACTCAGCCTCAAAAAAAGAAATGTTGTCAAAAAAGACTTTGTCTCAAAAAAGAAAAAAAAAGAGAAAATACATATTCAGAGGAGACAAAAGAATAAAGCACACCTAGAAAATCTAGAATATAGGCTCAAAAGAGTAAGTCTGAGAGTTACTGGCCTTAAAGGAGAAATACAGAGAGAGATAGGGATAGAAAAGTTTATTCAAAGGAAGAATAACAGAGACTATCCCAAACCTAGAGAAAGCTATCAATAGCAAGTACAAGAAGGTTATAGAACACCAAACAGATTTAACTCAAAGAAGACTAGTTTAAGGCATTTAATAGTCAAACTCCCAAAGGTCAGGGGCAAAGAAAGGAACCTAAAACATCAAGAGAAAAGAAACAAATAATATACAATGGAGCTCCAATATGTCTGGCAGCAGACTTTTCAGTGGAAAACTTACAGGCCAGGAGAGACTGGCATTACATATTTAAAGTGCCGAAGGAAAACAAAACAAAAAACTTTATGCTAGAATAATATACCTGGTGAAGATGTCCTTCAAAGATGAAGAAGAAATAGACTTTCCCAGACCAACAAAAGCTGAGGGATTTCATCAATACAAGACCTGTCCTACAAGAAATGTTAAACTACAATTAGAAAGAAAACGGTGCTAATGAGTAATAAGAAATCATCTGAAGATACAAAACTCACTGGTAATTAAGTCACACAAAAACTCAGAATACTGTAACACTGTAGCTGTGATGTGTAAACTACTCTTAAGTAGAAAGACTAAACAGTGAACCAATCAAAAATAACTACAACAACTTTCCAAGACATAGTACAATAAAATATAAAAGGAAACAACAAAATATTAAAAAGCAGGGAGAAGAAGTTAAGGCATAGAGTCTTCATTAGTTTTCTTTTTGCTTGTTTGTTGGTTTGCTTATGCAAACAGTGTTGTTATCAGCTTAAAATAATGAGTTATAAGATAGTATTTTCAGGCCTTATGGTAACCTTAAGCCAAAACACATATAATAGATACACAAAAAATAAAAAGTAAGAAACTAAATCATATCACAAGAGAAAATCATCTTTACTAAGAAGGAGACAGGAATAAAAGAAAAAAGTAAGAGAAGACCACAAAGCAACCATAAAATAAATAAAAAATGGTAGGAATAAGTCCTTACTTATTAATAATAACACTGAATGTAAATGGACTAAACTCTCTAATCAAAAAACAGAGAGTAGCCGAATGGATTAAAACGCAAGACCCAATGATCTGTCGCCTACAGGAAACACACTTCACCTAAAATGACACACATAGGCTGAAAATAAAGGAATGGAGAAATATATTCCATGCCAATTAAAACAAACAGGCTGAGCACTATGACTCACACCAGTAATCCCAGCACTTTGGGAGGCTGAAACAGGCAGATCACAAGGTCAGGAGATCAAGACTATCCTGGCCAACGTGGTGAAACCTCGTATCTACTAAAAATACAAAAATCAGCTGAGCATGGTGGTGGGTGTCTGTAGTCCCAGCTACCCAGGAGGCTGAGGCAGGAGAATCACTTGAGCCTGGGAGGCAGAGGTTGCAGTGAGCTGAGATTGCACCAAGATTGCACCATTGCACTCTAGCCTGGGTGAAAAAAGTGAGACTCTGTCTCAACAACAACAACAAAAAGATCAGGAGTAGCTATACTTACGTCAAACAAAATAGATTTCAAGAATTACTTATTTTGAATTTTGGTATGTTATCAGTGTTCCTACATCTAAGATTTATTCATGATCTGAAATACTTTAAAAGTGACCAAATGGTGGATCCTACCCCGATGGAGCCCAGCAAGCTAAGATCCACTGGCTTGAAATTCTCGCTGCCAGCTAAGCAGCCTGAGCTCGACCTGGGATGAATGAACTTGGTTCGGGGAAGGACATCTGCCATTGCTGAGGCTTGAGTAGTTGGTTGTACCCTAACAGTGTAACAAACCCACCAGGAAGTTTGAACTGGGCAGAGCCAACTGAAGCTCAGCAAGGCCACTGTGGCCAGACTACATCTCCTCTCTGGGCAGGGCATCTCTGAAGAAAAGGCAGCAGCCCCAGTCAGGGACTTATAGACAAAAACCTCCATCTCCCTGGGACAGAGCACTGGGGGAAGGGGCAGTTGTGGGCACAGGTTCAGCAAACTTAAGCTCTGAAGAGAGCAACTGATTTCCCAGCCCAGCGTTTGAGCTCTGATAAGGACCAGACTGCCTCCTCAAGTGGGCCGCTGACTGCCATGTATCCTGACTTGGAGATACCTCCCAATAGGAGCCGATAGACACCTCATACAGGAGAGGACTGGCTAGAATCTGGCGAGTACCCCTCTGGGACAAAGCTTCCAGAGGAAGGAACAGGCAGCAATCTTTGCTGTTCTGCAGCCTCCACTGGTGATACCCAGGCAAACAGGGTTGGGAGTGGACTTCCAGCAAACTCTAGCAGACCTACAACAGAGGGGCCTGATTATTAGAAGGAAAACTAACAAACAGTAAGGAAGAGCATCAACATCAACAAAAAGACATCCACACAAAAACACCATCAGAAGGACACCAACTTCAAAGAAAAATGGTAGATAAATCCCAGAAGATGGGGAAAAACCAGCACAAAAAGGCTGAAAATTTCAAAAACCAGAACACCTCGTCTCCTCCCAAGGGTCACAACTCCTCACCAGCAAGGGAACAAAGCCTGATGGAGAATGAGTTTGACAAAGTGACAGAAGTAGGCTTCAGAAGGTGGATAATAACAAACTCCTCCAAGCTAAAGGAACATGTTCTAATCTAATGCAAGGAAGCTAAGAACCTTGAAAAAAGGTTGGATGAATTGCTAACTAGAATAACCAGTTCAGAGAAGAAAATAAATGACCTGCTGGAGTTGAAAAACACAGCACAAGAACTTCGTGACGCATACACAAGTATCAATAGCCAAATTAATCAAGCAGAAGAAAGGATATCAAAGACTGAAGATCAACTCAATGAAATAAAGCAAGAAGACAAGATTAAAGAAAAAGAATGAAAAGAAATGAACAAAGCCTCCAAGAAATATGGGACTATGTAAAAAGACCAAATCTACGTTTGATTGGTGTACCTGAAAGTAAAGGGGAGAATGGAACCAAGTTGGAAAACACTCTCAGGATATTACCCAGGAGAAATTCCTGACCTAGCAAGGCAGGCCAACATTCAAATACAGGAAATACAGAGAACACCACAAAGATACTCCTCAAGAAAAGCAACCCCAAGACACATAATCTCCAGATTCACCAACATTGAAATGAAGGAAAAAATGTTAAGGGCAGCCAGACAAAAAGATTGGGTTACCCACAACGGGAAGCCCATCAGACTAACAGCGGATCTCTCAGCAGAAACCCTACAAGCCAGAAGAGAGTGGGGACTAATATTCAACATTCTTAAAAAAATTTTCAACCCAGAATTTCATGTTCAGCCAAACTAAGCTTCATCAGCGAAGGAGAAATAAAATCCTTTACAGACAAGCAAATGCTGAGAGATTTTGTCACCACCAGTCCTGCCATACAAGAGCTCCTGAAGGAAGCACTAAATATGGAAAGGAGCAATCAGTACCAGCCACTGCAAAAACATACCAAATTGTAAAGACCATCAACACTATGAAGGTTTCTTATGCATCAATTAATGGGCAAAATAACCAGCTACCATCATAATGACAGGATCAAATAACACATAACAACCTTAAACGTATTAACCTTAAATGTAAATGGGCTAAATGTCCCAATTAAAAGACAAAGACTGGCAAATTGGATAAAGAGTCAATACCCAGCAGTGTGCTGTATTCAGGAGACCAATGCCACATGCAAAGACACACATCGGCTCAAAATAAAGGGATGGAGGAAGATTTACTAAGCAAATGGAAAGCAAAAAAAAAGCAGGGGTTTCAATCCTAGTCTTCGATAAAACAGACTTTAAAACAACAAAGATCAAGAGACAAAGAAGGGCATTATGTAATGGTAAAGGGATGAAAGCAACAAGAAGAGCTAAATATCCTAAATATATACGCACTGAATACAGGAGCACCCAGATTCATAAAGCAAGTTCTCAGAAACCTACTAAGAGACTTAGACTCCCACACAATAATAGTGGGAGACTTTAACAACCCCCTCTCAATATTAGACATATTAACAAGAGAGAAAACTAACAAGGATATCCACGACTTGAACTCAGCCCTGGACCAAGTGGACCTAATAGACATCTGCAGAACTCTCCACCCCAAATCAACAGAATATACATCCTTCTCAGCACCACATCACACTTATTCTAATAATGGCTACATAAATGTAAGTAAAACACTCCTCAGCAAATGCAAAAGAACAGAAATCATAATGAACAGTCTCTCAGAGCACAATGCATTCAAATTAAAATCAAGATTAAGAAGCTCACTCAAAACCACACAACTACATGGAAACTGAACAACCTGCTCCTGAATGACTACTGTGTAAATAACACAATTAAGGCAGAAAATAAAGATGTTCTTTGAAACCAATGAGAACAAAGACACAATGTACCAGAATCTCTGGGACACATTTAAAGCAATGTGTAGAGGGAAATTTATAGCACTAAATGCCCACAAGAGAAAGCAGAAAGGATCTAAAATTGACACCCTAACATCACAATTAAAAAAACTAGAGCAGCAAGAACAAACAAATTCAAAAGCTAGCAGAAAACAAGAAATAACTAATATCAGAGCAGAACTGATGGAGATGGAGACATGAAAAACCCTTCAAAAAAAATCAATGAATCCAGGAGCTGGTTTTTTGAAAATATAAACAAAATAGATAGAGTGCTAGCCAGACTAATAAAGAAGGAAAGAGAAAAGAATCAAATAGACACAATAAAAAATGATACAGGGGATATCACCACTGATCCCACAGAAATACAAACTACCATTGAAGAATATTATAAACACCTCTATGCAATTAATCTAGAAAATCTAGAATAAACAGATAAATTCCTGGACACAACATACACCCTCCAAGACTAAACCAGGGAGAAGTTGAATCCTTGAATAGACTAATAGCAAGGTCTGAAACTGAGGCAGTAATTAACAGTCTATCAACCAAAAAAGTCCAGGACCAGACGAATTCACAGCTGAATTCTACCAGAGGTGAAAAGAGGAGCTGATACCATCCTTCTGAAATATTCCAAATAATAGGAAAAGAGAGAATCCTCCCTAAGTCATTTTATGAGGCCAGCATTATCCTGAGACCAAAACCGGGCAGAGACACAACAAAAAAAGAAAATTTCAGGCCAATATCCCTGATTAACATCAATGCGAAAATCCTCAATAAAATACTGGCAAACCAAATCCAGCAGCACATCAAAAGGTTATCCACCAAGATCAAGTTGACTTCATCCCTGGGATGCAACAACATACACAAATCAATAAATGTAATTCATCACATAAACAGAACCAATGACAAAAACCACATGATTATCTCAATAGATGCAGAAAGGGCCTTTGAAAAAACTTAGCAACCCGTAATGCTAAAAACTCAATAAACTAGGTATTGATGGAATGTATCTCAAAATAATAAGAGCTATTTATGCAAACTCTCAGCCAATATCATACTCAATGGGCAAAAGCTGGAAGCATTCCCTTTGAAAACTAGCACAAGACAAGGATGCCCTCTGCACCACTTCTATTCAAAATAGTATTGGAAGTTCTGGCCACGGCAATTGGGCAAGGGGAAAGAAATAAAGGGTATCCAGTTAGAAAAAGGTATAGTCAAATTGTCTTTGTTTGCAGACGACATGATTGTATATTTAGAAAACCCCTTTGTCTCAGCCCAAAATCTCCTTAAGCTGATAAGCAACTTCAGCAATGTCTCAGGATACAAAATCAATGGGCAAAAATCACAACATTACTATATACCAATAATAACAGACAAACAGAGAGCCAAATCACGAGTGAACTTCCATTCACAATTGCTACAAAGAGAATAAAATATCTGGGAATAAAACTTACAAGGTATGTGAAGGTCTTCTTCAAGGAGAACTACAAGTCACTACTCAAGGAAATAAGAGAGGACACAAATGGTAAAACATTCCATCCTCATGGATAGGAAGAATTAGTATCATGAAAATGGCTATACTGCCCAAAGTAATTTATAGATTCAATGCTACCCCTATTAAGCTACCATTGACTTTCTTCACAGAACTGGATAAAACCACTTTAAACTTCATATGGAACCAAAAAAGAGCTCATATAGCCAAGGCATTCCTAAGCAAAAAGAACAAAGCTGGAGGTATCACACTACCTGACTCCAAACTATACTACAAGGCCACAGTAACAAAAACAGCATGGTACTGATACCAAAACAGATACACAGACCAATGGAACAGAACAGAGGCCTCAGAAATAACACCACACATCTACAACCATGTGATCTTTGACAAACTTGACAAAAACAAGCAATGAGGAAAGGATTCCCTATTTAATAAATGATGTTGGGAAAACTGGCTAGCCATATGCAGAAAGCTGAAACTGGATCCCTTCCTTACATCTTACATAAAAATTAACTCAAGGTAGATTAAAGACTTCAACATAAGACCTAGAACCATAAAAACCCTAGAAAAAAACTGAGGCAATACCATTCAGGACATAGGCATGGGCAAAGACTTCGTGACTAAAACAGCAACAGCAATGACAACAAAAGCCAAAAGTGACAAATGGGATCTAATTATACTAAAGAGCTTCTGCACAGCAAAGGAAACTAGCATCAGAGTGAACAAGCAACCTACAGAACAGCAGAAATATTTTGCAATCTATCCATCTGACAAAGGGCTAATATCCAGAATCTACAAACAACTTAAACACATTTATAAGAAAAAACAAATAACCCCATCAAAAAGTGAGTGAAAAATATGAACAGACACTTCTCAAAAGAAGACATTTATGTAGCCAAAAAACATGAAAAAAAGCTCATCATCACTGGTCATTAGAGAAATGCAAATCAAAATCACAGTGAGATGCCATCTCATGCCAATTAGAATGGTTATCATTTAAAAAATCAGGAAACAACAGATGCTGGAGAGGATGTGGAGAAATAGGGACATTTTTACACTGTTGGTGGGAGTGTAAATTAGTTCAACCATTGTGGAAGACAGTATGGCGACTCCTCAAGGATCTAGAACTAGAAATACCATTTGACCCAGCAATCCCATTACTGGGTATATACCCAAAGGATTATAAATCATTCTACTATAAAGACACATGCACATGTATGTTTATTGTAGCACTGTTCACAATAGCAAAGACTTGAAACCAACCCAAATGGCCATCAATGATAGACTGGATAAGAAAACGTGGCACATACATACCTTGAAACACCATGCAGCCATTAAAAAGGATGAGTTCACATCCTTTGCAGGGACATGCATGAAGCTGGAAACCATCATTCTCAGCAGACTAACACAGGAACAGAAAACCAGACATTGCATGTTCTCACTCATAAGTGGGAGTTGAACAATGAGAACACATGGACACAGGGAGGGAACATTACACACTGGTGCCTGTCGGGGGGGGTGTACGGAGGGATAGCATTAAGAGAAATACCTAACGTAGGTGATGGGTTGATGAGTGCAGGAAACCACCATGGCATGTGTATACCTATGTAACAAACCTGAACGTTCTGCACATGTACCCCAGAACTTAAAGTGTAATAATAAAAAAAAAGGTGAGCAAATGTGTGTTTCTTACCTTTCCTTAATTACCATACCTACTAAGAATGTTTCACACTTTAGAGTCTGCCAATACAACTAATAGTTTTCTGTTCCTGGAATTTTTCCTATATATAAATCAACTGCATATCTGAAAAGTGATGTTGTTCAAAGTGAACAGAAAAGTCCAAGAAATCTAGCCTATGAAGAAATTGAAAAAGATCACCAATATCTTGTTAGTTGTTGAATTTAGCAGAAAAAACTGAATATACAGGAGAGTGAACCATAGAAGATTAATGGTATTCTAGAAACAGACTTTTATATTTGGAAGTGACCTTGGCTATTATCAAATTATAAATGAGATAACTGAAGCTTACTGAGATTCAGTGACTTGCCCAGGATCTCAGAGTTACTGGCAGTTTTTTGGAATATACCAAAATAGCTTTGACTTCAGTCTTTCCTTAACATTAGCCCTGATGATGACAACCACTCAATAGTAGCCTCAATGGTTTGTACTAACATCAGAGTCTTTTCTCAGGGGATTTAATTCTAGGGTGATGTAGGCAAGACATTTGCAAACACTTCTGTAAAGGCTTGCATAGTAAATATTTTAGGCCTCACGGGCCACAGTCTTTGTCTCCTTTTCTTCTTCTTCTTCTTTTTTTTTTTTGAAACAGAGTCTCGCCCTATCGCCAGGCTGGAGTGCAGTGGTGTGATCTCGGCTTACTACAACCTCCGCCTCCCAGGTTCAAGTGATTCTCCTGCCTCCGCCTCCTGAGTAGCTGGGACTATAGGCAGGCGCCACCACACCCAGCTAATTTTTATATTTTTATTAGAGACGGGGTTTCACCATCTTGGCCAGGATGGTCTCTACCTCTTGACCTCATAATCCGCCTGCCTCAGCCTCCCAAAGTGCTGAGATTACAGGCGTGAGCCACTGCACCCGGCCTCATATTCTTCTTTTTTAAATTTATAACCCTTTACAGATATAAAAACAATTCTTAGCTTGAGTCCCAGTTAAGAAATAGGCTGAAGGCCAGATTTATCCCCTAGGCTAGTGGGTTTTCAACACTTGTTATATGTCAGAGAATGTTGGTCAGTAAAGTTTTCATTGGCCCAGCAAAATGAAAAAAATAAGGGCAACGTAATGAACTAAATTCATTCAGTATAAAGGACTATCATGTGTTCTGAAATCATGCCCTCCCTCCATTTTAAGGGATGGAGAAACATTAAAATGTTCTCTCTTGTATGCAATAGTGATTATATAGATAGTAAGATTTTGCTTGTTCTGTTTTTTATGTTCTTCCTTGGTTGAAAAAAATTATTGATCTATATAACTAATTGGAAATTACATATATATTATTAGTCCCTGAATTCTCAACATCTAAGAGTCTTTGCGAATATTCACTGATCCCAAATAAGGCATCCTAGTCTCTTAAAATGTATTCAAGTGG
Source organism: Ateles fusciceps (assembly GCA_036589455.1). Classification (NCBI taxonomy): domain Eukaryota; kingdom Metazoa; phylum Chordata; class Mammalia; order Primates; family Atelidae; genus Ateles; species Ateles fusciceps. Next base: position 32,489,483 of record JAZHEH010003205.1, read on the forward strand.
CATTCACAATACAGTTGTGAATGCAACATATAACTTAGTTGTGAATAAACCCCCAATGGAGGTCTGGCAATTATTTCAGAACCACTGAAAAACTTTTGGGTTCCTTTTATTTGTGTGATAAAATGTTACTTTGTATAGTGAGTTATGGAGGTCAGTACAGCTGCATTTCTGATTCTTGCATAGTAGAAACAGCCTTTCTCCAGATCTGTCTCTCTGATTATGGTGTCACATTAGAAAAGTTATTGTAAATTATTTAAAGACAGAGACCATATTTTTTTCCATGTTTCTATATTCCCATAGCATCAAGCATAGTAAGGAGAGTTGTATTTTTCTGATTAAATAAATAAATAAATGAACAAAATAAAACAATCAAAGGTTCAGAAGTATGTTGAAAAGATTACTGCCCATAGTAGATATGAATCTGGAGAAATCTGGGGAATACTCCAAGGTTAACATGTAGGTCCCCCCCCTAGGCAGAGTAATAATTTGGCATTTTTGAAAGCAATATCTCAAAAATAAATGTTCAACATTTATTTATAGGTAACACTAAGTGCTTCATGGAAAAGAGTGCACCTATTGCCATATAGCAAATTACCCCAAAACTTAGCAATTTAAAATAATAAACAGGTCAGGCACCATGGCTCATGCCTGTAATCTGAGCACTTTGGGAGGCTGAGGTGGAAGGCCTGCTTGAGCCCAGGAATTCAAGGCCAGCCTGGGCAACAGAGAGAAACCCCATCTCTACAAAAAATTTAAAAATTAGCCAGGCATGGTGGTGTGCACCTGTAGTTCCAGCTACTCTGGAGGCTGAGGTGGGAGGATCAGTTGAGCCCCACAGGTCAAGGATGCAGAGAGCAGGGATTGCACCATTATACTCAGCCTGGCCTATAAAGTAAGGCCTATTTCAAAACATAAAAATAAAACAACAAACATTTATTCTTTAGCAATTTCTGTGTGTCAAGCATTGATGAGCATCTTAGCTGGGTGGTTGGTTCTAGCTCAGGATCTCACATAACTTTGCAGTCAATCTGTCATCTGGGGCAGAAAACATATGATGGCTTGCCTGGGGTTAAAAAATGCATTTCCAAGATGGCTCACTCAAAGAACTCAGTTCCTCACCATGTAAGCCCCTCCGTAGTGCTCCTTTAGTGTCTCATGACATGGTAGCTAGCTTCTCCCCAAAGCAAATGATGCAAGAGAAAGAGCAAAGAGGAAGTCACAGTATCTTTTAGGATCTAGTCTTAGAAGTCACACATTGTCACTTATGCCATATTCTATCTGTAAGTAACAAGTCACGCAGTCCATAAAGTCAAGCGGAGGAAATCAAGTCCATAAATTCAAGTCAAGAGGAAGGTCAGTAAGCACCCATCTCTTCAAGAAAGGTGTATCAAAGAATTTGTGAACACATCTTAACCACAACAAATAGCAAGGAACATGCACGTTGCCTCTCCTGTATTGTTCTGAATGACTCAGCTTTAACCTCAAACTTGCATATTCTAACATCATCATTGAAGGTAGGCTAGGCATGGTGGCTCACGCCTGTAGTCCCAGCACTTTGGAAGGCCAATGTGGGCAGATCACTTGAGTCTAGGAGTTCGAGACCAGCCTGGGCAACATTATGATACCCTGTCTCTTAAAAAAAAAAAAAGATTTATTATTCTCAGCATGCCCTATGGGAAGGAGGTTGCACTCACCAGGCTCAAGTAGCTTACCAAAATATTTCTTTTAACCCCTATATACCAAATACCATTTATAAAATTTTTTCTATATAACAACATTTCCAGTGATATTTCAGTCTCATGATAAGGTTTACAGTTGTCACACGGTATAGTATTGTCCTAAAGAACTACGTTGCTCGATTTTTTCTAGCTGTGACTGAAGATAAAGAAATTGTGAAGAATATTGCACTAAATTTCTTAGAGGAACATTTTGTACAGATGATGATTTTTTTAAATTGCACAGTATTCACAACATCTCACCTAAGACTTTTGCTCCATTGTACCTAGTCCAGCAAATGTATTAGGAAATTGTCTATATTATTGTTACTCTATATAGTACAGCTTAAAAAAAAGACACATGGAGATGTATTATGTTTCTTCCACCTAAAAGAGAAACAGCAAGAGTTCTGAAGAATTCTAATTCTTAGATTTTTTTTAGTACATTTTAAACCAATTATTGGAAGTAACTTGGGACATTACACAGATAGCTTGTGGCATTACTCAAACTCTACCCATCTGAAACACTGCACCTGTTCAAGGAGTGAACCCTTTTTACACTGTAATAACACAAAAAGTTCAAGGTTTTCATTTTGTAGTTAGCTCCTTTATAGCATTTCTAGAGACCCTGACATTTCAAAGGCCCAAACCTTCAAAGCTATATATGGAGTAACACAGACACCTCAAACAGATGATCAGAGGAACACATGTCTGCCCATCAGCATTTGTTTCAATCTATAGGTATTTATCATGAATAATCATTAAGCTGTTATGAAACTGACTGTTGAGTCAGTTTGTCTGCCTTTGTCCCTAAAGGCAGACAATGCTGTTAAGTATGACCTGTGTATTTTAAACCTACAAGAAAAAATCAGTTTTAATACTGAAAAAAGTGGTTATTAGATTTATTTCTTGCAATAAATATAAGGAATACCGCTAAAACTGGTATGGTATTTCTTTTTGGCAGAATTTGTATAATGTAAACTAGAAAAGTACCATCTTATTATATTGTTAAATAATATGGAACTAGCATATATTAGAAATGTAGAAAATTTTGGCTCTCTACCTAAGTAACTTTGAGTAGTGAGTTACATAATTCTCCAGCATTTACCATCTACTGTAACCCCTACCTCTTTATTTTTCTGGCTTTTTGGTGTATTTTTTAATGGCTATTAATATAGGAATTACATAAAAATACAGAAAGCTATTAAATATCACATTTGTTTATTGTTTCACTATTTTTACAAAACAGACACTCACAAAAATATGTTATTTCCTATTAACTTACCTATTCACTATTACTAAGGAGGCTCCAACTAAGGCTAGCTCTCCTCAGTTTCATTTACCATGTATAAAGTTCAGTGTTCTACTACACGTAAGGCATTTTCAGATACGTTTTGGGAATTTAAGTTATGGAACACAAATACACATAATTTCAGTGTTTAGTTTTAGATATGTACTTAACATTACTGACAATTAAATGCCATCCTTTTATATTTAGTTTCACATTGTTCTTTTAATCATCTATTTCCACATTTCTTCTATTACCAGCAAACTACATGTGATAGACTGAGAAAATTTGACATTGAATAGAAATAGTTGCCTCTGGGGGAGAACCTTCCATTTAAAATCAGGTTTATCCTAGATGATACTTCACTTGGTAATGTGCTTGTGACTATGAAATTTTATTTGGCTGAATTCTTCCCTTTGTATCTAGAGCAGGGGTGGTACCATAGTTTACCCAGCACATTAAGAAGTGTTTTTCTCAGATCCTATTCTAGGCTTTTTGAGGCATAGAAATGTCCTGAAGAACAAGCCCAATACTCTTATCCTAACTCCATGTATGTGTCCTTCTCCTTCTAGCTGCAAGGTAGCCAGATCCCACCTTTGCAAAATAATGTTGGTGAATAGTTAGAATGACTTACAAGGAGTCATGGTACAAGATCTCTCTTCCTACAACTCCCTTTCCCCTCAGGCCTATCTCCTGATGGTCTAGATTTGTCATATAAAGAGTCCATGTTGGACTGGGCATGGTGGCTCATGCCTGTAATCCCAGCACTTTGGGAAGCCAAGGAGGGCATATCACAAGGTCAGGAGTTCAAGACCAGCCTGGCCGACATGGTGAAACCCTGTCTCTACTAAAAATACAAAAATTAGCCAGGTGTGTTGGTGAACGCCTGTAATCCCAACCACTAGGGAGGCTGAGGCAGGAGAATCGCTTGAAACCGGAAGGCAGAGGTTGCAGTGAGCCGAGATCATGCCACTGCACTACAGCCTGGGCGAAAGAGTGAAACTCCATCTCATCAAAAAAAAAAAAAAAAGAAAAGAAAGGAAGGAAGGAAGGGAGAAAGAGAAGGTGGGGGGAGAGAGAGAGAGAGAGAGAGGAAGGAAGGAGGAGGGAGGGAGGGAGGGAGGGAGGGAAAAGAGTCCATGCCAGGGTGTCTATAGCTGAAGACAGGAGGAAAATAAAACTCATTTCATGCCAAATTTATCAGTTTTATTCTCCCTTATAGAAATAGAAGTGTCAGGGACAATTTAAATCAAGAAGTAGATGTACTTTTGATAAATATAGTGCACTTAATCCTATTTAGGATCATGGAATTTCAGAACTGGAAGGAATCTTAGTGGCTTCAACTAGGAAGTTGGAGGTCAAAATGTCACTTTTATTATTGATAAAACTGTTTGTGGAATGAGGTTAGTGCTGAGGGCTAAATGAGCCAGCTAATGTTTCCTAACATACTTTGCCCTATCCCACTTGAACTCTGTCCCCAAATCAGACCCCTAAACAGAAATGGAAACTGACTCAGTTTAGTCCAGAACTGAACGTTTATGTGCATAAGATCTTTTTTGATAGATTCGCTCCACCCAGTTATGCTCTGTAGATTAATGTCTGTCAGCCATAAACCAGGTGGAATAAGAGGTCAGAGTGCTACTACTCTGGGTAAGTCCCACCACATGAAAATGGGAAACAGTAGGGAGAAGTACACCACCCCCCAACGTTAGGAGGGGTAATACCACAGGAATTCTGATGAACAAAATCCTCCATTTCATTTCAAAATAATTTGAGAGCAGTATAACAGGAATGTGCCACAAATTACTAATTAGAACTTAATATGATTTGAATGTTTGTCTCCTCCAAATCTCATGTTAAAATGGAATCACCGGCTGGGTGCAGTGGCTCACACCTGTAATCTCAGCATTTTGAAAGTGTGAGGTAGGCAGATTGCTTGAGTCCAGGTGTTTGAGACTAGCCTGGGCAACATGGCAAAACCTCGTCTGTACAAAAAAGTACAAAAATGTTTGCCAGGCATGGTGGCATGCATCTGTAATGCCAGGGCAGCCTGAGGTGAGAGAAATCACTTGGGCCCAGGAGGCGTAGGTTGCATGATTCAAGATCACACTACTGCACTCCAGCCTCAGTGACAGAGTGAGACCCTGTCTCAAAAAAAAAAAAAAAAAAGAAAGAAAGAAAAAGTAAAGGAAAATAAATCTAACCCTAATTGTTGGAGCAGGGGCCTAGAGGACAGTGTCGGACCATAGAGTGGATCCCTCATGAATGGCCTAGCGCCATTCTTGAAGTAATGAGTGAGTTCCAGCTCTGAGTTCACATGAGATCTGGTTGTTTAAAAGAGTGTGATACCTCCACTGTCTCTCTCTGTTGCTCCCACTCTTGTCATGTGATGTGCCTGCTCCCCTTTTGCTTTCCATCATGATTTGAAGCTTCTGGCCCTCACCAGAATTAGATACTGGCACCATGCTTCTTGTGCATCCTGCAGAACCATGAGCCAGTCACACTTCTTTTCTTCATAAATTACTCAGGTATTTCTTTATGACAATGCAAATAGATTAACATAAAACTCTATTCTTAATAATATGTAAAAGACTTTTACTAATCTGTCACAAACATATTAGCAGAAAAAGTTAATAAATTTAAAACCACTATGTTTTCCCCCTCAAAGTCTTATCACAACAATTTGTCTCACTTCTCAAATTGTGAGTAATTTTAGCAATAAACCTATCCTGAAGGAAGGAATACTAAATATAGAGACTGCTCTATATGAAAGAACTTGAAGATTAAAACTAAGATGAGTTTGGATTGCAATTTAATTCTAAATTATGGTATTTTTAAAACCAAAAATTAAATCTGAGAAAGTGACATTATACTAGGTTGATGAAGTTTACAAATATCTTATGGAAGCCATCTGTCAGAAAACAATCAAACCAACAAAGGCAATAACAGATTCATATGATATTCAGTGTACCTATTGAATTATTACAAAGAGTGACTACATATAATCTGGAGAAATGGAGCTCTTATCACTGAACATTAAGACCTTTAATTCACTCAGGGCTCATCATTTCAAGAAAATAAGTGACGCCACAAGGCTTAAGTTTATATGTTGTGGTATATAATAGAAATGCTATTTAGGACAGGAATTTACTGAAATTAAACTGGTAGGAGGCTGAAAATTATTTAAGCTGCTCAAATTATAAAACATAGAGAACATTTTATCTGAGTTTCCTTAAAATTAATTCCTTCATGAGAATATTCTTCCTTAAATGAAATTTTTAATTGTATACCTTATTTAGACTATAGTGAGAATCCAAACTACTCTATAACATTTAGCTAATCTATTTAGTCAAGACAAAAAGTAATTTTAAAAATAAGCAAAATACAAATAGCCCCTAAAGACCTGGTGAACTGCAAACAGAAGTTGGTTTTATACTTCACTGGACATCCTAATTAGAGATTCTATGCTGCTTTGTTCTGCCCTCTTCTGTTTTCCTCTGAATGATCTTGTCTACTTCCATGACTTTAAATACCATCTTATATGTTAATTATTTTCAAATACACACTCCAGCTATCACCTCTGTCCTGCTGTGTTGAACCTGTATTTATCTTTGTGATAGGACAACCTCTTCAAGAGGTTTATAGTTTCGTAAAAAGACACAGGCATATAAACAAGTTTATAGAAGTGTTACAGGTATCAATATCAGTTCATACCAGGTGCTGTGAGTTTACAAAATAAGAAGACAGGAAAAGCTTCCTAGAGGACATAATATTACAGTAGATGCCTGGAGGAGGGAGTGACAGAAAGGGAGGAAGACGGCTGGCACTGGAGGGATAAAGAACAGTGAGAGTCACATTTCTGAACCATGAAGCAAGCTATAAAATAATTCCCTAAAATTTGGGCAAGTACAAATTTTATAGTACAAGGTAGGGGTGACCAGAAACAAGGCAAGTACCAAATCAGGGAAGGTCTCACATGTCATACTTGGGAATTCAAATTTATTCCATATTTTTATACCTATTATGTAGCAATAGGGAAGCAAACATTAAAGAGCTTTTTAAGCAAAGGAGAAACAGGATCAAACTTGGATATAACATGGGGAAAAGCTTTTCTATTTTAATCCCTACTGCTTTCTAAACAGTATGGACTAAATTTGTTCTGCTGAGCCCTGAGAGCGATTTGGCTGTACATGTTTGTGAGTGGAAGCCTAGAAAACTGGACTGCTGTCCTTTCCAGGAGGGAGAAGGAATTTCCTAGGACAACTGTAGGAAAATGGGATAGAAGTGAGAAAAACCAACAAAACTGCCAAAGGCAGAGGGCTCCTGTGTCTTCTATAAAATAGTAACTTAAAAACACTTTGAGTGGTTCTTTTTTTGATTTGTTTGTTGACAGAAACCAGGCTTCACTTCAAGATCAAGCCCCGAGAACTGTACTTACGAAGCGGACATCAAGGACAGAGAAGACTGTGAAAACATTGTAAGAAACATTTCACATAAGGTGGCTCCCCATGATCTTTGTCTCTTGGTGTTCACATCTCTGGTGTTCATACCTCTCTGAGTGTGGGCAGGACCTGTAACTTGTTTATAGCTAATAAAATATGGCAAAGGTGATGGGATGTCACTCCCATGATTACATTGCTTGGTCCTGCTCACAGACTCACTCTAGAGACTTTCCTCCCTGGTCTGATGCAGTAAGCAGCCAAGTTGGAAAAGGCCATGTGTAAGTAGCCTCTAGGAACTATAGGTGGCCTCCAGGTGCTAAGGGCAGCCTCCAGCCAATAGACAGAAAGAAGCTGGGGCTCTCAGCTTTACCAACTCAAGAAAATGAAGTTTGCCAACAACCTGTGTGAATTTGGAAGCAGACTCTTTCTCAGTCAAGTCGCCAGATGAGAACAGAGTCCTGTCCACACTTTTTTTTTGCAAATTTTATTTTAGAGTCAGGGAGTACACATGACTCATAAGATACCAGGTGTCTTTACCTGGGTATATTGCAGTACGCATGGCTCGTAAGATACCAGGTATCTTTACCTGGGTATATTGCTTGATGCTGAGGTTTAGGGTATGAAGACCCTGTCACCCGGGTACTGAGCATAGTACCCAACAGGCAGCTTTTCATCCCTGGTCCACCACTTGCCCTCTCCCTTTTGAAGTCCCCAGTGTCTACTGTTTTCATCTTTGTGTTCATGTGTATTCAATGTTTAGCTCCCACTTATAAGTGAGAACATGCTGTATTTGGTTTTCTTTTTGTTTTTGAGACAGGGTCTCACTCTGTCACCCAGGCTGGAGTGCAGTGACATAATCAAGGCTCACTGCAGCCTCAACCTCCCTGGGCTCAGGTGATATTCCCACCTCAGTCTCCTGAGTAGCTGGAACTACAGGCATGCCCAGCTAATTGTATTTTTTTGAAGAGACAGGGTTTCATCATGTTGCCCAAGCTGATCTCGAACTCCTGGGCTCAAATGATCCTCCTGCCTCGGCGTCCCAAAGTGAGGGATGCCTGGCCAGTATTTGGTTTTCTGATCCTGTGTTAATTTGCTTAGGATAATGGCCTCCAGCTCCATCCATGTTGCTGCAAAGGACATGGTTTTCTTTTTTATGGCACCATTCTATAGTGTATATGTACCACATTTTCTTTATCCAGCCATCTATTGATGGGCATCTAGATTGATTCCATCTCTTTGCTATTATGAATAGTGCTGTGATAAACAGAACAGGTAGTGCATGTGTCTTTTTGGTAGAATGATTTGTTTTCTTTTGAATATATACCCATTGATGGGATTGCTGGGTCATATGGTAGTTCTGTTTTAAATTATTTGAGAAACCTCTAGACTGCTTTCCACAGTGGCTAAACATTCTGAATTTACATTCCCACCAACACTGTGTAAGCATTCCCTTTTCTCCTCAGCCTCACCAACATCTGTTGGTTTTTTCAGGTTTTTAATAATAGCCATTCTGCCTGTCCACACTTTGACTGCAGCTTTGTGAAACCTTAAGCAAAGAACCCAGCTAAACTGTGCCTGTGACTCCTGACCCATAGAAACTGTGGATTAATAAATGTATGTTGTTTTAAACCTCTCTGAATTTGTGGTAATTTGTTACATGGCAATAGAAAACTAATACAAATAGTTTCTCCCTCTTCAGTACCCCATCCCTCAAGTTTACAGATATTCTATAATCTATGTCCCCCATCTAACTTCTGGGTTATGTAAGTTTTAGAAAAAAAATCACTATTTTATTTTTTTTTAGACAGGGTCTCACTCTGGTGCCTAGGCTAGAGTGTAGTGGTGCAGTCTCAGCTCACTGCAGCCTTGACTTGCTGGGCTCAAGTGATTCTCCCACATCAGCCTCCCAAGTAGGTGGGACCACAGGCACACAACACCACACTTGGCTAACTTGAAAAAAATTTTTTGTAGATATGAGGTCTCAGTATGTTGCCCAGGTTGGTCTTGAACTCCTGGGCTCAAGTGATCCTCCCACTTTAGGCTCCCAAAGTGCTGGGATTACAGGCATGAGCCACAATGCCCAGCCAAAAATCACTTGGCAATTTGAGAGTTGGATTCAAGAAGTGTGAGACTACAGGTAGGAAATAATGGCAATAGCCCAGGTGAGAAATGGTGAAGGCTTAAAGCAAAAAAATAGCAGTGTCATTTACCAAGTTATGAAATAAAGGAGAAGCACAAGTTTCAGGAGAAGTATTAATATACCGAGTCTGTTTTGGCCATGATAATTCGAAGTGTCTGTAGGTCCTCCAAGTGAAGATGTGTACTAAGCTTAGACATCTTACAAAGTACTAACTTTGTAAGATGCTAATTCTGATCTGCAAGAACTCACATTTTCCTGGTCATGACCTGACAGTAAACTGCCCTTTCAGTCCTCATCATGTGTTCTACACTTCATGGAGCTACTTGGTGCTCCACAAACAGGACATGCCTAGGCACAAGTCCATGTCTTTGCTCATGCTGTTCGCTTTGAATGAAATGCAATTCCCCCCTCATCAAATTTATAAAGATCCTACTTACCTTTTAAAAATGTCAATATGCTCTTTAAGAATGTGGGCTCTCTTGAAGGCAGGGTGCTTTGTTTTGTCCACAGATGTCTCAAAAATCTAGAACAGTGTCTGGAACATAATGGGTACTCAATAAATATTTATTGAATGAATGGATAAATATCTTAGATAAAGCCTTTCCTAATTCTCTCTCTAGTCACAGAATAAGTCCTAATGTATTCCATATCATGGATACTAAATGTTTGCTGATAAGTAGTAGTACAATAAGAACTTCTTCTGTTTCTGAACAAATGAGGAAAAGAAAATATAAATTTGATAGGAAAGATAATGAAGGGGTGGATGTATACCTGAACGTTCGCTCTGTTAGGTGAACTATATGGATCACTTAACATATAGTTACCAAACACGTAGTATGTGCAATATGTGATTGGTTACCCAAAAGTCATTCCCAACCCCTTCTTCCTTGCTTCCCTCTAATTACAGAGGTGAAAGTAAGCAATTATTTTCCCAGCCTCCTTTATAGCTAGAGATAGTCATGTGACACATTCTGGTCAATGAAATGCAAGGGGAAATCTATTTGATGGATGATTTGAAAAAGATATGTCTTTCCTAGTTAAAAAAAAACAAAAAAACAAAAAAAAAAACAGAAAGCTCTGTCCAGTCATATCTCCTGCTTCCTACGTTTGAAAATTTTGGTGCCTGGAGCTTTTGCATCCATCTTGTGACTACGAAGAGAAAGCAAAGGAAATCACAGAGATACCAATCCAGAGCCCTCACATTAAGTCACTAAACCAATGCCAGAAAGCACCTATCTCTTGTTGTTAGACAAACTCTTCTTGCTTAAGATCTATTAGTCTGTTATTCTGTTACTTACAGTTGAAAATATTCCTGAACTAGTGGAAGGTACCTTAGAAATCCTGGCTAATAATATTATCTGGTAAATAATGCCAAACATGAAATGACTTTAAAATGCCTATTTGATTTTAAATTGTGTTTCTGAAAACAGCACTATGTGTCTTTAAACATATTCATCGTAAGTTACACTATCTAGCATGTGGCTTTGTTGTTATAATCTTCACTGTCTTTTCTGTTACACCTCATCCTGTGGATATTGTGTCAAAAATGAAGAAATTATGGTTTCAATAGGATATGTTTGTCAATTCTGATTTCAGAGGCAGAACTATTAAAACCAAAAGGGAAATAAAAGGAACAGAATAAAGTAAAATGGAAATTAGGATTAGTTGAAACTTCTAAATTTATTTACCCAAAAGTTTCAAAGTAATTGTATTCCAAATAATGAAGCTGTATCTATACTTTTCTAAAACAGTTAAATAAGATTTTCGATTTATAGATATTGCAAAAGACTGGAGTGGTAATGACAAAGCACATTACATAATTCTGTGCCCATTAAAAAACCTCCAGACCATTTACAGGATCATGTTTTAAAGCATAGAGAATGCTATGCTTTTCTCTGTTAGATTTGCCAACTGTCAACAGGACCTGAGAAGTGTTTTAAATTGCTTTTATAAATGAGTAGTGAAGCCAATCACCAGTTCCTAAATTTTGAGCAAAGGAAACAAATATTCAGTAAGAAACCACTAGCATAATAAATAATAACCATAGAGACTTTCTAGTGGATTAAAAAAAGGAATCAATCATCAAAGCTATTTCTAAAAATTTCATTAGCTAGAATTGTTCCACATTAGTGGAATTACTTTACTACAAAATAAGATACTCTCTTCCTTATTTTTTATACACAGGTACTATTCAGGTCAGGAAACACTTGTAAGATTAAGAAAGCATTGAGCCGGGCCTAGAGTTGGGGGATACACAGATAAATGAGACCAAGTTCCTGCTCTCTAAGAAGCTTTCATTGCAAAGTGATATTCAGACACATACACTTAAATACATTCAGAAAGCCTCTAAACCAGATGCCAGTAGTAGTCAGGGCTATCAGAATCTAAGGGTGGGAGGGCAGCCAAGATGAATGGCTATTTGGTTGTTTACTAAGGAGCTGCATTTAAATTCTACAACAGTGGAAGGTCAGTATTAGTCATCCCATATGAGGTAAATTTATCAAATTTAGCCTAGCTGTTAGTTGCAAGTACTAATAAAGTATCATAACAAAACAAAAGACATAATGGAGTCAAACTGTCTTTTCTGCTTTGTTCTGTTTTGTTTGCTTGCTTGCTTTTTTTACTTTAATCAGGTACTCCTGATATTTTAAGGAGTTAAAGGCACTGCCTCATGGAACTTGTTCATTTCTTGATAGTATCTTGAGAAACAAAAATGAGGATAGTAGAATTCCATGTCATATATCTTGGCATTATTAATGTTTTCAGTTGCACAAAATATCTAAGTCAGATGTATACAGGTTGAGCCATTCTTACAGAAATTCCTGCCAAAATTAAAAATATTATGGGTAATTATTGCTAAAAAGAAAATTAATCATGTTTTATATTAAGATAATTAAAACTGGAATTCAAAAACTATGAGGCTGAAAACAAACCTACAAAAAGCCTTGTATGATATGACTCATAGCAGCTTTATGCATAATAACAACAAAAAGAAATACTTCAGATGTATATTATTAGGTGACTTGGCAAATTGTGATTAATACAGTAGGTTAAATAGTGACCATCTAAAAGATTCCACCCAGAACCTGTGAATGTGCCCTTATTTAGGAAAAGGATTTTTGCAGATGTAATTAAGGATCTTAAGATGGGATCATCCCCAGTTAGTGTGGGGACTAAATCCAATGACACTGTCTATATAAGAGATAGAAGATAAGAAAGACACAGAGACACAACAAAGAAGGGCATATGAAGACAGAGACAGAGATTGGAGTTATGCTGTCACAAACTAAGGAACATCTGGAGCCACCAGAAGCTGGAAGAAGCAAGAAAGGATTATCCCCTAGAAACTTCAGAGGGAGCACAGCCCTGCCAACACCCTAATTTTGGGCTTCTAGCTTCCAGAGCTTTGAGAGAACAAACTTTTTAAAATTTAAGCCAGTATGTTTGTAGTCATTTGTTAAAGCAGCCCTAGGAAACTAATCTAGAAATATTCATAAAACTGTGGTACATTCATATAATGGAATGCTACTCAGTAATAAAAGGAATGAACTACTGAAACCTTAACAACATGGATGATTCTCACAGATAAGTTGAGTGAAAGAAGCCATACACTCAGACATGCAGTGTGTAATTTTATTTATATGAAGTTCAAGAGCAGGCAAAATTATTCCATGAGAATAGAAATCAGAACAGTGTTAACCTCCGGGGGCAGGGGTGGGGACTGATGGGGAAGGAGCATGAAGGCACTTTCTGGGGCAATGGAAATAATCTATATCTTGATTAGGACGGTGGGGTTACACAGGTGAATAGTTTGTCAAAAACTCATCAGACACTGCACTCAAGAGCTGCTACATTTTGAGTGTAAATTAGTTCATAATTTTTAAAAACTAAGGAATGAACCGAAACAACAAACAAACAGCAATGAGGACTGAAACTATACACTAAGGCAGAGGTTGGCAAACTACAGTTCATAAGTCAAAACTTGCCTACCACCAATAAAATTTTATTGGAACAAAACCACACCCAATCATTTACATATTGTCTATGGCTGCTTTCACCCTACAAAAGTAGAGTTCAGTAGCTGGGACAGAGACCACATAGTCTGCAAAGCTGAAAATATTTATTACCTGTCCCTTTATAAAAAAAAGTTTGCCAACCTCTCTACTAAAGCTATAGTCTGTAAGATGACATCACGAATGAGGGGAAAAAAGTTATAATCTGTAACTACATCTATAACTATAGATGCCTCCTCTTGCTCTAACATTCTGTGATTCTCATTATATTTAATGGTATGAATCAGAGATGTCTGTTAAGACACTTGAAATGTCTTTACCCTAGGGCACTTAGGTGAGATTTTGTGCTAAATCTTATGAATCTTAGTTATGCCATTTTTTTTCTTTCACTTGCCATTTTTAGCATAATTAATAATTTACTATTGTACTATCAAAAGCCATCATGGCCGGGCGCAGTGCCTCACGCCTGCAATCCCAGCACTTTGGGAGGCTGAGGCGGGTGGATGACAAGGTCAAGAGATCGAGACCATCCTGGTCAACATGGTGAAACCCTGTCTCTACTAAAAATACAAAAAAATTAGCTGGGCATGGTGGCACGCGCCTGTAGTCCCAGTTACTCGGGAGGCTGAGGCAGGAGAATTGCTTGAACCTGGGCGGCGGATGTTGCAGTGAGCCGAGGTCATGCCACTGCACTCCAGCCTGGCGCCTGGTGATGGAGTGAGACTCTGTCTCAAAAAAAAAAAAAAAAAAAAGTCATCACATTTTATTCATAAATGCATTAACTTATGTGGCCTCATCTGTGAGATATGCTAGGTACATAACAGTTCATTACAGAGTAATGAAAGAGAATTGGCAACCAACGGGGTCAGGGCTGAAAGAACTCAACTAGCAGTCTAAGCAATCCCAAGGGACTATGCAGAGCATAATAAGGGCCTAGCACACTTGGTTGGATTCTGGCAGACGTAATTACCAAAAGGATCTAAGCTGATGGTCGAGGGACTCTGGTGTTGGAGTAACTAACTTAGAAAGTCAAAGCTATCAGCCAGAAAAGACTTTCCATTGCCTTTAGAATAAAAACCACAGTCCTTAAAATGGTCACCAATGCCTTGAATAATGTGGTCACTGTCTACCACCAGCCTTTCTTCTTCTCTTTCTACAACAACTTTTAACAGGAGGCACATGATCAGTGTTGACCTTCAGAAAAATTACTCTGCCAGCAGTCAGAGAGAGCCTGGAAATGAGGAGAACAGTTAGGGGTCACTAGGATAATTTAACTAATAAGAAATCATATACTGAATGCTTGAATTAGGAGGGTGACAGTGGGAATGAAGACATGGATTCCAGGATAAAGAAAATGTTTATGACCTACTCAGTGAAACACTGTATAGCAATAAAAATGATCTATGGCTATATACAACACAGAAGCATTCACAAACATTATGTTGAGCAAAAGAAGCAGGATACAAAAGAATATAAACCTTATGATTCCTTTCATATAAAGTTCAAAACAGGGAAAAAAAACCCACCAAACTATGTTGTTTGAGAATCCTTATAGAGATGATTTAATAAGAAAAAGTGATGAAACAATTATCACAAGGGTCAAATTAATGGTTACTTCCAGGAGAAAGAGAAAGGCATATAAGAGCTTCTGGGGGCTGCCATGTTCTATTTTGCCCTAAGTGGTGGTGGTTATACGGGTGCTGGCTGTGTAACAACAACAAATATAAATATATACAAATACAAATGTCTCTTGATATATTTACTATATATAGATATAAACATATAGGGTCCAACCCTAGAGGGTCCAGTGAGTCCCTCCCTGCTGGTGTGGAGATGAGAAACTGAAATAAAGACACAAGACATTGAGATAGAGAAAGAGAGTTTGGGCCCAGAGGTCCACTGCTACCCAGAGCTCAGAGACCAGCAGTGGCCCTGAGTGCCTGGACATTCTGACTTTTATTGAGGACAAAGCAGGGGGAAGGGCAGGTACAATGAGGTAATGGTGGTCAGTGATAGGGTCAGGTAAATCACGTGTCTTGGAGACTTTAAAAACTTTAAAACTTAAAAAACTTTAAAACTTTAAAAAAGCTGAGGCGAGGAGAAAACCTAAGGTGTCAGCATTTTTTTCATACTTGCCAGGAAATAACAACGTCACTAAGATTTATGTTACTATTACTAATTCTTATCTTCTAAGGAAAAGAGGAACCAGATGCAGAAGCACAACTTGAAAGTAGACATGGAACATGACCGCTGAAGCACAGCACCAAATAGAGACAATTAAGTCCCCGGATGTCTGTGGGCTTCTCTGACAGCCATCAGGCCTACCAAAAGAGCTTGGAGAAGCTGATCTTCTCCCCACTCCCCCGAGGAAAGAAACGTCTCGGCCATCTTGGACATCTCCTTCCCTAGCTGACTAAACAGCGGGTGCTTTCACAGCGCTGACACTGTCGTGCAGCCAAGGTGTTCTCCAGCAGCCTTTATGTGGATGTGACAGAGGACTTAGAGCATCTTGCCTTAGGGTCACCCCTTTTCCAATGCCACTTCAGACCAATACTTCTTGACCTGAGACTTATTAGTAAGATTAAAGATTATATGATTATATATGTGTATATATTTATGATTACATATGAATAGCTATGTGATTATTTATGATTATATGTAGGAATAACTATGTAACTATATCTCTAATTCTTTTCTAATTCTATGTTTATATGAGAATATGCTGAGGCTTCAGTCCCTTGCCTCGGCTCTTGCGGGGTTTCCCCCTACATATACAGATACACATATATATATGATATACACACACATAGATATATGCACTCTTGTGTATGTTTTCTCCGTATATCACAGTTTAAATCAAAGGTTTTAAAAAGATTCTACAGAAACAGCCGAGGTACACTTAATTATGACTTAATTAGGATATGGAGGGCAAAGCAGAGGACTTGGAGTCAGACAGCTCTGGGTTCAAGTATTATTTATTAGTGGTGTGACCTTGAACAAGTTATTTAACCTCTCTAAGCCTCAATTTTTATCAGGGGAGCTAATAGGGCTATTAGAATTAAAATGTTGATCTGTGATTATTTTTCTGTGACCTTTTCTGATTGATCAGCTGAGAGATCTCCCTCAATTTACTAGAGTTATTACATGCATTGTAATTTCCTGTGTTTTACTAATGGCTGTGAGTTCCTCAGCACCTTTACAGGTCAGGTGGCTTAGGTTTCTCTAAGGTTCATTAACCAGCAACTGGTGGATATTAAGCCTTCTGCTCTGCAAAACCAGTTGTTCTCAAACATGAGTGTTTATTGCAATCTCCTGGAGGACTTGTATTAAAATACAGCTTGCTGGGCCCCGCTTCCAGAGTTTCTAATTCATAGACCTGAAGTAAGACATGAGAATTTGAATTTATTTAACAAGTTCTAACAAGTTCCTGGGTAATACTGTTGCTTTTGGTCCAGGCACAATATTTCTAGAACCTCTATTCAGCCCAATGTCAGAAAACTTGGTAAACTGGGTCCCCTTCACTAAAAGGAGAGAGGAAGGAGCTTCTTTGCTCTTAGGCTCTCCAAGTACAAAGAAGAGAGACACAGTTTTCACAGACAGTTGGAAGAGAGTGAGTGACTCCATCTACCTATGCAGGCCCCCTTTTCCTCTTAGACAGGAGTCAGCCTTCCTGAGCTACAGACTTCATATGACCCCCACTTACCCTCTCTTATGAGAACTCACAGATGTCCTCAGAAGCATGGTTTACTTCCAAGGGACTCTGGCGGTTCCTTTAAGTCCCTGAGTTGCTCCAGTAAGGGATTGTGCGAAGAGAGAGATCAGGAACATGTGTTCATTTTCTTCCCAAAAACTCCTGTGAGAATTAGAGGAGATAAAAGCATAATGTCTGGGACATGAAGAGTACTTAATAAATGTTAGCCGTCATTGTTATGACTTCGACTTGTTTGAAGTGGATGTTTGCAAACATGGTTGCATTATAACAGAAACAGAATACATGAAATGAACAGGTTTGTCAGGAAAATGAATAGTTTAGTTAGGAATACTTATAAATTTTATATTTATTTTCATATTTATAAATTTTTACATCACGGCTCTAAGGTTAAACTTGCGGAATTTTATAAAACAGACTTGACTAGTAATTTGAGATACAGAGGAGACAACAGAAAGTCTGTAGAGCTTCTTTTGGAAAATAGCGATGCAACCCAGTTTGAGACCTAACTAGCTAGAGGGTAACACAAATGCTAGCAGCTGGCTGGCTCAGACAGACTTGTTTTTGAGAGCAGGCAGTAAACACATGCTAAGCTTGTGATGTACTTTGGCAGAAAGTCTTGACAAACCTATCTCATTCTTTAAACACATGGTTCCAAAGTTGCTAAGCAAAGTTCATTCTGAACCTTGACTTTGCCTCCCTAGAAGCGGGGGCTGGTATATTTTGCAATGCCTCATTAAATATTTCAGCATTTTGCTCTCTGCAAAAAACATGTGTTCTTTTCAGGCAACAGTTGGTGTTTTTTGGGGACAATATTAATATTTGCATCTTAGTTATCCATTCCAATATGATTTCTATGCTTTATACACTTTCAAATTACCTTGAGGCATTTACATAAGTTCTAGGAATTACACAAACCTTTAAGTAAAAACAATGACGACAAAACAACAAAAAAACATATAAATTTAACTTAAATTTATTAAAAACTATAGTCTATATACTTATTTATAAAACTTTAGCAACCATTTTGTGGTTTGTATTTTAAAGTCAAATTATGAGCCTATAGCATTAGAAAATCTACATAGTCAATATTCTTAGAAGTGAAAATGCATTATAAATTTATTCCACATGATTCAGTTATTCAGTTACATTTAATTCAACATTTATGTACTGTGTGACTGGTAGGTACTGGAGACACAGACATGAATCAATGATTATGTCATTGTCCTTGGGGAGTTCACAGTCCTTCTAACCATGTGTTTAACTATGTGTTTCCATGTCTCTCTCACCCACTAGTCTATGATTTGTCTAGTCCCTAGAGGAGGAGATGACTGACTCTGCCAAGCAGTCTGAACTTGGAGGTGCCATTGAGGAGGTGAACTGTGGGTTGGCTCTTGAAGGATACTAAGATTTGGGGTAAGGGGGTAGGGAGAGAAGGGCAGGACAATCTAAATGGAAATAACAGAATAAGTGCAAAAGGAATGACATGGAAAATAATTGTTAAGATGTACAAGTATCTCTGCATGGCTACAGCTCCTGTGTTCCTTTGAGAGTAGTACAAATAAGGATGGTAGAGTTAGATAAGACCAGATGGTGAATGATTCTTTTTCTGTTTTAAGGAGTTTTGATTTTATCTGTAGGTGGCTGGGAGATGTGGAAGCTTTGTAAGCAGCAGAGTGACAAGATCAGATCTGTGTTTTGACAAGTTCAGTGTCAACAGTACAGAGAGTAGATCATGGTGAACTACCTCAGACAAAAAGTCTAGTTAGGATGTAGTCACAACAGGCTGTCTATTGCTGTGTCCAATGTTTGACTCAATATTAGTCTCAAATTCTATTTTAAAATTATTATGTAAAATGAAAACAGTCAGTGAAAATGAGCTAAAACTAGAGGCCCTACTCAAAGGCTTAAAGTTCAAAATAGAGAATATCAAAGGATTTCAGAAAAAAAAATACACAAATGCACACTTAGAGTATGAAGTTAAGTAGTAAGGATAGGTTTTTAGCACCATTTCAGTCACTGAACTAATTAACATAAGACTAAAATCTGAACCACCTTTGTGTGAGGGAGGAGAGATTATAATTGCTGAGATGTACTGTGAAACAATTCAATATTTTTTTAAAGAAAGTAGAAAAGAGATGGGGTTTGTGACTCAATCAATCTGAACTTCAAAGAGAAAATATGGAGAATAATATTAACAGTTACATATAAAAGATGTCAATTTACATAGCACACAAAAGTGGTTAAGACAGTAATTTTGTACTATAAACAGTCACAGGAAATGCTAACAAAGCATTGGCCAATATGCTACTTACTTATTATGACATAATTAAAAGAAATTAGAGTTTGTAGAATTTTTATATTAAAATTCACCTTTGAGAGTTATTTTAAAACTTTCAAAGTATCAGTTTGCACACACTAAATTTGGATTTTACTTTATTATATTAATGACATATAAGTCACGGATTCAAAAAATCAAATAGCTATTAGAAGTATCTCTTATTTTTTACAGATTACAAAAAAATGAGTGATAGAGAAAATTATTCAGTCAGCTGGGTGCAGTGGCTCACACCTGTAATCCCAGCACTTTGGGAGGCCAAGGTAGGAGAGCTGTTTGTGGACAGTAGTTTGTGACCAGCCTGGGCAACATAGCAAGACCCTGTCTCTAAAGGAAATTTTTAAAAATTAGCTGGGTGTGGTGGTACGCAGTGGTAGTGCTAGCTACTCAGGAGGCTGAAGCAGGAGGATTGCTTGAGCCAACTGCATTTCAGCTTGGGCAAAAAGTGAGGCCCTGTCTCTAAAAAAATAATTATATACACATATCTACATGTATTCATTTATTTGATCAGATCTGTTTCTGATTAACCTATCTTGGAGTCTGTAAAAACAAAAAATACCCAAAGACAAATTTAATTAAATCTTTTAAAAAATGGCACCACTCATCAGA
Organism: Ateles fusciceps; assembly: GCA_036589455.1. Lineage (NCBI taxonomy): Eukaryota > Metazoa > Chordata > Mammalia > Primates > Atelidae > Ateles > Ateles fusciceps. The sequence goes on from JAZHEH010003205.1 coordinate 32,509,737, forward strand.
AAAACTCTGACACCAAGTTTTTTGTCTTAAACATTGAACCAAATCCCAAATCTCACTTAAAATGTATTGTTTTTATTTTTTTCCTCTCTTTCATTTTGTAAAATTTCAAACCTAGTTTACTGTTTGTAAATTATACCTCAATTTAAAAAATTTCACTAAGGAAAGTGTAACAAAAAGTTTCACCCTAAAAAACAAAAACTTTGGCTGGACACAGTGGCTCATGCCTGTAATCCCAGCACTTTGGGAGGCTGAGGCGGGCAGATCATGAGGTCAGGACAATATGGTGAAACCCCAACTCTACTAAAAATACAAACATTAGTCGGGTATGGTGGCAGGCACCTGTAGTCCCAGCTACTCGGGAGGCTGAGACAGAAGAATCGCTTGAACCCGGGAGGCAGAGGTTGCAGTGAGCCAAGATGGTGCCACTGCACTCCATCCTGGGTGAAAGAGCGAGACTCTGTCTCAAAACAAAACAAAACAAAAAAACTTTTTCAACCTATATCAAAGATAGAAGATGAACACCAGAATCACTAGAGCAACATTTTGTTTTTGTTTTCTCTCTCTCTCTCTTTTCCAGAACCAACTGAAATTAAGTTGCAAACATCATAGACATCATCACACTTTCCCCCCTAAATACACCAGTAACCTTTAAGGGATATTTTGATAACCAAATTTTGTTATACTTAATTGACCCTTTCAAAAGCCACTGTGAAACAAACAGATAAATGCGAACTGTAGAATGGATACATTGAAATAAAGACTTCATTATATTTGATCAAAAATGATGCTGAAAAAGCCCAACAAATAATGGGAAATAGGCTGGGCATGGTGGCATATGCCTGGTAATCTCAGCAGTTTGGGAGGCTGAGGCAGGAGGGTTGTTTGAGCCCGGGGGTTTGAGACCAGCCTGAGCAACATAATGAGACCCCCATTGACATTGTTTGGCTCTGTGTTCCCGCCTAAATCTCATCTTGAATGTAATCCCCATAAACCTCACAAGTCAAGGTAGGGAATTGGTGAGAGGCGACTGGATCAGTTCCCCCATGCTGTTCTCATGATAGTGAGTTTTCATGAGATTTGATGTTTTTATCAGTGTTTGACAGTTCCTCCATCACACCTCTTCTCTCTCCTGCCACCATGTAAGACATGCCTGCTTCCTCTTCCACTATGAATTTAAGTTTACTGAGGATCCCCCGGCCATGTGGAACTGTGAATCAATTAAACCTCTTTTCTTTATAAATTACCAGTCTCGGGCAGTTCTTTACAGTGTTATAAAAATGGATTAATGTACCCAACTCTACAAAATAAAATAACTTTTATCCAGGCATGGTGGTCCACACCAATGCTCCCAGCTACTTGGGAAACTGAGGTGGGAGAACTGTTTGCACCTGGGAGGTCTAGGATGCTGTAAGCCATGATCACACCACTGCACTGTAGCCTGGACAACACAGCAATCATGTATCAAAAAAAAAAAAAAAGAAGGCAGGAAAACAAAGGGTTATTCAATAAAATGCCAGGATAATTAGCCATTTTTAAAAATAATCAATCAAATCTTTATCTTATACTGTATGCCAAATTAAAACAGACTATAAATTATAGGTTAAAAAATCTTACCATTAAAAGAGAAAACAACAGTTTGGTCATTCATGTATTTGTTTTTGTATTTATAGTTTTCTTCAATTGATACAAATGTTTTTGTACAATATAAACGAGAATCAAATAGATGAGAAAGAGAGTAAAGGGAAAAATAAGTGAATAAATAATCTTTGGTTAGGTAAAGCTTTTAGTCTTAGACACATGGTGGACTAATAAAGGAAAATACATATTTTACAATGTAACAGTTAATAATTGACATTTTCACATAAATAAAAATGTAAAAGCTGAAAGCAAACTGGGCAAATATTTGTGAAAGATACTATAATGCAAAAAGCTCATATAAACCCTTAAGAAATCTTTAGGATCTTAATAAATGTGTGGCCAAGATAAATTTTTTAAATTACAAAAGAAAGAGTGAATGACTTAGAAATATTTGGAAAAAGTTCAGTCTCGTTATAAAGAAATGCCAATGAATAGAGTTTTTTTATTTTTTGCCTATTAGCAAAGATTTCCTTTTTTTTTTTTTTGGCTTTGCTTTATTTTTTTAATACATATCCTCAGAGTCAGGAGTCAAAAGTACTGTGAAAAGGCCACTCTGACTTGCTAGTGGGTGATATTTGGCAATATATATTAAAAGGCTCTTATGTTCTGCCTCAGCAAAATTCTCAATATTCATTACGGTGACATCTTGCTGAATGGAAATAATGTTTTATGTAGGCTTTTTGTTGTTGCTATTGTTCAAGGATTGGGAGGCCTATGTGAGGTTTAGAGTTAGAACCCATGGGACCTGGGAAGCACCTCAAACCAAAAGAGTTCTAGGGATCAGCTGCTCTCTCTTATCTTTCTCTGATGGCATCTCCAATTCTTTCTCCAAGTCTGTCCCACTCTCTTCTTCTGCTAACTACATTCTTCTGCTTGTACATGGTTTCGGATTTTACACATCCAGTGCAGATTAGCAGGGGGTTCTGTTCATTATCACCCAGGAACTGACACTGATGGTGACTCCATCTCAAAAGTGTACTGTAATCATGTGGCAGGGGAAATGAAACAGAGAATTGTTCACTGGTACTTGCTCTTAAAACGTCTGCCCACAGCGATACGTATTACTGCTGCTCACATTTCACTAGCCAAAGCAAGGCACATGGCTACAACTAACTCCAAAGAGGACAAGGAAGAGCAATCTTACCAAATATCCAGGAGGAGAATTGGAATATTTGTGAACAGTCCTTATGATTTCCTCATCTACATCTTTGTGTGCTCACTTAAACTTCTTGTAAATGTGGATTACATGGAAAGTTACAGTCCTGCATTATCTTTTTTTTTTTAATTAAAGCACATCAGCAAATCTTTCCTGACACAAAATTACAAAATGAACAAAAAGCCAAAACATATATGTATCTTGTTCAATTCAATGCCATTAAAAGTTCAGATGCATCAGTTTGCCAAATTCTCTGTGGAGGAAAAATAGTCACATATGTGCCAAAAATAACACACTAAGTATGGTGTCTTACTTGTTATAACAGGATACAGAATACTGAATCCTATTGTAGGTATTTTAAGCAGTCCTTGTAACTTCTAGTTCTTTTTTCTTTAACTTTTATATTTATGATAATTAATTCCACTAATAGACACACTAGTGGTGTAACTTTGAAATATAACTTTTAAAAAGTCTACTACTTCTTTCTCAGGCTTCTAAGTTAGTTTAATTGAGAAGTATCCTGAAATTACCATTTGCAAATATTTACCTTACTGTTGCATAACCAAAACAGAGAAATAAATTAAATGCTAATGCAGGTAAGAGTGGAACTGTCATCCATACACCTGATTTTAAATATTTTGCATGTTTACCAAAATATTTAAGAGCATCTCCCCTTTATTCTTTAAAAAATAAATGCTATAAAGTTAAACTTAAAAAATCCATACTAACAAATGTATCATTTTTCTAACTTTGAAGTTTTAATTTTGAAGTTCTCTGTAAGATTTAATTTTGAAAAATTATCCAAAGCTAAAATTAATTTTGAGAACTACTTTTGTAGAACATTTTCTTTGTCACAAATCCATTTGGTATTTATTTGACTTCTGGGTCTCCTATCTTTTGAAAAATATTCCAAAAATGCAAATGTAATCTCTTGTGTCTCCAGACTTTCAGACTTCCTTGAATCTCTCTTCCTTGTAATTCATCCTAGCAAGACTCCCTAGTGAACAAAATGTGAAAATTTTAAAAGCAGCTTATACTGTATATTTGTAAAAATTCCTTCAATAAACCCAAAAAATGAGGCAAGAGCTTATTTTCTATTATACAATACTGTGTCACCCCTGTTACTTGGCTAACAAAATTAAGGCCTCCTTCTGACCCTACATCATTATATTCTTCTCAATCCTTCAGTTTTGTTTTATTAAACAAAATATGCTCAATATTTGTTTTCTTGTTTCTTTTCTCTTTGTTTTTCTTAGAATTCTCAAAAGATGTAATATTACTATGATTCAAATATTTCAATCAAACCAGTGCACAGGTTTTATGGTCTCCTATACATGTTGATTGCACACTGGCCTTATTAGCCACAGCCATCTTTATAGCTAGCAACATTTTAAGAAATTCACTGATCATGGATTCTACAATAATTTATTTAAGAAAGTGAGCTGAGTCTACCATCTCTAACACAATCATTTCATTTGCATAAGACAGTCCAACTTAAAATGGCCTAAACAAATAAAAATTATTGGCTTGCACAATTTAAAAGTCCATGGATAGCCTGCAGAGGTGGGTCTCAGTTAAAGGGTTTAAACCTTGTAATCAAAACTCAGTTTCTCTTCATTCTCCACTATGTTGGCTTCATTTTCAGGCATCATGGAATTTCCAGCAAGAGGGGTCTTACATGTCTAGGTAACGTCACTAGGCAGCAAGGTGAGTAATCTCTAGGTCAGAGAGCTCTGAAGGGCAGCAGCAGTTTGTGGTCTTTTATAGCCACAGAGTTTGTCTTATCTATGGCTAGAAGATGTTGAGTGCAGTTTCCTGGGGGTATGCCAAGCAGGTATGATCTAATGGCTAAAATATGCTTGTTTGAGCTATATTTAAAGCAACTAGACGTACAAGAATTTGAGTTTGGCACTGGCAGGCTTTGATCTAATGGTCCTAGCCTGCTGTAAAGAAGTAAAATATGGGGCTAATACACAGGGGCCATCTTTAACCCATTTATGAAACAATTGAGAAATCTGTCTTTTCTCCCTGGATGTTTTTAAGATCTCTTCTTTATCTTTATTTAGCTGTGAATTTACTTATGTTTTTTTCATTCTTCTTGCAATTATGTCTCCTCAATTTCCCAAGAATGCTCCCAACTCAGTCTCTGAATGTCCTAGAACTGCAGCTTGAAAAGCATTTCTTCCAGATACACTTTTGTCTTGCTTTCCCAACTGGCTCAAGCCTTCTGCTCCAATTATTTCCTGAGAGAGGCCTTCCCTGAATCCAAGTTCAAACTTTCTATCCCTTACCTGGCTTTTTAAATGGAACTTAGTACTACTTGACATTATATGAAATATTTGTTCATCATTCTCCTTCCCCCAAAAATATATATCCACAAGGGGCAAGACTGTTTTACTCATTGCTATAAACTTAATACCTAGAACAGTGCCTAATGACCTCTCCTCTATGCTTCATTTTCTCCTTTTTAGGCAGATGAGGTTTTCTGTGTAACTATGCAGATGGCCCAAATATTTTCACTGTCAGATGTAACACTACTATATACAATCAATAAAGTTGTATTCAAGATCATCCTTAGTGTTGGTTTTCTGTGACAATGATATTTAGGAGTTTTTATTTCTTTTGCTTTGTCTTCTTCCTACTCAATCCATTGCCTGGATTCTAATGTTTTAAACTCTTGCCACTGTCCAGTCTTCCCTCTTGTGAGCCTTAAGTAATCTTTAAAAATTATTAAGTTTAACTTTTTATTTTTTGCTAAGCAATGATAAGATTGCCTGTCATTTTTTTAACTCAAGAAAATTGACAAATATTTGCTTTGGTTAGAAAATATGTATACTATTTGGTGTTACAGAAGCTTATAAATGTGTATTTTTTATGCATTAAAAACAGAAACATTTAAAATTATTATCATAAAATACGTGAGTTTAAAAATTCAAACATTACAGATTAGCAGAAAAATAAAAGATAAAAATGCAGCCAAACAACTGCCTTACAACCCAGTTCTACTTCCTACAGTACTTTGTTGACCAAAACTCAAGTAGGAAATACATTTTACAGGTATACAGAAAGCTGAAAAAATGTTTTATACATTTCACTTGACTTTACTAGTACAATGCAACCTGATATTTCTTTTTCTTCTTGTCTCCTAATGTAGGTTGCAACCTACTAAATTCATTTCATTCCCACAGCTTGAAAACACTGCCCAAAAGGTACCAACATCAAACTGTTTTTAGCACTTCTGATAGTTACTCCATAATTTAAAATAATACAAATATACTGCACTGCCACTTTTTTGGTTCAACTCCTGGTTTTTTTAATAAATTGACTCTACACTTTGAGAATGAACAATGAGAAATTTAGCTCAGTTACAGTACTCTCCATTTTTCTTCCCCTAGTCTTCTCTTTTGCAATTTTTGAAATTAAATTATATTACATTCTATCTGCTACTTCATTCATTTAAAGAATACTTAAATCTTAATATGTATTAAACCTATTTCTTGATGTACTTACTTTAGAAAATGTCTCTTGAGTCTTCCATTGTGTAAGATTAAAAAATTTTATCCTTCCACTTCCATCCATTTCTCAAATACCATGGGCTACACCAGTACTTTTACACTGTTGATATTTGTATTATTTGCTCTGTTAGAATAATTCTCTCATGCATTTTGTCTTTTATTTTGAAAATTAAAGATTTTTTCAGTATTACAATTTTGTAAATCTTATTCACTGCAGAATCAAGTGGTACGAATGGACTTGTGGAAAGAAAAATGTAAACCATGTTATTAAATTTATACTTATTGAAGGAGAATGATCTAGGCATCAATGTCAAATGGATTTTCTTTTCTTATATGTCCATTCATTACTCATAATAATGACACATTTTAGTTCATTTCATGTTTGAGCCATGGCTTATACAATTTTTTGCCTTCACTAAATATTCTAATTGTATTTCTTCTGTCTTGGTGATGAGAAGCATCATCAGCCTATCATAAAGATGATTAAGATTTTTAATAATGCTATTTCATAAAGTAAATTTACTTTTTTCTTAAAGTCATTCTCTGAAATCTTCTAGCTTCCTGTCCTATTATTACTAATTATCTTGATGGTCTAAATATTTGTGGTCTTGAAATATCTTTTTTATTACAAACCTACAGCAGATCTTTACTGGGACCTCATTACTGAGATCTTATTACTGGGATCTCATGTTTTCTCATCAGTTCTCTTCTTATTTTGCTAGAACATTTCCTTAAGCATTTTTCTTCCCTTGAAATGCATAGGAAGTCAAAAAAAAAAGGTGAGAAAGTCTTTAATTTATCCTCATCCCTAAATATTTTGTCTATAAAATTCTAGGTTCAGAATAATTTTCTCTGGGAATTATAAAGATATTGCTGTTTGAATATGCTAATAATAGTTATCTAGTAATCAGTGTTGCTAAATGACAACATTCAGTCTCATTTAATCTTCCTATCATTCTACTGCTCTTATAAGGGAACTGATAAGTTTTGTTTGGCTGACTCTCTTTTCTCTCCACAGTTAACTGAATTCTCATAACTGGTCATATCTGATACTCTCCTCTCTGGGTTCCAAATCATACATTATCCTGATTTTCTTAAATAATTGCCTATTCTTATTCTGTCTCATAGTTTTCCTTTTCCTATGTGACCTCTAAATGATGGAGTTTATACCCACTTTTCTATTCTGTGTCTTCTCCCTATATGTTCTCATCCATTCTTATAGTTTAAAAACTATATGCTGACAATTCCTAAATTTATATCAGTAGGCTAGATTTTTTTTCTGAGTTTCAGATTCACATCTTCAAATATCTTCTTGACCTCTGTCTTGTCTGTCTCCTAGGCATTTCAAACTTAAAATGAAAAAAATGGATCTCTATCTCTAAATCTGGATCTCCTTCACCCTTTACCATTCAAAAAATGGCCCTATGGTTAACTGTCCCCCTTAACTCTTTCCTTTCATTCCCTCCTCATAATTCCTCCCTCCTCATCTAAGCCATCAGTAATTCCTGTTATTTCCACTTTCAAAATATATCTCTAAACTCTTAAAAATGTAAATCAGATCATGTCAGTTCTGTTTAAAATGATTAGAGTGCTTTCCACTGCATTTCAGATAAATTTAAAAAATATACAGCCAGCCCTCCAAGTCTGATTTCTTCCCACCTCTCCAAACTCATTTCTTGCTTCTTGCCATTCTGCACTTACTCGTTTCCTCACTCAAGTCTCCTCTTTCCTAGAATCTATAATGCTCTGTCTCAGAGCCTCGGTTCTTGCCTTTCTATCTGGCATACTTGCTCCACAGGTGTTTATATGGCTGATCTTTTTCCACTTGAGACATAAAGAATATCTTTGCAATATACACACTGCTACCACTTCTTTTAATGAGTGATGCTAACCTTTTATATTGATGCTGAATGTATTTAACATAATTTAAATCTCCATATCAGTGGCATTTGAATTGTATCCTCATTTTTACTACTAAAACACTGCATGGAATATTTGTGTATATATAGTGAATATTCAAAGCAATATATTTAAATCATGTGTAAAAATCTTTTTAACATCAAAATCAGTCTTTTTCCATTTAAAGAATCTTCAGAACTGTAGAGGAAAAGCAGATCTCTAAGTTTGGGGGCATTCATTTGATAAGGACAGTGACAAAAGGAGATCTCTTCCTTAAAAGGATTTGGAGAATACAGTTTAGAGGAGAAAAATGCGTGGGCTTAAAAACATAGTCCCATTGTGGAAAGATGAAGAGCAGTTCTGGGGCTAAGCAAAGAGAAAATGAGCGTGGTTTGAGTTTTCTTTGCTACTACAATTACATTGTATCAATTAACTTTTACTATGTATCAGTACACTGCACTGGATACAGCTTCTCCAGGTGATTCTTCTACTAGTCTTACCTGGGTCATTCATATGGCCAGTTTGACTCATTAGGCAGTTTAATGAGCGCTGGATAGCCTGAGATGGGCTACAATGCATCTGGCAGCCTAGTTTGTCTGTACTGTTTGAACGCATCTGGCAGCCTGTTTGTCTGGACTGTTTGATCCAGGGGAACCTCAACTAGAAAAACTCATCTCTACTTCATGTAGCTTATCATTTTCTAGCAAGTTATAATGGCCTTCCTCAGTCTCAGGTCAGTATTCCAAGGCATGAGGTTGAAAGCTAAAAAGCTTCTTGAGGCCAACACTTGAAAGTCATGTAACATTACTTCTTCTTTTTTTATTTTATTATTTATTTATTTATTTATTTATTTATTTTTTAAGACGGGGGTTTCACCATGTTGGTCAGGCTGGTCTTGAACTCCGGACCTCAGGTGATCTGCCCACCTTGGCCTCCAAAGTGCTTGGATTACAGGCATGAGCCACCACGCCCAGCCAACATTACTACTTCTGTATTCTATTGGTCAAAGAAAATTACCAGGCCAACACAGACTCAAGGAGTGGGGCAGGCAGGGGGAATTTCCACCTCCTAATGGGAGGAGTGACAAATTCACACTGCAAAAGAGCAAGGGGCACAGGGATAGGAAGAATTGTGGCCATCTTTGCAAACAATCTATTACCGCACGACTTGATTAGAAGTGATCCCTTTTGTGTTATAAAAGCACATTTAGAAGGTGATTATTTGCTATACAAAACATGTTTCTGATAGAAATAATGGGAAAACTCTAATATATACCTACACAGTACTCTACAATTTTTAAAGTCATTCATAAATATCTCATTTGATAATTCATTGAACAAATTTCTTTTGGGTGCCTATTATGTGTCAAGCACTATGATATGCTCTGGGGATACAAGATCGATATAGTCCTTGCTCTCAAAGAGACTTATTTCCCTATGGAGGGGGAAATAAATATTCAATAAGTAATAATAGTAAATCAAATAATAATAACTTGAGATTAATGACAGGGCAATGCAGGGAATAATTATTAGTTGAACTTATACTCTATGCTAACAGAGTCAGATGATCTTTATAATATAATAACTCAGGCCAAGCATGGTGGCTCACACCTGTAATCCCAGCACTTCGGGAGGCCAACATGGTAGGATCACTTGAGGTTAGGAGTTCAAGACCAGCCTGGCCAACATGGTGAAACCCCGTCTCTACTAAAAATATAAAAATTAGCCCAGCATGGTGGTAGGCAGCTATATAATCCCAGCTACTTAGGAGGCTGAGGCAGGAGAATCGCTTGAACACAGGAGGTGGAGGCTGCAGTGAACTGAGATTGTGCCACTGCACTCCAGCCTGGGTGACAGAGCGAGACTCCATCTCAAACCAAAAAAAACCCTGTGCATTATATCATGTAATAATTCTGTCTCTGTCTGGCAAGGCAGGCTACTAATTGTTATTCTCATCTTTAAGTGAGGAAATTAAGGTTCATAAGGTTATCCAAGTAATTTATCTAAGGTTACTCAGGTTCTAAGTGGCAAAATTAGAAACAAAAAAACAGACCTATTTTCCAAACTCTGCTTCTTCCAATGTATTCCTGTGCTTCCCTAGACACCAATATCTGAAAACAGAAAAAACACCAATAAATTAAAACCAACCAATGAACCCTTATGTGATGGTACATATTTTGTGAGATTCTTTTGAAGAGACTTCAGTGTTTACAGTTTCAGAGATTGACCATGGAATATACAGCACACCTAATCTAGAATATCATCTATAATGTTAAGGAATTTTGCTTACTTCCTAACTTTCTCTAGACCTGGAATCTAGACTGTTATCATTTGGGTTCACTGAGTTGAGAAAAAGCCATTTAAAAAATAATACAAGAAGAGGTTCTTTAACATGACTATCTAAAGACAGCAAAAAGGATTTTAGATGAGAATGACTAAAGTGAATTTCCACTATAGAATGAACTATGGTATGGCCAGTTTACTAAGCAATGGACTTAATCAGAAATATAAACACCTTGCTTGGCCTCAAATTCTTTTTAGAATAAGAAAGAATATAAATTATAAATAAATATATGAACATGTATAAGTGTATGTCAACATACATATATATATATAAATACACACACACAAAAATTTCAAAATAATTATCAATGTGGTTTTAGTACTGTTTTATTCCTTCTCACTAGGAAACTGGTAAAACCTTCAGGCTAACATGGTTTAAGGAAAAGTCTATCCATATTCTTTTTTCTTTCATTATCCTATTACTCCATTTGTGACTTTATGTAGTCTCCATCCCATGCTGGTCTGTGTTAGAAAGCCTTACATATCAAACAGCTGAAAGTCTCTCAGTCTGTCTGTGATGCTCCAAATCCAGACAGTAGTTTTCAATAAATTTATTTCTGTTATTCAAATAGTCTGTTTTTAATTTGTTACTGTACAGATCCATGCAAAGCTAGAACTTCAGTGCGTTGCTGACCTCTAACATTTTCTTTGCAAACTCTTGTTGTAAGTTACTAATAAATTGAGAATGGCCTCTGTCTTACTCTCAGTACCGCTCTCTGCTCCAAATTCTCTCTCTCTTTTTTTTTTTTGATATGCTGCTCAGCAGTGGTGAGAGAGATAATATAGACTAGGATTTTCTAATTATATGTTTTGAATGACTTAAAGCTGTGAAGCATGATATTGATCCTTTCCGGCCTGGGCACACAAGCTGGGAGCCCCTGGCCTGGTTGCCTCCAGCTGCTAGCAGCATTTACCAAAGTTTCCTGGAAGGTGGTCAAGAGGAGCAGAGTCTCCACAGGTAGAGTGGATGATGAAAAACATCTAATAATTCCACAGGCCTCTATCCAAGGTGAATAGCAATATGCTCAGCAGCTGGTTCCTGAAGTAGATGTCCAGATAATGAAATACCTACCTCTTTGGCTGGGCTCAGCACATTGCTGACAACATGGAGCTCCTGGATGGTGCAGCTCTGGTGGCTCTCAAACTCTGATTTCATAGACATCAAATACTTTTTGTTAGCAGCTGAACTGCCCTTTTTGTGGCATCCAAAGTAGTTTTTGTCTGACTGTTCCAACAATGCATGCATGTTTTACAAATTGAAGTTTTGTCATTTTTTTAAAGTACTTTCTAGAGAAAAGTTCAATTGAATTAAAAATTCCACCTGCCTTATCACACCAAATTTCATCATTTTGATTGCCAATAAAAAAGAATGAGCTGTTGGACTCAGTATAATTTCAACCTTATACATTTTTAAATAATTACCAAAAAAAATTTTTTTAGAACTTTTTATCACCTATTTGTGCTACATTCTCATAATGATGACTGTATTAGTTTCCTATAGCTGCTGTAACAAATCACCACAAACTGGGTGACTTACACAACATATAGTATACTCATTCTCTTCTAAATCCAAAGTGGGTTTCTCTGGGTGAAAATCCGTGTCAGCAGGGTTGCATTACCTTTGCAGGCTCTAGGGAAGAATCCATTTCCTTGCCTTTTCCAGCTTCTGGAGGCTGTCTTCATTCTTTGGCCCAATGCCTCTCATAACATCATCTTTTCTCCTCCTTCTTCTACCAGCACATTGCTTTCTCTGTCTTTAAACCTCTCTCTGTCTACATTTTACAAAGACATTCTAGATTTGTATCAATAACACTTTTGTTACATTTACGGCCCACTCAGATAATCCAAAATAATCTCTCCATCTGAAAATTATTAACCACATTTGCAAAATCCCTGGTACCACATAGGGTAACACTCACAGGTTCCAGGGGTTAGGACCTGGATATCTTTGGGAGCCATTATTTAGTCTACCATCGTGACTATCAAGAATCTGAAGAGATTATCACCTGGAAGTCTTGATCAAAAACTATGTATAACTATTCAAGCTTAAAACTTGATCCAAAAAAGTTATGTTCATGCAGGCAAATTCAAATTTCTCATTTAGATATTTGAAAAGCTTTTATTTCAGTTTTATATAAATTCTATATTTAATATTTCAACTATTACTTCACATTCATTTTAATTTTCATAATTTTATATACATTTTAAAACTATTAATTCTTCACGAAGAACAAATAGATGTTCATAAATTCCCTCTAGGCACCCAAGATACCATACAAATATTTTCATTTTCTCTCTGTATGATGAGGAAAAGGTTGGGAAATTTAGCTCAACAAGGTTTAGGAAACTGATACAATGGAGAGAAAAAGGGCTGGGGGGTGTAAGTGAGCTCAGTCCATATCTATTCTAACAGGCAGTCAAAAACATAATGCCTAAAATCCAGAAACCAAATAAATAGCAATTCTATAGCATTAAGAAATGTGGAGGTGACTATGAGAAGAAAAATGGTTGCCTCTGAGGTGCCACATTGAAGTAAAGAGAAATAGGGGGAGTACTGCTATTCATTACTGGCATTTTGGTACTATCTGGATTTTTTTTTTTAAAGCTGTGCATCCTTACTGAAATTTAAAAAAAAAAATTGCAGTGCAATTTAAAATGGCACCAGAGAACAGGCGCAGTGGCTCACGCTTGTAATCCCAGCACTTTGGGAGGCTGAGGTGGGCAGATCACCTGAGGTCAGGACTTTGAGACCAGCCTGGCCAACATGGTGAAACCCCGTCTCTACGAAAAAAATGCAGAAATTAGCCAGGTGAGGTGGCAGGTGCCTGTAGTCCCAGCTACTTGGGAGGCTGAGGCAGGATAATTGCTTGAACCTGGGAGGCGGAGGCTGCAGTAAGCTGAGACTGCACCACTTCACTCCAACCTGGATGACTCCAACTCAAAAAATAAATAAATAAATAAATAAAATTTAAAAAATAAAATAAAATTGCACCAGAACTTAACATTAATATTCCATAATTTTTCCTGTAGTTTTTTCTCTAAGTATGACATTCCTCCTGTTTTTAATTTTAGAGAGAAAAAATAGTTACTTTTTTATTATCTAATCACATTACCCATTTAAGACATAGAATTATTCAATTATTTAACCTTCACCCAAAGTGCAGTCTTAAGAATCTTCTCTTTATTTATTTATTTATTTGTTTGTTTTCAAGACAAAGTCTCACTCTTGTAGCCCACGCTGGAGCGCAGTGGCACAATGCCAGTTCACTGCAACCTCTGCCTCCCAGGTTCAAGTGATTCTCGTGCCTCAGTCTCTGGAGTAGCTAGGATTACAGATGCCCGTCATCACACTTGGCTAATTTTTGTATTTTAGTAGAGACGAGGTTTCACCATGTTAGCCAGGCTGGTCTCAAACTCCTGACCTCAGGTGATCCACCCGCCTTGGGCTCCCAAAGTGCTGGGATTATAGGCGTGAGTCACTGGCCCGGCCGAGAATCTTCTCTGTAATATTTAGTTAGGGTGATGGGTGTGAAATGCTTAAAATACATTCCCTGAGACTAAGTTAGGAAACAGAAGTTCTTTATCCTTTCCTTCCCAGTGGTGGCACTGGCAGGAAATTTAATAAACTAGACCAGAGGAAGAGATGTTTGGAAAACCATGAAAAGTCGTTTGATGGAATGCACAACAGGGAATCTTTAACATAGTTGAAAGAGGGAGAAAAAATAGAATTAAACTGAATGCTTTTCTCTTTCACAGCTCTTCTCTATGAGCATTTCAAAGTCAATAAGAGTAAGTAACCTCATCATCTATACTTATATCACTACAGTAAATCAAAATAATATTTATTCTATCTATGAGTTTTGGTAAAAGATGGTTTATTTCTTATTAGTTTTTTAAATCTTTTCAAATTATAATCCCATAACAATCTATACTTGTTAAAAACCCTGAGAGAATATAGAGTGCTTCTTTATGTTTATTCCTGGGCCTATTCACTAAAGAGAATGGCTCTACCGCTCCTATAATCAAAGAAGCAGGCATGATTTGGAGATAGTTTCTCACATGACAGCAATACAACAACTTCATGGGTATCACCATTTCTCACCAACACTCTCCTCTGGGGAACATGCAGAACAGACTAAACAGAAAACAAAATAGTAAGGACCTGCCTCCTTCAACTAGGAGAATCTAGAGGGGGAATTATTGATAAACATGAACAAGATAATGCATATTGTGATTAAACTGCATTCTTGGGACCCTAATGACTTTTAAACTCACTTTGAAGATTGGCTTATGAACCATTAATTAACTATCCATAATGTGAACTAACTTCATTTTTTAAAGCATCTCAGTTATTTGAAATAATTGCTACTGTTCTGATGTAAAAGTTATATGACCCTCAATATAACTTAAAAATCATACTGTGAACAAAAGGAAGGATATGTTATAATTTAAATTCACAACTTGTTTCAGCAAACTTCCTGATTCATTAACAACAGGGTGTTGGCAACAGGAAAGAATGAAGTCTTTCTCTTCCTCAAGTATTTGGAAACCCCACTGATTTTTAGACAACCGATTCATTAGTAGTCCATCTCATATAATTTGATATCATTTTCCAGTTAACCCTGTTTTGGTTACCCTTCTACTCAAGTGAAATGTCCTATTGTTAGATGTAGTCAGTAACTGGCAACTGCTGAGTAACAGTAGCCCCTTTCCTCTCTCATGTGGGTGGCCTAGGATTTAGATGGGTACAGATGGGAGCCAATATTGAGTATGGGCAACAGTCCATTGGATAACTGTTGCCTGGACTCTTGGCTAAACACTTTGGGCATGACACAAAAATTTTTAAGTCTATGACATGGATTATTTTCTTGAATGTAGAGGATAGGGTAGGATAGGCAAGAAAAAATTAAAGACCACACACACACTGATGACCTGTATACTTATTTCATACTTTAACAATTCCAAAACCACTCCTTATTAGATAATGCTCATGGGTAGTTAGCGACTTACTGTACAGTCATCAGGGCATTGGCTGCTATTATTCTTATACTTTGGCCCAGATTCACCTCCTAGGTGGAAATAAACTTAAGAAACTTTATCTCTAAATATAAACAACGTATCTTTTTTATGGCTCTCTAAGAGTAGAGAGTAGGGCTGGGCCTGTGGCTTATGCCTGTAATTCAGCACTTTGGGAGGCTGAGGTGGGTGGATCACCTGAGGTCAGGAGTTCGAGACCAGCCTGGCCAACATGGTGAAACCCTGTCTCTACTACAAATACAAAAATTAGCTGGGCATGGTGGTGGGCACCTGTAATCCCAGCTACTAGGCTGAGGCAGAAGAATCACCTAAACTCAGGAGGCAGAGGTTGCAATGAGCCAAGATCATGCCACTGCACTCCAGCCTGGGTGACAGAGCAAAACTCCATCTCAAAGAAAAAAAAAAAGTAGAGAGTAGAATACAACACCGTGAGTTAAAATGATTTAGTGGCACTAAACTAGTCATTCAATAGATACTTATGGAATGTTCACTATGTACTAGACACTGTGTCAAGCACTAAATCTAAAAAGACACCAAAAAAGTTGCTTAGAAATAAGGCAGCAGACATGGTTTCCTTGTTATTGATAGAAAGTTCCTGTCTAAAGCAAAGGAAAAAGATATGGTGAGGTTATATATCCTAGGATATGGGACTGGGTAAATTAAACTGAGTTCCTTAAGTTTCTATGGGAAAGTAGAAAGAAGAAAGAAATTATAGGCAGAATTTATATCATCCTTGGATGGCCGCACATGGCACTGGACAAAAACTGGCTTCCAGGCGTCTTTTTGATTCACAGTCCATTTCACTCCAGCTCCTTAACCCTGCACATACTCTTTATCGGCCTCCATCTTCATTGTTTGGAAACCCCCACCCCAAGTTTCTGCAAAGATATAATCTATAAATCTATCAATGTTACAGATTTCTAATGATACAGATATCAACATCATGCACCTTGAAGGTATATTCCAGAGTAGTATCTTATGAAAAAAAGGGTTAAAGATACACATACTTGCCCAGAGAAAGCGACTTTTCAGTGACTGAAATATATAAAGAGAAACAGGTAACTGCTTTCTAAGCATGCCTTTCTCCACAGCCATCAAGAACTCCACCCCTTTTTCCTAACTCCACATGATTTGTCAAGTGAGGTTGTTTTTAGTGGCTCTGAGAGAGTGAGGAACCTCTTTTACAAAGTGCTTGTGGGTTCAAAATTTAAATTTATACGGATGTATAAAGAAATTTCATTTTATAAAGTACCGTTTGGAAATATTTGGAAATTTGGCCTCTAGAGTGCTAGTTCTCTAGAACTAGTGACTGAATATTTACAGATGTAATCACTGAAGATGGGTAGTTACTTTTTGGAGAGTTCTTGAGGCAGCAAATGTACGACCACCTTTGGTACTATATCTCAATATTTAATCACTCATAAATCAAGATGCCATTCTTGGGTATTAACAAATGCTCTTGCTGCAGTTAAAACCCATTTCCTCTTTAATCTTTGTGAAGGCAGAAAATACAGTAACTGATCATCCTTTCTTATAATAAACCTGTATAATTAAAAACTGTTCATTGTTCTTTAACTTTATCTTTTGCAGGGTAAGTAACCCTATATGGCCCAAATCTTTTGGTGGTATTTTATTTTGGTACTAATGCTCATTGATAAGGACTGCTTATTCAGTGCTAGAACAATTTCTGTACTGTACACAAAGGATGTAGAGATTTTGTAAATATCTTCAATCTCCAAATGCTGTTATTAAACTATAGACATCTGAATTTTAGACACATCTTTGGTTTTGTTTGGGGGAAAATTCGTTTTATGGCCGAGAGGTTTCTGAGTGTAATATTTTTGGATTTCCTGTAAGAAATACAGTACCAATGGTTGTCATTCTCTAGGATAACAAATTTTCACTAGCCTTTTCTGTGTTGTTTGTTCTAATAACATTTTCATATGAAAACGTGGAACCAAAAAATTAAAGTTCCTTTGTTTAGAGAATGTCATTAAAAAATTCTCACTTTACCTTGGTTGATTGGTGTTGCCCAAAGTCTCAAACTCTTCTGTAATTACTGTAATTGTTTATTGGAGGCACATAAGTGAAAACGTTGGCAATTCTTTGGTCCTGGTGCAGGCTACTTGAGTCTTAAAGTGGAAATGTAAAGTCTGAAACGCACTCGCTGCCAGGCACACTGAGTCTTAGGTGCAAGTAGGGCTGGCGATACCAGGTGTGATTTGACTGGCCCTGTAATAGCCTCCAGGCTAGTGTCAAGTTCCGTGTAACATCCTCTTCCCTTGAGGACTTCAAGAATCTACCAAAAGCAAAGCATCTCTTGAGGAGTAACTTAAGCCAGTTTCACGTAGATCAGAAAAGTAAACGCCTATCACAGCAGAAATCTCTACAGGATTAGGAACTGGGGCAAGGGGGATGGTGGTGGTTCCGGTGAGGTAGCCTTCACTTGTCACTTTCTTCAATGCCTAAACCCTCCTTTTGTTAGTTGGCCCCACACAGGTCACTGCCTACTCCCTAACGCATCCTCACCCTCCCCCAACCATACGTGAGGAGGAGAGCTAGCGTCCTCTGAGAAGCATCTGGGTTCCCTCCGGACAGCTGCGGTGGGGGAGCTCCACTATCCGCAGAGCTTTCTTCAGTCCGTAGTCAGCGGGAACATTTTTACTGACTGGAAAAATAACCAGTTGTGCTCAGGTGCTCTCCCTTACTGGGACATACTGGTGAGGCTTCCCTGGTCCGGCGCCCACCGTAGGCGCTACTCCCACTCGCGGGATCCCCGCGTACTGCTCAGGGCCCACCTCCGACGGGCTCCCACTGGCCGCAACGCTCCGCCCCTTGCCACCTCCGCACGTCTCATTGGCCAGATCCTGCGTCAGCCTCGGCTCCTGACTGGCGGCTGAGCCTGTCCGTCGGTGCGGCAGGGACATTTCCGCATGAGGGAGCTGCTCCGAATGGAGGGGGGAGGGGGAGGTGTTTAGGAGAAAGTGGGGGTTTTGGGTGTCGGGAGCCGGCTGACGGGTGGACAGAGGGGGTTAGCAGCTGCTAGCGAGGGGCTCAAGGCGTGCATGTGTGAGGGAAGAGGGAGAGAGAGAAGGGCGCCTCAGAGGTGACTTTTTCTCAGCCTGCGAGCCTTCTTCCCGGGGCGCCATAAACGCCCCCCAATTTCCCAGCTGCTAAAGGAAGAAGAAGGTGGGTCTCGCTGGCTGCCTGAGGACGGGCGGGGTTGGGCTTCCGGCGACCCCCTAGATGGGTGTTTCCCCCCTCTCGCGGGCCCGCTGTGTGATCCTGGAGGCGGTATTTGGGATTCTGAGCAGCGCAGGGCAGGCGCGGCGAGAATATGTGTGGGAAGGGTCGGGGCCCGCCCTTAGGACCCCCCGGGCGGGTGCACGGGTCTGTCCCTCGCTGGTGACCCCTTAGTGTCAGCTGCGAGGAAGGGGTAACATAGCCTTTGCCCCTTCCCGAGAAGAAGCTGCGGCCGGGTTTCGCAGCTCGCGGCGGGAAGGCGGGGAGCTGAGGCCCCGGCCGGTCGGCCCGCTCGAGCTTGGAATTGGTAGCGCCTCCTACTTCCAGAATGTTTATGGCTGGTGAAAATGGTTGCACTGCCCCCGCTTGCTGGCCTCGCCCGCCTCCCCCAACCCCTGCTTGAGTGGGAGCCGCTGTTGACCCGGGTTTTCCGGGGAAGCGGCTGGGGGGCTGGACGGCGGCCCCGGGGAGGGGGGCATCTAGGAGTGCGGCCTCGCAGTGCCTCCTGCAGTCCAGCCTCGGAGGGCGTGGGGGACTGGGGGGCGGTGAAATAGCCGCTGTAGGTCCGCCTCTTCATTGATGAAATTTAAGTTCGTGTGGTTTTTACCTTTTCTGGGAGTCTCCAGCTGGCCCTCATTTGTGTCAGGAGCGCTTGTCGCCAAGAGGTCCCAAGCTGACTGAGTCTCACCAAGTTTCCGTCTTTTGGAATTGGGGAAGGTTTTTCTAGGTGTTTTTTCTTTCTTTCTTTTTCTTCTTTTTTCTTTTCTTTCTTTCTTTCTTTTTTTTTTTTTTTTTGAGCCAGTTTTAATCGCTTTGAATAAATACTCCCTTAAGTAGTTAAATAGAGGAGGAGAAAATACGTCGGTTGTTAAAGCAGGAGAGGAAGAGAGACCTGCCCTATAGCGTGACTCCTATAGAAATTTTTTAAAAAGCCGGAGTATTTTACTAAATCCCTAAAATGTCGAGATTTGTACAAGGTAAGAAATGCTGCTTCTTGTATCCCGAGTTGCTTTAGCTGACTTTGGGTACTGACAGTGGAGAGGTTGGTGGGTGGTTTGGAAGTGGAAATACTCATTTGCGATAACATTTGCGAAACCCTTTTCGTTGAATTGTCATCTGAGCTGCCTTGAGCTGCTGGGTTGGTGTTCCAGACGCATATAATTTATGTTCCTTTACCCTGCTGGATTTAGTTTTGCCTCCCTGAAATCAGGTTAGTAGTACTGTCGCTCTCCTCGATAGTGGCTGTAAGTAATAAAACAGGATTTTGGCTGCTGATTAATCCTTGTTCTCTTTTTCTGGTCTGTGTCAAGGTACCTGTGTGTGTACGCGGACGGGAAGGGCTGGGGGAGCGGGAGGACTGGGAAAGGCAGGTGGGTTTTGCCGGGACGGTTGGGGAAGCTTTAGTGTTTTCAGTTTATACTTCGTTTGTGTCTACGTGGTTTGCGTCTCAGATTCACTTATTGCGAAACCGGGAGTAGCCCGAAGAAGCTGGAGGTCATTTCAGCTGGAGAAATGACTTTGCTGCATTGCTGTGTTTATTTTTTTTCTTTTTTTGAACTATGAAAAGATGATTAAGGTTACTTTAAAATTTGAAAACTGCCCTGTAAATTCCACATGTGTGTTAAAAAAGGGTTAGGGAATGCCTCAACAGAGCTTAGCAGTAACCGTGTGTGTATGAATGCATGTGTGTACGGTGCACTCATTGAAATTGGTGCTGCCTTAAACCTCTGACACCAGTTTGTAGCATGAGACTTGCCTTCTGGTATGCAAGTAAACTCTTTCCTTGTAGACTCCAGTGTGTGAAAGCTTCAGCCATCTTGATGAACACACAGCTAGTAAAGTTCACACTTAATGTGCTTTCTAATAAATGTAGGTGTACTTTTGAAAAAAAAAAGTTGTGTCAGTAATGGCCATCATTTGACCCTGGGAATAAAGATGCCCTACTGAGTTCTACATTACTTTGTTAACTCTTCTTTACGTTTTGTGTAGTAAAGGAAGCGAATTAAACTGCCTGTGTTATTATCAAAACCTATGCTTGCCTTTAGTTCTAAGCTCAGAAATGCCACTTGTTATTAAACTTCCAAATTCATGTTATACCTTATATGTGGTAAGAGATGCTCCTTATGTTCTGATTGAGTAAATGTCTTATTCAGGAGTAGAAAGGCAGAACTGTTAGAAACGTACTGGTTTTGTAATAACAACAATATTCAATTACCATGAAGATGATATTTTGCAAGAATGTGCTAGGTAAAAGTGGACAAGTCACTTCTCTTTAAAAGTTAGAAATATTGTTAGTTAAACCCAAGATGTTCCATGTATTTATGCTTTAGAGTAGCTTGCAGAATTGGCAAACATTGACTGATTTCAAAGCCTTTGCTATAGGGCTAACTGTCCTCAGGAGATTCAAAATCAAGTGGTAAGAATTGCTGTGTATGTTTGTCATTTCTTTATCATCCACTTTTTTTTTTAAAGCCCTTTATATTTTGGAATACTAGATTTACAGAAAAGTTGCACATTTGTCAAAACTAAGAAATTAACATAGGTACATTACTGTTAACCAAAGACTTTGGTCAGATTACTGTTCCCATGATTCCGTCCAAGATACCAAGATTGCATTTAGTTGCCAAACACTTTTTTTCTTTTTGTTTCTTTTTTCTTTTCTTTCTTTTTTTTTTTTTCTTTTAGGAGTCAAGGTCATACCAGTCTGGAGTACAATGGGTATTCACAGGCAGTGAACTACAGCCTCAAACCCCTGGGCTCGAGCTATCCTCCTGACTCAGCCTCCTGAGTAGCTGGGACTGTAGGCATATACCATAGCTTGTAGTTGGCATACATTTTTACTTTAAATGGTAGTTTTCCTTTTAAGATGGGCAGTTTTGCACAAAAATATGACACCCCCTCAAAATTTTTTTGCATGAATGTTCCCCATATTTATCATTGTTTAAATTTTTGTCTTTGGTTATGTTTATGTGGTGAATTACGTTTATAGACTTGCGTATGTTGAACCAGCCTTGCATCCCCGGGATGAAGCCTACTTGATCATGGTGGATAAGCTTTTTGATGTGCTGTTGCAGTCGGTTTGCCAGTATTTTATTGAAGATTTTTGCATCTATGTTCATCATGGATATTAGCCTGAAGTTTTCTTTTCTTGCTGAGTCTCTGCCGGGTTTTGGTATCAGGATGATGTTGGTCTCATAAAATGATTTGGGAAGGATTCCGTCTTTTTGGATTGTTTGGAATAGTTTCAGAAGGAATGGTACCAGCTCCCCTTTGTATGTCTGGTAGAATTCAGCTGTGTATCATTGTTTAAATTTTTTACAGTTTGAGCCCGCTATATGTTTAACTCTGCTGCTGTAATTATAAATGATAAACCTAGTTGACAAATGACACAGCTGTCTCTATAGAAGAGCTTTCAATATAAGGGTTGGAATTTTTGATTTTGATTTTTTTTTAAGCAAATCAAATTCTTTGATCTTTGCTGCAGAAAATACTGATATTTCCAATCACTGGTACTTAGTAGTTTATGCTCCTTCATAGGGGAAAGAGTGAACAGATGTTAGGTTTCTAACTTTTTTTTTCATAAGTTGTCTCATTAAGCTTTATAGAGTCCTGAGATGTAGATTTTTAACATGCCCTTACAGGTGAGGAAAATTAAGTTTCTTGTCCAACGTTCACAGCTAGTATGAAGCACTGAATTTTTTTTTTTTTTTTTTTTTTTTGAGACAGGGTCTCACTTTGTTGCCCAGGCTGGAGTGCAGTGGTGTGATCACAGCTCATTGCAGCCTTGATCACCTGGGCATAAGTGCTTTTCCCACCTCAGCCCCCTGAGTAGGTGGGACTACAGGCACACACCACCATGCCTGGCTACTTCTTAAATTTTTTGAAGAGATGGGCTCTCCCTGTGTTTCTTAGGTTGGTCTCAAACTCCTGGCCTTAAGTGATCCTCTATCCACAGCCTCCCAAAGTGCTGGGATTACAGGTGTGAGCTACTAGTGTCCAGCACTGAAATTCTTATATAAATACGTCTAAAACCCTTGTTCTTCCGACATCTTTTGTTTCATCTAACATTAACAACTGTGGAAATGGCCTGTTTCTCCAGCTAGACTGTCAGTTCCCATTGGGCAAAGATAATATTATAGCCTTGGGAGAAATACAGTGTTCTGTAAGTGGTGGATACTCTCAGTGAATTTGTCATGGATGACAAATAAGAAGCCTACAGCTTAGCACTTTCCATGTACTATTTAGTTGGTGATCCTATATTTTTGGTTGTAGTTTTTATAATACCTCTTATATGACATGAATGTTGAGAAAGATGAAAGGCTACAGACTTAGATTTGAATACTGTTACTAGCAGGTGATCTTAGAGACATAACTTTCGAACCTCAGTTTCTTCTTACATAAAATTTGAGTAGTAATGCTTATGCCTCAGTTACTGGAAAGCTGAAATGAAATAACTATGTGAATATGCTAGGCACATATTAGGTGGCCAGTAAATTTTACTTTTCTTTCTTGAAATGATGGTGGCCTTTCAGATAGCATTGCCACCAGAAATATAACCACATGTCATCAACAGAAATAAACAGAAGCAAGGCAAGTATGACCGTTCTTTATTTTCCTATTCCAGGTTTCATGTTCAGGCCTAGGTGTTACTATGTTTAAAAAAAAATGTGCAGGGGTGGGAGGGTGGGGCAGGGTAAAATTTGGACAATGTGGAGTGAATACAAGTTGGTGACAGTTTTGAGTGCAGTCAACAAAAAATTTTTGAGCTCTTGGTATGTATAATGTACTGTATTAGGATTTCTGGCATATCCCTTATGGTAGGCACTGAAGTTCAGCAGATCTGGGCATTACACCTATGTATTATGTACACCTCTTTTTGAATGTCATAGAACAGGGGGTTATTATACTTTGCTTGAATCTCCTCCTCCAAATATAGGCATTGTGCCTTACAGGAAAGCTGGATATCTCCATCCTCAAGCACGTTGACCATAAACTATTAGGTGGAAATGTTCGATTAATAGGCAAGAGAGTTCTTAGTATGTATTTCTTAGCCAAAAAAGGTTTAGCTTTCTTAGGTCACCTTTCCAAGTCTGTGTTCCTCAGGCACTTAAGATTCCTCCTCTTAGGAAGACCTTTCTTTACTGGATTTACAGCATAATTCCTAGCTAGTATATTCTGCCCTTGGGTCACCAACTGTCTGTGATATTTCTTCTGCTTCTGGTTTTCCCTGCCCCAGGGGTTGTTCCAGGGCCCCCAATTATTCTAAATGAATGTGAGTACCATCTCTTCCCTAGCTGAATGAGAAGGGGGCTCCCTGTCATAGTTGAAGGTACCAGGGATAGGGGTTAGCAGCTGTGGGTTTTTGCCAGGTTTGTCAGTGAGTACCATTTGGAATTTTGCTTTTATAAAGTTCTGAGAATTACGGGGTAATCACTCTAAATGTTTTGAAACTTAATAAATAATGAAGAGACTAATGTTGTCTAGCCAGCTAAGGCCATAATGGATGCTTATGCTGTAATATTAGAGGCATTGTTTTAAAAGAATGGTTTTAAATATGCCATTATCTATCTAAATTATATAAAAATGTCCCTAATGTTCTTAAATTGAAGTATATACTTATATTTTAGGAATGTAAGTACCTCTGTGTCACTTAAAAAATGCTTGAAGCCTATCAGCTTTCCCATTTGTTAAAATTCTTTTTTGTAACTTTTTGGGTGACTCCTATTTGGTAGATGGCAGCTAGCCAGGGAAGATTACTGAGCTAATTATAACTGGAGGGGTCTTGGAGGAATACAGAGATGAGAAGCATTCTGGGGCCTGGTTCTTCTCAAATCCTAAAACCAAATTTAGCCTGTTGCTGATCACTTAGATGATGAGGATGCTTTTAGCACGGGGATAGTGGCATGGATTTGTGTGAGGACTGGAGGCATGAAAATAACAACTAGGGCACACCCCTAATGTTTTAAAGGTCTGATTAAGATTTATTGTGTTGCTTGAAGAAAAGGCTTTAGTTAAATTCAGACACAGTTACAAATGTAAAACAATTCTAAAGAAATTTAAAATGAAGGGTTGAGCTGATGAAAAGTGCTGACTGTTTTCCAGCATGGACCTTGTAATCTCTATGGTTAAATTGTCCTTGTTGTTACTAACCAGCCCTTCTGCTAATAAGATGGATGATTTTCATTTGTGAAATCTACTGAGGAAAAAAAAATGATAAGGAACATTAGAGAAATAAGAAATATTAACTGGTACACTTTTTGGGAGTGCCATTTCAGTATTCTGAATAAACTGAAAAATAACCTTAAAAGGAAATTACTGTAAGGTATTATTTTAGTCCGTAGATATTTTCTTGTAATATTGCTTCACGGAGACTATTCCCTTTGTGTGTATGTATTATTTTTCCCTTCATAGTTGGATTGTAGCAAGTTTAATTAAAATAAAGGGATGCTTAGATTATGTGAGGAGCATCAGTTGGCCTAATAATGAAAGTGTTTTAAATAAAAGAACAAGATACTGTAGTTTCCCAGTTCCCACCAAGCTTTTTGCAGAAGTATAGGCATTATGAGTTCCCAGAAAGCTAGACATATTAATCACTGAAAAGTTAACGTAAACAGATGCTTGAAAGTCAAACTGGATTATCTGTGAAAATGAAGAAGAGTGTGTTTACTTTCTATAATGCCGTTCATTCTGATATCCAGCATTTATACTGTTGGAGAAAATTCCAGCAATATAGAATAAATTAGTAGGGGAAGTTATTTGAGGGCTTGGGATTTAATGGATGAGAAAATATGATTCACTTACTACCTTTTTGGTTGGATAGGATCTCTTTAGAAGACAGTTTCCCTAAAGACTGTTGCCTTTTGATATAGCCTACAATTTCTTTTCTAAATATCATATTTTAAACATGGAGTAATAGTGTTTGAATTGTGGCCATCTTGGTCTTTGTAGTTGAATGGATTGTCCCGGGCACAATGACTATTAATTGAAACCATAATTCTTAGATACTTAAAATTCTACTACCAGGGATGTATCTTTCTATCAGTAACTTAATACATTATTTGAAAGTTGGCTTTGTGAAGCTATCAAGGAAAATTAAACTTTATGTGTTTTTTAATTGGGTCTGTTATGTGTGAGAAAGAGGTAATACTCCATTTGAAAGCTGTTTCCCAGTTTTCTTGATTGGTGATGCAGGCATCTCCTTTAATTTGTTGCACAGTAATTGTCTAGGACTCAAATTCTGCCTCTGCCAACAGTTCTGTTGTTTATTTTTCTCAGTCATTGCCAAATGAAATCGTTTGTGCCCCTAATCCATTTTGACAATTAAGGATTGTTTTTGAGAAACATGGAGAAATTGGCTATGTTGTCTTAATGTACATAAATCATAAAATGTTTCATTTCCCTAAACATTTCTAGATATTTCTGTTAGTTTTTTCTATGTAAATCAAGAGAATTCTGTTTCTTTGTGATTTCACTTGTGTCCTTAAAAAAAAAAGTCACTCATCATCTTCGTGGAACAGAAATCAGTTGTATTTTTGCTTAGTCTCCTTTTTACTTGCTAGTCAACAAATTGTAAAAATACTATTTTAGGGGACCCTCTCTTTACAATAGCTCCTCTTGCTCCTTGGCTACAATGACAATGTGATTGGAGTTTGTATTTTCTTCTAGTTGCTGCTCTGGCAGAGGCTGATGTGATATTTCATTTGTGTTATATGCCTGCCTAGAATTTTAAAACTTCCAAAGAGTACAGTAAAAGAGCAACATAGTTATATCCACTGTTTTGGGTTCGTTTGTGCCAACAGTAAAATGCTTAGCCTTGGTAATAAAATATTTATGGAATGCATAAAGAGTTCTTCGATTTTTTTTTTTATTGCTTAGAAAACAGTGTATAAGGAAGGGTTGAAGAGCATGAGATCCAGTAAGAAAGTATTATTCTAATTTGTAGTTTTAACTTCATATAATAGACATAGTTGAGCTGCTGGTTTTCATTCAGATTTGGTGACAAACACCATGTAAATGTACTGTAACTGAGAAAGGAGAGACCTTCCTCCAGAAGAAGGAGATACAGGGCACCAGGCAACAGGGTTTGAGTTCCAGCTTGGCATTGCCAGTGTGTCCTTAGGCAAGTCAGCATCTCTGGGCCCATTTCTTTATCTTCAAAATAAGGAATTGGACTCACTGAACTTAAAGCCCTTCTTAGTATAAACGTTTATCTAAATGCACACATTATCAAGTTATAGGGCAGGACTACCAGATCATTTTTTGGTTCTTCATTGTGATTTTATGGTATGCCTCTTGTGATGACTTTCTTGTCGTCCATTAAACATAAAATGAAGTATTATTTAACAAATCTCTTCTGAATGTTCTGTTTTCCATAAGTAGTGTTTTCTTTTTCCTTTGAGATTTTAAGAACTACTGTATTGTATAAGAGTAGGGTTAATCTTAATTGTTAATGAAAAGTCTGGTTTATATATAAACTGTAGCAGTTTTTTTTTTAAAGTAAAGTAGTGCATGATTAGCAAAAAATTAGCGAGCTTTTCTGCATATTTGTTGCTGTAACAGTTCTTGAAAACCTGATAGCCTTTTATTTTTATCAAAAAGCATTTATTAAGCAGTCATATGAATATAAAGCTGAGTCATCTAAAATATATCTCAGTGTAATCATATTATAGTTGACAGTCTAAAATAATAACTTTAGTACAAAAAGATGATATAAAATCATGTAAGATACAACTTAATTGAATTTACTCTTCTTAATATATCATTGAATGACATGGATATTTTTTCTATACTTTTCCCTAGATTAAGCTAAATATAAACCTGTAAGTTGCCCAATTTTGTTTAATCTCTAAAGTTTGTGAAAACATTACATTGGTAATTATATTGGTTAGTAAAATTGAAAAGAAATTTAGTAGTCATTTGTCTAGACTACCTACCTGTTTGAAACTTCCTTGACTATATCCCTGTTACTTGACTAATAAATCAGCCTCTTCTTGAGAAACCTTAGGGACTGGGGCTTTAAGTACTTATGATGGTCTATACTTATCTTAACTCTGCCTTTCTATGACCAGACATCATGGCTCTTATACACTTAAGCTTTGGTCTTATTAGGCGCTACCTACACTACACTAGGCTTCGCCTTCTCTATACCCAGAGCGTAGCTGGATCATAATAGGCTCTTATTCACTTAATAAATGTTATGTATCTACTATATCTCAGGCTCTGTGTTTGGCAGCGGGGAATACATCTGTGAACATTACAGACATATAGTTTCACAGAGTTTATAGTCTGGTAGATAAGCATTGAATAATTTTTTTAAAGTATGATGTTATAAAGGAGAGGTACAAGGATTATTATATGAGCATGTAATAGGTAACTTTACTTAGTTTAGAAAGATTTCTAGGAGGATAATTTCAGGTAATATTTAAACTGAACTCTAAAAAATGAATAGGAGCTATTCAAACTACAATTTTATGGGAACTTAAGTCCTGATCTATAGTTGAGTTGCATACCATTGTTAGTCACCTATACTGTGCAAGGTGCTAAGGCAGGTTTTGGGAAAGCAAAGTTACATGACATAATGTGGTTTTTTTCCCCCCCTCAAGAATATGTTCTAGGATTGCAGACAGACATTTAACTAAAGAATTGGGGTTTTGAGGGGTGTTTGATATAATACAGAGACAGGAATGATTAAAACCCCTATGTGAGTTGTGGTAAGAGAAAGGCCTCTTTGAATGTTCAAGAGCCACTACTTAGAACACTAGGAATACCACCATCAAAATGACAGAAGCTACTCAAGTAAAATAGTTTGAGTCGTCTTTGGGGATTGAGGGATCAGGGCAGTTTCCCAGAGGTTGGGATGATTCTCATTATTTTCGAATTCACACTGGGCCATTCTTATTTTTTTATTTTCTCATTTCTGCCTTCCCTTTTCTAAAAGTGTTGAGTGGTATTTTAAGTGCAAGTTTAGGACAATCTTATAGTAAGGATGCTTTTAACTTCATGGAGCAGAAAAATATCACTTCATTTGGCTTAAAACGAGGGCCTTTTTATCACATAAATCCTTAAGTAGGATATGCAGAGTTGGTTAATTCAGTACAAAAGCTTATCAGACCTTCCTTCTGCTTTGCTATCTTTGGTGTATTTGCCTCATTCTTGGGTATCGTGGTAGAAGAAGCATGGGGTGATGGGTGGCCACAAACTCATTATGTGAGTAGAAAAAATACTGTTTTTTCATGTATATCTCTTTTTCAGTGAGGAACAACCTTTCTCCAAAGTGCTTTGACAAATTATACCCTTATGGCTCACTGGCTAGAATAATATTACATTTTATGCTTAAACCAATCACCAGAAAGGCTTTGGACCAATCTGGGCCTGGTGCCATCTCTGAAACACAGGACATTGGGGCAGGGAGTTGGTGACAGAATAGCATTGAGGTGACAAGAAGGATGAAGAACATGGCTGCTACAAATTTGTTAAGATAAATGGAGTGTAATCTCCCAGAGCTACTCAAAGCCATACTCGCAATGTTTGCTGATTAGATATGCATATCCTCCCGACCCCAAACCTACTGTGTCAGAATCTCTCTGGGATCTTACACAGGAATCTGTGTTTTAACCAGCCTCCAAGTGATCTGTATGTACATTTAAATTTTAGAAACGCTATTCTACATGTCCCAAATGGAGTAGGAAATTGCAGGCTTTAGGCAATCTGCTTTTGTACTTTCATTAGCTTTGGCTATGCAAAAAGATGCTTTAGCTTGGCTTTTGAGACATGCTTGTTTAAGGAATTTGTATTTATTTCAGTAGGCAATGAGAATTTCATCAAACAAGGAAGAGAAGTGATATGATAGAGGTTGCAGCTTAAGGAGATCCATCTATTCTGCTTGGTACCATTAGATTAGAGTGATGGGCAGACTAGTTAGAAAGCTGTTGTCATAAATAGGAGAGTAAAAATGCTAGGGGAACTAAGGTAGCAGTAATGGAAGTGAAAAACAGTGAATGGAATTATGGCAATCATTTAAGAAGTTTTGATAATTGGCTTGTCCAATGTGAGGCAAAGGTGGGAAGCGCCAACTGTGACTGTGAGGTTTAAACCTTAGTTTCTACGAAAATGTTAATACCATGGGGAACAGGGTGGGCAAGAACAGTAATTTAGTTTGGACGATGAGTCTTGTTTTGGACATGTTGAGTTTGGGTTACCCAGCTGAGTATCCAGGTGTCCAGAGTCTTTAAGGCAGTAAAGAATGTGATCGTGGAGTTCAGGATAAACATTTAGGATGAGAGGTACATGTTTGAGTGATCAAGTAAGGAGACTGGCAAGAGAATTGAGGAGAAAAAATGGTCTGAGGACAGAATTTTAGGAATCTTAGGGAGTAGGAGAGGAAAGGAAGGAGCCAGTTAGGGAAAGCAAGGTGTAGTCACAGAGGTAAGAAAAGATATAAGATAAAATTGAGTGTTGGAACCCAAAAGAGCTTTTCCAGGAGGAATATTCACAAATAATTGGGTTTAAAGGACTGCAGTGAGCCCAATTCAAGTTAGCTTGAATTGGTCATAAATCTAGCTGGCATAGTTTATATTTCTAGTTGCCACTAAATTCTTGGAGTTTTAAGGTTATTTGGCTCACAGGTCATTTGCTGATATAAGATTAAAGGGGCTCTCAGTTCTTTGACTTTGAGTATCTCTCATCGTGAGTTTTCCAGGAAGGTTGGGACTGATCAGACTGAAGTGGCCTGGGGATGGCTTTTCAACTTCTTTGTTGCTCTTGGTGCTTTCCGTGTAGTTTTTCCATGGCCTGTGCATTATGAAACTAGCTTGTGTACTTATTTTGTTTGTGCCAGTATCAGGGTGTTAGGGAAGAGTATTATGTATACCTCTTACTGCTGAAATATATGAAATGAGATCCATGAATTAAGAAACAAAAACATTCACTTGTCAGATTGACTGTCTCCCTCTCTCTTTTTGGCTCCAGCTGTATAAAAAAGCCTATGGTGTTGAAATTTAGTTCTTATGAACAGGAAGAATTAGGAAATTGGGAGAAAGGAAGAACTTGTGAAAAAAAATTATTGCCTATTCTATCTGAAATTGACTTAAAGTGTGATGAAGTCAACCAAGACAATTCTAGGAAATCCAGTTTTATGTGGTGAGGAGTTATCCTGTCTGTTGATTGAACACAAGAAGAGGTTCTGATAGAAATGCTTTTGGAGGAGAGTGTGGGATTTAGGGATTTTACGTCAAGGTTAAAGAGAGCCAGGCCAGGAAGAAAAAACATTTAACAGGGTATTTCTGCCTCACCGTGGTGGAATGGGACTAAAAAAAATGGCTTTGCTTGTGGTCTCCAACATTGGCCTGCTCTGTGACCTTGCATAAGTCATTTAACTATTTTCAACCTGTTTCCTCGTCTGTAAAATGATGAGAGTAGATTAAATGCTCCCCTCCCATCTATAAAAATGTTTATGGCTAAGGTAATGAAATGTTTGACTCCCAACTCACTCTGTGTCT
This sequence comes from Ateles fusciceps, assembly GCA_036589455.1. Taxonomy (NCBI): domain Eukaryota; kingdom Metazoa; phylum Chordata; class Mammalia; order Primates; family Atelidae; genus Ateles; species Ateles fusciceps. The sequence goes on from JAZHEH010003205.1 coordinate 32,541,064, forward strand.
AAAGTCATGGGGGATCAATTTTATATTGCTTGCAAATAAGGACAAAACATTTTATGAGGTTAGAAGTCGTGCATTATTCAGAGGATTTAGTTGACCTTCCTTTAGAAATACAGCTGTCATTGTCAGAAGTGTAACCTGAGAATGTTAAATCCAAGAAAAGCTTCTGACGTCTGTACTACTTTTTGTACCAGAAATTTCAAATCTGACTTAAAAAATTCAGGATGGATGAGGAAGTAACTACTAAGGGAAATGGTTTCCTGCTCTGTGACTCCTGGTTTGCACCCCAGATACTTAAGACAGCTACTCTTATTGTCTAAGCGCTCTTCCTTATTCTTTATTCTTGAATATTTTTTATTCCTTAAAAGCCCTTCCTGATTCTTTAATCACTAAAAACAGAGTTTTTAGAGGGGTAGTAGAGGTGACAGGCTTGTCGTGATGTTCTTTTGTTTAAGCCGATCATATTTGTAAAGAGGGTGGAAGAATACAAATGTGCATTGGTGCTGTATCAAACAAAAGGAAGAAATAAAGGTTAGAGACATTTTTCAACTCAAGTTTGAATCTGTGTCTGATATTTTTTTCGAATCTGCCTGTGAAACTTATACCTGCTACAGTTGACACAGAGCACACGCAGTATTAAATGTGAGTCTTTCAGCCAGCCTTTCTTAGCTTGGCTTGATAGGGAAGATAGTGACAGGTTCTGTATGTTCTGACTTTAAGTTATTCTGTAGAGGGAATAACTCTAAAATGTTTTGTTTCCAAATGGTTCTCATTTAGACAACTCTCAAACAGCTACTTTAGTTACTTCTAAAGTTTGTAGTTACATTTAGTTTTATCTCATTTTGGCATTTTTTTGCAGTGCGTAACTTAAATGTTTCCATCATGATTTTTTTAGGAATGTGACTGTGAATACTGGGTTTCAGAATCTAACTTCAGCAACAAAGTAGCAAATCTATAGATGTCTTTGAGTCTAACAAAAGAACTTATTTTAAAAATTATTGTATAGTTACTTTTTGATTCATTTTAATTGATTAGAATGAGACAATTTAGGGCATGGTGGCTCATGCCTATAATCCCAGCACTTTGGGAAGCTGAGGTGGGCAGGTTGTTTTAGCCCAGGAGTTTGAGACCAGCCTGGACAACATGGAGAAACCCGTCTGAAAAAAAAAAAAATTAGCCCCTCCTGTAGTCCCAACTCCTTGGAAGTCTGAGGTGGGCTTGAGCCTGGGACAGGGAGGTTGCAGTGAGCTGTGATCAAGCCACTGCACTCCGACCTGGGAGACAGAGCGAGACCTTGTCTCAAAAATAAAAAAAGAATCAAACAATTCGTATGTTCTTGAGAGTTTTTCTTCCTCTATATTTAATATATTTTTCTTTCAAATTATTTTCCAAACATTGAATGAGAATTGGCTTAAAGACTGGGGAAGAGGCGTTGCAGGTACACATGAGGTGTCAGGACAGGATACTTAACTGGGGACAAATTTTAAAATACATCTAAATCTGTCAAAAGATGTACATGTATGGATGATGTCATGTTAACTCTAGTTTGAACTGTTCTGCAGTAACTTTTAATTACCTGTCATAGTTTATGCAGATGTGCTCATCCATTGTCATGGGTTTTTACAAATTATAATCAAATTGTTACTAGCCAAACTTGTCTTTAGGTTGTTCATGGAACACACATGGTATATGGTGCTTCTTGACTCACAGAGGGTTGCTTTGGTTCCCAGGCTAGATAGAATACAGTGGTGTGATCGTAGTTCACTGCAGCCTAGAATTCCTGGGCTCAGACGATCCTGTCACCTCAGCCTCCCTTGTTGCTACGAGTACAGGTGTGTGCCACTACAATCTGCTAATTTTTGTATTTTTTGTCGAGACTGGGTCTTGCTGTATTGCCCAGGCTGGTTTTGAACACCTGGCCTCAAGTAAGCTTCCCCCCCCTCAGCCTTTCAAAGTGCTGGGATTACAGGTGTGGACCACCCAAGCCCTGCCCACTTTGATGGTATTACTGGAGAATACTAAGTTAGTTATGCTAGGGTTTATAACTGTAAAAAGAACTTGGTTGGAAAAGGGCTATTTTAGAGTTAAATTTCAGCAAATTTCCTTGGATTTTTTTCTCTTGGATTTAGATGTGATGGAACATATATATGAAAAGATTTTTGAAGAGCTATGTTAAATATCCCATTTGTTAACATTTTTAGTTATTTGCAGGAGGTAGAGGCTATGTTAAATAAATTACCCCAAGAGTAACGTAGTTTACTATTTTCTGTTCTCAAAAGTATCTTTAAAATAATGATTATGTTAGCTTTAATTCTGTCTGTATAAATGTCTTCTTCTCCAAATAATGAGTGAAAGAATTTATAGTATGTGGAGTGGATAAGGGGAAAGAATTTTTAGCCTTATTGAAATGTGAGTCTGCTAAATTAACAGGCATTTGTAAGAATAACTAGTTATCAAACAAAATATTTGAATATAAACTTTAAAAATACATTTTAAAAATAAGGTTGAATCTAATACTGAGGATAGAAGGGAGGGGGTGGACAATAATCCACTTGTCCCTATTTTATGAGAAGTAAATAAGACGATTACTTTCTAGTTAAAGTGTAAAACAGCCCGTGTTGGTATTTTTCTCCCAAGGAGTTTGGGCTCGGGGTGTTTTTTTTTCTGTAATTTTTTTTTCCTTTTCTTTTGAGATGGGATCTGGTTCTGTCACCCAGACTGGAGTGCAGTGGTGTGATCTCAGCTCACTGCAGCCTCTACCTCCTCAGTTCAAGGGATCCTCCTGCTTCAGCCTTCCAAGTAGCTGGGAATACACATAAGCGCCACCACACTTGGCTAATTTTTGTATTTTTTTGTAGAGATGAGGTTTTGCCATGTTGTCTAAGCTAGTCTCAAACTCCTGGGCTCCAGGGTCCACCCCACTCAGCCTCCTGCAGTGCTGGGATTACAGGCATGAGCCACGATGCCCAGCCTTTTTCTGTCGTTTTCTATTTTTGTTTGTATTCATCTAAGAGGCATTTCTGTCACCTTTAGTCAGATGCATCTGTCACAGAGGTGCCCAGCTATGCCAAAAGCACTAAAAGTCTAGTCTGACACATGTAAACAGTGCAGAGTCTTGGCTGAAATTGGGAACCACCAGAAGAGGGGAGGCAGCTCTATGCCCTTCTCCTTTTAAAGTGAAAATGTTGATGCAGGAAAGTAGAGGCACCTTGGAATTGCCAGTACCTCTCAAGGGGTTCTTGTTTAGTGGAGAGTATGAAACTGGAATGAACTAGTCCTAACTGGTTGACACTGCTGAATTCCTGCCAGAGGACAAGGCGACCATGGGATTGAGCCCTTTTCATTTGCTGAATACCAGAACTAGATCAGTTATAGCTTACCAGCTGTTTGAATGGCTTTCTGGAGTTTTCAGTTTGTGGTTTTATATTTTTGTTTTAAGATCTTAGCAAAGCAATGTCTCAAGATGGCGCTTCTCAGTTCCAAGAAGTCATTCGGCAAGAGCTAGAATTATCTGTGAAGAAGGAACTAGAAAAAATACTCACCACAGCATCCTCACATGAGTTTGAGGTAAGGTCTCTACAGTGGTTTTTTTTTTGCTTCATCTGTCTTCCTGCCGAGTTGCTGCCAATGATAATGATCATCATCCAACCTCAAACACAAGATGTAAGATAACATCAAAAACAAATAATTAGAATTGCTTAACAATTAAAGGCTTTTAACGTTTGTCCCTCGTAAATCCATCATCGTTTTTTCATTTAAGCCTAGGAAGTTTTCGAAGTCATTAAAAGAATCAGAAACAAATTATACTATACTTTATTTGTTCTGTGTTTTGATATCATTGGGTAGAGAAATGGATAACTGTGCTCAGTTGGAATTGAGAGAAGTTAGTGTTTTGAGACAAGCCGTGTTTTATTTCTTTTTGTTCTTTTAGTGAAGATTAATTTTCATTTAGAAGTAGAGAAAGATATTGGTAAGTAAGTGTAGTGGCCAGGTACAGTGGCTCATACCTGTAATCCCAGCACTTTGGGAGGCTGAGGCAGGAAGATTGCTTGAGCTCACGCCATGCATGGTGGTGTGTGCCTGTGGTCCCAGCTACTGGGGAGGCTGAGGTGGGAGGGTTGACTTAAGCCTGGGAGGTGGAGGTTGCAGTGAGCCAAGATTACACCATTACACTCTAGCCTGGATGACAGAGCAAGACTGTCTCCAAAAAACAAACAAACAAACGTGTGTGTGTGTGTGTGTGTGTGTGTGTGTGTGTGTGTGTGTGTGTGTGTGTGTGTGTATTTTTTTGCCAGTTGGAATTCCCATTAAACAAATGGGGTTTTTTTGTTGTTGTTGTTATTTTTGAGACAGGGTCTCACTCTGTCACCCAGGCTGGAGTGCAGTGGCGCAGTCTCCGCTCACTGCAGCCTCGACTTCCTGGGCTCCAGTGATCCTCCCATCTTGGCCCCCGAGTAGGTGAGACTACAGGCACATGCCACCATACCTGGCTAATTTTTGTAATTTTTTGTAGACACCAGGTTTTGCCATGTTTCCCAGGCTGGTCTCAAACTCCTAAGCTCAAGTGATCAGCAGGCCTGAGCCTCCCAAAGTGCTAGGATTACAGGCATGCACCAACTATCTCCAACCTCTATTAGCTTTTAGGGTGTAAAAAAGTCTCTGCTCTCCTCCTTGTCCTAATGGTATAAGAATTTCATTTAAAGATATTTTAAATGTATAACTTATATCTGTCTTTATGTTTTTATTAAATATTAAGCATTCTTCAGGTTGTAACAATGACTTCTATTTTCACAGCACACTAAAAAAGACCTGGATGGATTTTGGAAACTATTTCATCGATTTTTGCAAGAAAAGGGGCCTTCTGTGGATTGGGGGAAAAATTCAGAGACCTCCGGAAGATTCGGTAAGTTTTAGATAAAATGTAGGAAAAATCAGGATAATTGTGGACATTTGTTTAACTTAGGAGGGTTGGGGACATGTAACAATCATCATGTGAGACAAGACAGGAATCGCTTTGAATTCTCTGACCTCTCATGCTGAAACTATGGAGACAGCCTTCGACTCCTTTCCCTTCTTTTGGACCTCTCAGAGTCTTGCTGAGGTCCTCTAACAGTCTAATCTCCCTGTAGCAGTACCCAGTATCCCTGGATATGAAACGACTCTTTTGCAAAGTACCCAGTATAGCGTAAGAGCTTCATTTACTTTGTTTCTTCCTTCTCTCTCCCAAATCATTTGATTTCTCATTGCCCATAGGGTCATCGATGCTTACCCAGATCTTAAAGCCTCTCTCTTGCTTCAACCCATCTTTATAGCCTTATTTTCCATCTGCCTTATGTGAACCAGCCTAGTATTACCTTTACACACATTGTATTCCCTTGCTTCTGGACTTCTGCATATGCTTTTCCTCAGAATGCCGGGTCTCTTTTGTCAAAATCTTGCTCGTTCTTGGAGGCTCAATTCAATGCCTGTATGTCTGTCATAGGCCTCTAGTGGAAAGCTGCACTGTTGTGGAGGTGTGGAGTAGTATAGTATTGGAGGTTCAAATCCTAGCTCTGCTGCTTATGAGCTTTGTGTAAAATGATAATAATACCAAGTACTTTATATACTTCACAGGGTTGTTTTGAAGCTTTATTAATTTATGTGGAAATATGTTAAACCTTGAAGCATTTTGCAAATGTTAGGGGTTTTTTGTACCATCATGTGGCACTTAGCCAGCCTAATTTGTCGTAAGTGTTTGTATGTGTGTTGTCTTTCATACTAGATCCAGAAGCCAGGAGTTTGTGTGTCCTGAGCAAATACTTGTTGAATGGATGATCCAAACAAAGTGATTGTCTAAGAATTTTGTTAACACATTGGCTTTCTTCCCTGTACTTTCAGCGCTTTGGACCCCTGCTGCTTTTGGTACATTTCACTGCAGGTAGAAAAGTCTTGATGGAGTGAAATAATTATATGTAGATAGTTAATTTTTTAATCTGTCTATAATCTTACAGAATCTAATATTGGTTTAAAAACTGGGCTGTTTACAGCAGGGGTATGGCAAACTATTGTTTGAAGGCCACCTGTGTTTATAAAGTTTTTTTGGAATATTGCTTCACTCATTAATTTATGTACTATCTATCGTAGCTTAAGCTAATGGAATCCCTCTTATTTTTTCCTAATGAGAAAATTCTATATATATAGTACCTAGTTGGAAGTACTTTTATTTGCATATGTGAAAAATGTCTTTCAGTTCTTAAACTTTAAAAAATTTTAAATTACATTCACACTATAAATAAGCTAAAAAAGAAAATAAGCTAAAAAATAAAAATCTCACCTAACTATTCACTTTGAGGAATCTCCTATTTGTGATGTTAAAGCTAAAATTCCTCTTGCCTGTAATGCTTAACAATTATAATATGCATTTTTTTTTAGGATCTGATATTTTGGTCTTTGATTTCCTTGGCCCTAGTGAATGAATTGTGATTTATTTTTCTACTTTTAAGTAGTAGATTTAATAGTATTTTCTCCCAAGAAAGAGTTAGAAGAGAATTCTTCTGGGTAGGTATGTGGCTTAAGAAAATAAGTAGGTATAAATTCAGTCAGATTTGTAAAAATGTTTGGGAGCAGCCTAAAATTATAATATAATAAATTTAGGCACTATTCATTTCCCCCACCTTGAAACACTTACAACTTTTGCTTAGGAATTATCCTAATTTAAGTAACCTCACTTATATAATTTAGGATGGACTAGGGTATAAAAATATAGTTTCTTTTTTTTTTTTGGAGACAGAGTGTCACTCTGTCACCCACGCTGGAGTACAATGGCATGATCAAGGCTCATTGCAGCCTCTATTTCCCTGGGTTTGTGATACTCCCACCTCAGCCTCCTGGGTAGCTGGGACCACAGGCATGTACCAACATGTCTGGCTAATTTTTTTTTTTTTTTTTTTTTGTAGAGATTGTGTTTCACTGTGTTGTCCAGGCTGGTCTCAAGCAATCTGCCTGTGTTGGCCTCCCAAAATGCTGGGATTACAGAGATGAACCACTGTGCCTGATAATGGTTTTGGTCTTAATTCTTGCTTGCAGACCTGGGAATTTTTTGTTCTGTACTATATAAACTTAACATTTTGGAGATAGAGCCTACTTGAAGGAAGGCACACAGATTTATTATGTTCTCTCTATATACCTATATCTATCTATCTATCTATCTATATATATATATATATATATGTTTTTTTTTGAGATCAAGTATTGCTCTGTCACCCAGGCTGGAGTGCAGTGGCACGATCTTGGTTCACTGCAACCTCCACTGCCCTGGTTCAAGCGACTCCCTTGCCTCAGCCTCCTGAGTAGCTGGGACTACGGTGCGCGCCACCTTGCCTGGCTAATTTTTTTGTATTTTAGTAGAGATGGGGTTTCACCATGTTGGCCAAGATGGTCTCAATCTCCTGACCTGGTGATCCTCCTGCCTCGGCCTCCCAAAGTACTGAGATTACAGGCATAAGCCACTGCGCCTGGCTGTGTTTGGTATATTTTAAGGTTCAAGATTCAGTTTTTATTCAGAGGAGAAATGTTTCTTTTGTACTTTGAGAGATCATGATGTATAGTAGGGATTCTTGAAGTAGGGATTAGAGGGTGGAGAAGGAAGGAGCAGAGGAATCAGAATCACCTTGGAATTTTTTTTCAGTTCAGTACTACCCTACCCCATTCCCAAGAAAGTTCTGATAAATTCTTTCAGGAGGCTATGCCCATGTAGTGAACCATAGTTACTGATAGTAATACAGAATTGATATAGGACAAAAGAATAGAAATATAAAATAAATTCTAGATGTAATATCATTTTATGCAGTCTTTTTCTGTTTATAAAAGTGTAAGTCTTCACTAAAAGTGTCTTTATTTTGAAGCCTAAGTTTTAAGCTTCTTCAAAAAGTATATTTGCAATCCCATATGCCCTTAATATTGAAAATTTTGGAATGCAGAGGCAAAAAATAAGTTTGCTCTTCAACTATGTCATGAGGTTCTTTAGGGCACAAATGTGTTTTTATATATAGTATACATGTTACCAGCTTTTGCAGATCTGAGAATACAAATCATGGGTTAATGTTTGTTCACCTTGGTTCTCCTGGACGCCTCCTTCTGGCCTCCTCTTCCCACTCTCCTCGTTCCCAAAGGTTTCCTTTCTCAGGTCTAAGAGATTATATAGAGATCAATTTTCCTTTCAAAATGTAATTTTAAAAAGTGAACGTAGGTCTTTTTTTTTTAATGAAGATGATATTTTATCTTCCTAAGTAAAAAGAAATTACTGTGGAAGAACAGCCATTAAGAGTGACATTTCTCATTCAGCCTTATATCAACGATGTGCACATAAACATTGTCATACCAGTGTGTCTGTTTTTGTGCATGGGTTGACAATTACCAGAGTCAGCCACCTGGTTTGTAAGTAAAGTTTTATTGTAACACAACCACATACTCATTTTTGTACTGTCTCTAACTGCTGTTTTGCAATAATGGCAGAGTTGAATAGTTGGAGTGGAGACAGTATGGCCTGTAAAACCTAAAATATTTATTATCTAGCCTATTTACTGACCCCATTTTAGTGTATGTGTTTTCAGAACATATTTAGTAGCTTTCTTTATTTCTTTGGCCCCTCAGAAAACAGACCTCATACGCCTTTGTCAATTCAGATGATCACTTTTAATTTTTATCTTTATTTTTTATTTTCTTTTAGAAATGAGCTCTTGTTCTGTCACTCAGGCTGGAGTGCAGTGGCTCAGTCATAGCTCACTATACTCTCGAACTCCTGGGCTCAAGAGGTCCTCCTTCCTCGGCCTCCTGAGTAGCCAGGAATACAGGCACGTGCTGACAGGCTCAGCTAATTTTTTTTTTGGCCAAGCTTACGTGTTGGGAATGGAGAGGGATGGAAAGTAGATCAGAGTTGTGAGAAAGTATGGGGCCTGTTCAAGAAGGTATTAGACAGGTTCTCTTGAGCCCTAACTTAAATCTGTTAGCCACGTGGCTGGCACCTACTTCTGGTGATGATGTATTTTCATTTCTATACAAAGTATTCTCTAAAGACGGCTTTTCACCGGCATGGGCAACATAGTGAGACCTAGCCTTTACAAAAATTTTTTTTTAATTAGCTGTGCCTCATGGCATGTGCCTTTAGTCCCAGCTACTTGGAAGGCTGAGGTAGGAAGATCACTTGAGCACAGAAGTTTGAGGCTACAGTAAGCTATGATCCCACCACTGGACTCCAGCATGGGCAATAGAGTGAGATCCGGTCTCAAAACAAAAAACAAAACAACAACAACAACAACAAAAAATGACTTTTTCATTTCCATATTCAATAGGATCAAAAGGGTGAAGGTATGTTTGTGAATGGGGAGGAGTTACATAGGGTCATAGGGTAGAGAATTGGCATGAAGAGAATATCAGTGTGATATTTAGCTCCAGTAGATTTTTTATCTGGTTCCATAAAATTGCTTAGAGTTTTTTTCACTTTTAGTCTATCAATACAAAACATTAAAATGTATGTTTGTTTAAATTTAAGGAATTCTGAGCAAGTTATAGTTTATGTGTGCAGAGTACGATACATAGCAATTTTTTTTCCTGAAGTTGAACCATAGTACACTGTGCATTTAAGTTTGCATATTAAAAAAAAAAAAAAACCTTGAAACATTCTGGCCAAGCATCTGACATGGTATGCCATGGGATGATTTGCTTTGAGCATGTGAAGATTTCCCAGCTGCAGCTAGCCAAATGGTAATGCCATTAGAGACTTGTTTTGTGTGTATGTAGAGATACACACACAAATGATATCAAAAAGTATCCCACAAAAAGGAATTAGTGGCATTTAAAGAAATGGCTCTGAGGACATGGCTGAATACCAAAGAGTCTCATCATTTCTTTGACATAAAATTTTAAAACGGTAATGTAATCTAAGCAAACATATTAATACTAATTTAGCAAATATTGCCAAAGCTTCAGCTTTTGATTTCATGATGAATTGAACAGTTTTTGAATTTCCTTCGAGATTACCTTCTTCACATTGCTTTGTGTACAGGACTTTCAGGAATAGGGACCTGATAAATGAACTGACAATGAGCCCATGATTCTTAATTCCATTCTAGTTACACGTCTGTAATTCACTTTAGAAATAGCAATAGTAATAGTAATAGTACATGGAACTTTAATGGCAGTTACATATTTGATTTGAGAGACTCCAGGTATTATTATTGGACCAGGGTCTCTAACTACTGTCTTTCTGTCCAAAGTAGAGAGCAGTCCAGTCTCAACAGAGTTGAATCCATTAGGAAAATCAAGAATGTAGGTATAAGTGGTAATACTACTATCTGAACATTGGCAGTTCCTCCACTTCCAATTTCCACCCCACAAAGAGTCTTTTTGGACCTCAGCTCATGTGTCACAGAGCTAGTGATAACTGATAAAGATAATTTTGGTATTATACTCCCTAAGTGTGTCTTGTATCTTGGAATAAAAAATATATATATATTTTTGGAGATAGTGTCTACCTCTATTCCCCAAGCTGTAGCACAGCAGTGGTGTAATTATACTCACTGTGGCCTCAAACTCCAGGGCTCAAGCAACCCTCCTGCCACAGCCTCCTGAGTAGCTGGAACTATAGGCATGTGTCATTATGGCCGGCTAACTGTAAAAACTTTTTGTAGATAACTGGGTCTTGCTGTGTTGTCCAGGCTGGTCTCAAACTCCTGGCCTCCCCAAAGTGCTGAGAGCACAGGCATAAGCCACCATGCCAGGCCCCATTATCTTTATTTAATATAAATATTGGGGGGATCTTTATGTAAAATGGGATGGGTGGCCCATGTCTACTCCTTATCTTTTCTGCCCTAACATCTCTTACTTGGGGGATTTTCTACTAATTCATTTTCTTTGTTCTAGATCAGACTAAACAGCTGACACTTCATTTGTTGCATTGTATAGCTAAGATGAAATTAGAATGTTTACGCCAGACATCTCAACTTGGGTGTTCTTTGTAGGAACTGCAGTCCCTTCATAGATTTCTTAAAGTTACAGGTGACTATGTGTAACTGTACATTTTTTTAGAGTAGATTACCTGACTTTGATTAGATTTTCAAAGGGGGTTCATGACCTGTAAACGTTATAGGAACTACTGCCTTAGAATCTCATTCAAGACACATTTATCAGGTACCTTCTCTCTGTGAGGCACTAGTTGGATGCTGGTGCTAAGAGATCAAAATAAGTCTTGATCTCTTTTCAGAATTTCGGCCCCATGTTTGTGGAGGAAATTGGTCCAGAAACAGCTAACTACAGAACAATTAGATGTCTGTAGGGTGCTGTAGAAGGTTCTTACTGGCCTGAGGCTCAAGAAAGACTTTCTGGCATTAGGGTAGACTCCTGGGGTAACCTTGAGGCAAGATTTCCCCAAGGATGGCAGGATGATCAAAGAGAAAAAAGCTTTAAAAGTCGTTCATGTCTAATGGACTTAATAGCATGTAATTGTTCTCTGGTGGTGGAGCATATGGTGGATGGGTCTGCTGCTCTATGTCTGGAGCTGGAAGAAAGCCTCTGAGAGCCAGATGCTGAGTCTCTTTGCCTGCCACTGAGGCCGCCCCTGTTCCAGGCTGAGATCCTCCCTCTTCTCTTGGTGGGTTGCACTGGGGAGATATCAGAAACTTCAATTTCCATTTAAGGGAGAGAAGATTGGAACAATATTTTAAAGCCATGCTTCATTATGTAACTCAAAGAGTTGGTTTCAATTTTTCAGCATTATAAAACGTCAACCCAATTATTTAGTTAGAAGATGCTTCTTGTTTTTGTTTGTCGTTATGTCATTGTGATAAACGAACCTCATAAGGTTAATCAGAATTTTAGCTGTTAATAGCTTTAGGGTTCCTCCCCTCCCCCTGCTTAGTGCACATTTTTATGAGTGCTCATAGTCATGTAACTGCCACCACAATCAATATACACAACTTTTCCATCATCTCCAACAGTTTTCTTGTGCCCATTTGAAATGGGACTTCTTTATAGGTTTTCCCTTAAACACACAAGCAAAGGAGATCTTGCCTTTTTCTTCATTTATACATCCAAAAAGAGGTCAGCCTAGCCTCCTCTCTCAGTTTTATGTCATCTTACCTTTCTCTAGCCTTTTGTCTAATACACCCATACAAGCCCTTTAATCTTTTATAGAACTTTGTTTTTATAAGCCTCTGCCTCTTTCCCCCTTCCCCACCTTCATTTTTCTCTGGGGCTGTTACAACAATGTGAATTACATAATTAAACTACCAGTATAGGCCAGTTGCAGTGACTCATGCCTGTAATCATAGCACTTTATGGGAGGCCGAGGCAGGTGGATCTACTGAGGTCAGGAGTTTGAGACTAGCCTGGCTAACATGGTGAAACCCCAAATTAGCTGGGTGTGGTGGCAGGCGCCTATAAACCCAGCTACTTGGGAGGCTGAGACAGGAGAACCTCTTGAACTTGGGGGACGGAGGTTGCAGTGAGCTGAGATTGCATCACTTCACTCCAGCCTGGGTGAAAGAGGCGAAATTTCGTCTCAAAAAAAAAAAAAAAAAAACAAGAAAAACTACCAGTGTACTTTACACAGCTTTACTCATAGGCTACTGAGTACCTCAGAGTTTAAGGTTAGTATACAGCATAAGCAGGATGATGTAAGAGGCTGCGGTTTTATTTTTTAGGCATTTAAGATTATTAGTTATTCTGAAACTTCTCTTGCCCACAGGTAGGCTAACAAGAAGGGAGATACAAGATGATTTTAGTAAAGAGCTAGTCCTTTACTAAGGACTTTACTGGAACAGGTTGTGACCTAAGCAGGTTGGTGTTTGGACCTCCCATTTCTGTTAGCATTCCTTTCCAGCTCCCCTGAGTCATCTACCTTTGTCCTTTTTAATTCATACTAAAGTAGAATGTTCTTTGAAAACTATCTCCTTAGCTAATAAGGATATGGATCAGATGCCCCTACATGATTGACTAATGTTATGACTTCAGCTGACTTCTACAAAAAGGTGATGAATATGCATACCTGTTTGTGTTTGAATTTTTAAACCATCTGTATATCACTTTTACCTTTTATACTTCAAAAATACTCAGAAGTCTTTGAACTTCTTAAGATTTCTATAAAAATACTAGATTACAGTAAGGTTTAGGGAGCAGTTGGTATCTTCTCTTCATAGGTACCGTCTCCTTTGTAGGATCATTTGCCATCTATAACCACAGCGTTTTACTTATTTCTTGTTTTTGTCATCCGAGTTTTCTGCCAATTCTTTTATTGTCATCTCTTCTCTAGTTTTCCAGGTTTAAAGTACACAATTGGGAGCATTATAATTTTACGTCTCTTTAGCATTTTGGAAATTGCTACAGTTTTTAATGAAAGGACAGTAGTTACAGGAGTTTGAGAGGCAAATATATCAAGAGTAAGAAGTAAAATGTTGTAAGTAGTGTAAGTAGGTTAACACATGAGCATTGAATAAGTGAGAAGCAACTTATAATATGTTTTAAAATCAACTTTTAATTTTAGAATAGTTTCATTTACAAAAAAGTTGCAAAGATACACTATTTTTAACTAAAAACATTACAAAGCTATCCAAGCTAATTTGTTATCTGTATCTCATTTTAGACTTGCTGTTGAGTCAAAAGAAGCACAAGGTAATTACTAAGAGTACTGATGGAATTTTTCTTTCAAGGTCAAAAGTGAAAATATATAAAAGATAGCTGAGAATAAACATGGATGTGCCAGGAGAATACCTATGACTAGATTAAATATGGAAAGAAGTAGAAGTAGGCCATTAAATACAGATTTCTATTTATAGATAGGCTTAAGACAGGTGTCTTCATTGTACATACTCCTAATGCCAACAGCAGATTGGAAAATATTTTCTTATTTCAAAAGAACATGAAACACCATTTCAAAGGGTTTCTACTTTTTTTTCATGTTTTAAAATAGTATTTAATAGAATGAACTGTGGCTTAAGATACAATGTTAAATATGAAAGGATATGAAACATATAAACAGTATGGTTCTGATTTCATTAAAAATATATGTCTGATTTCGACGATTATTCAAAAATGGAATGATCAATAGTCTTCGATTCTCCCATCTTTGTTCTCTGGCCAGCCAACTGCTCTTCCTTTCTGCGGATCAGGTGGGTGAGATTAGACAGTGACTGACTCAAGACCACTTGGGGCTTTTCTTAGTTCAGCATGCAGAGTCCTGAGTATGGTACAATTTTCAACATTTTTATCTTGTGCTTGTTGTGACAATATAGATTCCCCCCCCTGCTTCAGATGCTGTTTTCTATTACTCTCACCATCATACAAAACCACACTTAACACGCATTAATTTTTATCCCCAACACAGATCATGTTTTGGTTGGGTTTTTTTTCTTTTTTTTTTATTGCATTTTAGGTTTTGGGGTACATGTGAAGAACATGCAAGATTGTTGCATAGATACACACATGGCAGTGTGATTTGCTGCCTTCCTCCCCATCACCTATATCTGGCATTTCTCCCCATGCTATCTCTCCCCAACTCCCCACCTCTCGCTGTCCCTCCCATATTTCCCCTCGACAGACCCCAGTGTGTGATGCTCTCCTCCCTGTGTGCATGTGTTGCCATTGTTCAGCACCCACCTATGAGTGACAACATGCGGAGTTTGATTTTCTGTTCTTGTGTCAGTTTGCTGAGAATGATGGTTTCCAGGTTCATCCATGTCCCTACAAAGGACACGAACTCATCGTTTTTGATGGCTGCATAATATTCCATGGTGTATATGTGCCACATTTTCCCTGTCCAGTCTATCATGGATGGGCATTTGGGTTGGTTCCAGGTCTTTGCTATTGTAAACTGTGCTGCAATGAACATTCGTGTGCGTGTGTCCTTATAAGTAGAACGATTTATAATCCTTTGGATATATACCCAGTAATGGGATTGCTGGGTCAAATGGAATTTCTATTTCTAGGTCCTTGAGGAATCGCCACACTGTCTTCCACAATGGTTGAACTAATTTACACTCCCACCAACAGTGTAACAGTGTTCCTATTTCTCCACATCCTCTCCAGCATCTGTTGTCTCCAGATTTTTTAATGATCGCCATTCTAACTGGCATGAGATGGTATCTCAATGTAGTTTTGATTTGCATTTCTATAATGAGCAGTGATGATGAGCATTTTTTCATATGTTTGTTGGCCTCATGTATGTCTTCTTTTGTAAAGTGTCTGTTCATATCCTTTGCCCACGTTTGAATGGGCTTGTTTGTTTTTTTCTTGTAGATCTGTTTTAGTTCTTTGTAGGTTCTGGATATCAGCCCTTTGTCAGATGGGTAGACTGCAAAAATTTTTTCCCATTCTGTTGGTTGCCGATTCACTCTAATGACTGTTTCTTTTGCCGTGCAGAAGCTGTGGAGTTTGGTTAGATCCCATTTGTCTATTTTGACTTTTGTTGCCAATGCTTTTGGTATTTTGGTCATGAAGTCCTTGCCTACGCCTATGTCCTGAATGGTTTTGCCTAGATTTTCTTCTAGGGTTTTATGGTGTTAGGTCTTATGTTTAAGTCTTTAATCCATCTGGAGTTAATTTTAGTGTAAGGTGTCAGGAATGGGTCCAGTTTCTGCTTTCTGCACATGGCTAGCCAGTTTTCCCAACACCATTTATTAAACAGGGGAATCCTTTCCCCATTGCTTGTTTTTGTCAGGTTTGTCAAAGATCAGATGGTTGTAGATGTGTTGTGTTTCCTCCGAGGCCTCTGTTCTGTTCCATTGGTCTATATCTCTGTTTTGGTACCAGTACCATGTTGCTTTGATTACTGTAGCCTTGTAGTATAGTTTGAAGTCTGGTAGTGTGATGCCTCCCACTTTGTTCTTTTTGCTTAGAATTGACTTGGCTGTGCCAGCTCTCTTTTGGTTCCATATGAAGTTTAAGATGGTTTTTTCCAGTTCTGTGAAGAAGGTCATTGGTGGCTTGATGGGGGATAGCGTTGAATCTATAAATTACTTTGGGCAATATGGCCATTTTCACGATATTGATTCTTCCTAACCATGAACTTGGAATGTTTCTCCATCTGTTTGTGTCCTCTCTTATTTCGTTGAGCAGTGGTTTGTAGTTCTCCTTGAAGAGGTCCTTTATGTTCCTTGTTAGTTGTATTCCTAGGTATTTTATTATCTTTGTAGCAATTGTGAATGGCAGTTCATTCTTGATTTGGCTCTCTTTAAGTCTGTTATTGGTGTATAGGAATGCTTGTGATTTTTGCACATCGATTTTGTATCCTGAGACTTTGCCAAAGTTGCTTATCAGTTTCAGGAGATTTTGGGCTGAGACGATGGGGTCTTCTAGATATACAATCATGTCATCTGCAAATAGAGACAGTTTGACTTCCTCCATTCCTATTTGAATACCCTTTATTTCTTTTTCTTGTCTGATTCCTGTGGCTAGAACTTCCAGTACTATATTGAATAGGAGTGGTGAGAGAGGGCATCCTTGTCTAGTGCCAGATTTCCAAGGGAATGCTTCCAGTTTTTGCCCATTCAGTATGATATTGGCTATTCGTTTGTTGTAAATAGCTTTTATTGTTTTGAGATAGGTTCCGTCAATACCTAGTTTATTGAGGGTTTTTAGCATAAAGGGCTGTTGAATTTTGTCAAAGGCCTTCTCTGCATCAATTGAGATAATCATGTGGTTTTTGTCTTTGGTTCTGTTTATGTGGTGAATTATGTTTATAGACTTGTGTATGTTGAACCAGCCTTGCATCCCCAGGATGAATCCTACTTGATCATGGTGGATAAGCTTTTTGATGTGCTGTTGCAATTGGTTTGCCAGTATTTTATTGAAGATTTTTGCATCTATGTTCATCATGGATATTGGCCTGAAGTTTTCTTTTCTTGCTGGGTCTCTGCCAGGTTTTGGTATCAGGATGATATTGGTCTCATAAAATGATGTGGGAAGGATTCCCCTCTTTGGGATTGTTTGGAATAGTTTCAGAAGGAATGGTACCAGCTTCTCTTTGTATGTCTGGTAGAATTTGGCTGTGAACCCATCTGGACCTTGGCTTTTTTTGGGTGGTAGGCTCTTAATTGCTGCCTCAACTTCAGACCTTGTTATTGGTCTATTCAGGGTTTTAACTTCTTCCTAGTTTAGGCTTGGGAGGATGCAAGTGTGCAGGAATTTATCCATTTCTTCCAGGTTTACTAGTTTATGTGCATAGAGTTGTTTGTAATAATCTCTGATGATGGTTTGAATTTCTGTGGAATCTGTGGTGGTATCCCCTTTATCGTTTTTTATTGCATTTATTTGATTATTTTCTCTTTTCTTTTTTTATTAATCTGGCTAGTGGTCTGTCTATTTTGTTGATCTTTTCGAAAAACCAGCTCCTGGATTTATTGATTTTTTGAAGGTTTTTTTGTGTCTCTATCTCCTTCAGTTCTGCTCTGATCTTAGTAATTTCTTGTCTTCTGCTAGGTTTTGAGTTTTTTTTATCTTGCTCCTCTAGCTCTTTCAATTTTGATGATAGGGTGTCAATTTTAGATCTCTCCTTGCTTCTCATGTGGCCATTTATTGCTATATATTTTCCTCTAGAGACTGCTTTAAATGTGTCCCAGAGATTCTGGTATGTTGTGTCTTTGTTCTCGTTGGTTTCCAAGAACATCTTTGTTTCTGGCTTCATTTCATTGTTTATCCAGTCAACATTCAAGAGCCAGCTGTTCAGTTTCCATGAAGCTGTGCGGTTCTGAGTTAGTTTCTGAATTCTGAGTTCTAACTTGATTGCACTGTGGTCTGAGAGACTGTTTGTTATGATTTCTGTTCTTTTGCATTTGCTGAGGGGGTGATTTACTTCCAATTATGTGGTCAGTTTTAGAGTAGGTGTGATGTGGTGCTGAGAAGAATGTATATTCTGTGGATTTGGGGTAGAGAGTTCTGTAAATGTCTATTAGGTTTGCTTGGTCCATGTCTGAGTTCAAGTCCTGGATATGCTTGTTAATTTTCTGTCTTGTTGATCGGTCTAATATTGACAATGGGGTGTTCAAGTCTCCCACTATTATTGTGTGGAGTCTAAGTCTCTTTGTAAGTCATTAAGAACTTGCCTTATATATCTGGGTGCTCCTGTATTGGGTGCGTATATATTTATGATCATTAGCTCTTCTTGTTGCATTGATCCTTTTACCATTATGTAATGTCCTTCTTTGTCTCTTTTGATCTTTGTTGGTTTCAAGTCTATTTTATCAGAGACGAGAATTGCAACTCCTGCTTTTTTTTGCTCTCCATTTGCTTGGTAAATCTTCCTCCATACCTTTATTTTGAGCCTTTGTTTATCCTTGCATGTGAGATGAGTTTCCTGGATAGAGCACACCGATGGGTTTTGGCTTTTTATCTAATTTGCCAGTCTGTGTCTTTTGATTGGGTCATTTAGCCCATTTACATTTAGGGTTAATCTTGTTATGTGTGAATTTGATCCTGCCATTTTGATGCTGGCTGGCTGTTTTGCCTGTTAGTTGATGCAGTTTCTTCATTGCTTTGATGATCTTTACCATTTGGTATGTTTTTGGAGTGGCTGGTAGTGGTTGTTCCTTTCTGTGTTTAGTGCCTCTTTCAGGAGCTCTTGTAAAGCAGGCCTGGTGGTGATAAAATCTCTGAGTACTTGCTTGTTTGCAAAGGATTTTATTTTTCCTTCACTTATAAAGCTTAGTTTGGCTGGATATGAAATTCTGGGTTGAAAGTTCTTTTCTTTAAGGATGTTGAATATTGGCCCCCACTCTCTTCTGGGTTGTAGGGTTTCTGCTGAGAGATCTGCTGTGAGTCTGATGGGCTTCCCTTTGTGGGTAACCCGACCTTTCTCTCTGGCTGCCCTTAGCATTTTCTCCTTCATTTCAACCCTGGTGAATCTGACGATTATGTCCCTTGGGGTTGCTCTTCTTGAGGAATATCTTTGTGGTGTTCTCTATATTTCCTGGAGTTGAATATTGGCCTGCCTTGCTAGGCTGGGGAAGTTTTCCTGGATAATATCCTGAAGAGTGTTTTCCAGCTTGGATTCATTCTCTCCGTCACATTCAGGTACACCTATCAAACGTAGATTAGGTCTTTTCACATAGTCCCATATTTCTTGGAGACTTTGTTCATTCCTTTTTACCCTTTTTTCTCTACTCTTGCCTTCTCATTTTATTTCATTGAGTTGATCTTTGACCTCTGATATCCTTTCTTCTGCTTGGTCAGTTCTGGCTGTTGAAACTTGTGTATGCTTCGGAAAGTTCTCGTGTTGTGTTTTTCACCTCCATCAATTAATTTATATTCCTCTCTAAGTTGTTTATTCTTGTTAGCATTTCATCAAATCTTTTTTCAACGTTCTTAGTGTCTTTGCATTGGGTTAGAACATGTTCTTTTAGCTCACGGATGTTTCTTATTACCCACCTTCTGAAGCGCAATTCTGTCAGTTCATCACACTCATTCTCCCAGCCTTGTTCCCTTGCTGGTGAGGAGTTGTGATCCCTTGGAGGAGGAGAGGCGTTCTGGTTTCGGGTGTTTTCATCCTTTTTGCACTGGTTCCTTCCCATCTTTGTGGATTTATACACCTGTCGTCTTTGTAATTGTTGACTTTCAGATTGGGTCTCTGAGTGGACGTCCAGTTTGTTGATGATGAAGTTATTTCTTTCTGTTTCTTAGTTTTCCTTCTCAACAGTCTAGCCCCTCTGCTGTAGGACTTCTGAGGTTCACTCCAGGTCCTGCTTGCCTGGGGATCACCTGCAGTCGCTACAGAACAGTAAGGGTTGCTGCCAGTTTCTTCTTCTGCTATCTTTGTCCCAGAAGGATACCTGCCAGATGTCAGTCTGAGCTCTCCTTTATGAGGTGACTCTTTGGATATACGGGGGTCAGGGAGCTGCTTGAGGAGACAGTCTGTCCTTTATAGGAGCTCGAGTGCTGAGCCGTGAGCTCCGTTGTTCATTCAGAGCTGCTGGGAAGGTACGTTTAAGTCTGCTGCAGCAGAACTCATGAACCCCTTTTTTTTCCCCAGGTGCTCTGTCCCAGGGAGTTAGGGCTTCATTTATGAGTTTCCGTTGTGCTGCTGCCTTTTTTCAGGGCTGCCCTGCCCAGCGAAGAGGCAGCCTAGTCACTGTCTGCCTGCAGAGGCTTTGCTGAGCTGCTGTGGGCCCCGCCCAGCTGCCGTGTGAACTTCCCCTGCAGTCCTGTTTATACCGGTGTAGTTAGAACTGCCTCCACAATGGCGGCCCACCTCTATAATAGCAGACTCTCTCTGTAATGGCGGGCTGCCTCGGCAATGGCAAACTACTTCTGTAGTGGTGGACTGCCTCAGTAATGGCGGACGCCCCCTCCCCCCACAGAGCTGGCCCCTCCTGGGTTCAGCTGTGCTTGCTGTGAAACTCTCAATCCAGAGCGTTTCCGATTGCTGTTTTTTTGTGGGAGTGGGAGTAGCCGAGCCTGATCACCTGGCTCCCTGCCTCAGAGCCTTTTTTTTAGTTGAACAGTTGACTGTCTCCCAGGTGTTCCAGTCACCTGTTCAAAAGGCACCGGGATCTGTGTGATTTCCCGTGCGGCAACCCACTGCGCCGGCTGCAACAGTGGTGCTGAGATTCGTGGTGCTTTTTTGCCTAGGAATCTCCTGGCCTGGCTCCCTGTTTCAGTCCCCTTTTTAATCAGATGAATGGGCGACTATGCCTTCCTGGAGCTCCAATCGCCAGCTAAAATGGCGCCCTGGACCCGTGTATTTTGTATGGAGAACCGCCGCGCTGGCGCCGGCAAAACAACCACACCAGCCAAAACAGCCGTGCCAGCCAAAACAGCCGTGCCAGCCAAACCAGCTGCACTGGCGACCCATGGGGTTCCTCTGCCCTGGGAATCTCCTGGTCTGTGGGCAATAAAAATCCATCTGGAAATGCAGCGTCCACTCACCCTCCGCACTTTCACTGGTAGCTACAATCCTGAGCTGCTCCTAATCGGCCATCTTTGACCCCTCCCCCCCGTTTTTTGTTTTTTAATGAAGCAAAACTTTAGCATTTTTCATTTTTTAAAAGCTATGTATGCAAAGCTCTATGTATGCAAATCATTCTGTAGTTAATGATTATTGCTGCCAATAGTTGGGTTCTCATATGTCAGGCATTGTGCTGAATCCTTTATGTTTGTGACTTCATTTTATATTCACAACAGACCTGAAAGATAGGTACTATTATTATGGTCATTTTACAAAGAGGAAACTCAAGTTCAGAGTAAGTTGCTTTAGTGAAGGGACCCTGACGGACCAGGTAGATAGGCCCCAAGACCTGGTTCTTTGGTATCCTGTAGTAATAATAAGAAGCACATCCCTATCTTTATCTCTAGTGCACAGAATGTGGCATACTTTATGTGCCTATTAACAACAGTAGTAATAACAGTAGCAACAAACATTTATTCAGCACTGATATGCTAAGCATTGTTCTCAACTCTTCTACATGTATTATCTTACATGATACTCAGATGACTCTAAAACCTCGCTGTTATCCTTTTTTCATAATGGAAGACACAGAGGAGGCTGAGAGGGATTGAGTTATTCACACAAGTTTCCTTAGCTAATCAGGGAGAATTTAGGCCCATGTCTACCTGAGCCCACATTCCTAATCACTATGCTGTATTGTAGTACACTCATCAGTTGCCACCATGTTTGAAAGAAACTTGAAAGTTTTTAAAGTATGGCCTGTCCTTCAGTTCTTGATCTTTCCTTGAGTAGAGCTATTGAGTAGGCTCCATTCCTTCCTTTAGAGCCTAAAATACCCTCACTTCTCTTTCAAGTTCTTCCCACGATACATTTAACAAATATTTATTGAATAGCTACTGTGTGATAGGCACTGGGCACTGAGATACAAGTGAACAAGATAGTCAAGGGCCTAATCCTCATAGAGCTCTATTCTAGTGGGAGAGATAAACCATACATTCATAAATAAATGAAATAATTTAGAAGACTAGAATTTCCCATCACTGCTCTTCTGGCCCAAGCTTACCCCCCAACAATCACTTCTCCCTGTCTGAAGTCCTTTTTTCTGGTTTATCTGTAGTCACTATGTGAGGCTATCGAAGTCTCCTTTATTCATTACATTTATTCTACAAACCTATAAAATACCCTCCTGTTTTATTTTGATTATTGGGAATGCAAAAATAAAGACAGTCATTCCCCTTAAAGAACTTACACTTTTGTAGAATACAGTGTTTCCCAAATTTTCCCATGTTACTTACATAGAACATGAGTGGGGTAAATATAAGGCCGTTTAGTTGGGAAGGAGGCTGTTGCTGTCTCCAGCCCTGCCCAGCTGCCTAGAGGGCTGAAGTGAAGGAATCAATAACACAGGCATGCAATAGCAAGACAGTTCTGAAGTTTTGGTTTAGTGAGGAGATGTTTGCACAAAAATAAGTTCATTGTGCAATGAGGTAATATCTGTGAATGTGGTTCAAGAGATACTTCTCTAACTGGCTTCTACCTAGAGAGAATAACTGGTGTTCTCCATTCTCAGAATGCTTGGGTCTCCTTTTTTTTTTTTTTTTAAAGAAACAGGTTCTCACTGTGTTGCCCAGGCTGAAGTGCAGTGCTGTGACCATAGCTCATTGTTACCTTGAACTTTTGGGCTCAAGGGATCCTCCTGCCTCGGCCTCTCTGAGTAGCTGGGACTACAGGCATGTGTCAGCATGCCCACCTAATTTTCAAATTTTTTGTGAAGACAAGGTCTCACTATGTTACCCCAGCTTAGTAACTCATGGGCTAATGCGATTCTCCTGCCCAGGTCTCCTAAAGTGCTGGGTTTATAGATGTGAGTAACCTCACCTGGCTTTGAGTCTACTTTTTATTATGCATATGTTCTCTCACCAAAGTGAGTGGCTTGCTCACCCAAGTCAACTATGCTTCTTCCTAAATGTGTTCATGCTAGTTATCTTGGTTATAATGACATAATATAATTAAATTTGATATAAACTAGTGAAATGGGTTTAAAAAAGCTCTTTTTATGAAAGCTGAGTTGAATGCTTTGGGAAACTTGGATAAAGATGACTAGGAAAAAAAAATGTTGAATAGACGTGACAACTATGAAAGACTGGAAAAATTGCATAAATCTAGAATGATTCTTCTGTATGCAAATTGTTTTATAAATGTCTAAGTTCTTGGTCCACTTGAAAGAAACTGAAACTGAAAATCACAGAATGTGTATTATTGCTGTAGTTTATATAAGATGACATACAGCATGTCAATAGATTCATACTATAAGGAAAAGACCTTGGTGAACGAATGTAGGCTTATTTGTAAAAAAGTTAAAATAGTTAATATATGTAAGACTTTTTCATGATTCTACGTTTGCATTTATTTTTAAAATTAACTATTTGTTCAGATGTTTTAAGTAATTAAATAATTGGATTTCTGGTATATGTGCTCAGTGTAGCAGGAGAAGGAGCAGCTGGTGAGTTGGTGAATTCCTAATCAAGTTAAGGATAAGAGGTAATGTTAGAGCTGAGACTTGAAGTATGAGTAAGAGTTTGCCCAAAAAATCAGGAGTGGATATTCCAGGCTTAAGAGAGTGTGGTATGCAAAGGCCCACAGGCATGAGAGAGCAGAGGGTGCTCAAAGAACTATAGTTATGGGCCAGACACAGTGGCTCATGCCTGTAATCCCAGCACTTTGGGAGGCTGAGGTGGGAGGATCACCTGAGGTCAGGAGTTTGAGACCAGCCTGGCCAAAATGGTGAAACCCCATCTCTACTAAAAATACAAAAAATTATCCAGGAATGGTGGCGGGTACCTATAATCCCAGCTACTTGGGAGGCTGAGGCAGAGAATTGCTTGAACCCAGGAGGCAAAGGTTGCAGTGAGCCGAGATCCTACCACTGCACTCCAGCCTGGGAGACAGTGAGACTCTGTCTCAAGAAGAAGAAAAAAAGAACTATAGTTTTTATAGTACTACTGGAGAATAAGAATGCAAATGGGTGGGAAATGAGGGGTAGGCAAGGTAAGTAGGGGCCATGCCACAAGCTCATTATTAATTGGGGATCATTTTGGCTGAAATAAGATACTGGAAACACAGGGGATGGAAAGTCCTGTGCCTTATAGCAGGCTAGGTGGAATGTATTTTTTAGGAGGCAAGTAGGGAGTAGCTGTGCTTTAAATTCCTTAAACTGAAACCCCAAATTACAAAAGAAATACAGATTTCTCATGGTTCTTGATCACTGTTATAGAAATGGCTACTTTCAAATTTCCCTGGTGTTTTTTTTTTTTTAAACACCCTTTCTCAGGGACAGCTGACTTTGTAGTTTAATTTCTGTATATTTATGATGTTTATTGTATGAATTTTTATAGTTTTTAAATCCCTAATTTTATGATAGAGAGCTATAATATTCTTAACCAAGTACACAGTCAACAGGTATCTGAGAAATTACCTCAAGCTCTATGTAAATCATGAACATATCCTACTATTACAAAGACCACCTACATATACATTTTGAATTAATTCTGCCTGCAGTGTATTTAACACTTTTTTTTCCCAATTTGGCAGTAATAGCAGTGAGATAAAAAAACAGGCTCAAGAGATTTGTCCTAGACTCATCATTTCTTTTTGTTTTTTGAGACGGAGGCTCCCTCTTGTTGCACAGGCTGGAGTGTAATGATCTCAGATCACAGCAACCTTGGGCTCCGGGGTTCAAGCAAGTGTCCTGCCTCAGCCATCCGAGTAGCTGGGATTACAGGCACGTACCATCATGCCTGGCCAAGTTTTGTGTTTTTAGTGGAGACAGAGTTTCTGCGTGTTGGTCAGGTTGGTCTCAAACTCTCGATCTCAGGTGATCCACCTGCCTCGGCCTCCCAAAGTGCTGGAATTACAGGTCTGAGCCACCGCACCCAGGCTAGACTCATTATTTCTTAGCCATGTAACATTGGGCAAGTTATTTAACTGCTTTAAGTCTTGGTTTCCTCACTCATAAAAAGTAGACATAATAAAAGAATCTACCTTACAGGATTTTAGTGAAGATTGTTGACAATATTTATTAAAGCATTTACTGTGTGCCAGGCATTCTGGCAAAGGCTCAACCATAGCAAAGATTACTATCGTTACACATTCAACAAATATTTATAAAGTACCTCCTATATGTCAGGTATTATGTTGGGCACAGTAAAAACAGTGGAATTAAGATTCTAGATTGTGTTTTTTAAAATTCTGTAACTTTCATATTTATTCTTTGCCTTTGGTTTTAAATATATATTTATGTATTTGTTATCGGTGTACTTAATTTGATGTGTATTTCACTTACGATTCATGAATAATTTAATACTTTATGTTTTTAGCAAAATATTCTATCAAGTAGAATAACCATAATTTATATTCTTATAATTTTCTTTATCAAATATGTTGTTAGTCGGCAATTTTCATTGTGTTGAATGAACTAATCTATCCTAAAAAGTTTTCGTTATTGCAAAGATACAATTTAGCTAATTATTTAACCTTCAGGATTTTAGGAGGCCTCTACTCTGTCAGGTCAGTGAGAATAAACAACATTATGAACATGATTAGGTGACTATTTTGTTTGATGAGTTTTATTGAAGGATATCTGAATCCACATGCTGAAAGTCTTAGGTTTTATGTAGAATTAACTTTCACCAGCAACCCCAACCATGTTTATAGATTTTATGTCTACTAAACTCAGGATAAATGTAAGAGGTAGGCCTTGTCTTAGAGGACTGTTACAGCTATCAAAATAACTAGGTACCCATTTTCATATTGTGTGGAGGTGGAGGTGTTTAAAGAATTGGTATGTGTTCATTATGTGGTGTTTAGTGGGCTGAGGAGGCTTTGCACAGTGTCCTTGGCATTAAATTATCAAAGTTTAGGTGAAATTATAGGAAGGATGGTTGACAACCATCATAGGATCAGTTCTTTGATCATCTATCATTAAGCATGGCAAAACCTTGGAAATGAAATGTCTTTTCTTAATTTTTTGATGGTGGAAAATAAGCCAATGAATTCAGTTAATCACTTAAAGAAAATATGTTAGTTGACAGTAGTATGAGCGTTGGGGGTTTGTACAAGTGTATCAGTGTATGTTACTTCTGGGGGATTCTCTTATAGTTGGACAGTTTGGTTCTGTTTTTTTGCTGTTATAAAAACCATGTAATACATGTAAAACTTTGCATTTCTGAATTTTCTAAGAATAAATGTTCAGAAATGGTGTTTTCTTCAGAGGATATGAACTTTTTAAAGGTTTTGTTACATATTTCTAGTTGCTTTCCAAAAAGAGTATATCAGGCTGGGTGCAGTGGCTCATATTTGTGATCCCAGCACTTTGGGAGGCCAAGGTGGGTGGATCACCTAAGGTCTGGAGTTCAAGCCTAGCCAAGATGATGAAACGCCGTCTCTACCAAAAATACAAAAATTAGCTGGGCGTTGTGGCACACTCCTGTAATCCCAGCTACTCAGGAGGCTGAGGCAGGAGAATTGCTTGAACCCGGGAGGCAGAGGTTGCAGTGAGCTGAGATTGTGCCATTGCACTCCAGCCTGGGTGACAAGAGTGAAACCCCATCTCAAAAAAAAAAAAAAAAAAAAGAGAATATCAGTTTGCACTCCAACTCCTATTTGTTGGTCCAACAGCTATTTTTTGAGCACCTACTGTATGTATATTAGTAGAGAACCATAATGATAAAACCCTCCACTCATCTAGTTTCTAGTTTACAATCTAGTAAAGAAATGGACAATAAAAAATATGTAATGCAATTTCAAGTAGTGATAAGTGAAATGAAGAAAAAGAAAGATAAATGAACAGAGAATGAAAGGGTAGAGGTAATATTTTAGATAGGCTGAGTAGAAAGGCCTAAGATGATATTTGAATAGAGACCAGTCTATTTTATTGCCAGTCTCACTGTATTTATTAAAACATTTAAATATTATCACTTTAAAACATATTTGCTAGTTGAGATGAAAATATTTTTTAATTTCTAAGTTTTTCTTTAGATAGATTTTTATTTATTAGCAGGTTGATCTTTTTTCCATTGGCCATTGTATTAACTGCTATCTGAAATATTTAATAGGGAACTAATCTTTTATTTGTAGTAATTGGCTATTGGATTTTGAATTGCTATGATGCTTTAACATAACAAAAAGGCGCACTATTCAAGTTTGGCTTCCTAGAGAGGACAGTGCAGAATTTAGACTGAAAATAAGTGACTTTCATGATTCTGACTCCCAGTAATATGTAGTTTTTGCTTAGAATTTTACTAAGGCTGACTTTAGTAACTGAAGTAGCAGATTATATTGAAGGATATTGAGCATGAATGATTGGATTAACGTAGTTGTTCGGAGGACAGTGCTGGTGCCAAGATATCTAACTAGCTCTTTGAAAAGACCTGTTTACTTACATGTAAAAATGTTACAAATTTTTGCCTTTGGACTGTGAGGACTAGGAATAGGTCAACTGATTCCATCCACCACTGGAAAAATTGCCTTCATGTTTTCCTTTCCATAGGCTAGTAACATTTACTTTAGAATGATTAAAATTAATTTTTAAAAACCTGAAAGATATGGGAGTTAATAGCTGGGAAAATAAAAATATGTACTTAATTACATAGTTTGCTTTGCTTATAATTTGTAAGTGGTAGAAGACAATAAACTTTCTTAGGAAATTTACTTTTCCAGGCTTGTAATATGTGATTGTTCATTCTTTTTGTTTATTATAGAGGAATTGCTTTATAATTCCTGTACTAATTTTATGACCTATAAAATTACTTCTTACGCGAAACAAAGTTTTCTATTTAAGTTTTCTTTCATCAAACTTCTATGAAACATCTGTTGATCCAGTATTTTGTTTTTTGAATTAAAGTAATGGATGGTTGTAATCTGGTTTCTAATCACTGATCAAACCACTTTTGTTTCAAACTAAGGATTTAAAAGTAGGACAAGAAATAATTTTCAGAGAACAGATTTCATTAATAGCTGTTTGTTTCATTCATTTATTCACTTATTCACAAATGTTTGAGTGCTGCCAACACTGGGGAGCTAACCCCTTAGTTAAAGGTGATGAATATGGTGGGGGAGTATCAGGTGGCATTTACTGCCCTTGTGGAGTTTACAGTCATATAACAGAGCCAGAGCACTTAACAGGCAATTTGGAGATTGTGAGAATTGCTGTGATAGAAGGTGATAGTACCTGAAGTCAGGAGCTGCACCAGATTCACTACTAGGGCTGAGGGTCACAAATGGCTTCTAAAGGAAGTGATAGTTTTGCCATGTGGTCCTCGAACTCCTTGATGGGCCATACGTGTGTGACTGCACACACACATTTACAAAAAAGACTTTTTAAAAAAAATAAATTTTAAATTGTGAAATACATATAACATAAAATTTGCTATCTTCGTATTTTTAAAATTTATTTTTCAGTGTTGTTAAGTATATTTGTATTATTTTGCAACCAACCTTCAGAACTTTTTCATCTTGTAAAACTGAGACTCTGTAGCATTAAAGAACAAACAGTACCACATTCCCTTCTACCCCCTCTCCCCCAATCCCCTGGCAAGCACCATTCTGCTTTCTGTCTCTGAATTCAATTACTTTAGATGACTCACAAGTGGACAAAAGCCTTTTAAATCTCAAGTTTTCTTTCTGTTCTTTTGAAAATTGCCTGATTTCTGTTATCCATTACATATTATTGGTTTTGCTTTCCTGGACAAATTTGAGAAAATACAAAAGCCTAGGATGTTGTTTACATAGCAGTATTCTTGCCAGTGGAAGCATGAAGCCAACATATAGCCTTAGATCCTCTTTTCTCTGGCCATCCTGAGGAATCTTAGGCAGTATGGCACTGTTTTAGGAGAAGAAGCATGGTTTGAAAAGAGAGAAACATTATTAAAACTTGGGTTTTTCTCAAAAGACTTTCTTAAACCAGAGGTTGGCAAACCTTTTCTGTAAGGGGCAGATAGTAAATATTTTAGGCTTTATAGGCCATACAATCTGGTGATGATTACTCAGTTCACCCATGGTAGCTTGAAAATAGCCGTAGACTATATGTAAACTAGCGAGTATGGCTATGTTCCAATAAAACTTTATGCAAACAAGTGGTAGCTCTCACAGACCATGGTTTGTTGACCTCTGTCATAATATCCTCAGGCTACACGTGACTGGAGAAAAGCTTTGGCTGAAGCCCATGTCTGGGAGATCATTCAGCAGTTCATGACTTGAAACTTAGAAATTCGAAACTATATTTCATCAAATTTGGGCCATTGATTATGTTATACCTTTTATGTACCACTAATAAAGAAGAGAAGTCAACCAATTAATTGTAAGAACCCATTGGCTGTATGTGCATCCTGCTTTCAGAAATGTTAAAATGTTGGGTAGGGGTGAGGGAGTGTGTCTGAATCAGTGAAGTAGTAATAATACCAGCCAACATTTGAGTATTTATGGGGCCAGGCACTTTGCTGAGCACTTTATATGCATTATCTCATTTATCTTCATAACAAATTAATGAAGTAAATGAAAAAGGCTTAGAGCAGTTAAATAATTTGCCATAATAAGTGGTAGAGTCTAAGAATCAAACCCAGGTATCCTGGTATTAATGCTGTGTTTTTCTCAGTTACTATACTGTACTGCCTCATTCAGTTTTAAAGGAAGCTTTTTGTCAAATGATATCATTCATGCTGGAATTGATGTAGTTTATTGAATCGGGTCATGGAGGACAGCAACTACGTGATTTCCCTTTAGCATGTCCTTGTAAATGCAGACATTTCTCAGTGCAGCCAGCTATTGCATGCTGGTGCCCTCAAAAAAAAACAAAAGAATTATTTATGAACTTTTTCTGAAAATGTTTTTTAAGTGATAACATGTCTAAGCCAAGCAAAACTTAATGCTGGATGAGGTGTTGGTGCTCTGTACACCAGTAGAGTGTCTATGATGACAACCAGCACTTCTGGTCCTGCTGCAGAGGAGGAGTGAGCTCCACATATTACTATAATTCACCCTCTTCTGCATCTGTGAGCCTTACATCAAGGATGGTGCAATCCTGCATGAATGATGCAGACTTCTGCAAAGATGACTTTATTGACTTTAAAAGATTCAGGACACACATGAACCATTCAGCTATCAGAGTCTTAGAGAATTCTGATGTTTATAGCACAGGCCGCATATGCTGACAGAATAAAAGTTGTGGGAGCTTGCTTTTGAGCGCCTTAGAGTTTTCAGCACTTGTGACCATCAAAAAGGAAAGTCAAAATGGAATGGCAATTAAAGGTGGCATGCATGTAATCATCTCAGACCACAACACAGCATCAACTTCTTATTCAAGCCAAACAGAAGCCTTCTCATTGAAACTTAGTTTGGAGAGAGCTAAAGTTTAATTTTTACTCTATTTACACATTAATTTTCACTGGGAAATAAATGACTTCTCTTACTAAGATTAATTTTATATTCTGTGAATGAAATTTCCAATGTATAGTGAAGTAAATTGTAAGCAAACATTTTGTTTTTTGGGGGGTGGTGAACTTGACTGAAAGAGGGTCCATTAATTTTTTATCTTCACAAGTACTTGATGGCTCATAAAGCTTGTGAATCACTGGTCTTAGCTGAGATGTGGGGGGGGGAGAAAGAGCAAGTAGTTGGTGAAGAGAAGTTTTGTGAGGGGAAAAAGGGCAAGGCCTTACAAAGCAAGAGATGTGGTATGTTAGAATACCCAATGCTCTGTGTTCCTGGAGCAGCATGTTAGGGGGAGTAGGAGAAGAATGAGTGGAAAGTAAAAAAGGTCAAATCATTAAGGATTTTGCAAATTCTGTCTTCCAGTTAGGATTAGATACAGCTACATAGAATAGAGAAACCCAAAATAACACAGTAGATCTGGAGAGAGGCAATCCAGTTAGTAAGGCAATTTGGTGGTCATCAGAAACTTGGGCTTCTCTGTCTTGCTGCTCTGCCATTCTTAGAGTATCTACTCTTGGTCTAGATGGCCACCAGAATGAACACTAGTCATCATGCCTCTAGTCCAAACAGCAGGAAGAAGGAAGATGGCACAGTCCCTGCTCTTTCACAGAGACTTCCTGGAAATCTTTTAATTCACTTCTAGTTAATTATATTGACCAGAACTTTGGCCCAAATAGCTGTAAATGTAGTCTTTTATTCTGGATGGCAGTGTGCCCAGGTGAAAGTCAGGGTTCTAAAGTGAAAGGGGGAAAAATGATGTTTGGGTAGGCAGCTAATAATCTCTGCTGTGCCATGCCAGTGCTTTATTTTGTGAATGATGCAATAAGGAGGGAAACATGCTCAAATTTATTTTTTAAAAGATCGCCACCTGAGAGATGGAGGGTGGGTTGGAAAGAGGTAAGGGACCATAGAGACCACTGTAGTAACACAGGTCATGAGACTGACAGACTTGGTTATTGATCACATATGAGCAGGCTTCTGTCTTAGCAGACAGAAGTGTGTCATAGTGCCATGGAGAAAGGAGCAATTGAAGCTGATTGCATAGAAAAGGAGGTCTACTTAGATTGAGATTTTCAAGGGGCAGGCAGAAAGAGGAGAAAAATAGAGTATGGTGTTTCATAAGTCAAGGGGAATAGAGCACTTCAAAGTTTAGGGAGTAGTCTGTTGTGTCAGATGTATCTGAGAGCACAGGTAAGAAGTATTGTGTTATTGATAGGATTTAGCATTTTAGCAAAGTGGGAGGTGTTTGGGTCATGGGGATGGATTCCTCATGAATGATTTGGTGCTGTCCTTGTGGTAATGAATGGGTTCTCACTCCATTAGTTATAGTGAGAACTGATTGTTTAAAAAAAAAAGAAAAGCCTGGCACCTTCCTCCCTTTTCTCTTGCTTCCCATGTGATCTCTACTTACTAGCTCCCTTCTGACTTCTGCTATGAGTGGAAGATTATGGAGGTGCTCAACAGAAGCAGATGCTGACACCATGCTTCTTTCTTGCACAGCTTGCAGAACCGTGCACCAAATAAACCTCTTTTCTTTATAAACTGCCCAACCTCAGGGATTCCTTTGTAGCAACACAACTGGACAAAGACATTATTCTAGGTATGACTTTTTTGTTATTAAGTAAAATTGTAGTATCTTTCAAATGATGTAGATTTTGGTTATTACCTTTAGAAATGTGAAATAGACAATACATGAAAGTGACTAGCACAGAAATGGGCACACAAACCCTGTGCAGTAAGGGTTTCGTGAATTAGCCAGCATTCTTGGAACACTTCCTGTACATATGGAGTGGCATTCCTAATTTGCTTAACTGTTTACACAGCTCATTTTCCTACAGGCAAACTTGCTTTTGTTGAAAAAAAATCTTTCAGACTGCAATAATCATACCCTTGTAAAGCATAACAGGGCAGGTACTGTTAGCTTGCTTTGGGTGTTTGGCAGTGTCTCCAGGAATAGCACAAATATGCTACCAAGAACTGGGTTATCCTGTTACTAATGGGAACAGTGTGTCTATGACTGTGTGATGAATTTGGCTTTTCTTCTAACTGGAAACTAAGTTGTGAACAAACTTGGCAAGATACAGATCATGGTAGCTAGTTTTAAAAAGATCTTTTAAAACATCTCTTTCTACTTTCTGCAGAAAAACTAGATTGACATCCTAGAGGGCTGAATGTTGTTTAGAGCATGTTCTTTAGTAGATTGCCAATTACTTTCACTTATTCCCCCAGAGGATATTAGCTATTTGGCCAATTCTTTTCTACCAGTGAGAAGAGAATATGAGTGGCCTGACTTCCTCTGGATCTTTTGCCAGGAGCCTCATGGGGTTTGCCCCACCTCACCTGAGGAGTTTTTCCTCCTGTCTGTTTAGTTGCAGTAGGGGTCTTAGAACACTGAATTTTATTCATGTTTGGGGAAAGAGAGAAACAAGGTGATTAGGATTGAAAGCACAAAATCACACTAGTGACTGACTAAAGTGATTCAGTCAGAGTAAGATCGAGGCTGTATCCAGCAGTGTGTGAAACTCTGTGTTGTCTCTGAGCACTAGCCATCTTTGCTTGAGTAAGTGTCTTTGTGCTTTCTTCTCGGGGAGCTAAGTAGGGAAAGTGGAAGGCAGGCCTGAAACTGTTTCTGTGACTAGGTGTGTCCAGTATGACTTCAGCTGCAGCTGTTGCTAAGCAACTTTCTAACACATATCCCCTTGGCTTGCTGAACTAAACCAAGCTCTGTGGGACTGCTTGTTTACGTGCCTGGTGGAGGGTGTGCACAGTGTCACCAAGAGAGAGCACCTCTGCTGATACAGGGTGATTTATGTAACAGAAAGCTGTGTTTCCCACCAAATGTACCATGTAATAAGCGTTAGTCAAAAAGTGACCTGGCTTCCTGGAATCAAATGACTAATACCTTTCTACACACTTGTGTGTCTGCTGAGGGGTGGTGGTGGTAGGGGCTGGGTATGTCAGGAAACATCAAGAAAGACCTCCCCCTGGAGGCTTCCAACAGTAATGTTATCTTGACCACTTTAAACATTTCTCCCGTCTTCATACCTTACTTCTTCCTTTCCTTTCCACAGTTATTCTGAGACTCCTCTGTGGTTAACAAAATTCCTCAGCAGGACCTACATTTAATTAGCTGCTTTTAAGGGTTAGATATAGCAAGACAAGAAGGTATTTCTGAAAGCATCACATAAAGAACCATGGTTCCTTGACATTTGTGGGGCGACTCTGTGCCCCCAGAACTTACCATGCAAGGTTATAAATACGACATCACAGAGAAATCTGGCACTTACTTGAGTGGTAAGTAAGTCTTTGTATTGTGAGTTGCCAGGGCTTGTTCCCAAAAGTCTTTATTAACTTGGTTTTTGAATTCTTAATGTTGTCCATGGATCAGCTCATTTTATTTTACACCAAATATTTGAAGAGTATTCAGAATTGCATTTTAAATTCAAACTCAGTTTCTTAAGATGCCAACCTTGGGGAGATTTGAGTTAAAACTAGAAGTATATTTACTACACCTTTTGGCTGAAGGCCAAATGGCCTAGCGTTAAAATCAATATGAGGCTGAGAATCTATATCCCCATCATAGAATAAGTTTTTGGGATAACAAAAAAAATTGCAGTTATTACAGTTCTATTTAGAAATTTAGTAACCAGGCTTTAAAATGTTGATACTACAGTTCAAGAACAGTAACTCCTCAGCATGGTTATCATGGCTTTGTGGCCATCATAATGCACATCTATAATAGTAAATGCACTTTGTTCAACCGAGGTTGTTGAAGAAGCAAGATATTTTCCAACTATTTTTGCTAGTATTGGATGTGCTGATTATGATGTAGCTGCCATGCTGTCAGGTTTCCCTTCCTTTCTTATAGTAACTGACTGAAGTGAACCTCTGTCCTCTCAGTATCCTGAGCTTGTAAATTTCATTAATCTATGGCAATGATACCATTTCCTTGAAGTTTACCTCACAAACTGAAGTTTTGTGCATGTTGACAGATAATTTTGAATAGTTTCTCATTTATATTACCTTATTTTGTGTGTTTTTTAAAAAAATATTTCAGCATACCCTTGATCCTTCACACAATCACTTGAAATCTTAGATTTTGGATCTGGAAATTTGGTGATGGAGTAATGGCTCTCATGACAAGTGTGTCTCTGAATATCAGTTTTCACTGCATAAACATAAATTTGTACATCTTCTCTAGAGCAGAATGAGTGGAAGATCTTCACAGCTTTATCTTGTAAGAAGTCTTTGCATGCTTAGGACACATGAGTTGGTTACTTCTTAGCAGGTTCTGGCAATTGAACTATTGTTAGTAAGTCCTGCTAGGTTGGTTTTGTTACTTCCAAAGCATAATTTTGGGACTATCTTTTTGTGCAAGCAGCCTATATAAAATGTAATAACTGCCATTCCATCTTGTGTGAACATCTTGTGTAAGCAAATGTTCTCTGATGGCTTGTCTTTGAAGCAGAATGGTAAGAGCGGCCCACCATCTCTCAGCTCATAGCCAGTAGGTGAAAAGTGTGAGTGAAACACTGAATGTTGGTGATTCCTAAGTCATTCTCTCATGCTATTTGTCGTTGATAATTGCATAACACTGTTATCTTTATTATTTTTCATTCTGTAAATATTTCTTCAATCAGATATCATGTTTTTAGCATTGTCGAGTTGATCGTTGTGTTGTGTTTTCACACTTAAGAAAGGCTTTGACTATGTCTCCATGACTAAATACAGGAAAGAAAAGCAATACATTTAATTTCAGTAACTAAAATTTACGATAAAGCTTTCCAGGAACATGTTTCTATAAGGAGCTTTGTACCTAGGACTCAGAACTTGGGCATATATTAAGGATCCTTTGCTTTTTTTCTACTTAAAAAGGTTGGCGGTCTATATAAATAATTTTTATGTGCTTTTCATATATTTGTGTAGCCTCCCAGGCTCAAGCAATCCTCTCACCTCAGCCTCCCAAGTACCTGGGACTACAGGCGGGCACCACCACGCTTGGGTAATTTTAACATTTTTTATAGAGACAAGGTCTCAGTATATTGCCCAAGCTGTTCTCAAACTCTTGGGCTTAAGCAATCCTCTTGCCTCAGACTCCCAAAGTGCTGGAATTATAGATGTGAGCCTCTGTGCCCAGCCAAAACTTTCTATTATTTATGGTGTGTGGATCAAAGCTGATTTAGCATGAATACATATGATTTGGAATTTCTTTTTTTCCTGGTGAAATTTTAAGGCAGCAAGGTTGACATTTGGTTTTTAATTCATTTTCACAGGCGGTAAACAAAAGTTCCTATAGGGCCAGGTGCAGTGACTCACACCTGTAATGCCAGCACTTTGGGAGGCCAAGGCAGGTGGATCACGAGGTCAGGAATTTAAGACCATCCTGACCAATATGGTGAAACCCTGTCTCTACTAAAAATACAAAAAAAGAAATTAACCGGGTGTGGTAGCGTGCACCTGTAGTCCCAGCTACTCGGGAGGCTGAGGCAGGAGAATTGCTTGAACCCAGGAGGTGGAGGGTACAGTAAGCCGAGATCACGCCACAGCACTCAGCCTGGGCAACAGAGTAAGACTCTGTCTCAGAAAAAAAATAAGTTCCTGTTAGCACTTTTTCTTGATGACTCATGTCCTAAATCAAATTAAATAGCTAAAAATTAAACATGATTCCTAAAGCTCACTTTGTTTAATACTATGAATGTTAGTATACCAAACATTTCTGTAAAGATTAGAATTAAGATATAATCTAATTTAGACTTTTCTGCCTGGCATTATTATTTAAATTTGTATAAATATTTGTTCCCTCAAAAAGGGAATATTTTCCTAAAGATCTCCATCTAATGTACTGTTTTATGTTTATTGTCATTCTGTTTTCCAACTTATTGAACTATTTGAAAACATTGTTATATGTAAAATTAACAGCTTTCAGAATCATTGTAGCATCTTTACTTTTATAATAAGCATTTATACTTTGATAAAATATTGATGTTACATGAAAATTTTTACTCCAAATTACATCTAGATAATGTTTACTTCTATTTGAAATAGAATGTTCAAATATCAACAATAAACCCAATGGTATGTCTTCTTCGAATTCCTGATATTGTAATGACAAGTTGGGTCATACTTTATAGTATGATTTAATTTATTTAAAAGTTTTGAGACAAAATGGAGTAAAAATTGTTAAACACATAGGTGGTATACTATAGAATAAAAGTCCAGATGATGGTTACCCTTAAAGGTAGAAGAGAAGTGTGATTAGGGACAGATACATGACTGTTCCTTTTTTAAAAACGTTATTCTTTCAACTGTATATGTATATTTTATAAACTTTTATGTATCTGATGTCACAATTAAAAAATTTAAGTGGAAGACAGGCCTGTCCTACCATGTGTAGGAAAATTGCTTCTGTGTACTCTTTTTTAAAAGTATAGTCAAAACATAAATAGGTAAGACTATCTCTGAACTAACAATTTTACCTAAAATGAATGCATAAACTAGGAATTTTTGGTGATTTTCAGCTGATTTTCATATCCTTGTGAGACCTCTGTAAATATTAGGTTCTTGCTAGCAAGTGAAAAATAACTGCTAAATGGAAATTCTTGGCTTTTATAAAATAATTAGAAAATAATTGGTTTGGTCCTGTTTCCTGACTCTTTTGAGTAAACATCATGTGCCCAAGAAATTCTTATAAACTAATAATAGACTACTTACAGCCATTGTATCACAGTGGCGTTCCTTCCTTTCCTTTTCTTTTCTTTTCCTTTCCTCCTCTCTCCTCCCCTCCCCTCTTCCCCTTCCCTCCCCCTTCTCCCCCTCCCCTCCCCTTCTCCCCTTCCCCCCTTCCCTCCCCTTCTCCCCCTCCCCTTCCTTCCCCTTCTTCCCCTCCCCCCTCCCCCTTCTCCCCCTCTCCCGCTCCTGCCCTCCCCTCCTCTCCCCTCCCCTCCTCTTCTCCTCTTTTTACAGGGTCTCATTCTGTGGAGTACAGTGGCATGATTACAACTTACTTTAGCCTTGACCACCTGGGCTCAGGTGATCTCCCACCTCAGTCTCCTGGGTAGCTGGGACTACAGGCATGCGCCACCATACCTGGCTAATTTTTTGTATTTTTTGTAGGGACAGGGTTTCACCATGTTGCCCAGACTAGACTTGAACCCCTAGGCTCAAGCGATCCACATGCCTTGGCCTCCCAGATTGCTGGGATTAGAGGTGCTACCACATCCAGCCTATTTCTTTTACTGACTGGTTGCTTTTGGTTGCTGGGCTAGAAAAGATTATAAGCTACTCTGTTATATCAGGGTGACAAAGGTTCTATTCTGTCATCTCTTATTTTTCTAACAGTGTGGCACTCAAATTGGAACTTTTTCTCTCTTAAGCAATATTACCAGTTTCTTTGAAATGCTGAACAAATGATGGTCATGGCAGTAGAGTCAAATCAAAACATCCTTTAAGGATTGTCAACTCTGCAGGGTGCTTTATGTATGTGTGTGTTGAGGGGCCAAGTTGTTATCAGCCTTGCATTGTCCTCACCTGGACCATGTGCTGCACGGGGAGTGATCAGTGTGGTCTGCATTCTTTACAGCCTCTCTCCTTTTCCTTGTCATTTCACATCTCAGTATTGATGTAGCACCCCCCTGGAGTGCCCACAGGCCTGTCCCCCTCCTCTTAGCTTTTCTGTAACCAGTGCTTACTTTGGTTCATGAATATGAATGGCTTTAGAAGGCTACTTAGCAGCACTTACCGGGAAGACTGACAATCCAACCACATGAGGAAATAATTGAGGATTAGTGATGATTGGAGCAATAACAAATAGAGAGCCTTGGAGAAGCGTGCTTCATGTTCCTCTGTATTTACACCAAACGAGAAAGTATAATTATCTGCACTTGGCAGTTAACATAGAATATTGCAGGGTAGAAGAAATAAGAGCCACAGACTAGTTTTTATGTGGAAAGCTGTTAAGAATTTTGTCATCAGGAGGCTACATATGACATATGTATATATGTTTGTCTCACCAAGCATAAAAAAATTTTTGCCTCCATAGGCTTAGATCACTGGAGTGTGAGCCTGTCAAGTTCTTTCCTAATCATACCTACCCATCTCTTGCTCGCTCTCTCTCTCACACACACACACACACTCTCTCTCACACACACACACACACACACACACACACACACACACATTCCTACAATAGCAGAACAAATAACAGCTAACCGCCACAAAGCACTTAGGGGGTAATTTTATGTTTTTCGGTCCATTGTATGTTAGCTATCCTATACCATGATGTAACTGAAGAGTCAATTTGAGGACCTATTCCACTAAAGCAAAATAACAGCAAACATGTCATGTAAATGGATAGAAAATACGTTGTGAACTTTGTGAACGGTTTCCTTCTTACTATAAATCGTTTAGACTTGCTTGTTGTGCCTCTGCTTTGAAGAAAATAATTTGGGCCCCCGCTGTAAGTTGTGTCAATGTTTTTTTCCTATAAGGGAGAAAGTATTATAGGGCCATCTGCTCACAGAAATAGATGAGGATGCTAGGGAGGAGATTGAGTTGGGATTTTCTTCAGCCCCACCTCTTGCCCTTCCCTCCCTTCCAGGGCATTTTTAGAACAGTGACGACACTTAATTTTCCAGTATTGGCTTTTATATGGTGATATCTGAAAGTTAAACTCTTGAGGAAGGAATTCCATCTTTGTGCATACCTAGAAGTTTGACAAAAAGTCTATGCTACCTTCCTCTGAAAGGCAAACTTATGATTGAATAGAGAATGGCAAGGAACAAGTATGTTTTGGTATTTGCCTCCTGTGGTAGAAGGAATAATGTGTAATTTTATATATAGTTGTCCAGAATTGAAGTAGAGCCATAGTGCACCAGAAGTATTTAGACTTGAATTTTATGTATCTCATTTACTATGTTGATGCAGATTAGGAATTCTGAGTGTTTGAAGATACTCCAAGAGATCTGGATGTTCTTACCAGCCAGCCAGTATATGGGGGCTACAACTTTTTCCCCCTTTTTGTATTCCATTGTAAATGATCCACTGAACTACTGTTTCCAAGGGAAGTTGCCTGTTAAGTACTTGATTTTGAACCAGAAGTGTCTATGACATTAAAGAAAAGTTGATTAAAACTTTCCACAGAGAAACCAAAACTTTATGGAAGCATGGAAATAACCCTGGAATTGATATGCTTTAACCTCCCATAAAGCTCTTTGAATTACTCCTATGATGTTATTTTTCTTTCAGATTCAACCCTATGAAAAGATAAAGGCCAGGGGCTTGCCTGATAATATATCTTCTGTGTTGAACAAACTAGTGGTGGTGAAACTCAATGGTGGTTTGGGAACCAGCATGGGCTGCAAAGGCCCTAAAAGTCTTATTGGTGTGAGGAATGAGAATACCTTTCTGGATCTGACTGTGCAGCAAATTGAAGTGAGTAACATTTAGCCTTTCTCATGAGATACTAAAATAGTTTTTATTTTTTAAGTTATAAATGTTATATTATAAAAGGTAGCAGATGGGAATTTCAGCTAACCAAAGAGCTTGCTATCTTTATTAGTCTCTTTATTGGTGGAAAAAAAGGTTGATATTCCTCCAACCCAAATGTCCATCAGTGATAGACTAGATAAAGAAATTGTGGCACATATACACCATGGAATACTATGCAGCCATAAAAAGGATGAGTTCATGTCATTTGCAGGGACATGGGTGAAGCTGGAAACCATCATTTTCTGCAAACTAACACAGGAACAGAAAACCAAACACCACAGTGTTCTTACTCATAAGTGGGAGCTGAACAACGAGAACACATGGACTCAGGGAGGGGAACATCACAAACTCGGGGCCTGTCAGGGGGTCGGGGGCTAGGGAAGGGATAGCATTAGGAGAAATACCTAATGTAGATGATGGGTTGTTGGGTGCAGCAAACCACCATGGCACGTGTTTACCTATGTAACAAACCTGCACAATCTGCACATGTATCTCAGAATTTAAAGTATAATTAAAAAAAAAAAAGCTTAGTGTTCCTAAGGGCAAATCCTTAAGGTTATCTAAAGGCTTTTTAGCATTTTTGGTTGTTTAATTGTTGAAATCTTTGGGTCTGTTGAGATTCTCTTTTGATCTCCCTGCCCCTCTATCCACTTTCTTTCTAGTGGCAGCCTTCATCAAGGCTGGGATGATCTCGCTTTATTAACCTCTTTTGGGAAGGTGGGGAAGATATGGTGGATTTGGCTGCATGCCATGGATGCTAAGAACTGTTCTTGGCTTCTTTCTTATGACAAAGTCATTAATCATACACCACAGGCTCTTCTGGGGCAGTGGCCTTATCTTTTCCATCTCCTTATCCCTATTGCCTAGAATGGTGCTGGCAACTACAATCCTAATGCTAGTTGTAGCAGTGGTTAACATTTATTCATTCAGTACTTATTGACCACCAAGTATTATTCTGAACTCTTTCTATGAATTTACTCATTTGTTCCTCTCAACAACTCTGTGAGGTAAGTACTGTTATCCCATTTTACCAATGAGGAAACCAAAGCACAAGGAGGTTGGTTACTTGCCCAAGGTTCCAAAGCTGGTTAGTAACTGCAGAACTAAAATTTTATCATAGGCAGTCTGACTTCTCAGACCCTGTTTTCTTCGCACTTTCTGTTGCCTCTTAGCTCTTCTGAGATTGAAAAGATCTCAGTTGGGGTGTGATTCAGAATTTTTGACCAATAATCTTGAGAGTAGGGAGCCATGTCTTTGTCACATTTGTACTTTCATCCCTATGGAGATGTTAACGTAGAGTAAATGCTTAATCAGCACTTGCCTACCCAGTAAGGCCACAGAGCACTGTGGCTATACACAAGCTCCAGACTTAAACTGCCTGGGGTGGGGAGGTGGGAGTTCTGCCTCTGCCATTGCCAGACCCACCACCTATCTGGGCTTTAGTTTAGTCATCCATAAAATGCAGACAGTAGTTTCTATCTCAGAGGGTGGTGATTTAATGAGCAAGTACATGGTGAATTGCTTAGCAAAATGTGTGACTCATGCTGAACAGTTTTATGTCAAATCTGTATATTTGGCTACATACAGATGATGTTTTAGACATTTGTGATTTAACTATTAAGAATTAATTTTGCATTTTTGAGCAAAAGAAAAGTAAGTCTGGGTAATCTAATTGTCATTTTCCTCCCTAGCATTTGAATAAAACCTACAATACAGATGTTCCTCTTGTTTTAATGAACTCTTTTAACACGGATGAAGATACCAAAAAAATACTACAGAAGTACAATCATTGTCGTGTGAAAATCTACACTTTTAATCAAAGCAGGTACAATGAGTAAAAATTTGATTCTGGGTGTCCTCCTGGGAAAGGACTGATCTTGTTTATAACAGAACAGTCTCAAGATGTACAGGCACTAAATATTGATGGTCACAAGTGGTTGATGCCCTTAAAAGCTAAGCATTTGTTGATAATGTGATTGTTATAATCATTCTCATTTTCTAACTTCCAGTTCTTAAAATTCAATCTGCTTGAGAGTCTGTTCCATGTCCAGAATATTTGGGGGATAGCTTAAGCCTTTGCTTTCTGAGGGCATATTTGGTCTCCAAGTGGGTCTGTGAAAATCTTTTTACATTCCTATATTATTGATAACCTTCTTTCCTATGGAAAGGAATTTCTTCAACATCCTAATGGGCTTGGGGTAATTTAATAAATTCTGGAGAAAATCTTTGAGGAATAGTGAGTAAAAAGGAAATTCAGATGATGAATTGTGACTAAAGGCCAGGAAACTGGAGAAATAAAGCTTCCATTTAAAGGATGGACATCAGTCTACATGAACTTGTACAGAAGGGACATTTCTAGGCTGGGTGTGATGGCTCATGCCTGTAATTCCAACACTTTGGAAGGCCAAGAGAGGAGTGCTTGAGCCCAGGAGTTTGGAATCAGCCTGGGCAACATAATGAGACCTTGTCTCTACAAAAAAAAATTTTTTTTAATTAGCTGAGCATTGGTGGTATGCACTTGTAGCCCCAGCTACTTGGGATGCTGAGGTGGGAGGATCACTTGAACCCAAGAGGTCGAAACTGTAGTGAGACATGTTTGTGCTACTGCACTCCAGCCTAGGCAACAGAGCAAGACCCTATCTCAAAAATAAAATAAAATAATAAAAAAGAAGGGACATTTCTAAAGTTGTACCATTAGTTTGTTTGGTTGTTTTTAAGATCTATTTCCCGTGGTTACTTTTTTTTTTTTTACACCACAGATGTTTTACCTTTATTTTCTGGTCTTCAGTCTGTTGCAGTGCTAGCTCCTGTTTTCCTCGTGCCCCATCACCAGCTTTACCTGTGTTTTCACTAGTGGTGGGAAGCAGACATCTTAGAATGCTAACCTGGTGCTTATTTTCTGGGAAGGAAAGAGATCCACCCCTGAATATATCCATTTGTAAGAATGGGCAGTTTTTCTCAGATAGGTTTTCAGGGAAAAGAACAATCCCACAACCAAGTAAGTTTGAGAAAATTTACTTGATATATCCTTCCTCTTGGGAGACTCATAAAACATTAATATCTTTAAAATATGATGGGTCCTCTCATCTGTATGACCACAGAGACTTGTTTTTGCAGCAGCTATCACCATCTAGAAAACAGATTTTGGACAACACAGATACTGAGAGATTTTCTTAGATGGATTCACTTACAATTAACTTACGTATTGATAGACTCTGAAGTGAAATTTTATTTAACTTTAATGCATTATTTTATTTAAAGGTCTGAAATGCTCTACAGGGTCAATATTGAAAACAAACTTTTTTTTTTTAAGGTACCCGAGGATTAATAAGGAATCTTTACTTCCTGTAGCAAAGGACGTGTCTTACTCAGGGGAAAATACAGAAGCTTGGTACCCTCCAGGTCATGGTGATATTTACGCCAGTTTCTACAACTCTGGTTTGCTTGATACCTTTATAGGAGAAGGCAAAGAGTATATTTTTGTGTCTAACATAGATAATCTGGGTGCCACAGTGGATCTGTATATTCTTAATCATCTAATGAACCCACCCAATGGAAAACGCTGTGAATTTGTCATGGAGGTCACAAATAAAACACGTGCAGATGTAAAGGTAAATACTGAGAGGAAGCAGTTTAGGGCTTCATGTTTTCACATTTCATAAGTTACAAAGTTAAAACCTTTTTTATTTGAAAGTTTCTATTTTAAACAACACATTTAACCACTGGGTGTCATAAGAAAGGGTGAGACGATATTATGGGGAATACTTTCAGTTCTGTTTGACATAATAGTATATATCATAAATCCAGAATAAATAGTATCAAAATCATCTTTATTTTTTTGGATAAGCTTCATCAGTAATTTTAACTAAAATAGTTTCA
This sequence comes from Ateles fusciceps, assembly GCA_036589455.1. Taxonomy (NCBI): domain Eukaryota; kingdom Metazoa; phylum Chordata; class Mammalia; order Primates; family Atelidae; genus Ateles; species Ateles fusciceps. The sequence goes on from JAZHEH010003205.1 coordinate 32,584,820, forward strand.
TATATATTTATGGCAAAAATCTGAAACATGTGAAACCTTTCAATAAAGTTGTCCAGGCCTTTAATATTCTTCTAGTTGGGCATTTAAATGTTATTTCATTGTCCCTTTATGAAAATTTACTTTCTACATAATATATTTATATATTTTTTATATTATCACTACCTTTGTACTTACAAAAAAATGCACTTGGGACAGATGTGGAGGCACTCACTATTTTCTGCCTTTCTAGGGCGGGACACTCACTCAATATGAAGGCAAACTGAGACTGGTGGAAATTGCTCAAGTGCCAAAAGCACATGTTGATGAGTTCAAGTCTGTATCAAAGTTCAAAATATTTAACACAAACAACCTATGGATTTCTCTTGCAGCAGTTAAAAGACTGCAGGAGCAGAATGCCATTGACATGGAAATCATTGTGAATGCAAAGGTAAGCCAAGGTTGTTGCCCATTAAGCTTGCTGGTTCCTAAGGTCATAGTAGGCTACACATAGACCTCACCGCCCATTCCCTCTGCCCCATCTATTCCATTGGTCACTCCCTTTTGCCTTTTCAGACTCTCTGGTTCCTAGCCCTGTCTTCCAGAATCTGCTGTCACCCATCTAGTGTGCCAAGTCATGGTGCCCCTTATTTAACCCTGGGTTGTAGTAATGGCAAAAACACTGGGCTTCAAAAATAGAGAACCTGCTTTTTAGTTGTTGCTCTGACACTCATAGGTCATTTGGCCATCAGTACTTTGCATGAGTTTTCTGAACCTACGGTTGTTTCTCATAAAATGGAAGTGATATTACTGAACAGAAGAGTTTTAAGACTGTAAGAATTTGACATATGATAGATGTTTGATAAATGTCAGTTCTCAGAATTCTTTTTCTGGCCAGGTGCACTGGCTCATACCTGTAATCCCAGCACTTTGGGAGGCCAAGGCCAGCAGATCACTTGAGGCCAGGAGTTTAAGATCAGCCTGGCCAACATAGTGAAACCCCATCTCTACTAAAAATACAAAAAATTAGCTGGGCATGGTGGTACATGCCTGTAATCCCAGCTACTTGGGAAGCTGAGGTATAAGAATTGCTTGAACCCACGAGGCAGAGGCTGCAGTGAGCCGAGATTGTGCCACTGCACTCCAGCCTAAGTGATAGAGCAAGACTCCATCTCAAAAAAAAAAAAAAAAAAAAAAATTTTTCCCATCAATGGATCTCTGAAATCACTTCCCAAATATTAACCTACAAGGAACTAATTTGTAGGTGCTTAAAACCTGTTCTCTACTCCCCCACCCCTAATTTCTTACAGACTTTGGATGGAGGCCTGAATGTCATTCAGTTAGAAACTGCAGTAGGGGCTGCCATCAAAAGTTTTGAGAATTCTCTAGGTATTAATGTGCCGAGGAGCCGTTTTCTGCCTGTCAAAACCACATCAGATCTCTTGCTGGTGATGTCAAACCTCTATAGCCTTAATGCAGGATCTCTGACAATGAGTGAAAGGCGGGAATTTCCTACAGTGCCCTTGGTTAAATTAGGCAGTTCTTTTACAAAGGTATGTAACTATAAAAATATGTAAGTTCATATTTCTTAAATGTGTGATTATAAAGATATGATATACATGTGAATTGGAGACTAATTACCGTCTCTACTGCTGAACTGTTGTATTCCTCTCTCTTTGATACCTTTTAAAGGGAATTTACCATAGAAGATAAAGATTTACCTCACATTTGAAACATCATTGCCATGGGGAATAGAAAATAATCTTTAAATTTCAGGGCATTTTATTATATGTCTCTTCCAAGACTGATACTGCTTTCATCAGTGGGAAAAGGTTAATTCTGGCTTAAATACTTATTGAGCCCCTACCATATGCTGGGCAGTGTGTTCTAGGTGCTAGGGATTTAGCAGCAAACAAAACAGACTAATCTGTGTCTTCATGGAATTGACATTCTAGTGGGGGAAAGGATAAGTAAGTAAGTAAATGTATGGTATGCCAAGTGGTGGAAAATGCTGTGGAGAGACATAAAGCATGGATGGAGAATAGGGAATGCCTCAGGTGGGGAGGGGATTGTGTGATTTTACACTGAGTGGCCACAGGCAGCCTCATTGAGAAGCTGATTGGGTCTGACAAATGAGTATCTACTGCAAACAGTGTTCTAGGCAGGTGGAATAGCAAGTACAGTAAAGTCCTCATTGTCATCAGTATGTTCTTGGAAACTGCCACAGTAAGCAAAACAATGTATAACACATTTTACCATAGGCTAATTGATATAAACAGGAGTTCAGTTCCTACAGTTTATTTCTGGTCACAAAAATATCACCAAATTTTAAAATAAAAACCAAAACACTTCTAATATTAAACATTGAAATAAATGTGAGCTGTGCATACATTAATAAGAACAAGATAATTCTTGACTTGCTTATTCCAGTTCAGGGTCATGGGTTGACCAGAGCTTATCCCGGCAGCTCAGGGCACAAGGCTGGAGGCAACCCTGGACGGGCCACCATCCCATCTCAGGGCACACTCATACACATCCACACTCATACTGGGACCATGTAGACATGCCAGTTCACCTAACATGCACATCTTTGGGATGTGGAAGAAACCAGAATAGCTGGAGAAAACCCACACAGATGTGGGGGAGAATGTGCAAACTCCACACAGACAGTAGCCCTGGCTGGGAATCTTTTCCCCCCCCTCATTAACGTTATAACAAAATAACATTGAACAAAACAGCACTATCGGTGGACCTGCTGTAAAACTCCACCCTAGCCTAAGTGAAATCCAAAAAATTTAATCACATGATTACTGAAATGTGACACTGAGCCTTTGTGGTTGGCCTGTGGGGTCCTGCTCTGCCATCCAAGTCTATTTCAGTCCTGGGTGTGGTTTGGTGCCACCTGCTGTGGATGTGTAAAATACAGATGAGGAATTAGAAAACTATGAATGCATGTATCCTCAAAGTCAAATGAAGAAAATATTTCAAGAAAGTGGGAATTATTTGTCAAATGCTGCTGCTGCTGCTGATTCAAGTAAGGTGAGAATTTACTATTAGATTTATCAGTATGGAGGTTAGGGATGGATTTAAGAGAATGAAAAAGGAGTAATTGGAAATATGAATGTAGAAATCTCACTCAAGAGTTTTGCCTTTAAGAAAAACAGATAAATGGGGCTATAGGTGAAAAGCAATATACGATTTGAGTTTTTTTTTTTTTTTTTTAATGGGAGGCTGTTTATACATTAATGGAAATTAATGCAGTCAGGAGGGAAAAAGCACTGAAGAGGGAGAATTGCTGAAACAACACTTGATGGGTCTTAAGAAGGGATCTGATGCACAATTCCAGTACTAGGAAGGCAGAGGAATGGGCAATGGGGGACAAGGTGGTGGTGGTGGATGGAAACCAGTGGAAGTTTTCTGATTGCTCCTACTTTCCTAGCAAAATAGGTAATGGGGTCACATAGGACAATCTCTAATGCTTGCAAATCTAAGGAAATAAAAAGACAAAGATAGTGATAATTTATAATAGTTTGTACTGTTGCTCTTCCTAAAATGTGCTCTAATTTTTCAGAATCCCACCTATCCCCTAAAGCCCAGTGCCAGTCTAGCCTGCTTCAAATGCATGATCTCTTTTTTCAGTTAAATTCAAATTGTGTAAATTACTCATCTAGCTCTTGGCATGTTGGTTATCTTTTTTTTTTAAGCTTGATCTGCTCAACTATATTATACATTGCTTGGTATAGAAACAATGTTCGTAGCTCCTGTCTCTCCGGCACAGCGTCTAGCATATGAGTGCTTAATAAATAGGTGCTTCCCATAGAGGACCTGAGCTTGGCCATAAAATGTTTTTACACTTCAGTTAAACTTTCTTGTTAATGTTTTTCCTGTCTTTCTGTGAACCCACTTCAGACAATTTTTATGTTTCTACTTTTCTGTAAGGTTCAAGATTATCTAAGAAGATTTGAAAGTATACCAGATATGCTTGAATTGGATCACCTCACAGTTTCAGGAGATGTGACATTTGGAAAGAATGTTTCATTAAAGGTATGTTGTTAAAATGAAAATTGTATTTGTTATAGCTTTACAAATAAGTCTCATTTTCTAGTCATAAATTTACATTTACTTTAAGGAATACTTGGTTAGTCTTAATTTCAGTAGTAATTAAGCTGGCACTATTTAACTGAAATGAGAATCTTTAAAATAGGATCACTATTAGTGTTAGCTTCTTAAAGATGATTATTTGAATAAAAGTAGAAAAAAAAACCTCATTTGTACTGAATATACTCTATTAAAGGAATGTTATCACTGTAAGAATATTCATTTACATTACTGTAGTACTTGGGTACTGAGTATCATTCCAGCCTCATGTAAGAAATAGGAGGCAAATGGGAGTATATAAGTATTAAAGCTCACAAGTGAAGATACAATAGCTTTTTCCAAATCATATAATTTAAACAAAATCTCCTAGATTTCATGTACTCTTCCCATTAAAGCTGCTTACTTAAATGAAGATCCTGAAAAAACAAATACATATATTGAATTTTATTGCTGAGACAGACTGCCTAAAGACTTAAGACATGAAAAATCTTATCAGTAAACTGTTATAAAAACAACAGCAAAACAACAGCAACAGCCTTATGTGTAAATACAAACCAGGCACCTTTTAATTTCTTTGTGAAGGTTGGCTAATGCTGGTGGCCTTGCAAGTAGGCCTTCAAAAGGGGGCTGCTCATGCTGTGGTACTGGGTCCACTTCCCACTCTTGAGTACCAGCTCTGACAAGGAGACAGAGACCCTAGAACTACTACCGTGATTGTTACAGAAGGACACATTACAATGTTCCTTGACTGTTACTTGTTTTTCATGTTTAATATTGTTTATAAATACAGTTATTCCACTGTAAAAAGAGTTCTACATAAACTTGATCATTGTAAGATTATCAAATTGCATTTCAGTTGCAAGTACACTCTTGTTTTGTTTTCCCTGTCACTTAGGGAACTGTTATCATTATTGCAAATCATGGTGACAGAATTGACATCCCACCTGGAGCAGTATTAGAGAACAAGATTGTATCTGGAAACCTTCGCATCTTGGACCACTGAAATGAAAAATACTGTGGACACTTTAATAATGGGCTAGTTTCTTACAATGAAATGTTCTCTAGGATTCTAAAGTAGGCAGGTACTTTGCTATGTTACTGTACCCTGCAGTGTTGATTTTTACAGTAGAGATTTCTGCAGTATGCTTTTTAGTCTAAGAAAAGCACAGATGGAGCAATACTTTCCTTCTTTGAAGAGGATCCCAAAAGTTAGTTCATCTTAAAGTGCAATATTGTTTAATCTTAAAACTGGGGCAACTCTTGAAGATCTTTTAACAGAAGCCTCAATGATGGTCACTTTGATGCTTGTGATTTCAAAAATAAAGCAGTGAAGCAATACTTGTGTACACTTGTACTTTATACTATGAAATGGTGAAATAAAATGGTTTATTCTTGCTAAACAACTGCTATATAAGTTGGAAGATTTGCTCTTGGAATATTTAAGTACTCACTGGCTAGTTACCTAGAGAGTCATTTTTGGCATTTCTAAGAATCTTAATCATACCATTCTTTCCACAGTAATTAAACTGAAGGTATTTAGTACCTTTCATCTAGTTCTAAAGCTGGGATGCCTGCCATGCTTTCCACAGACTCTCCATTTATTGAAACAAAGTGGCATTTATTTTCCCAGCTGACGGGGATGGGCAAAGGGAAGGCATTTCTTTCACATCCTTGTACTCTTCTATAGTGAGGTAGGGAGTATAGCTTCATAAAAAGTTCCCTTCCCCTGAAGCGTCATTTCTTGAAGCTTGTTTATTAGCACTGAAAAATGATCATTAATAATCTTTCCAATCAGGTCTGCTGGTCGTTCAATTTATGCCTTTTCTTTAAATTCATCCATACTTGTTTTGAGTAGGCTGCTTTTTCAACTTAAAAGTTCACTATATACCATTTTTTAAAAAAAGTTACCTTTTAAAGTCTGGTAATTTTTTACAGCTTTATTTTAGACATAGTTTAAGAACCAATGACATACCTCTGTAATGATAAAGGAAAGAAAACAAGCTTTCCTTTTAAGAAACTGAAGAGCACAAAATAAGACTGTTTCATTGTACATAATCACCACAGGATATTAGGCACTCTGACAGAGTTAGGCAAGATTCTTGGTGTGAGGTGAGGCACAGGCACTTTCATTTGTAGAGTGCTGCTGATTCTAATTTTGAAGGTAGGTATTATAAAAGTCTTGTCACCTTATTTCTGGCCCCAACACAGCAGGCTATATTTTAAAAGTTCTTTTTCTCCCTGGTCTTCGTTTGTATACACATCCAAAGTAACCTAAAAACAAGGATTCAAGGGGGGCCATACTTCATATGTTATCTAAATGTTAAAATGAGAACTCAAAAGTAGGCAGATTATATGAATACATATTCTTACCTCTGCTAGAAATAAAAAGAAAAAAAAAACCCCAACCCTTCATAGATACTTTTATAAAAATACAGATATTAAACTGTAGCCTTTTATATATCATTTCTGAAAAGTGTTTAAATTAGTTGCATAAATAGATGCTAGTATCTTATTCTTTTAAGTATTACTTGTAATCAGTCTTTCAGGTATTTAGACAGCTCTGGAAGGCTTTACCCAGTTGACATACGGTGGTAGTAGAAATATTCATATGCAACATACAAAGCCTGAAATTTGACATTAGTCACTAAAACAAAAATTGAGTTCCTAAATCCAAGCAATCAAAAGATGTTTATTTTTTATAGAAAGATCTGTAAAAAAATAATTTTTCAAACAGCTTTACTTTCATAGAGAAACCTTCTACAGAGGTTGACTAAGATTTTAAATTGTACCATCATTAAATAAGGTGGGACACCATATGAATTTCATTGCACTGGAAGAAATGCAGAGCATTTTTTAATATAAAGTATACAGAGCATTCTAGTCAACTACAGCTGTGTTACAGCTATGTGTTCTTTTGGATTTGGTCCAAAGAAACCTGAGTCTGTTTCCAGAGAGAATGAAAAGTGTCATAGACACCTGATCAGTTACTCCTCACTGTAGGATGCACAAGAATGACATTCCTTGTGGATCCCACTGAATCCACTTTCCCAACACTGATACTTTCCTTTTTCCCTTCCCCCCACCCCAGTTCACTTTGGGTTTCAGGTTCAATTCTCGAATCACAGGCATCCAGATTTTCTTCATAACAAACACATCCCATGGTCAGATGAACTACCCAGTTTTCCAGTATGATATCACCTCTTCTGTTCCCAAATTTCAGCCATATTTAGGTCCAAATCTTTAAGGCCTTTTAAGGCTTGAAGATTTCCAGTGTAAAAAGCTACATCTGCTGTGACCAACCTAAATAATGGAGAGAAAATTATTTTTAAATCTCAAACTTTCTATTCAGAATTAAAGTAACAGTGCTCACTGAGTCAGAGTTCTATCGTAGCTGCTAGAGTATCATCTAAAATTCAGATTTCCTAGTGTCCAAATGTCAACATATTTCTCTTAGCAGGATTCCTGCTGTCAATAAGAAGGTCATTTAATGCTGTATTTCAGTAATAACTATTTAGAAAACGAATAAACCAATGCATGTTGGAGTCAGTTTCACGATAATTTCAGCCCAAGAAAATCAGATTTATCTTAAAACAGCATGAATTAAAATACAGAGAAAACAACAGGTTAAACTAAAATGTTTTTGATTGGTTAGCGCTAGAGTATAGGTGTGTTGACTAAAATAGTAAACTCAAGGGAAACGCAGGCCAGGTTTGTTAAGTGCCATCTAAGGCGTTAAATACAGGCTAGTATTCATGTATATAAGGGCTACTAGATATTTCTTTAAAAACCAAAGAGAAACAGGAAAGAACATGAATAAGAAGTCACAGATAAAAACACCTGAATAACCAGTAAACTATGAAAAAATGGTAAACCTCAGGAAAATGCAAATCAAAACAAGGTACTATTATTCCCCATCACACTGGCAACAACTAAGAAATCTAGCAGCAAATGTTGGCAAGATGTGGGATCAGAAATTCTCACAAACTCCTCCACTAATGTGGGAGCATTAACTTGGTACAGCCACTGTCAATACCTAGCAATATGAAAATGTGTATTAACTCTAATTCACTTATAGGTATATGCCCTGAAGGCATGGTCACACCATTAGACATGTATGAGGATCTTCAGTATGGCATGGTTGTAATGGAAAAAAGTAATGACTTAGCAATTTATCACTAGGGGAAATGTTTAATTTACATATGGTTGATTCATGGCGAGGAGCAGTGGCTCATGCCTGTAATCCCAGCACTTGGGGAGGCTGAGTCAGGAGGATCACCTGAGCTCAGGAATTTGAGACCAGCCTGAGCAACAGAGCAAGACCTTATCTCTACAAAAAAAAAATTAAAAACTAGCTGGGTGTGATGGCACATGCTGGTAGTCCCAGATACTGGGGAGTCTGTGGTGGGAGGACTGCTTGAGCCACTGAGGTTGAGGCTGCAGTGAGCCATGATCACACTACTGCCCTCCAGTCTGGGTGACCATGAGACCCTGTCTCAAAAAAAAAAAAAAAAAAAAAGTTGATGTGGTGGAATACTATACAGCAGTCAAAAATAGACTACTTCCATTTATCAACAAAGATAAATCAGTAAAAATGCCTAGTACAAAGCAAGAAAGCAAGCTGCATATATGCAATATACCACATAAGTAAATTTATAAAACAGTACTACATATTTTTCATAAACTTAGGTATAATAAATAGACTAAAAGAATATAGACTAAATTCACTGGAAATATTGCCTAAAGACTGGGAGAAAAGGAATGGGACTGTAGATGGGGTGCAAAGGTGTACTTCAGCTTCATTTGGAATGTAGCTTTTTGAATACCATTTTAAAAATACAATAAACATTTTTTTCAAGTGAAAATGACGAATGTTGATCAATTCTGGGTAGTAGAAATATAAATAGTTTATTATTCTCTATATGTCTCTTTTAAAAATATCTTAAAATAGAGGGAAAAAATCACATTAAAAAGTACAGGGCAGGGCTGGGCTGGGCACAGTGGCTCACACCTGTAATCCCAGCACTTTGGGAGGCCGAGGTGGGCAGATCACCTGAGGTCAGGAGTTTGAGACCAGCCTGGCCAACATGGTGAAACCCTGTCTCTACTAAAAATACAAAAATTAGCCAGGCATGGTGGCATGTGCCTGTAATCCCAGCTACTCAGAGGCTGAGGCTAAGAATCCCTTGAAGCTGGGAGGTAGAGGCTGCAATGAGCCAAGATCACACCATTGCACTCCAGACTAGGCGACAGAGCCATACTCCATCTCAAAAAAAAGTACAGGGCTGGGAGAGGGGAGAAAAAACAGGCAGGAGTGAAAATGTCTGGAGTAGTGAAAATTTGTAGTCAAAATGTTTGGAACTAGGTAGAGGTGGTGGTTACACATCATTGTGAAGACACTAAATGCCACTGAATTGTTCACTTTAAAATGGTTAATTTGATGTTACATGAATTTCACCTCAAAAAAAGTCAAAAGAAAAGCTACATTTTTAGAGCAATTTCAGAAACAAAAATTCCTTTTAAGCAGGCAGTGTATGTCCTTGGTTAAATAGCAGAGGTTAATCTTCAGGCATCTTATAAACACATGAATTGACTTACAAAGGATGAGTTTCTGTTAGTATGTGACAGTGAGGATCTCTAAGGTCAGACTGACCCCCAAATAGCTATATTAAAGAAAACAATAGCTAACAAGTTAGCTTGGATGCTTCACAATTACTGGTCTGCAAAAAGCCAACTAACCAACCCAGATTTAGTTATGGGAATAAAAGTAAAAGGGTATGAGGGGGGGCAGGCCTTAAAAATATTATTAGCTTTTACTGAACAGCCTCTTTACAGTACAGTATACATCTTTATCAAGAGTCACTAAGTTTTTAATATGCTATCATCTCTTCAGGAGCAGAACATTCAATAGCAGGTCCCTTATGTATGTACCATTTGTATCATCTGACATCAAGTGAGAGATACACACAGTGTCACCCATGTGATGTTCTTGCTGAAAATATCTGACTCTATGTACGTATAATGCTATTAAATTAATGTTGATTTTCTTAGGTGGGGTTCAGGTATCATGATTATGTAAAAATGTCCTTGTTTCTAGAGACACGTCAAAGTATTTAGGGGTTAAATTTATGATGACTGCAGCCTACTCTTTTGGATGTTTGGCGAAAGGGAGGTATGGGGTAGGAGGGAGAAGGAGCGAGAGGGGCAGGAAGAATGTGGCAAAATTTTAATAGTTGATAAATCTAGGTAAGAGGTATTCAGTGTTCATTATTGTCCTTTAACTGTTCCATGGCTTTGAAATTTTTGAAAGCAAATAATTCTTTAAAAAGAAAAGAATCAGGTAATAAGAGACAGTATCATTCTTGCATAAAACTCTTAAACTCAGCCTGGCTAACAGATTCAGCAGAATGAAGCTTTCACATAGCCTTTTGCAAAATCGATTCACTGTACTTTTTAAATGGCAGGACCAACTTCTGATCCCAACATACATTTTTTCATTTTCCATTTGTTCTTATAAGTTTGAAATTTAAGCCTGAAATTCCTTTAACAGGGAATAAAATTTTATTCCTAAAAACTCTAACACATTAAGGAACTGATATTAAGATGTAATTAAATGATCGGTGCTTAAAATTTTGTAAAATCTCTTCCCCATATCTTTATCTACATTAGTCTTCACAAAAATCCTGTTGAGGAAACTTTTATCATCATCCCTATTTTCAAATCTAAAAAACCTAAGCTGAGGGAAAGTAAGTGATTTGCCCAAAGTTACACAGCTAGTAAGTGACAGAACTAGAACTTAACCCAAGTTTTCAGATTCTAAATCCTACATTTTCTCTTTTATGTACTATGCTATTTTAACAGTAATATGTGCAATTTTATAAATAGCTTACAATAAAATATATACGTATACTTACATATATTATTTTTCATAACCCTGTGAAGGAATTAAGACAGACTTCATCCTTGTTATTTTATAAATCTGGCACAGAGGTTAAGTGACATTCATATGGTCACACAGCTACTAAGTAGGACTTTGAATCCTGTTTAAATAGGGTACTGGGTATCTAAGGAAGTGCTACTAACTCACACTGCCTCAAAACACATATATAAGGTCGGGTAAGTAATTGTCCATGTATAAACCACTTTTAGATAGGTAGATAGAAACACATATCATTTCTACAGGGGAAAAAAAAAACCCACAAAAGCTTGCTGATTTTACAACTTTGGTCTGATTCTGCTATAATCATACTATAACTTTAGTATGATTATAGCAGAAAAGGATGGCATAAAGAATCAAAACTGATCATTAAAACAATTTGATATGGGAGTATATGGTAAAAATGTTAAAAAATAAATAAAACATACCCATTTTGAGGTCCTCCATCATTTATCACATTTAAGTGAGATAACTGCTTTTTCAAGTGAAGTTTATAACTTGCATTAATTCTTAAAAATAACATCTGAAAAAGAAATAGAGCTAAGTTTCTTTAAGTTTTACTGAAACAGAAGATGTAAGTATCTGAGTTATCAATATTATTTAGAGAAAGTATTTTTGAAAACCAAAATCTTTGCTTTGGCATATACTTTTAAAATGCTCCTCTGAAAGTATTCTATTGCTATTTTACTACATTTTTTTCTCCTTAGTTGGATAAAACTTTTTACCCTTCTTGGCAGTACCCCTTTTTGGAAAAGTTCCCGTAAGTGGGATCAACTGTGACAGGTAAAAATAATAAAAAGCAATGGGGAATTTTTAATATGTGAAGTAGGAACTTAATAGGGGAAAACTGTCACAATGATAGAGGCAAAGATACCTTCATACTTATAATCTAGTAAAATCACTTCAAAGTATTTTATTGTTTTTGCATGCAGAGTTTTCATGCAATGACACAATATTTCTTTGGGTAATAACTAACCTAAAATTATATACAATGAATTTATGAAATGATTTTGTGAAATAACATTTTCTGTGGGAAAAGTATATATAATACTCTATGGATGTTTTGTGGAATTACTAGTATTCAAGTGGCAACAGTGACATAAAATAACATTTGCCCAGCTTTGACAAGGGTACCCTTTAAATTACACTGCATATAAAAACACATTAAGTACCTGTATGCCCAGCTCTCTGACCTGGCTAATCTTGTTCTAGAATTAGAACTCAGATGGTAAATCCAGAAGGTCAGAATGTCAGAAGTGGAGGATCTTACATGTGAAATGGAAAAGATGGCTTAGCTAAGAAGAAATTAGAAGGAAAAAGGAGACAACCCTAGTGTGTACACCACATCTTATGGCTCCCTTTCAGTCCTCAGTGAGTCCCAAAGGAGTTACATGACATTTATTCATGAATTTGGTATGATTTGGTATGAAACCTAGAGAAGCATGAAGAAAACGGTAATAGTATAGGATGGAAGTCTGAGGAGGCATAGGAAAGGAGACCAGCAGGAACAAGAGTAGACAAGAGATACTAAGAAAGCCACCCTCTGCTCCCAAATACTATTTCCACACACTCAGCCAAGTAAGAGAGAGAAACTGAAATAAACTTGTCTGAATAGCAAAAATCTCAGTGAAAGTTAAATTCATTAATCATAAAGCAATTAGACTTTAATGATTATACCACTTATTCTACAAATTAGGCATACCTATTATGGAGGAAATAAGCTAAGATTGATTAAAAAAAAAAAAAAGAAAAGACTGGTTAAAAAAGGGGAATACTGGAAACTTCAAAGGTCCAGGAGAGGGGAAACAGGAGTGCAGGGGGTAGGATTGTTACTGAAGAATGAAGAGAAGTCTGAGATAATACTGTTGTAGGGGAATACAGTAGAGATAGAAGGGTGGATACTTCATAGTTGAGAGGTGCCAATCCACCCTGCATTTTGCTCTTTATCCTGGTTTGTCTTTACTACATATCACTTATGCCGATCTAACAATAAAGCAGATTGATTAATTACACGTGTTAATCTTATCAACTCTATCACTAATTCTTTCCATATCCAATTTGAATTACAATCACAGTAACATATTTTGCTACTCATTGATAAAGGCCAACTCTAATTTTCCAAAGAACAGTGTAATAAATGACGTTAGTAGAATCTGGGACTACTGATAACGGACAAATAGAAAACCAACTTTTTAGAATTATCATATATAGTAAAGCTATAGCTCTGGTCCGTCACTGCAAGGAGCAGTCTGAAATTAGAAATTTTTATCCATGTTTTATATTACGTTGTTAATATAACAAGGTAAAAAAATGATAATCATATTGGAACATGAACAGCTTAACTATGCCAAAAGCATGTAAAAACACCCCAATTCTGCACAGATATTGTATGTTATATATACATGAGTAGTTTTAGGAATTACTTATACCCACCTGTGTTTGTTCTTCTGGAAGGAGATCAAATATAGCTTCATGCATTTTTGTCATTTGCTTACAAATATTCCTGAAACAGGCAGAAGGAACGGGAGCCTTCACTTCATACTGGTAGGAAAAAATAATGAGAATTATGTTCATGTCCTCTGAATTGCATATTGTCTCCATCATTCCCAGAGACATACATATATTTACTGTCCCTCCACATATCCAATTCTGGTATAGTACTGTAGCTTACACTTTTCAAATGTGATCTACGCTACTCATACAAATCTTGAGAACATTTCATTCAATACCTTAATCCATTTGGAAGAAGCTAAACTAGTTTAGTGGCTAAGAACACAGGCTGCTTCCAATCTTAAAACAGACTGCTGGGTTCAGATCCCAACTCCTCCAATTCTAAGCTTTGTGATGTTGGGCAAGTTACTTAATTTCTCTATCTCAAAGGGCTGCTGTGAGGATTTAAAAAAGAGGACTCATAAAAACACAAAACGGTGCTTCATACAAAGTACTCAAAAAAAAGTTAGCTAGTAATCTGGCTCAATATACAATGTAGCCCCTCCAAATAAACAGATTATGTTTTAAACATGAATTTAAAAATTAGCCAGGGTGTGGTGGCAGGTGCCTGTAATCCCAGCTACTCAGGAGGCTGAGACAGGAGAATCGCTTGAACCTGGGAGGTGGAGGTTGCAGTGAGCTGAGATATTGTGCCACTGCACTCCAGCCTGGGTGACAAGAGTGAAACTGTCTCAAAAAAAAAGAATGTGTCAACATGATCATACCTGAAATCAAAAGAAAAATCTGATAAAATGTTCTTTTTATTTTGTAGGTAGGTCAATATAGTAATCATATTTTACCCTAACACTAAAGTAAAGGAAGACTTTTTCAGCAAAGTTCTATGCTGAATATTTAAACTTAGGTAAATTTGTTTTACTATTTCTACAAATGAAACAATACGGTAGTATGACTTTAAAAACCATCTTTTGGCTTAGAATTCACACAGCTGAAATTATATACCATTTTATTTATAAGACAAATTTGGGCTAAATATATTTTAAATGTACTAATTTTAGATTAGTATATTTCATTAAAATGTACTAATATACACTAGTTTATTAAAATGAGACAAGTTCCAATAAAATGCTGTAAAAGAACCATGTACAGATCACCATGTGACTGAATTAAGCAAGCAAAGTTGTGACACCCAAGGGTTTTTCTCTCTTTACCCTAGAAATATATCAAATATTCTCTTATCTTTTTATCTTTTTTATTAATAACAGCTTTGAGATATAATTCACATATCATAAAATTCATTATTTTAAAATACAAAATTCAGTGGGTTTTAGTAAATTCATAGTTATATAACTATTACCACTAATTTATAAACATTTTCATTACCTCTAAAAGAAATTCCAAACCCAAAAGTTGTACTTTTGCACTCTCCCTTTTCCCCAGCCCCTAGCAACCACCAATGTCTCTGTGAATTTGCTTATTCTGGACATTTCATATAAATGGAATCATATAATATGTGGCTTGTAACTGCCTGCTTTCCCTAAACATAATGCTTTTGTTTATGAATGAATGGGTACTTCATTTCTTTTTTATTTTTATTTATTTAGTTGTTAGTTAGTTATTTTTAGAGATAGTATCTCACTCTGTCACCCAGGCTAATGTGCAGTGGTATGATCATAGCTCAGTGTAACCTGAAACTCCTGGGCTCAAGCAATCCTTCCACGTTAGCCTTCTGAGTAGCTAGGACTACAGGCACGCTTAAGCACTTCAATTCTTTTTATGGCTAAATCACATTCAGTTTATGGACATACCACATTGTGTTCATCCTTTCATCAACTGATGGACATCTGGGTTGATTCCACTTTTTGATTATTATGAATAATGCTATTAGGAACAATCACGTACAGGTTTTTGTGTGGACAGTGTTCTCAATACACTTGGGTATATACCTAGTGGTAGAATTACTGGATCATATGGTAACTCCATGTTTAATCTTTTGAGGAAATGCCAAACTGTTTTCCAAAGTGGCTGCACCATTTTACAATATCACTAGCAATGTATGCAGGTTTTAATTTATTCTCCACATCCTCATCAACACTTGCTATTTTTTTAATTTTAGCCATCCTAATAAGTATAAAGTATTATTTATGGTAACATCCTCTTAACCACCCCCTGTACTGGGTTGAATAGTGTCCCATCAAAATTCACGTCCACCTGGTACCTTATGAGGTCATAACGGATTAGAGTGGGACCTAAATCCACTGACTGGTGTCTTTATACAAGAAAGAAATTCAGACACAGAGACACACACAGAGTCAAGGCAACCATGTGAAGACAAGGCAGAGATACCAACACAAGGCAACTACAAGCCAAGGACTGACAACCACCTGAAGCGGGAAGAAGAGGGGAGAATTCTTCCCAGGAGCCTTCAGAGGGAGCAGAGCCTGGCCCACACCTTCATTTCAGACTTCTAGGCTCCAGATTGGGAAAAGAACAACCTTCTGTTATTTTAAGTCACCCAATTTGTGGTAATTCATTATGGCAGCCCTAAAAACCTAAGATATTCCCCCAAACCTTCCTTCACCTCTGCTTTTCCTAAAGGTACTATTCTTTCCATATTACCTTTACAGTCACCTAAATTTCAGATTGTACTTCTTTACTCTCAATTTATAAAATTTGGTTGCTGACACCATC
Organism: Ateles fusciceps; assembly: GCA_036589455.1. Taxonomy (NCBI): domain Eukaryota; kingdom Metazoa; phylum Chordata; class Mammalia; order Primates; family Atelidae; genus Ateles; species Ateles fusciceps. Next base: position 32,600,967 of record JAZHEH010003205.1, read on the forward strand.
TAACTACCTTCCTCTACTAACTGTATAACACTCTTCTGGAAGTGTGTATATATGTATGTGTGTGTGTGTGTGTGTGTTTGTGAGTATGTATGTATTCCTGAATGAATGCATCAGATTCACTACTAGGAGTGTTCAAAGATGAATCAATGACAGTCCCTTTGGAGAGATAACTATCTAAGAGCTGGTTGGTGTTCCAAAAAGTGGACAACAAATGCTATAGGAACTCAAGTGAAGAACATTTACACAATGATGTCTAATGGCTTCCTGAGGTGCACACCTGAGCTGTTCAGTCTTCAAAGGGAAAAAAACAGGTGAAAGTATTCCAAATAGAGGACATGCCATATCATCTCAAATATGTTTTATATACTATCTGATTAATACTTTTAAAGTACAATTCCAGTCATATGATTCATTCATTAAAAAACTTTTGGGTTCTACTTTTATTTAAAATTTAGAAAGCTGCAAACAGAACATTGCTACTACCTTAACAATATGAAAAAACTGAGATAATCTATAAAATCATAATTTTTCTTGAATCCATCAAAGAACAGAGATCCGGGGAACCAAGGGAAGTAATTCTGAAGACTGAGAAGGTCCTCTAAGGAGAGATGATACACAGGAACTGTCCGCTTTTGGCAGAGCATAAAAAAGAAGAGGTAACCACAAGAGAAGCAAGTAAGAAGAAAAATAACTAACACTTTAACAAATTCCTAAAGGCCAAACATGGGCTAAAATATATTTAGGATAATTGAAAACCCTAGCCACAAGGGGAATTTGCACTCATGTAGAAGAACTTTATTCCACAGCCTCCAGGAGGTACTCAGAAGAAACAGGAGGATCAAAGGGAGAAGACCATATAGATCCACTCTCAGTAGCACAGTTTTCAGGAGGTGATTAGTTGCCACAAGGGAATAGAAACAAATGCCACCCATTTCCCCCAAACCCTATTCTCATACAAAGCAAAAGGCCTGTCACTGAGAAGGGGCAGGAAACTCTCACCACTGGGGTCACTGTGTGAAGACAGGAACAAAATATGCCTGCTCCTGGGCTGGGCATGGTGGCTCATGCCTGTAATACCAGCACTTTGGGAGGCCAAGGCAGGTGGACCACCTGGGGTCAGGAATTTGAGACCAGCCTGGCCAACATGGTGAAACACCATCTCTATTAAAAATACAAAAATAGCTGGGCATGGTGGTGCATACCTCTAATCCTAGCTACTCAGGCAGCTGAGGCAGGAGAATTGCTTGAACCCAGGAGGCAGAGGTTGTAGTAAGCTGAGATCATGCCATTGCACTCTGGCCTGGGCGACAAAAGTGAAACTCCTCAAAATGAAACAAAAAAACATGCCTGCTCCTGAAGGACGGGAAAAAAGCACCTGAAGTCCAACATCTTGCACCAATCAAAGCAGAGGTTTCCAGCAGAAGTATGGGTTCCACATTCAGGGTCCAGGTATACAGGCTCTACCTAAGATGGAGACCAGACAAGAAGAACAAATATTTCCCCTATTACCCTTAAGAGTCCAGCACTGAGGCTCTGTAGTGCAGGTGTAGGTGTACAGAGATGACCGAACATGATGGTGAAACAAACACTGAGAAAAAACCTTTAACAACACCTCAGGCCCTACATTAAACATAAGGTAATAGCAGCCTGCTACTGAAGGACTTGGAAGCCTTGGGTGTACTAAGGATAACAACAGCAACAACGAAACAGAATCCTAGCTTGGTTATTGAATAATTAGATTCGATCCATAACAAAAACAGCCTGAGAGAAGAGGCATGTCCATTTCCACACTTAAACACTATCTACCTCATAGTCTCTACTATTCTTCTACATAGAAGGTTCAGCAAAATTACAAAATACACAAAAAAGTAAACAATATCCCACTGTCAAGAAATAAAGCAACCAACAGAAACAGACTCAGAGATAATCCAGATGTTGAAATGATCAGAGGGAAAAAGAAAAATAACTTATTAGTCCAGGTGCAGCAGCTCACACCTATAATCCCAGCACTTTGGGAGGCTGAAGTGCGTGGATCACCTGAGGTCAGGAGTTCAGACCAGCCTGGCAACCATGGCAAAACCCATCTCTACTAAATATACAAAAATTAGCTGGGTGTGTTGGTGCATGCCGATGATCTCTCCTACTCCAGAGGTGGAGACACAAGAATCGCTTAAACCCAGGAGGCGGAGTTCGCAGTGAGCTGAGATCGCTCCACTGCACTCCAGCCTGGATGAAAGAGTGAGAATCTGTCTCAAAATAAAACAAAAAATAAAGTAAAATAAAAAATAAAATAACTGATTAACATGTTAAAGGATCTAATGAAACAGAAATCTCAAAACAGAAAATGCAACTATAAAAAAGGAAACACACAACAGGACCAAGAAGTGCAGAAGAAACTCAAGCATGATCAAAAACACACAAAACTTAGACATATCAAACTGCTGAAAATCAAAGACAATATTCTGAAAGCAAGTAGAGTGAAGAGAGACCTTACAAAGTAATGTTTCAGGAACAAAGATTGACAGCAGACTTCTTGTTGAAAACTGTGCAAGCCAGAAGACAACTGACCTGAATTCTAACTCTAGCAAAAAATCTTTGAAAAATGAAGAGGAAATACAGGCTTTTTCAAACAAAAACTGAAGCAATTCATTGCTGGAAGGTATATATACAAGAAATATTAACTGAATGTTTTCAGGCATAAGAGTATGGTATCAGATGGATCCAAGCAAAGTAACAAACAGCTCCAAAAACTTACCCTCATTTTTTGTAAAAATGAGGATAAATATGTAAGGCATTGTTTTCCTCATTTTTATCACCTTAAAAGATAACTGACAGTCTAAAGCAAAAATAGTGGCAAGGTATCATGGATTTTATAAAATACGTAGAAGTAAAATGCACAACAACAATGGCACATAATAGGAGATGGAGACAACAGGTATCCTGCCATAAAGTTCTTATACAATCAGGGAAGTGATGTAATCATATTATTTAAAGGTAGACTTAAAGATGAATGTTATAATCCCTAGAGCAGCCACTAGAAACAAACACAGAAACATAGTTAGTACACCAATTTTAAAGATTAAACAAAATGAAACTATAAAAAACCATTTAATCCTACTTCTGGGCAAGATGGCCGAATAGGAACAGCTCTGGTCTGCAGCTCCCAGTGAGATCAACTCAGAAGGCAGGTGATTTCTGCATTTCCAACTGAGGTACCTAGCTCATTTCACTGGGACTGGTTAGACAGTGGGTGTAGCTCATAAAGGGCGAGCAGAAGCAGGGTGGGGCATCACCTCACCAGGGAAGAGCAAGGGGTCAGAGAATACCCTCTGCTAGCCAAAGGGAGCCAGGAGGGGCTGTGCCATAAAAAACGGTGCGTCCGACCCAGATATTACACGCTTCCCAGGGCCTTCACCACCCGCAGACCAGGAGACTCCCTCCAGTGCCTACCCACCAGGGCCCTGGGTTTCAAGCACAAAACTGGGCAGCTGTTTGGGCAGACAGCAAGCTAGCTACAGGAGTTTTTTGTTCATATCTCAGTGGGACCAGGAACTCGAGACTCTTCACTCCCCCTGAAAAGGGGTCTGAAGCCAGGAAGCCAAGTGGTCTAGCTCAGTGGTCCCACCCCCCACTAAGCCCAGCAAGCTAAGATCCACTGGCCTGACACTCTCGTTGCCAGCACAGTAGTCAGAAGTTGATTTGGAACACTAAAGCTTGGTGGGGGGAAGGGCATCCGCTATTACTGAGGCTTGAGTAGGCGGTTTTCCCCCTCACAGTGTAAACAAAGCTGCCAGAAGGTTCGAAATGGACAGCGCCCACTGCAGCTCAGCAAAGCTGCTATAGCCAGACTGCCTCTCTAGATTCCTCCTGTCTGGGCAGGGCATCTCTAAAAGAAAGGCAGCAGCCTCAGTCAGGCACTTATAGATAAAACTCCCATCTCCCTGGGACAGAGCACCTCAGGGGAAAGGGTGGCTATGAGCCCAGCTTTTGCAGATTTAAATATTCCTGCCTGCTGGCTCTGAAGAGAGCAGTAGATCTCCCAGCACAGTGCTCGAGCTCTGCTAAGGGACAGACTGCCTCCTCAAGTGGGTTACTGACCCCTGTGCCTCCTGAATGGGAGACACCTCCAAGCAGGAGTTGACAGACACCTCATACAGGAGAGCTCCAGTTGGCATATGGCAGGTGCCCCTCTGGGACAAAGCTTCCAGAGGAAGGAAAAGGCAGCAATCTTTGCTGTTCTGCAACCTCCGCTGGTGATACAGGCAAACAGTGTCTGGAGTGGACCTCCAGCAAACCCTAGCAGACCTGCAGCAGAGGGGCCTGACTATTAGAAGGAAAACTAACAAACAGAAAGTAATAGCATCAGCATCAACTAAAAGGATGTCAACACAGAAACTCCATCCAAAGCTCACCAACATCAAAGACCAAAGGTAGATAAATCCACGAAGATGAGAAAAACCAGCATGAAAAGGTTGAAAATTCCAAAAACCAGAACGCCTCTTCTCCTCCAAAGGAACATAACTCCTCCCCCAGCAAGGAAATAAAACTGGACAGAGAATGAGTTTGATGAATTGACAGAAGTAGGCTTCAGAAGGTGGATAATAACAAACTCCTCCGAGCTAAAGGAGCATGTTCTAACCCAATGCAAGGAAGCTAAGAACCTTGAAAAAATGTTAGAGGAATTGCTAACTAGAATAACTGGTTTAGATAACATAAATGACCTGACGGAGCTGAAAAACACAGCACAAGAACTTCGTGAGGCATACACAAGTATCAATAGCTGAATTGATCAAGGGGAAGAAAGGATATCAGTGACTGACAACCAACTTACTGAAATAAAGCATGAAGACAAGTTTAGAGAAAAAAAAATGAAACGAATCAAGGCCTCCAAGAAATATGGGACTATGTGAAAAGTCTATGTGTTTGATTAGTGTACCTGAAAGTGACAGAGAGGTGGAATCAAGTTGCAAAACACTCTCAGGATATTATCTCGGAGAACTTCCCCCAACCTAGCAAGATAGGCCAACATTAAAATCCAGGAAATACAGAGAACTCCACAAAGATACTCTTCAAGAAGAGCAACCCCAAGACACAATCTCCAGATTCACCAAGGTTGAAATGAAGGAAAAAATGTTAAGGGCAGCCAGACAAAAAGCTGGGTTACCCACAAAGGGAAGGCCATCAGACTAACAGTGGATCTCTCTGCAGAAACCCTACAAGCCAGAAGAGAGTGGGGGCCAATATTCAACATTCTTAAAGAATTTTCAACCCAGAATTTCATATCCAGCCAAACTGAGCTTCAAAAGTGAAGGAGAAATAAAATCCTTTACAGAAAAGCAAGTACTGAGAGATTTTGTCACCACCAGGCCTGCCTTGTTACAAGAGCTCCTGAAGGAAGTACTAAACATGGAAAGAAATAACCGGTACCAGTGACTGCAACAACATACCAAATTATTAAGACCATCGACACTGTGATGAAACAGCATCAACTAATGGGCAAAATAACCAGCTAGCATCAAAGTGTCAGGGTCAAATTCACATATAACAATATTAAACTTAAATGTAAATGGGCTAAATGCCCCAATCAAAAGACACAGACTGGCAAATTGGATAAAGAAAGACCCATGGCTGTGCTGCATTCAGGAGACCCAACTCATGTGCAAAGACATACGTAGGCTCAAAATAAAGGGATGGAGGAAGATTTAGCAAGCAAATGGAAAGCAGCTGCAATCCTGATCTCTGATAAAACAAACCTGAAACCAACAAAGATCAAAAAAGACAAAGAACATTACATAATGGTAAAGGGATCAATGCAACAAGAAGAGTTAACTATCCTAAATATATTTGCACCCAATGCAGGAGCACACAGATTCATAAAGCAAGTTCTTAGAGACCTACTAAGAGACTTAGACTTCCCCATGATAATAGTGGGAGACTTTAACAGCCCAGTGTCAATATTAGATCAACGAGACAGAAAATTAACAAGGATATTCAGGACTTGAACTCACCTCTGGACCAAGCAGACCTAATAGACATGTACAGAACTCACCACCCCAAACTAACAGAATATAAATTCTTCTCAGCACCATATTGCACTTATTCTAAAACTGACCACATAATTGGAAGTAAAACATTCCTCAGCAAAGGGAAAAGAATGGAAATCATAACAGTCTCTCAGATCACACTGTAATCAAATTAGAACTCAGGATTAAGAAAGTCACTCAAAACCACACAACTACATGGAAACTGAGCAACCTGCTCCTGAATGACTACTGGGTAAATAACAAAATGAAGGCAGAAATAAGTTCTTTGAGACAAATGAGAACAAAGACACAACCTACCAGAATCTCTGGGACATAGTTAAAGCAGTGTCTAGAGGGAAATTTATAGCACTAAATGCCCACTAGAGAAAGTGGAAAAGATCTAAAATTGACACCCTGACATCACAATTAAAAGAGCTAGAGAAGCAAGAGCAAATAAATTCAAAAGCTAGCAGAAAGAAATAACTAAGATCAGAGCAGAACTGAAGGAGACTGAGGCACAAAATACCCTTCAAAAAAATCAATGAATTCAGGAGCTGGTTTTTCAAAAAGATCAACAAAATAGATAGACTGCTAGCCAGACTAATAAAGAAGGAAAGAGAGAAGAATCAAATAGACACAATAAAAAATGATAAAGGGAGTATCACCACTGATCCCCACAGAAATACAAACTACCATCAGAGAATACTATAAACACCTCTATAAAATAAATTAGAAAATATAGAAGAAAAGAATTTCTGGACACAAACACCCTCCCAACACTAAACGAGAAAGAAGTTGAATACCTGAATAGACCAATAATAAGTTCTGAAATTGAGGCAGCAATGAATAGGCTACCAACCAAAAAAAGCTCAGAAACAGATGGATTCACAGCCAATTTTACCAGAATTACAAAGAGGAGCTGGTACCATTCCTTCTGAAACTATTCCAAACAATAGGAAAAGAGGGACTCCTCCCTAACTCATCGTATAAGGCCAGCATCATCCTGAGACCAAAACCTGGCAGAGACGCAACAAAAAAAGAAAAATTCAGGCCAATATCCCTGATGAACATCAATGTGAAAATCCTCAATAAAATACTAGCAAACCAAATATAGCAGCACATCAAAAAGCTTATCCACCACAGTCAAGCCTGGGATGCAAGGCTGGTTCAACATACGGAAATGAGTAGACGTAATGTATCACATAAACAGAAGCAATCAGAAAAACCACAATTATCTCAATAGATGCAGAAAAGGCCATTGACAAAATTCAACAACTCTTAATGCTAAAAACTCTCAAGAAACTAGGTATTGATGGAACGTATCTCAAAATAGTAAGAGCTAGTTATGACAAACCCACAGCCAACATCATACTGAATGGGCAAAAGCTGGAAGCATTCCCTTTGAAAACTGGCACAAGACAAGGATGCCCCTCTCTCACCACTCCTATCCAACATAGTATTGGAAGTTCTGGCCAGGGCAATCAGGCAAGAGAAAGAAATAAAGGTATTCAAATAGGAAGAGAGAAAGTCAGATTGTCTCTGTTTGCAGATGACATGATTGTATATGTAGAAAAACCCATCGTCTCAGCCGAAAATCTCTTTAAGCTGATAAGCAACTTCAGCAAAGTCTCAGAATACAAAATCAATGGGCAAAAATCACAAGCATTCCTATACACCAGGAATAGACAAACAGAGAGCCAAATCATGAGTGAACTCCCATTCACAATTGCTACAAAGAGAATAACATACCTAGGAATAAAACTTACAAGGGATATGAAGGACCTCTTCAAGGAGAACTACAAACCACTGCTCAAGGAAACAAGAGAGGACACAAACCAATGGAAAAACATTCCATGCTAAAGGATAGGAAGAATCAATACCATGAAAATGGCCATACTGCCCAAAGTAATTTACAGATTCAATGCTATCCCCATCAAGCTACCATTGACTTTCTTCACAGAATTAGAAAAACCTACTTTAAATTTCTTATTTAACCAAAAAGGAGCCCATATAGTCAAGGCAATCCTAAGCAAAAAGAACAAAGCTGGAGGCATCATGCTATCTGACTTCAAACTATACTACAAGGCTACAGTAACCAAAACACCATGGTACTAGTATCAAAACAGATACACAGACCAGTGGAACAGAACAGAGGCCTTAGAAGTAACACCACACATCTGCAACCAACTGATCTTTGACAAACCAGACAAAAACAAGCAATGGGGAAAGGATTTCCTATTTAATAAATAATGTTGGAAAAACTGGCTAGCCATACGCAGAAAACTGAAACTGGAACTCTTCCTTACACCTTATACAAAAATTAACTCAAGATGGATTAAAGACTTAAACACATGACCCAAAACCATAAAAACCCTAGAAGAAAACTGAGGCAGTACCATTCAGGACATAGGCATGGGCAAAGACTTCACGACGAAAACACCAAAAGCAATGGCAACAAAAGCCAAAACTGACAGATGGAACCTAATTAAACTAAGGAGCTTCAGCACAGCAAAAGAACTATCATCAGAGTGAACAGGCAACCTACATAATGGGAGAAAATTTTTGCAATCTATCCATCTGACAAAGGGCTAATATCTAGGATCTACAAAGAACTTAAATTTACAAGAGAAAAACAACTCCATCAAAAAGTGGGTGAAGAATATGAACAGACACTTTTTGAAGACATTTATGTGGCCAACAAACATGAAAAAAGCTCATTACTGATCATTAGAGAAATGCAAACCAAAACCACAATGAGATACCATCTCATGCCAGTTAGAATGGCAATCATTAAAAACTCAGGAAACAGATGCTCGAGAGGATGTGGAGAAACAGGAATGCTTTTACACTGTTGGTGGGAGTGTAAATTAGTTCAACCATTTTGGAAGACAGTGTGGTGATTCCTCAAGGATCTAGAACCAGAAATACCATGTGACTCAGCAATTCCATTACTGAGTATACACTCAAAAGATTATAAATCATTCTACTATAAAGACTCATGCACACGTATATTTACACAGCACTATTCACAATAGCAAAGACTTGGAACCAACCCAAATGCCCATCAATAACAGACTGGATAAAGAAAATGTGGCACATATACACCATGGAATTCTATGCAGCCATAAAAAAGGAGGGGATCATGTCCTTTGCAGGGACATGAATGAAGCTGGAAATCATCATTCTCAGCAAACTAACACAAGAACAGAAAACCAAACACTGCATATTCTTGCTCATAAGTGGGAGCTGAACAATAAGAACACATGGACACAGGGAAGGGAACATCACACACTGGGGTCTGTCAGGGGTTGAGGGGCTAGGGGAGTGATAGTATTAAGAGAAATACCTAATGTAGATGACGGGTTGATGGATGCAGCAAACCATCATAGCATATGTATACCTATGTAACAAATCTGCACATTCTGCACATGTATTCCAGAACTTAAAATATATATTTTAAAAAGGGAAAAATATTAATCTGAAAAAAGAAGGGAAAATTGGTCAAAGAGGAACAAACATAAGATAACTAGCAACATGGCATATTTAAATTCAACTATATAAAAATATTTAATTTAAATGGTTTAATAGGTCAATAAAAGACAGCAATTGTCAGATTAAGAGAAAAAAAGCAAGATCCAGCTTCATTCTGGGTATAAGAAACTAACTTTAAATATTAAAGCACAGATATGTTAAAAGCAAAAGATAGTAAGAGAAACACCATGAAAACACTATTCAAAAAATTGGAGTGGTTACATTTGTACTACATAATGTGCACTTCAAAAAAGGGAATATAACCAGGCATAAAAAGAGTATCACAGGCTTTGTGCAGTGGCTCATGCCTCTAATTCCAGCACTTTTGGAGGCCAAGGTGGGCAGATCACATGAGGTCAGGAGTTCGAGACCAGCCTGGCTAACATAGTGAAACCCCATCTCTACTAAAAATACAAAAATTAGCAAGTCATGGTGGTGGACACCTGTAATCCCAGCTACTCAGGAGGCTGAGGCAGGACAAACACTTGAAACCGGGAGGCAAAGTTTGCAATGAGCCAAGATCGTGCCACTGCACTCCAGCCTGGGAACAGAGCAAGACTCTGTCTCAAAAAAAAAAAAAGGGGTGGGGGGCAGTATCACATAATAAATATTAAAAAGACATAATAATCTTAAATGTGCATGTATCCAGCAACAGAACTTCAAGATATGTATAACAAAAACTCACAAAGATCTGAACAGAAAAAATAGACAAATTTACAATTACAGCAAAAAACTTCAGTGCTCATCTCTTAGTAACTGATAGAACAAGTAGACACAAAATCAGTAAGGACAGAAAAGACCTAAATAACACTACCAACCAACACCACCTAGCTGATATACAGAGAACACTCCACCCAACAAGAGCAAAATATACCTTCTTTTCATGAGCATGTGGAACATTAGCCAAGATATTCTTTGGCCACATTCTAGGCCACAGAAGAAATCTTAGACATAAAATAACTGGAGTCATACAAAATCTGTTTGTTGACCAAAACAGAATTAGACTTGAGATCAAAACAAAGATTGCTGGAAAATCCTAATATATTTAGAAATTAAGTAACAGACTTCCAAATAACCTAAGGCCAAAGAAGAATCACAAGAGCAATCAGAAAATATTTTGAATGAAGGAAAAATAAAAGCACAAAGTATCAAAATTTGCAGGACACAACAAAAGCAGTATATAAAGGAAAATAGCATCAAATGCTTATATTCAAAAAAGAAAAGAAAGGTCTCAAATCAAAAATCTGGGCTTCTACCATGAGAAATCAGAAAATAGCTAATTAAATCCAAAGCAAGTTAAAAGAAAATAAATAATACAGACAAGTGTAGGAAAATATCAAAATAACACAGACAGGTGTCGGAAAATATCAAAATAAAAGATCAAAATGTGTGATAAACTTCTAGCCAGAAAGGAGGAGGTGAGGAAGACTTGATAAATTAACTTCATTACCAACATAATCAAAGAAAGAGTAGATAATATTATAGATCCTCACTGACATTCAAAGAATAAAGGAATATTATATACAAGTTGATGCTTCCAAATTGACAACAGATGAAAGGGGTAAATCCATTCAATTAAACAAACTTCCAAAGTGTACTCAAGAGGAATTAGATTACCCACATAGTGCTATACATATATATATTTTTAATGAAGTTACAGTTAAAAACCTGCCTGTAAAGTAAGAACAAAGACCAAATGGCTTTACTGGTAAATTCTCCCTAAAACTTGGGGGAAAAAATAATACCAATTCCCCACAAATTCTTCCAGGAAATACAAGAGGAAGAATATTTTCCAACTCATTTTATGAGTCCAGTATTACTCTGATACCAAAATCAAATAGGCACTTCAAAACAAAACAAAAAATCCTATAGACTAATATCCTTCATAATACACACACACACACACACACACACACACACACACACACACACTGTTTGTATGAAAGCAAAGTTGGCTCAACATTAAAAAATCAATTAAGGCAATTCACCTTGACAATCCTAAAGGCAATCTTAAAATATTTGGAAATTAATAAGTTAATTAATGTCTTCAGACTAAGAAACGCAGATCATATGATCATCTCAACAGATGCACAAAAAAGTATCTGACAAAATTCAACAAATGTTCATCATACAAACCTCTCAGCAAACTGGAAACATAAAGAAACTTTCTTAACTGGATAAAGACCCCTATAAAAATCTATAGCTAACATCATACTTAATGGTTAAAGACTGAACATTCTGTCCCAAGATTGGAGAAACCAAGCATATCTGCTTTTACCAATTTTATTTAACATTGTTCTGAAAGTCCTAGCCAATGCCATTAAGCAAGGAAAAGAAATAAAAGACATACAGACTGAAAACGATGCAAGATTCTATTTGCAGACAACATGAATGTATATGCAGAAAAATCCCAAAGAATCTACAAAATTGAGATTATAACTAATATGTGAGTTTAGCAAGAATGCAAGACAAAAAGTTAATATAGAAAAATCTGTGGTGTTTTAACATACTAGCACTGAATAATTGGAAACTTAAATCTTATAAAAATATCATTTACAATAGCATCAAAAATCAACAAATACTTAGGAGTAAACCTAATAAAATATGTGCAATAGCTGTTTACTGAAAACTACAAAATTTTGATGAAAGAAATTAAAGATGTAAGGAGTAAAGAGATATGCCCAGTGGTGTGTGGTAGACATTTAATGGGCTTGCTGGGGGGAAAAGCACTCATTTGTAGTATCTGTTGATTTCTGTGGTGTAAATATTCACACCATGGGCAAAGTTACCAGTGTGCTGTTACTAAATGTAGTATTGGGAAGAGACACACAACATAGGTTCTGGCTAGCAGGTGCAATCTGGCTCTAGTACAAAGCCGGATATACTCTGTTTGTGGATCAGAAGACTCAATAATGTCAATTCTCCCCCAAGTGATCTATATATTCAATGCAATTTCAATCAAAATCTGAGCAGCCTTTTTGGTAGTATTTTATAAGCTGATTTAAAAACTTATAGGAAAAAGCTCAGGACCTAGAATAGCCAAAACAATTTTGAAAAAGAACAATATTAGAGGACTCACATTACCTTCTTTCAAGATTTACAATAACGTTGGAGTAGCTAAGACATGTGGTACTGGAACAGAATACAGTCTCAAAAGAAAACCAAATGAAAACAGTTGACTGATTTTTAACAGAGGTGTCAATGGAGAAATGATAGTCTTTTTAACAAAAGGTGCTGGAATTATGAAAAATGAACACTGACTTATACTTCAGATTATATATAAATATCAACTAGAAATGAATCATAGACTAAATATAAAACCTAAAACAGTAACATTCTAGAAAAAATAATTGGAGAATATCTTGGTAACTTGGGTTATACAAAGATTTCTTGGCCAGGCATGATGGCTCATGCCTGTAATCCCAGCACTTTAGGAGGCCAAGGCAGGTGGATTACCTGAGGTCAGGAGTTTGAGACCAGCCTGACCAACATGGAGAAACCCCGCCTCTACTAAAAATACAAAATTAGGTGGGTGTGGTGGTGCATGCCTATAATCTCCTGCCTCTAGCTACTCGGGAGGCTGAGGCAGGAGAATCTCTTGAACCTGGGAGGCAGAGGTTGCAGTAAGCAGAGCTCACACCATTGCACTCCAGCTTGGGCAAAAAGAGCAAACTCTTGTCTTAAAAAATATATATATTTCTTAGGATGGAACATAAGCAGAATGAACAATAAAAGAAAAAACTAAACTGAATTTAATCAAAATTTAAAACTGCTCTAAGACACTGCTAATGAAAAGCCAAGCCACAAACTGGGAGAAAATACTTAGAAACCAACACCTGATAAAGAACTTGTATCGAAGATATATAAGGAACTCATATAAGATGAAGAACCCAATTTTTTAAATAAGCAATAAATCTGAACAGACACTTTACCATAGAAAAGATATGAATGGCAAACAAGCACACAAAAAGACGCTTAACATATGTCATTACGTAACTTCAAACCACTATGAGATATCACTCCAAACACACCTACAAGAGGACTAACATTAAAAAATAAAGTGATGGTGAAGAGCACCTGGAACTCTTATACATGGCAATTAAAAAGGCAAAAAGATGCACTTTAGAAAATTTTAGAAAAATTTTTGCAGTTTTTTATAAAGTTTTATATTTCCATAATCCACAATTGCCAATCTTAGTCCAAGGTATTTACACTAAAGAAATGTAAACACATACCTACACGAAGACTGTACATGTATGTTTATAACAGCTTTCTTTATAACAGCCAAAAACTAGAGAAAACTCAAATGTCTATCAATTGGTGAATGGATAAACAAATAGTAGTGAATCCATACAATGAATACTACTCTATAATAAAACAAAACAAATCCCTGATAAATGCTATAACATCTACGAACACCAAAAACATTATGCTAAATGAAGTGTGGCAGAGTAGACTAGATTCTGTATAATTCTACTTAGAGGATATTCTGGAAAAGGCAAAACTATATAGACAAACATCAGATCTGTAGCTTTCGGAGGCTTAGTATGGGGACTGAATTCACTAAGAAAGTGCCCAAGATAATGTTTACCAATGATGTTCTATAACTTGCAGTAGTTCTACTATCTGTATTTGTTAAACCATACACTTAGAAAGGGTGAATTTTATGGAGTGTAAATTATACCTCAATAAACCTGATATAAATTGCTTAGCTTTCTACTGGTAGTCACAGCTCTCTACTGTCTTTCCACCAGATCTCCCACTCATGTTTGCCCCCTCTGATGCATTAGCCAAATGGAACTATTACGTTTACTATTAATAACAACAACAGCAGAAGCATTGCAGTCAGTATTTACTAGAACTTGCTATAATCAGATACATGATAAAAGGAAAGCAATTCACATATATTATCTCATTAATACAACCTTATGACGTAGGCTCCACTATTATCCTCATTTAGAGACAGAAACTGAGGCTTAAGGAGAATAATAATTTGCCCAAGGTCCTTCAATAGCTAATATGTGACAAACATGGGCTTTGAACTTAGGTCTACCTGACTCTAAAACCCTGACAATGAATTGCCTTAAGATTTGTACCAACATGTTTGTTTATGCTGTTATCTCAGATATCTCTTCACCTCAATTTCATTTGCTCTCATCTTACCTATTCTTAAAAGCAAAATTTATATGCATGCCTCATCAATAAGGCTTTCCCAGATCTTCCTCACCAGCTGACAACCATCTCTTCCAAAGCAAAAAAAGCTCCAGCACTAAATTAGTTCCTTATTTATAACACTTTACATATACTCTATACCCTGTCATAGTCATTGATCTACTTTCCCGACTAAATATTTTGCTATTGGAAGACAAGATCAAAAGCTTATTCATCCTTGTGTATCCTTGATACCTAACAAAACAGTTTATATTAATACATAACTTACAGAATGAATGAATAAATGAATGATGGTTGGAACATCAGCTGTTAGTACAATTAGATATTGTTTCATTCTACCCATGCAAAGGTACCCTTACTTATTAGCTTCTTCTTTTTTTTTGAGGCAGAGTTTCCCTCTTGCTGCCCAGGCTGGAGTATAATGGTGCCATCTCGGCTCACTGCAACCTCCACCTCCTGGGTTCAAGTGATTCTCCTGCCTCAGCCTCCGGAGCAGCTGGGATTACAGGCACCCACCACCAAGCCCGGGTAATTGTTTTGGTATTTTTGGTAGAGACGGGGTTTCACACGTTGGCCAGGCTGGTCTTGAACTCCTGACTTCAAGTGATCTACTTGCCTCGGCCTCCCAAAGTGTTGGGATTACAGGCGTGAGCCACCATGCCCAGCCACTTATTAGCTTCTTAGAATTAACCCATTTATTACTGTGTCATCCTTCTTTCCTAAAATTACATTTTCAAATAAGAACATGAAAGGTTAAGAACTGAAAGGCAAACTGAAACCAAACACTGCTATTTTGATATGAATTAAAAACAGGGTCAAACTCCTGAGCAACACATGAAATCAAATAGAACAGGAGTGGCAAAGAGAGACTTGTCAACATAGAAAGAATATAATATTCCGGAGTAATAGGAAAAGTCATCAATGGAGAAGATAGTAGAGAGAACATTATGTTATAAAAGCCTGACCATATTCTTCAACAGGTCAATGCTATATATATTTTTTTAAATGAGGAGGGGGGTGTTCTAGTTTATAAGACTTAAGAGACATAATACACAAATGCAACCTAGAAGCCTTTGTCCAAACAAACTATTATAAAAAGACATTTTGAGATAATTAATAAGTTTCAAATAGGAGAATAAATATTAGATGATTTTGAGGAATTGTTAGTTTTGTTAAGTATGATAATAGTGTGGTTATGTAAAAATGTTCCTGGCTTTTAAAAATGCATACTTAAGTATTAGGGATAAAATCCCATAATGCCTCAAATTTATGAAATATTTTAGCAAAAAAGACAAATTGTTAATAACAAATATAGGTGATGCATACATGGGAAGCTCATTAAACAATTCTCTTTTTTCTTTACAGAAAAAAAGAGTAAGTTGTCATAGGAAAAAGTCTAGTCACTGTGGTAATTCTTATTCAAAAACTCTGTGAATGACCAAAGTGACAGATTAAAATCAGAGTTTTAAGAGTACTAGCACATTTTTGGTTTTGCTTCATTATATTCCAAAGCCTATTAATAGTTCCACTATTTTTTTTCCTTTTTAAAGACAGGTTCTTGCTGTGTCACTCAGACTGAAGTTCAGTGGGGTGATCACAGCTTACTGAAGGCTGGAACTCCTGGACTTAAGCCTAGATCCACTATTTAACACATGCTTTATTCTGCACTGTTAGCTGTTTACAGTCTTCTACCTTGTTAGGTGGTAAACTTCTTGAAAGCAGACACAATATGTTACTGACTTTTGGTACATAGAAGAATGCTGTGCATCAAAAAGGAAACTGGTAGAATAGAACTGCTTTTGAATTAGCTTGTACTTGGCACTCATGAAGAAAATAAAGCATCTCTAAACAGTAATTTTTCTCCCTCCAGTACTAGAAACTAACAGGCATAACATAGTATAGATATGTTTGTACATAACTATGAATTCCTTAAGCTTCTTAAAAGTGAAGCATAAAACATCTGTATTATCAACTACACCAGAGGCTCTCAAAGTGTAGTCTGTTCTGGCAGTCAGAGACCCTTTCAAGGAATCTGGAAAGTAAAAGCCACTTTCATAATGATATTATTAATAAGATGTTATTTACCTATTTTACTCTCATTCTCTCATGATTGAATAGTGGGGATTTTTAGATGACTTGTGGTGATACCATTATTCTGAAGGCTAATAGAATATATATTGGGGTAGTCTTGTGTGAGTGAATGGGCACCACTTTATCTTATCCTTTTGATTCTTATGGACCTGCTGCTCCTGTCATTTTAGAATCTGAAGGATGCAAGTAGGATAAAAAGCAAATCAAAGTTCCTTGCTATTAAGGTTACTCCACATATGATCTTGGACAGAAAGTATACACTGAATAAACTTTCAGACTTTCAAGTTATGAAATTTTGGCTTTCCCCCTAAGACATGAATTGAAGAAGTTAGGGAAAGGAAACAGTGAAAGATAGGGCAAGAGTGATTGGGGCTGACTAAATGACATTTTTCTGAAGATACTCTCCCAGTATAACTGCAAATTCTTTGGGGAACACTGCTTCATTTGATGACATATTGGGGGTGAAAAACAAAGACATGAACGTTGAAATGGATTAACATAAAAATACTTCTGCATAGGTTTTCCACCACCCTTAGAATCATCTCTCCTACTCCTGCCAGACCCTTAGAATATCAACTATTTTGGAAATCTGAAAATTTTGTTGAGTTGTTTTTTAAACCCTGAAAAAATTGATTTGTTAGATAACTGCAGGTTAGTTAGACCACGATGGATGGTCTTGGCCACAGCACATGGTCACATTCTCCTGAAAAAAAATTTTAAATTCTACTAAATGGTAAATATCTTATGAAAGTTTAGATTATCTTATCACATTTTAACTTATTTATAAGGGACTCCTTATAAAATAGAACATCATAATGTCTTTGAACAAAGTCTAGTAATTTCTAAAGATCATTACCTTAGATAACAGCTTGTCAAATAAGCTGTCCATTATCGCTACAAGCTTAGCTGATATTTCAGCTATGTGATCATGGTAGTCCTGCAATGAGAAATGATATTGTATTTTAAAGTCCCTGGAAAACATTTAAAAAATACTTAACAATTAAGGATATAAACTTATGAAGCTCCAATAGAAAATGTATAAAAAAAAGTACCTTAGTGATATGATCAAAATGCCTAAGCATGCTATATTGCTTAGGTGGTAGTCGAGCTTCAAAATGAGCCCGGATCACAGGAATGTAGTGCACAATTAACTGCAAACATCGTGAAGAAAGAGCTGAAGATCCAGGGAGTGGATATGTAATGGAGAAATTTAAAAAAAGGTATTAGTTGATTTTAACTACAAATCAAATCAAGTAAAAACATTGATTACTTTATAAAGATCCAGTTTATTTCATAAACAAAGAGCACTATGGAAGAAAGCAACATCTTTCATTTTGTTTAATAATTTCATACGGAATAATGTAATGAACATGCTGCTTTCACAATGAACTCAAGTTGTCAGTATTATCAGTATCACAATGACAAGACAAATGATTCTCTTCTGACATTCGGATACCTTCGCCCCAAATACTTTATACACGTTATATCTTAATATTTTCTAGAGTGGTATAACTTCTGAGTAACTTATACTTGGAGGGGGAAATGCATCATAATCTTTTACCCACAGTTAGTTTTTTCAGTGATGAGTATACATAAAAGAGTAAGTAGCATTTATTTTTAGAGTAATGCCACTTTGTTTAGACCCATAAAAACATTAGCTATAATAAACACAGGATGAGTACAGTGACATCACTGTTAACACTTCAGCAAGTGAATTAAATACAAGAATCCATACCCAAATTTTTTGTAGTTATTGTTTTTAATCCAACAACTTGCAGTGCACCAGCTCCGAGAACTAACTGGCAACTTCTTGAATTGAAGTACTAACAAAAGAAGGAGAAAAAACCCAAAATTTATTAAAAACGATTCTTTATATGCTGGCAATGTGCCAACTGTTCTAAAAATACATTCCCCTTTCCTCTCAATGGCCAAATGAATTTTCTACTAGAAGCAATTAGTATCTATTTAATGAAAAAGAAATGAGAGGGGGATTCTAAATGATAATATTTACTGATACAAAAAAAGTTGAAAAATTCTAAAAACCAGTTCTCAGAAATTAATCTTTAGTTTGCATTTACAAAACAAATCCTGTTTCAGTCATTCTTATCGGGAAGTCCTATTTTCAAAAGTTATAAAAATCTTTCTTGGCTAAAACATGACAGCTCAAGTTCAGAACAGATTAGAGGTTTGAAAAAAATAATAAAGCCTTTCCTCTGTACTGGTAGTTTAAAATATCTCAATATAAAATGGCTGAATAAAATAATCACATTTTCATTTTATATCAATGGTTCTGAAAGAATGATGCAAGAAAAATCTCTAACCTTAGTGAGATGAATTTTGTAAAGTTCAGTGAATTCCTTCCATGCACATTTGAAACCAGTCCAGGTTTTTTGACCTAAGTGGTCTCAGTCATGTTCAGCACCTAACGAACAAATCATCTCCTGTCTCCAATGTCATTAACAACTCTATGGGTGAATGAGGATCACTAACTGTGGAGTAAGAAGGAAGCAGGCAGCCTGTTTCCAGTAACATGTTGTGATTCAACCACAATCAAATGTTACAAAACTAATGTCTTAAAGATAACTTGACCTTGAAATGTCTTTGAGTTAAAAGATTAGTCACACCCCTACTATATTAATTCTTTGAACAATTTTTCCACAATGGGGTGGTCATACACACCTTCAATAAATCTGACAGTCGAGTAAGCATGTCAGTAGTAACAGATGGGATATTATCCACACACTGGCAATATTCAAGGATAATTCTTATTAACAACAATACGGTTCTGTAAGAAAAGAAAAATGACCCAGTAGGAAATCAAAACAAGAAAAATCAAATAGATTTGGCATACAAAAATTAAAATTACTTAATGGTACAAAGGATCTCTGAGAATATAATAATCTTGGTAACTGTTAAAGTATGTGTTTTGCCTACTAGTACAGCAGGTTCTGGACTAACACAAGACAAGAGAGGTGTCTAGAATGCAAAATTCAAAGAGGCACTTACTCTGTACGATTGCAGGATCATCTTACACAACACTGAAAATGAGTGGCTCCTTAAATTTTGCAGGACAAGCATAACACTCTGTATTGCATTCTTATTAAGGGAATCACTTCAGTAAGACAGGTATTGCATTCCTTAGCCAATTCAGAAACACTGACAAAAAACCTATCCGTTGTTTCTGATTACCAACATGATAGGTCCTCTATCATAACTATTGAACTGATGAAGAAAACCTCGTCAAGATTTTCTTAGTGAGACTATAATGTGAAACTATAAGTGAGACTTAGTGAAACTATAATGACTTCTAAGAAAAACATATCTCTTAAGAACTTTATAGGTGGGTCACAAAAGGTTTTCCAAAGATAATAAAGTTATCAGCTCCATAGTAGGACAAGTCACATGTTGAAGACACACTACTGGGAGGTTAAATAAGATTGAAATTAAGGAGAAAAGAGTCATTCATCATAGAATACCTAAGTTTAATGAGATGCTCAGAAATGAGATCTATATTAAATAAGGATGTATAAAAGCCTGAAGGATATCAGGAACTAATGATTCAAGAAAGATAGTGTCTAGCCTTTGTAATAGCTTGTCAGACCATACTGGTCTCTACGCTTATTCCTCCTAGAGTCTGCCTAACTGGGCAGGAGTCCATTGCTTATCTTTTGTAATTGTCTCTCATAAGTTATAATAATTCTCCTTTAGCCAGAGAGTTTAATTTTTTGGCAACAGATTCTTTGCCTAAAGAGGTAGAAAGCAAGACAGCCGGAGGGGACCATTTCCATCAAGCACATGATGAGCAACCAGATAACCAGTAGTTAAGGAGGGAAATCACAATTAGATTGAAGGGATGGGATTACAGGAAGGCTGAAGAAAGCTTTCCCTACCAGAAACAGGGAAGGACTCCAGAAGAGAAAGGAATGAAAGCTTTAGTTTAGAATGTGTGGACTTCAAGTATTTGAATACAGACTCAGAAAAAGCATTAATTCTATAAATACTTGTTGAGTGCTTATTACGATGTCAAGAAAAATAAAAATGGTAAGATCTGATCTCCACCTTTGAGGAATTCAGAGTCAAACTAGAAAACATATACATAAATAAATAATTCTATTATACTATGGTAAATGCCATGATTGAGTGATATAGAAGTACATTCTTCCTGGAGGGGGTGGCCATTTCAAAAAACACTTACACAGTAACAAGAACTAAAGAAGAAAAGTGAAAAAGAATGCTTGTCTAGATATCGGGAGGTAGACCTAGGTCACTTTAACCACCTAATCTTCTAAGCTTCAATTCTCATAGTGCAGAAAGGAAATAATCCCCAATACCTCTATTTTACAGTGTAGTTGTAAAGATCAAATGAGATGACATACATATGAAAATACTTAAGCTGTGAAGTACTGTTAAAGAATATAAAGACATATTTTAATTACCAATTTAATAAAAGACATATAGTACTAGACAAAAAATGATGGAATCTGTATGCTTCTTAGTTAACTTGAATTTGAGATACTTTTATTGGTAAAAGACCTAGTGACTCAAATGATGCCAGTGAAAATAACTACCAACAACTATTAACTTCTTATTAGGTGCCAGACCTGAGCTAAATGCTTCACATAAATTATTTAAGTTTCACAATAATTCTATGTATAGTACTATTTTCCACATTGTGTGGGTTCCGGAGTCCACAACTTAAACTACTATGCTATAATACACTCTAAGAAAGCAACGGAAGAAAAGACAGAAAGAGCCTGGGATAATAATATCATGGATCCACTAAAATCACTCTTGGGCCATCTAGATTGCCTGTTATATGAGAAAAATCAAGACTTTTGTGTTAAGTCAGTGTAGTCCTTAATAATGTATGCTACAGAATACAGAAGATAAAGAAATCCATAAAGCTTCCTTTAAGGATTTTAAATTGTTAATCCAAATTTAGCACTGTTAAAATTGTTAATCCAAAATTTCCAATTCACTTCAAAGGAGAACCAGAAGACTTGTGTTTTAAATAGTTAATTCAACTACTAAAGAAAAATGTGTCACTCACCCAACAACTGCATACTGTTGTCCCTCGACAATAAGAACTTCAGCTGGTTTCCTTTCTTCTGTGGCTGGAGAGTAAAGCAAATAAACAAGAGAGACAAGAGTACCAGATGAAATAAAATAATGGAGAAAAAGCTGAAGAAGATAGTTCCTGTTTAGGGCCTACAACTATCTCATTTCTGAAAATAAACATCTACTTCCTGGGGAACCATGACACACAGTACATAAAGTATACTGAAAGTTGGAAAGATTTGGATTTGAGTACCAGTCCTACCAATTACCGGATACATGACTTTGGGCCAATTATTTAACCTCTTTGTATTACTATCTGTATCTATTAAACGTGGACAACAATATCTTTCAGGGTTATTGTTAATGGTAGAAATAATTATTACAAACTGCCTATCCCTTAGGGCTGGCACAAGGTAAATGAGCAGCAAACAGTTTTTTAAAAAGTTATTGGTTTGGAAAGGCAGAACTAACATGTAAATTGGCTGTTTTTACTATTATCATTATAGAATACAAATTAATTTCTAAATTTGATGGAGAGACTATATATTTAATTTTTAATACTTCAATCCAGAAGTTATTTTTATTTTCAGCATGTGATATTTCTTATCATTATAAAACAAAATTCAGCATATTGAGGTGAAAAGAATAGTGAACTGGATTTTATCCTGGATAAGCCAAATTAATTAGATTACCATGGACAACTAACTCAGTATGCTTCCCTAAGCTTCAAGTCCCTTTGGGATTTGTTTATATATATGAACATCTGAGAGCTATATATATTCCAATCACAATATACTACGTATGTCAGAATATATATTTTTTTGAGGGTAAGGACTGTGTCTTCATCACTTCTCTATATTGCAGAAAAGCGGCATAGCATAGTAGAAAGAGAAATGGCCCTAAAGTCAGTCTGCCTGGATTTGAATCCCAGCTCTACCACTTCCTAGCTAGGTAACCTTAGGAAAGTTGCTTAACCTCTTCGTGCCTTAGTTTCTAAATCTGTAAAACAGCAATACTAATGTCTAGCTCATGGACCTGTAAATGAGATAACACATGTAAAATACTTAGAACAAAACAGTGTAAGTAAACACTCAATTAATATCAGCTGCTATTCATTAATCTTCATTTCCCCAATGCCTAGCTGTGTGGCTAGTCACCCAATTAATATATCATGGATAAATGGATAATAATTCTTAACTTGAAAAGAACTAGTAAAATGTTAATGGACTTCTAATAGCATATACCTATGCTATTCAGAGAGGAAAAAAAAAGACTGAGACAGAAGCAAGGTATGTAAGAGAAACCTCCTACTCTCAGTATTGACCAAAGAAGTGAAAATAAATAGTTCATTTTTCAAACAAAATACATGAATTAATTCAATTATTCCACATCTAGAATTTTAATTCAAAAATCACTGTTTGCTTAACAATAGAATCAAAAGACTATGAGCTGTTCAGGGACAGAAAACATGTCCTAGACATCTAGCATAGCACCTCACATAGAGGGAAGTCAATTAAATATAGCTTGAAAGACTAGATGAGTGATAAGTCTTATAATTTTAAAGTAGTGATTTAGAATGGTCAGAGTGTTTTATTTTTCCTTCAGCTCTTGCTGCTTAAGTGCTTTAGTTTTGCCAATATCATACAATCAATTAGAAAACTCTAACTACCACCCAATACTGTTACCTACTAAAAACTGTCATATAACAAAAATTTACTTAATTCCTTCAATTCTTCTCTCTGCCCCATATCAACTAATCTATTTTATACTTTTCCTTAGCCCTTTTCCCCCTTGTCATAGCGGCAGAAGTAGTAGCCTTCCTCTTAAACTCTGGATTCTGTTCCAGGCACCTTGCCCCATAAATCACCCCCTCTCTCTCTAACTTCTTTTATCTCTAGCTACTTCTTCATCACTCACTTTTCCTTCACAGCCAAATCTGTTCAAAAAGCAGGCTATACTTGTCTACCCTTCCTCACTTTTCCAGTTACTTAGCACTGAAGTGCAATCTGACTCTCTATCACTCCAATGAATTACTGAGATTGCAAATGATCTATGAGTCAAACTAATGGTTACTGTTTGCATTTTATTCAGTCTTTCTTTTGTAGTCTAGTTGCATTTTGTGCAAATGTGAAGTATACAATTTTAAAATATTTCTGTGTAGGCCAGACGCGGTGGCTCACGCCTGTAATCCCAGTACTTTGGGAGGCTGAGGTGGGCAGAACACGAGGTCAGGAGTTCGAGACCTGCCTGACCAACATGGTGAAATCCTGTCTCTACTAAAAATACAAAAATTGCCAGGCATGGTGGCGCATGCCTGTAATCCCAGCTACTCAGGAGGCTGAGGCAGGAGAAAAGCTTCAACCTGGGAGGCAGAGGTTGCAGTGAGCAGAGATCGCACCATTGCACTCCAGCCTGGGTGACAGAGTGAGACTCCGTCTCAAAAAAAAAAAAAAAAAAAAAAAAAAAAAATTGGTGTAGAAATTTAAAACCTTGATTAAATGCATAAAATTTGAAATAATGCAACTACCTCCTCTATTAGAAATATTCAAGAATTTCATAATTGTAAATCTGATATTACAGGATGTACTATAAATAAATTTACATTATTATCACATAACTCCACTTGAACTAGTAGACAAAAATATCCCCCAGCCACCCCTTTCACATGAAAACTCAACTGGTATTTGATACCAGTGACAACTCTCTCATCATTTTATTTCTATGTTCTAGATTTCTCCCTTCCTCTCTGGTTCTTCCTTTTTTGTTTCCTTCACAGTTTTATGTTTGTGCTTTCTCTATCATGTAACTACATTATTGCGATTGCTTATATTTTTTGGTTCTGTTCATTAGACTTAGCCTCTTTAAAGCAGAATTATAACTGCTATCTCTGTCTCAATATAGGACACAAAATAGAAGCTAACTAGTGCTTACTTATTACATGTATGTAAACAATATGGTACAGTATCTAGGAATACAGCTATGAAATTATATAAAGCTGGTTTCAAATCCCAACTCATCATTTGTGTAAAAATTACTTAACCCTTCTGAGCCTCAAGCCTCCACACTGTTACACAAAGTAATGATAGTACCGACATCACAGATTGTTGTGAGAATGAATTGGAGTAATGTATGTAAAAAACATGGTCCAGTGTCTGGCATATGGTTACAACACCCAATAAATACTTGAAATCATTATTATAAATTACCAGTTTTTCTGTCAAGTATTTACTAAGTTGGGAATATTGGTTCTAACTTTTCAACAGGCATTGTCAATTAAAGAAATATTAAGCATTCATACAAAATAAACAAACAATATAAAATTGAAAGAGAATGTGTGAATGAATACACATACCTCCTGATTTTTTTTCAGGTAAAGCAATCTTCCCATCTGAAATAGAATCAACAAGATCCTGAAATTCTGCAGGAACATCAGCTTGCTTCCAGCGCTCATTGTCTAAGAGGAGGCTAGTCCACAGTAAAAAGAAAAGAAGGTAAACTTTAGTATCTCAATACTATCTTCCCTGGTTTAAAAGAAAAGGAAGAAAAGCTGAGTGAGTACATTAAGACTCAAAAAGTGCTGAACACTTCAATAAACTGGAATCATTCATAAGCAGGACCAATACTTTCAGAAAATATTTCTTTTTTTATATCTCAGCCAAAAAAAAAAAAAATTATGAAACAATTTACTTAACTTTGAGTGGGGAAAAAAAGTCAACTTAATGAGGATCTTCCTGATAAGTACTATAATAGAAGTAAACATTCTACCTCCACTTTGAAAAGGAAAAAATGTGATTTTAATTCCACAACCTGCCTTTAATTAAAAAAATATTTATCAGGCATTTTCACTGCCCAGTTGAGTTTCCTCTTTAAAATGTAAAGTTTCCTCTTTAAAATGTATTTTATTTTGTGTTTCACAAAATAAAATAAAAAAATCAAAAGAACAGAATGGGCATGGTGATGATACCTGAGCTTGGTTTTTCTCTCTTCATGAAACCTATTTACAAACTTATTAGCTTGGCTCTGAAGTGCTCCAAGTAATGACATGCTTTTTCTTCCACAGATCTGTTCGGTGTCTAAAATGAATGTTTCCATTAATCTAGAAAGTGTTATGAATTCCATGGAATTCAGCTTCTCAAGAAAACCATCCTAAATTTTAATACAAAAATCATAACAGTTAGTGTAACAGCAAATATAAATGACTTATGAAACCAAGTTAATTTAACAAATATATTTTTATAATATGTATTATTTTTTCACTTTAATAAAATTTCCCAACACTTCAGACCCAGAAATTGAGCATTAAATGCTTAGAGGTCCAAATTTGATTCTGATCCCTTTATAACTAATGGAGTAGTTCAAGTGAATTTAGGTCATACTATAAAATTTTCACAATGTTGGAGTTTTATTATAAACTTGTTTACATAGATTTAGGTATACATATATACACGTACATATATATGTAAAAACATTAATTTCAAATTAGTTATTAACATAATTTCAAAATAAGTCATTTAATCATTTATTTGAAAGTAATGCTTTAGTAATTCTTGTTTCTTTTATTTAGATTATTTTATATCTCAACATACCCCTAACAGACCACATCAGTAACAATTACTTTATTAAATGTTAAAAATATAATATGCATTATGGGGAACATAGGAAGCAAAGATATAATTCCAGATCTTCAAAATTATTATGTATAAAATATAAAATATGTAAAGCTTTATGAAAATAACTACCTTTGCTCTTGACATGAGAAATTTGACAGCTCGATCATGGCATATATCTGAGGCACTATATAATAATTCCTGGATATTATTTGCCAGCTTTCCTAGCTCTGAGTCACTTAATCTCATGTCTTCACTGATCCTGAAAATGATAAAATTTAGTAAGGTAAAGTTGTAAACAAAGTATTCTCCATAGATGGCACATCAATAAAAAAGGATACAAAAGCTGTAAAATTAACATCTGAAGAAAAAATTATATGATGTACCAAGTATTTTATAGTTTTTATAGTGAAACATTACTTAAACATGCTCAGATAATACAATTATATCTATATATATATTTTTTTAATATATATATCATTGCATTTTAGATTCTGGGGTACAGGTAAAGAACATGTAGGATTGTTGCATAGGTACACACATAGCAATGTGATTTGCTGCCTCAATCCCCATCATCTATATCTGGCATTTCTCACCATATTATCCCTCCCCCAACTCCCTACCCCCCAGTCCTTCCCCTAGACCCCCCAACAGACCTCAGTGTGTGATGCTCCCCTCCCTGTGTCCATGTGTTCTTATTGTTCAACACCCGCCTGTGAGTGAGAACATGCAGTGTTTGATTTTCTGTTCTTGTGTCAGTTTGCTGAGAATGATGGTTTCCAGGTTCATCCATGTCCCTACAAAAGACACGAACTCATCGTCTTTGATGGCTGCAAAATATCCCACGGTGCATATGTGCCACATTTTCCCTGTCCAGTCTATCATCAATGGGCATTTGGGTTGCTTCCAAGTCTTTGCTATTGTAAACAGCGCTGCAATGAACATACGTGTGCATATGTCCTTATAGAAGAACGATTTATAATCCTTTGGACATATACCCAGTAATGGGATTGCTGGGTCAAATGGAATTTCTATTTCTAGGTCCTTGAGGAATCGCCACACTGTCTTCCACAATGGTTGAACTAATTTACACTCCCACCAACAGTGTAAAAGTGTTCCTATTTCTCCACATCCTCTCCAGCATCTGTTGTCTCCAGATTTTTTTAATGATTGCCATTCTAACTGGCATGAGATGGTACCTCAATGTAGTTTTGACTTGCATTTCTCTAATGACCAGTGATGATGAGCATTTTTTCATATGTTTGTTGGCCTCATATATGTCTTCTTTTGAAAAGTATATGTTCATCTCCTTTGCTCACTTTTGAATGGGTTTGTTTTTTCTTGTACACCTGTTTTAGTTCTTTGTAGATTTTGGATATAAGTCCTTTGTCAGATGGGTAGATTGCCAAAATTTTTTCCCGTTCTGTTGGTTTCCGGTTCACTCTAATGATTGTTTCTTTTGCTGGGCAGAAGCTCTGGAGTTTAATTAGATCCCATTTGTCTATTTTGGCTTTTGTTGCCAATGCTCTTGGTGTTTTAGTCATGAAGTCCTTACCTATGCCTATGTCCTGAATGGTTTTGCCTACGTTTTCTTCTAAGGTTTTTATGGTGTTAGGTCTTATGTTTAAGTCTTTAATCCATCTGGAGTTAATTTTAGTGTAAGGTGTCAGGAAGGGGTCCAGTTTCTGCTTTCTGCACATGGCTAGCCAGTTTTCCCAACACCATTTATTAAACAGGGAATCCTTTCCCCCATTGCTTGTTTTTGTCAGGTTTGTCAAAGATCAGATGGTTGTAGATGTGTGGCGTTGCCTCTGAGGCCTCTGTTCTGTTCCATTGGTCTACATCTCTATTTTGGTACCAGTACCACGCTATTATGATTACTGTAGCCTTGTAATATAGTTTGAAGTCAGGTAGTGTGATGCCTCCAGCTTTGTTCTTTTTGCTCAGAATTGACTTGGCTATGTGGGCTTTCTTTTGGTTCCACATGAAGTTTAAGGTGGTTTTTTCCAGTTCTGTGAAGAAGGTCATTGGTAGCTTGATGGGGGATAGCATTGAATCTATAAAAATTACTTTGGGCAGTATGAACATTTTCACGATATTGATTCTTCCTAACCATGAACATGGAATGTTTCTCCATCTGTTTGTGTCCTCTCTTATTTCGTTGAGTAGTGGTTTGTAGTTCTCTTTGAAGAGGTCCTTCACATCCTTTGTTAGTTGTATTCCTAGGTATTTCATTCTCTTTGTAGCAATTCTGAATGGCAGTTCGTTCTTGATTTGGCTCTCTTTAAGTCTGTTATTGGTGTATAGGAATGCTTGTGATTTTTGCATATTGATTTTGTATTCTGAGACTTTGCTGAAGTTGTTTATCAGTTTAAGGAGATTTTGGGCTGAGACGATAGGGTCTTCTAAATATATGATCATGTCGTCTGCTCTATTATTGTTTGTTTTGAGACAGGGTCTCGCTCCGTCACCCAGGCTGGAGTACCGTGGCACATTCAGAGCTCACTGAAACTTCAAACTCCTAGCCTCAAGTGATTCCCCTACCTCAGCCCCCCAAGTAGCTAGGACTATATGCGTGCACCACCACACCTGGCTAATTTTGTTTGAAAATTTTTTGTAGAGACAAAGTCTCACTACAGTGCCCAGGCTGGTCTCAAATCCCTGGCCTCAAGCAATCCTCCTACCTCGGCATCCCAAAGTGCTAGGATTATGAGCATGAGCCGCTGTGTCCAGCCACAAATGTATTTTTATCATAACGTTAAAAAACAAGAATTTTCATTCTCCACTGTAGTATTTTTAACACTTAGTTCAGACTCTGATTGGAAAGTCTGCAGAAACTATAGCAAAATAAAATTTTTAGATTAGGTACAAGGTGGTAGCTATGTCAGGGGACAGTTGTTGCAAAGGCACCTAAGATGATACAGTGGAAGCAAGAAGAGGGAAGGAATGTTATTTCATGACAAACAGACTCTCTTTTTACTTATAATTATGAATGAGTATAAATATTCAGTTCAACTGAACTAATATTTACTAAGCATTTACTGTGCTTAAGTGCCTAGCACTAGAGGGAATATAACAGGTTGATGCTTTCAAGGAACCTAAACTCAAACAGGAGTATATATAAGACATAACATACTTTTTTCCAATTTTGAGAGGAATTGTAAAACTTTCTGTTTTTAAACATTTTCCCCCAGGGGCATATATAAAGACCACTTGATTCCTTGCCATCAGTTCAATTTAGTGTTGTTACCATAAGCCAAGGTAAGCACCTTAACATCTTTTTCTCCCTTTCAGTTGAATTAAAATACTTTTCACAGATACTACAAAGAGGCTCTGGTGTATATTATTTTAAGGCAAACGATTATTCTAATTGGTTAATGTATTAAAGAAAGTTATTACCTGCTATCCTTCAAAATCATAATGTCACTAAATTTGTTTACTAATACTTCAAAGTAAGAGAGGTCTTAATATTCTTAAAGTACTCTCAGAAACATTACCTTGTTTGAGCCTCACACTGTTAGGTAGGTAGATAAATAACTACTTATGGAGGAGAACACTGAATCTTAGAAAGTTGAAGTGACCTACCCAAGGTTACAAGATTGAGAGAGTAGAACTAGAACCCAGAATTAGTCTATTTCTAATCAAGTAAGCTTCCTCTGCTTCGACATTTATTTCTACATAACAGTCTAGTGGTATTTCAAAACAAATACCTGAAAAATTCCTACTTAAATTTCAAAGTCAACTTTACTATTGAAGTAAATTTTTAATTCCTGAAAGGTTATTTAGAATTTCCCCCCCATGTAACAGAATAATTAAGGAATTTGAAACTCCTGGCAATACACTACCAATTCACAAAAATATAAACAGAAAACAGCAAATAAAAACAACTAACGTCCTTAAACAAAGAGTGAATTAATCCAAAAAGCCACAGTTATTTTTAAAAAATAATTTCATTCATTGTAATTCTGCTTTTAAAAATATTTTTTATTTTTTAACTTCAATTAGATCTCTTAACTTTCACATCAATAGGAAAAATGCAAACAAACTCCAACATAATCCAGCAATTCTACTTCTGGGTATATATCTAAAATAATTGAAAGTAAGATCTTCAGGATTTATATGTACACTCAAAGTTCCTAACAGCACTATTTGAAATAGTCAAGACGTGGAAGCAACACAAGTGTCCACTAATGGATGAACAGATAAACAAAATGTGATATATACATACAAGACATATACATGTATATCACATATATGTATATATCAAACACATATGTGTATATATCACATACATATGAATGGGATATTAATCTGCCTTAAAAAGAAAGGAAATTTTGATACATGCAAATCATGGATGAAACTTGAAGACATTATGCTTTGCAACTCTTTCTAATCTTTTCCATTGTTTTTCTTTTACCAGTTCATGCCTAGTATTTCCTATTTTATGTCCATATTTGCACTGCAATAAACTTACAAAAGCAGGTTATTTTGAAGAAAATAGGGAAAATCTACTACTAACAAAGTTAAAACGTCATACATATTTTTCTATGTTCTATATCAGTGATTCAATTATATACTGCAAAAACACTTAATACAGGATAGTCAGAGCCCTTGCATGAAAGAACTAGTTAGACTCACACATATAAATATACTCAATTAATAAACTGCCCCTTTAGGTTGGGTAGTTCCCAGACATATATGTGTCTACTGAACATAGAATCATCTACAGAACCTATGCTTCATGCTGTAGGAGGATATGATTGGGGAAAGCCTGAGAATGTTCAGTGTATAAAGTGAGCCACAATGGAAGTAGGAGGGGAAGGATAAAAACTGTGAGCCTGCATCTGGTTTAATAGAATCTCAAATGGTGTAGCATAAAGCTAACTATCTTTCGGTATCTCTCTTTTGCCACAATGACAGCTCTAACTGGGCAGTCAACAAGCTAAAGACTTATTTCTCAAGTCTCCCTTATAGCTAGATATAGTCATGTAACTATGCTGACCACTCGGATATGAATGGAAGTAATAAGTACGAATTCCGGATTGTGCTTGTTTTTAAATAGAAAGAATAAAATATAAACAAATCTATGTGAAGGTAACAAAGAACAAATCTAAAATGTATATGGATTTGTAAAAGACCAAGAAGAGTTAAGGCAGTCCTAAGAAGAAAAAGTAGGAGAAATTACTCTCCCAGATATTAGTATGAATTTAAAAGCTATAGTTGCTGGGCATGGTGGTTATGCCCAGCACTGTGGGAGGTTGAGACAAGAGAATCACTTGAGACCAGCCTGGGCAACATAGCAAGAACCTGTCTCTACAAAAAAAAAAATTATTTAAGAAAAAAAAGCTGTAATAACTACAGTAACTAAGACAATCTTACTTAATGGTACTGGTGTAAAGACAGAAAAATGAACAAAATAGAGTGCAGAAACAGATACACATATATCTGAATATTTGATTTATGGCAAGAGTGACATTATAGAGCAGTAGGAAAGACAGCCTTTTCAACAAATGGTGCAATGTCAAAAACATATGAGAAAAAAAATATTAACCCTTATACTATACCTAAAAATCAATTCTAGATGGACTGTAGGTCTTAATGTGAAAGAGACAGAAACAAAGTTTCTAGACAGTAACAAGAAAATATCTTCAAATCCTTAAAGTGGGGAAAGATTTCTTAAATAGGACATAAAGGAAGCATAAATCATAAAGGAAAGTAATGAATCATAGAATTATATTAAAATTAAGAACTTTTGTTCACCAAAAACCCCAATAAGAGAGTGAAAAATCAACACATAGAATGGGAAAAGACAGCTGCAACATGGATAGCTGGCAAAAGGCTTATACTGACCTAACATAAAGAACCTTCACAAATTGGGACAGGCGTGGTGGTTCACACCTGTAATCCCAGCACTTTGGGAGGCCGAGGTGGGCAGATCACGAGGTCTGGAGTTCGAGACCAGCCTGGCCAATATGGTGAAACCCTGTCTGTACTAAAAAAATACAAAAATTAGCCAGGCATGGTGGCATGTGCCTGTAATTCCAGCTACTCGGGAGGCTGAGGCAAAAGAATCACTTGAACCTGGGAGCCGGAGGTTGCAGTGAGCCAAGATTGTGCCACTGCACTCCAGCCTGAGCAACAAAAGCAAGACTCTGCCTCAGAGAAACATAAATCAACAAGAAATAATACAAACCAATAGAAAAGTGGGTAAAGGCCTTGAATAGGCACTTCATAGAAGAGGATATCCCAGCAGCCAATAAATGTATGAAAAGGTGCTCTCCTATCAGTCAAGGAAATAAAATTACTACACTTATGACATACCCAACAGAATGGCTAACATGTAAAAGACTGACAATATCAAAAGTGAAGGAAGATGTGGAGTGACACAAACTGTTCCACACTTCCGAGGGGAGTGTAAATGAGTACAACCACTTTAAGAAATTGTTTGGCATTAGCTAAATTGACCATTCACATACTTTAGTTGTTCCCAGGTATATATTCAACAGAAATGCTTATAACATGTGCGCCAAAGATATCTAGAATGTTCACGGCAATCCAAAAGGAAAATAACCCAAATGTTATCAAAAATAAAATACATACATATATTGTGGTATATTATAAAATGGATTATTTGTATAAAAAATTTACTGCTATGTGCAACAACCTTGGATAGATATCACAAATGTAATGCTGAATGAAAGATATCAGAGACAAAAGAGCAAATATATGATTCCATTCGCATAAAGTTTAAAAACTGGAAAAACCAATTGTTTTAATCGTTTCCTGTGGGAGGGAATAGTGTAGTATTACAGTGGCAAGAAGGGCTTCTGAAGAACTGGTAAAGTTATATTTTTTGAGGTGGGTGACAATTACACCAATACAATGACTTTGTGCTAGTTGAGCTGAGCACTTTATAATTGGTGCATTTTTCCATATGTGCATTATGTTCCAAGAGGATCATAAAAGGGCTGAGGAGAGGAAGATGAATACATATGATACTTGAAGCTGGAAGGTGAGGCTTAGTTCTCCCCAATTTACATGGCTATTGTTAAAATGTTTAAACAACAAAACAAAGGAAGGTAATCAGCCCTTTGTCCTCTCCTTCCTGCTGCTAGGAATGAAAATGAAATGCGAAAATCTAGAACAGCCACCTTAGACACAGGTGGAAATTACACACTGAGAATGGTAGAGCTGTCTTCTCAGCTGAAGATCTCCTACCTGTGAAATGTTACATGAAGAAACAAAATGTTATATTGTTTAAGCGACAGAGTTTGTACATCTCTTTTTATAGCAGTTTTAGACTGCACCCTAACTAGTAAATGTGAAAATATTAGCCTGAATACAGAAAAAACTTTTTTATTAATATATAGCTCAGGGTTTTGTTTGTTTCTACTGAAGAACAGTGTTACAGCTGGCTTTATGCTATAACTGTAACCTTTATAAGCTCCAGGACCATAAGTTGATTTACATAAAGATAACTGAGTTGATTTATGTAAAGATAATAAAAGTATAGTTATTCTTAACAATAACTAAATCCAAACTATATTTTTGGACCAGAAAGACTTTATTGGCTCCATTTTTTTGATAACTGAGATTATTGAATCAATTGGTAAACTTTGTTTAAATGGGATCTGTGGATTAGATGGTAATATTAATAATTTATCATATCAATTTTTTTGTATTTAATCAGTATATTAAGGTTATATAGGAATGTTCTTGTATTTAGGAAATATACGCCAGGTACCTAGGGATAATAGTGCATCATGTCTGTAACTGACTGTCAAGGGATTCAGAAAACATATTAACATAAGAGATAAAGAAAGAGACGAAAGGAGACAGAAAAGAAAAAGGGAGGGAGGGAGGGAGACAGAGGGTAATGTGGTAAACTATTAACACCTAGGGAATCTGGGTGAAGGATATGTGAGAGTTTTTTTACTTCTATTCTGGCAACGTTTCTGTAAATTTGAAATTATTTCAAAATAAGAAGTTTTTAAAAATAAGGTTTAAGAAAAGACGTGATCCATTTGGAAATTCATGTCTTTGAAAAACCAAAAGTTATAAATTAAACAGATCTTCACAACATATAAATTACAAAGGTGACACAGAAGAAAGAAAAAAACCAAAGCAATAACTGACCTGGGTTCCAGTAAATGTTCTGCCACTAGTCACTTTAAGTAAGTCATTTAAGCTCTCTGGGCATCAATTACCTTATCACTGAAATGAGGGCATTTAATAAAATGGTCTTTAAAGTTCTTTTCCAGTCTTAAAACTCTACAATTCTCAGTTACTTCCAATGCTCACCTCCTTACTTCTCATACATTTTTTTTAAAAGATATGTTTCATAAAATATATTTTTGTTAAATTCTAAAATTTACATGGTTTTTCAATAAACTGAATAATCAATCTTACTGAAGCCATTAACAACATGACTCAAAATCTTGTCAATTTGGCAGTAGCCACTATACTCACAGAATATCCACACCTCCTGGAATAGCAGATGATGTTGTCTGCTCTTTGCTGGATGAAGAATCAGTAGTACATTCTGGCTCGGATACAGAATCACTGCTGCAGGGCTCACTATTTGGAGATGCATTTCTTTGAGAGGTAGTGTCAACTGCTACAGGTGTTAGCTCACCCTCACTGAATGCATCACTTATAAACATGCCTTCATGGATTAAATAAGCCACCTCTGTGTCCAGTGAATTATCTTTTGCAGCATTCTTCTGTTGTGAAATCTCTTCCAATTCTCTAGTCCTTTGGTTTTTGTCAAGAACTGAGAGAACAACACTGTGAATGATATTTAACGTTGCCTACAAGAAAATAGGACACACTTTTAAGGAACGTAAAATATCTGTTACCTGAAGTTCCCAAAAGAGAATTCTGTGCATGTAGTTTTGTACATCTACAATCATAAATGAGTCAGTCATGTATATCAGAATTTCTACCGATCTTTTTATTACATAGGAAAAGTGACATGAAAAAGAACTGCCCAGGAGAAATGGGTTCACTAAAGTTTAGAAATAAAGTTCCTATATTTTAACTAATTTTTAAAATGGAAATCTCCCTAAAATATGTTGCATATTTCTCTGACCTCCTAAAAATGTTACACTAAACATAAAATAACTTGCCCGTCAGAGAATCGTAACATTGATATGCCTGCCTAAAAGAAAAGGAACCCCTATCACTTACCATGCCTAGCCCCTACTTATCTCTCTCCTTCTCTCATAATTCTCTCACTTATTCATTACTCTCCAGACATTCTAGTTTCCTTTCTACTCTTCCCTCATTCCAGGATTGTTCCCACCTCAATGTGTTTGCCGTTTCCTTTGTTCAGAATGCTTTTCACCTTGATCTTTGCACATATTTTTCTCGTCACTGAGGTTCTGGCACCAGTGGTCACTTCCTCAAAGAGGCCTTCCCTGACTCTCCTCTCGGCAACTCTATCCCATTATCCAGTTTTCGTAAAAAACAAAAAAATAAATTAAAAAAACAACATTTATCATTATCTACAGTTATCTTTGTTTATTATAGGTCTCCTTCTCCTAGAATGTTAGCTCCACTCCATGACACTATAATCCTAATGCCTAGAATAGTGCCTGGCAAATAGGAGGTGCTCAATACTGAAAGCTAGGTGAATGAAGAGTAAATTTGTGTAAACTAATGTCTTTATGGACAATTAAGAAATAAAAGGCTACCTTGTCTATTTTAACATTCACAATTACAGTCTTAGAATTTGTTTCTCCCTTTCTCAAAACCCTTGATTTGTATTTTGGAATCTACATGGCTCTAGGGAAGCAGACTCCAACTTCAGGTCAAGTACCTGGAACCACCATGATCTGAGCTTAATGATTAGGAAGGTACATAGAAGAGAGAATTGCAAAGAAATAAAGCCAAGCCTTGATGACATCAACAATCTCTCTATGAAGCATCTAAAGGCTGACCTACCTCTGGGTATTTTTTAGTTATATGAACTAATAAATCCCCTTAACTATGTGAGACACTCTGAGTTGTGTTTCCTGTTATTTGAAACTGAAAGCATTTTAAATGAGACAATAGCCCATAAAATATACAGAAGATACAGCCTTCAAGAGCTTTAGGACCAAAGTGTCTACTATGAATACTGCATTTTTTTCTTTCTTCATTGCTTACTAACTTCTCCTCTACTGTCAGAAACCTGCTGCTCCGCTACTGCTGTTTTAATCCTCGCTGCTGTCCAATCTTCGATATACCTTATTCCCCCATCTTTTTTTTGCCTTTCTTTTTCCTTACCTCTTCTGTCTTGCCAATTTTAACTTTTTAAAATAAAAAGATCATGATGTTAGACCTATCCAACATCTATTCTGCATCACTTTTTCCATGGTACAATAGCCATGTGAGTGGAAAGAAGCCCACCTTCCAGCTTCAAGTGTCAGTCCTAAATAGCCCACTCAGTGTATTCCCAACGTCCTTGCTCATGATTAGCTTAGAGATGAGTAGAAAATACAGACTTAAACTAATAATCAGTGCACGGCATTTTTCCTGACCACGGTGACTGGGTATGTGACCTAAACTGGTTCAATCAATTAAAGCCAAGGACTTTCATTTGATGACTTAAGAAGAATAACTCCAGGTGAAAAACTGTAAATTTGGCTCAATCAATAAAGAAGTTTCATTTGCTGACTGAAGAAGTAAAACTCTAAGTAAAAAATAGAAAACTTCTAGGTGGTAAGAATTGTGGCAAATGTGGCAGACCTAGAACTGATGAAGCCAAGAGGAAAGAGAAAGGCAAAGCTGAATCGGAAACAGAGAAACTAAGCTGGAGAACCAAGACAAAACCGTGCATGAAGCCCTTCCTAGTCTTGGACTTGTTTTTAATTACCAGAGCCAATACATTCCTTGTATTGTTTAAACTAGTTTGAATACTTCATTCCTTTTAATAACATCTTAGCTTATACAGTTATTAAAATTTTCCATATAAAGTATATCAGCTATTCTCTTAGGGATTCTTCTTTGCTGTTTTCACCATATCTACACTTTTGAAGATTTAATTATTTTTTCCAAGTCCAAAGCCATTCTTGCTTAGGAATGCCAGAAGACTGGTATCCAAAAAATAAGATTTTAAAATATATAATACGTTCAACAGTAGATACATGGTTTACTTTCTGAACTATCATTTATACAGTCTGTAGACAAATCCATGTTTCAAAAACACCAGGACAGCTAAACCAAATATAATTTTCCAATCTTGAGAATGGAGTGAATGAAATATCTGGTAACTACAGTGACAGCCATAATGACAACTGATACTGTCATTCTGAAATGAAAGACTAGGATTATTTGTCCATACAACAAAATGAAATTTATAAGCTAAGAATTCCTTGAAAAGAAGGTAAGCTGCATTTAAAAGCTGTTTTCTGTTTTACCTATAAAAATCAGCCTAATCATAGGGTGCAAACAACAAACAAGAATTTAATAAAAAGTCAAAATACAATTAATAGTAAAGAATGAATTATGGAGGTCTTATAATCCTAATTTCAAAACCTACAAGACTACGGTAATCATAACAGTGTGTTACTGGCATAAAGAATGACATATAGAACACAGAGAGCCCAGAGATGAACTCTCACATATATAATAAAATGTTTTTTGACAAGGGTGGCAAAACCATTCAATGCAGAAAGGGCAGTCTTTTCAACAAATGGTACTGGGAAAACTGAATATCCACATGCTAAAGAATGAATGTAGACTTTATCTTACATATAAAAACTAAAGTTGATTAAAGGCCTAAATATAAGATCTAAAAATATAAAACACTTAGAAGAAAATACAGGGAAAAAGCTTCATGACCCTGGATTTGGCACTGATTTCTTCGATATGAAATGAAAAACACAGGCAACAACAACAATAAAATAGGTAAATTGGACTACATCAACATAGAAAAACTTCTATGCATCAAAAGACACCATTAACAGAGTAAAAAGGCAACCTACGAAATGAGAGAAAATATTTGTAAATCACATATTTGATAAAGGATTAATATCCAGAATATGTAAAGAACTTCTACAACTCAACAACAAAAAACCAAACCACCCCATTAAATAATAGGCAAACATTTTTTCCAAAAAAGGCATAAAAATGTCCAATAAGCATATAAAAAGATAACAACACTTACCATTAGAAAAATGTAAATTAAACCTACAGGGAAATACCACCTCATACCCATTAGGATGGCTACTCTCACAAAATCCAGAAAATAACAAGTGTTGGCAAGGATGTAGAAAAATTGGAACCCTTGTGCACTATTGGTGGAAATGTAAAATGGTAGAGCTGCTATGGAGAACAGTGTGAAGTTTCCTCAAAAAATTACAAATAGAATTACCATATGATCTATAAGTTCCACTTCTGGGATTGACAAAAATAAGAACTGAAAGGGGTCCTCAGAGAGGCATTTGCATAGGCATGCTCATGGCAGTATTATTTCCAATAGCCGAAAGGAGAAAGAAACACAAAGTGTCCATTGACAAATGAATGGATAAACAAAATGTAGTGTATACACATATAATGGAATATTATTCATATTACTCAGCCTTATAAAGGAAGAATATTCTAACATGCTACAACACAGATGGCACCTTGAGGACATTAAGCTACGTTAAATGAGTCAGTCATAAAAGAATAAATATTGTATGATTTCACTTATATGAAATACCTAGAATAGTCAAACTCATAGAGACAGAAAGTAGAAAGAAAGTAGAATAGTGGTTGCCAGGGGATGGGGGAAGAGAGAATGTGTGTGTGGTGTAGACGGGGTCTTGCTAGGTTGCCAAGGCTGGTGTGTGTGTGTGTGTGTGTGTGTGTGTGTGTGTGTGTGGTGTAGATAGGGTCTTGCGTGAGCTACTATGGTGTAGACAGGGTCTTGCTAGGTTGCCAAGGCTGGGTGTGTGTGTGTGTGTGTGTGTGTGTGTCTGTGTGTGTGTGGTGTAGACAGGGTCTTGCTAGGTTGCCAAGGCTGGTCTCAAACTCCTGGCCTCAAATGATCCTCCTGCCTCAGCCTCTCAAGGTGTTGGGATTATAGGCGTGAGCTACTATATCTGGCCTATATTTGGTTTTTGTTCCTGTTTCCTGGCATACAGCTCCTAAAAGCCTTGGAATCTCGAGTGGTAAAAACGTTTTCATATGCTAAAGAGACGACCAGTAGCCCAGGGCTTCTACACAGCCTGAGGATGAAGGTTGGTCACCTGAAAGACTAAGGCAGGATTATAGGGTTGGGACTTCAGCCCCAGCTTGGCCAGAGTTATTATTATTATTATTTTTGAAATGGAGTTTCGCTCTTGTTGCCCAGGCAGGAGTGCAATAGTGTGATCTTGGCTCACTGCAACCTCTGCCTCCTGGATTCAAGCAATTCTCCTGCCTCAGCCTCCCGAGTACCTGGAATTACAGGCATGCGCCACCATGCCTAGCTAATTTTTGTATTATTAGTAGAGATGGGGTTTCACCATGATAACAGGGTGGTCTCAAACTCCTGACCTCAGATGATCCACCTGTCTCGGCCTCCCAAAGTGCTGAGATTACAGGCATAAGCCACCACGCCCAGCCCAGAGTTATTATTTAATAGGTACAGAGTTTCAGTTTTGCAAGATAAAAAGAGTTCTGTGGATAGATGTTGGTAACGGCAGCACAACAGTGCAAATGAACTTAATGCCACTGAACTATATACTTAAAAACAGTTAAGATAAATTTTATATGTTTATTTTTACCATGACCAAAAATAGATTAAAAATATACACTAAAAAAATACAAATAACAGCAATAGATCAAGTTGTTAACAATTAGTCAAATATGAAATTTATAAATCCCAATCTTTTATTATTCATCCATTCAGAATAAAAATACTATTGTAAATTCTGAATGAAATTTTATGCTTTAGTTTCTGTTATAAAGTATAATACTAAATCATAGCACTTTGAGAGGCCAAAGCAGGAGGATCACAAGGTCAGGAGATTGAGACCATCCTGGCCAACATGGTGAAACTCCGGCTCTACTAAAAACACAAAAATTAGCTGGATGAGGTAGCAGATGCCTGTAATCCCAGCTACTTCTAAAGGCTGAGGGAGGAAAACTGCTTGAACCCGGGAGGTGGAGACTGCAGTGAACCAAGATTGTGCCACTGCACTCCAGTACTCCAGCCTGGCAACAAAGCAAGACTCCGTCTTCCCCCAGCCCCACAAAAATGTATAGTACTGAAGTGACATGTAGGATATCCTTTGTCTTAAAGAAATAAATGCAAGCATATAGGAAAGTAAATTATTAACCCTGGTAAATCAAATAAATTCAAACAGTCTATTCCTGTAATGTGGTAAATGCTATTAAAAAACAAAACAATTTTTTCTGATTATAAAATACTTCTCTTTGTAGAAAATCTAGGGAAAATAGCAAAGAATAAAAATGTTACATGACATACAATCTGACCAGCTAAAGAAAACCACAAAAAAAGCCAAGCTTTCTCCTTGTTCTAGGAAGATAAAAAGATTTTTAAAAAAAATTTTTGACATAGCTGAGATCATACTATGTAAGTACATCTCTATCTTGCTTTTGCTTTTTTTTTTTTTCTTGAGACAGAGTCTCACTCTGTTACCAGGCTGGAGTGCAGGGGTGCAATCTTGGCTCACTGCAACCTCCGCCTCCCGGGTTTAAGTGATTCTCCTGCCTCAGCCTCCTGAGCAGCTGGGACTACAGGTACATGCCACCATGCTCAGCTAATTTTTGTACTTTTAGTAGAGACGGGGTTTCATCATGTTGGCCAGGATGGTCTCAATCTCTTGACCTCGTGATCCACCCATCTCAGCCTCCCAAAGTACTGGGATTACAGGCATGAGCCACCACGCCCAGCCCTATATCTTGCATTTTTAACAGAATATCACAATGTATGTACTTTCTCCTACCATTAAAAATCCTTGGCTGTATATAATATTCTATGGTAAAGAATGTGTCAAGCACAATTTATTTTACCATTTCTCTATTGTTAGACATCTGGGTTCTTTCCAACTTTTAGTTATTTTTAAATTCTTCAGCAAAAATGAACAGCTTGTAATTAACATTATTTTTCAGTGAAATAATACTTGGTAGACTCACAAACTTCTTTCACAGAAAAAAGTACCATATTTCATATGTCATCTGCAAAGATGTACATGAGTACTAGTTTAAGTGGTCCAAATGTGAAAATGGAAAATTACAACTATAATCAATCAGTTTCCATATGTACATACATAAAATAACTCTAATTATAGTTTAACTGACATAGAGCCTTAAAGTGGAATAACTACAGTAAATCCTCACTTAATATGGATGATAGGTTCTGGGAGAGTGTAACTTTAAGTGAAACAATGTACAGCACGTTCTCAAATAACACCATTTCCTTCAATGTTATTTTTAAAAAATTGAAGGAAATGTTTTACTATAATGATGAATGAAAAAATGGCTTTGGTGTGAGTTGTTTCACTTAAAGTCACAGTTTCCAAGAACCTATCCATGACACTGAGGACTTACTTGTACTTTAAAAAATTACTGGCAGAAAGTTGGTCTGTTCTACATTATGCAATGTAAGAGTTCTATATATCTAGACATGCAATAATTGAAGTGTGTGATGACGAAGTCATGGTCAGAATATAACTGAAAACATGGCCTAATTATTGAACATCTATAGACATGACTTTGAGTCTATCACTATTAATAGGTAGGATCAACATTTTAGAAGCAGTCTAAATTAAGCACAGTGAATCACATATTATAAAACTTTTGTGAACCTAGTTGGAGAGCTTACACATGTAACTTAGCATTGCTCCAATGTGAATCAAGAAAAATTCATGTCATACACAGGTACCAAAGTCCCCCCGCACTATTTAACATGGTATTCAGGAGATGCTGGGGATGTTAACCAGCACATAAAACACAAGGCTATCACTTGATAACTCCAAGATATCTAATTTCACAAATGGCCCCTTTTAACTGTTACACATGGTAATTCCTAATTCCATTTTTTTTCTTGAGACAGAGTCTCTTTCTATCACCCAGGCTGAAGTGCAATGGTGCAATCTCGGCTCACTGCAACCTCCGCCTCCTAGGCCCAAGTGATTCTCCTGCCTCAGCCTCCTGAGTAGCTGGGATTACAGGCACGCACCACCACACCTGGCTAATTTTTGTATTTTTGGTGGAGACGGGGTTTCACCATGTTAGTCAGGCTGGTCTTGAACTCCTGACCTCGTGATCCACCCGCCTCGGCCTCCCAAAGTGCTGGGATTACAGGCGTGAGCCATTGTGCCCAGCCCATTTTTTGAGACAGGGTCTTGCTCTGTTGGCCAGGCTGGAGTGCAGTGGCACAATCACACCTCACTGAAGCCTTGACCTGCTGGGGTTAGGTGATCATCCCATCTCTGCCACCCAAGTAGCTGCGACTACAGGTACCACCACTATGCTTGGCTAATTTTTAAAAAATTTTTATAGAGATGAGGTCTCCTTATGTTGCCAAGATGTTCTCAAACTTCTGAGCTCAAGTGATCCTCTCGCCTTGGTCTCCCAAAGTGATAGCATTACAGCTGTAAGCCACTGGGCCTGGCCTGTGTTCTTCTTAAAACAAAGCTATTATATGTTGGTGATTCAAATCAATATATGTTAGAGTCCGACATCTTCTGTAAAATGCTATGTGACCTGTTCTTTTTGTTATACTAAGTGGCTTAAAATTAAGTGGCTTGACTTAATGATTGACAAAATGATTAAATGTTATACATGATCCTTGATTGGATTCCTGCCCAAAAAATGAAATAAAAATCTAAATAAAGAATATTAGCGGCCAGGTGCAGTGGCTTATACCTATAATCTCAGCACTTTGGGAGGCCAAGGGGAGCAGATCACTTGAGGTCAGGAGTTCGAGACCAGACTTGCCAATATGGTGAAATCCCATCTCTACTAAAAGTACAAAAATTAGTGGGGAGTGATGGCAGGTGCTGTAATCCCAGCTAATTGGGAGGCTGAGGCAGGAGCATCACTTGAACCCGGGAGGC
Organism: Ateles fusciceps; assembly: GCA_036589455.1. Taxonomy (NCBI): domain Eukaryota; kingdom Metazoa; phylum Chordata; class Mammalia; order Primates; family Atelidae; genus Ateles; species Ateles fusciceps. Next base: position 32,644,485 of record JAZHEH010003205.1, read on the forward strand.
AGAGGTTGTGGTGAGCCAAGATTATGCCACTGCACTCCAGCCTGGGTGACAGCAAGACTCCATCTCAAAAAGAAAAAAAAAAGAAAGAAAATTAGCAAGATAATTTGAATATGAACAACACATTTAAGAACACTATTATATCAACATTGAATTTATAGCAAAATTGGTGGTTTGGGGTGGATTTTGGAGTGTTTAACAATATTGTACCTCTAGATAACCTAGAAGGAAAACAAAAAATCACCAGAGGAAATATTACTGTATAATATTTAATGTTAAGTAAGCATATTTCTTAATGTTATTAAATTATAAATTATTAAAATTGTCAAACTCTGAGATACTTAAATTGTTATTTAAAACCAAGCCTCTTAAGAAAAATTACAAAAACAAAAAACTGTGTTTTATTCTAGTTTGATTCTTTATTTACATATTATATATCTAGAAAGCTGACTTAATTTAGGGATATTCTGGACAAACTAATACATAAGCTTACCTTAACTCGCTGTAGGAAAATTGTAAACTTAGAGAAAATATCCTTGAGCAGCTCAAACCACTGGGGAAAATTCAACATTCTCATCTGATCTGCAAGCCTAGAAAAAAAAATAATTCAAACAAAAATAATGATTGTCTCTGGGCCAATATAACATCTACAAACTGGAAGAAATGAGACTAAATACTATCTAGTGACAAAATGCAATTTTATCTAGATACCTAACTAAAATGTTGAAGAGGTCAATTACTAAAGAGCTAAGACTTACTTAAATATTTTTAAGACTGGTAAGTTAACTATATCATGTATCAATTTCATATCAACAAGCTTCATGACCACTGAATGAATAAACCATAGAGAAATAAATGTGAAGATATACTCTGGAATAAAAATGGAAACATAACATCTCTCCCCAAAATTTAATAATCTGCTTTTCTAACTTCAACTTTAAAAATACCATATGAGAGGTAACATGGCATGGTAGTTAAGAGCACTGGAGATACAATGCCTTGGTTTAAAATACCAACAGCTTATTGGAATTGCTAGCTCTGTGGCTCTGGCAAGTGACTTATCCCCCTCCATGCTCCAATTTTCTCATCTTACATGAGGAAAGTGATAGAACCTACCTTATATGTTGCATATATTAGATGAGTTAATAAAAAGTACTTAGAACAATGACTGACATTTTTTAAAGTATCATGTAAACAGTAGCCAATATTAATATTGATAGTTGACATGAATTAACTTCAAAGTGAAAAAAAGTAATACAAAATATAATCCATTCCCTAAATATATTTTACAGTACCAAAATGACCTATTACTCTAAATTTTTAATAAATGCAGCTTCAGCAAAGAGTTTATTCTAAAAAGATACTACAACACTTGATATATGGGAAGTTCTTTACTTATACTGAGAAACTTTCCTAGGGAAGAAGAAAATTAAAAAGTAACTGACTCTCCACATCCATTGGGGTTCTAACAGTGTCCCAATGACTTATTTTTTTCTAACCACTAACAATTCTCTCATTATTATAGTTGCTTTGACTAATTCTGAAATTGAGTTTTCCCTAGGTAATAGTGTGGAAATTAATACTCCATAATCTCTGTTCTGTCAGTTTGGCCCAGGAAAGCTTCATAGTAGTACATATTGCTATTCATATCTAAGCCAGTTAAAAACATTTAAATATCCATATGAACAAGAAATTCAGTCACAAAATATTTATCACTATCACTTAAAAGAACAGAATATAAATTTCTTTTGTCTTTTTTTTGTTTTTGAGACAGGATCTTACTACATTGCCCAGGCTGGAATGCAGTGGCACAATCACAGACAGCTCACTGAAGCCTGGACCTCCCAGGCTCAAACCATCCTACTACCTTAGCCTGCTGAGTAGCTGGGACTGCAGACATGTACCACCATGTCCAACTTATTTTTTAATGTTTATTTTAGTTTGAGATGGGGTCTCACTTTATTGCCCAGGGTGGTCTTGAACTCTTGGGCTCAAGTGATTCCCTCACCTCAGCCTCCCAAAGGGCTCGGATTACAAGCATGACTCAATGCGCCTGGCCAAGAAAAGGAATTTCTAGAGTGAAAATAAAAAAATACAAACATGGGCAATTCAAAAACATAAACTCAAATTTCTCAAAGCCAATTAGAAGCTGAATAACATAGCAATTTAAATGTAATACTTGGCTATGCCCCTGTAATGAATTATCTTCAATTTCACCTCTCCATATCTATGTTCTGTCCCTCTCCCATTCTGCTCTCCGCTCTGGGAGGCTAATCTGTGGGCTTGGCCAATGAGGAGCCCTTATGAAGACTGGAAGGAGTAAAGGTACCTACCCGTCTAGCTCTCTCCTCAAGGGTTGCCCCAGGATGACTGCTTCCCTCTACTCAATGTTATAGCTTGTTACATCTACCTATCTCCTCGGTTCTGTTAACTGCTGTCTTCCCTTGTCCCTTAAAGGTTCTGCACTGCCACTTGTGATTTTCCTACACCCTGCTCACACCTTAGTAAATAATTCCTTTACTAAATCTACCTCAAATTATTCTAATTTGCATGTATCATCTTTTATCTGACTCATAACCACAAATCTATGTATTTATACTTACTTCACAACAACATCTGTGTCTATTTCTTCTATTTGTGAAACTTTATTAATCACACACTGCAAAATTTAGGAAAAAACAAAAACAATTTGATTAACTGTCTTTCGAATCGTAAGTATTCCATGTTCCATTTGTACATTAAAAAGACCCTTACTTAAACAGACACTTCTCAAAAGAAGACAAACATGCAGCCAACATCCCTGATCATTAGAGAAACACAAATCAAAACCACAATGAGATATCATCTTACAACAGTCAGAATGGCTACTATTAAAACGTCAAAAATAATAGATGCTGGCAAGGTTGTAGAGGAAAGGGAACATTTATACACTGTTGATGAGAATGTAAATTAGTTCAACCATTGTGGTAGACAATATGGTGATTCCTCAAAGACCTAAAGATAGAAATACCATTCAATCCAGCAATCCTATTACTGGTTACATACCCAGAGGAATACAAATTGTTGTATTATTAAAGACACATGCATATGTATGTTTATTGTGGCACTGTTCACAATAGGAAATACATGGAATCAATCTAAATGCCCATCGATGATAGACTGGATAAAGAAAATGTGGCACATGTACACCATGGAATACTATGCAGCCATAAAAAGAATGAGATCATGTCCTTTGCAGGGACATGGATGGAGCTGGAGGTCATTATCCTTAGCCAACTAAAGCAGAAAGTGAAAACCAAATACTGCATGTTCTCACTTATAAGTGGGAGCTAAACGATGAGAACACGCAGACACATAGAGGGGAACAACATACAGTGGAGCCTATTGGAGGGTGAAGGGTGGGAGAAGGGGAAAGGATCTGAAAAATAACTAACGGGTACGAGGCTTAATACCTGGGTGAGCATATAATGTATACCAAAAAAACCCCATGATACACATTTACTTATGTAACAAACCAGTACATGTGCCCCTGAACTTAAAATAAAAAAATTTAAAGGCTCTTATTGACTACAATAATTATTTTACCAGATTTTTATCTCTTATGTATCTCTGAAGGTGTCTGAAAAACTGCAGCATTACAATTAGTCAATTAAATAATCATTTCGGAGTATTTTGAATTGTAATAACGAAAATCGCCTACTATGCAAAACTGTTCAAAATCATACAGAAGAAAAGCAGCACTAAAATATTTATGAACAAGATGTAAGCCCCATGTTAAAATCACAAAAGAAATTCATATTGGAAGTTAAATTTCCTTGTAATATACACAACAGTTTAAAATTAAAAAAATAAATAAATAAATGCTTAGACTTGAAGTCTGGGAACTGAAACATACCAGTTTTTAGAAATTGTGTAAAATATATATACAGAAAATTATACAAATTGTGTTTACAGCTGAATACTTTTGTACAAATGGAGTACATCTGTGTAATCAGAACTCAGCTCATCAAACTGAACACTGCTAATACCCAGAGCTCCTCCCCTATTCTCCTCCCAAAATACACTACTGTCCTGATTTTTAAACCATAGAATAATTTTGCCTGCATTTGTTTTTACATAAGTGGAATCATACAATGTATACTTTTCTGTGTCTGCTTTCTTTGGCTCCACATTATGTCTATAATATTATGCCTACAATATTCATTTATGTTATTCTGCATAATTTATTCATTCTCATTAATGTATAGTATTCCATTGTATAAATACACCACAATTCTACTTATCTTTTCTATGGGTGATGAAATTTGGGTTGTTTCCAGTTTTTAAAATTACAGATAGTACTGTCATGAGCATTCTCCTGCTGTGTTTTGGTGAACTTATATACGTATTTCTGTTTGGTACATACCTAGGAATAGAAATGCTGGGTCACAACATGTATGCATATTTGGCATTACTTTATATTGCCAACAATTTTTCAAAGTGGTTGTACCAATTTAAATATACAGTGTTTTAATCAGTGCTTGAAAGAGGGGATGATTATAATTTTTTTTGCTTATTTTATTTAAATTTTAAACTTATTTTATTTAAACTTTAAAAACTCATATATGCACATTCAACCTAATGCAAATGATCAACTAAGCCTAATAGATAAATTTCAAATTATATTGTCTTTTTCATATATATTAAAAAAACTGAAGTTCAGTGGGTAAGATTTGCCTGAGTAAGAAAAGTCAAAACAAAGATCAGGGAATACTGAAAAACACACGGATTTTATTTTATAATTTCTTAGCGATTCATCTAAAAAGCAAATGAACACTTGTCTACTGCTGGTGGGAGTATAAATTGGCAAAATATTTTAAAATAGAAATTAAATTCTATATATCAAATAACTTAAAAATACTTTTCACTCTCTGACCAACACTACTTCTAGGAATCAGTCTAAGAACCAACAGTCTAAAGTATGAAAAACAAACAAAATAACTTTATACCACAGATGTCTGTCACAGTGCTATTTATCGTATCAAATTATAAAACAACCTAAATATTCAACACAGAGGAAAAGTTAAGTAGATTTAACATAATGTTAACGGGACTTTACACATCATTAAAAACGATGTTCCTAAAAGCTTATATAATAATATGAGAAAATGCTTATGATTCTAACTGAAATATATGTATAAAATCATATATACATAATGGCAGCATAAGAAAATCAGTAACAATCTACACATAGAGATAGTCCTACAGCGATAATCTTTTGGCTAATAGGGCTATGCTTTTCTTTCTTCTATTTTTCTATATTTTCAATTTTTAAATAAATGAACCATATTACTATTATACTATATATATTATTACTAGGATAACATAAAATACACTTCACAAAGGTTCCAGACCAAAATATATCAAATAAAAATGCACAATTACCTGTTTAATTATATTCTTTGCTGTAATAATCATTTTTTCACCATAGATTTCTAAAAAATTAAGTTTTCTTTGTTTTAAGAGTCCAAATACAAGAGATACTAGTCTTTCCTGTTAAAATAAAGTAAGAGCATATAACTTGACATTTTAAATATGAAGTAAGTTTACTTAGAGGTAGAAATATTCAGCATCAAGAGTTCTGTTTGATCCTCAGATCTCTATCCTGCACACAATATTTTCTAGAAGCCTGAAAACCCTGTCCCATAACAATCTTATCATGAGATTTTTGAAGTCAGCATTCTAAAACACTGGTAGGGATAAATCCTATCCCACCACAGTGAACCAATGAAGCTGGTTTTGGGGCAAAACTATACAAGGATATTTTTTGTTCTAGTTTCAACAAGTAGAAAATATCTTTCTCACACCCTGATGACCAATAAATACTCCATGGGCCCTGTGGCTTTTTTGGTTTTTGCTTTTTTGTTTGTTTTGAGACAGGGTCGCAGTCTGTTGCCTAGGCTGGAGTGTAGTGGCATGATTACAGCTCACTGCAGCACTGATCTCCTGGACTCAAGTGATCCTCCCACCTCAGCCTCCTGAGTAGCTGGGACTACAGGCATGCACCACCACACCTGGCTAATCTTGAAATTTGTTTTGTAGACTCACTGTGTTGCCCAGGCTGGTCTCAAAACTCCTGTGCTCAAATGATCCTCTAGCTTCAGTCTCCTACAGCACTGGGATTATAGGCCTGAGCCACTGCGCCTGGCCCCTGTGCTTTTTAATTCATGGTCTAGAAGACTGAAATAATGACCTGGACTCTCAGTGGGAAGTCAACTGCTAACATGTATGAAAGTTTCTTTACTTAGGCAGTTGTCAGGGTTTTTGGGATAATTTACTAGTTGTTGGCAGTGATTAACGCTGAGAAGTTATCAGCTAAGTGACGCTTGGATATGATTTATTTGTATATGCATATATAAAAAATATGTTCATAATAGGTACTCAATAATTTGAAAGACAGATAATTACCATATTATAATGACCACTATTTTGGTTTTGTTTTCAGACATGATCTTGCTGTGTCATGATCATGGCTCAATGCAGCCTCAAAATCCTGGGCTCAAGTGATCTTCTCGCCTTAGCCACCCAAGTAGCTGGGACTACAGGTGTGCATGTACCACCACACTCAGCTAATTTTTTATTTTTTGTACAGATGGAATCTCCCTATGTTGCCCAGGCTGGTCTTAAACTCCTGGGATCAAGCGATCTTCCCACCTCAGCCTCTCAAATTGCTAGGATACAGGTATGAGCCATTGTGCCCAACTATGATCACTTTTTATAAAAGACAAGCTCCAGCATACACACACAGAATATAAATTAATTCATCCTATATCTGTATTTTTAACTTGTTCTGAAGCTCATTTTAACTATAATTTCTAATTAAGCTATAAAATTATTTTATTCTCTAATTCCATAGGATTGTGAACAATTATGGTGCTTGCTAAAGTCACACAGCTAGTGAAGGACTTCATAGGTCTGATAGACCTTGAAATTTTAAGATAATTTTGCTTCTTATAATCTGAGAAAAAGGTGTTCTAAACCAAGACTGTTAAGCAATGACATCAACTTCATTCCACAGTTAAAACACATACCTCTTCTAAAACTTGACAGTCATCTTCCAGTGGTCTATTTAAGTCACTGTGAGAGTAAGTAGAAAATTCTGCAATCATCATTTTATCTATCAGTTTTTCTAATTCACAAAGCTGTGATCCCAAATGCCTAAAAAGGAAGAGGAAAATGCTATATATATTCATAAAAACTACAAATTCACTCCACAATTAAGGGAACTAGTAGGCAAAATTTTCCAGCTGACAGTACCTATGGAATAATGTGATGTTTTCAAAAAATGAAATCCTTTAACTTAACCAAAATAACTACAAACATTCCATTTCATCTTCTAAATTCCATTTTTCTCTTTACAGTTGACCCTTGAACAACATGGAGTTTAGAGGCACCAACTACCATTGCAGTCAAAAATCTGTGTATAACTTTTGACTACCCCAAAACTTAACTACTAATAGCTTACTGTTGACCAGAAGCCTTGCTAATAACATAAACAGTCAATTAACACATTTTTTATATTACGTGTACCATATACTATATTCTTACAATAAAGTAAGCTAGAGAAATATGTTATAAGAAAATTATAAGGAAAAGAAAATATATTTACTATTGACTAAGTGGAAGTGGATCATCATAAAGGTCATCTTTAGATTAAGTAGGCTGAGGAGGAGGAGGGAGAGGAGGAGTTCGTTTTGCTATCTTAATGGTGCCAGAGGAGCTGAAAGTGGAGGCAGAAGAGGCAGGCATATTCAGTAAAACTTTACAGAAATGCATTGTAATTTCTGACTTTTTTGCTTTTTCATTTCTCTAAAAATGTTTGTTTTCTATATGGTAACAATCTTCCTTCCACCATTTGCTTTAGTTTCAGTGCCCATATCACAGAAGGGTCCATGTCATAAAGAAGTCAAAAGCAGTCTTGAAAAATGGGAATCTGCTGCCAGACTGTCTAACGTCATCTTGTTTTCTGGCACTGCTGCTTCTACATCTTTTTCCTCATTGTCTGGCATTGGTTTGAGAACAATCATCTCCGTCAAGTCATCTTCTGTTAATTCCTCTGGCGTGGTATCTATTCGCTGTTGAATTTCTCCAAGATCATTATCTTGAAACACTTCATTCCTCACCTTTTTGTTTGTAACATCCACCATCTCTTTCATGATTTCCTTGATTGGCTCACAGCATCTGCACACACTATTCTCTAGCAGGAATTTATTGTTTCAGGCTTTATGTTCTTCACAACTTTTTCTTTAACAATGATGGCACCTTCAATGGTATAATCCTTCCAGACTTCCTTGATGTTCTATTGGGATTCTCTTCCATAGCACTGATAATCCTTTCCACAGAGTAGTGCATGGAATAAGCCGTAAAGGTACTTAGGACTCTCTGATCTAGAAGCTAGATTACTGATGTTATGTTTGGGGCAAGGAGATCATTTTGACGCCTCTAGGGTTGAATTCAAGGGGTTCTGGGTGGACAGGGGCATTGTCCAACACCAAAAGAACTTTAAAAGGCAGTCTCTTATTGGCAAGGTACTTTCTAACTTCAGAGACAAAGCATCAATGGCACCAGTCCAGAAAAAGGGTTCTCATCCAGGCTTTTTGCTGTACAACCAGAAGACTGGCAGCTGTTATTTATCTTTTCCCTTTGAAGCTTGTGGGTTAGCAGCTTTGTAGATAAGGGCAGTCCTGATCATAAACCTGACTTCATTTGCACAAAACAGTAAGAGATAACCTATCCCTTCCTGCCTTAAATTCTGGTGCTCACTTCTTTTCCTTACCTAATAAATGTTTCTTGTGGACATTTCCCCCCCCCCAGATTAGGGCACTTTTGTCTGCAGTAAAACCTTTCGGGTAGATATTCTTTCTCTTCCATTATTTTCTAAATGGCATCCAGAAACTCATCTGCTGCCTGTCAGCAGAAGCTGCTTCTCCTGATATCATATTTTTTTAAGCCAAACCTCTTTCTAAAATTATCAAACCATCCTTTGCTGGCATTAAGTTCTCCAGCTTTAGATCCTTCACTTTCCTTTTGCTTTAAATTCTCATTTGATATCTTAGCTTTTTCTCAAATTACATTGGAGTCTATTGGTATGCCTTTCTCATAGTAAGCCTTCACATACAGAAAATCTGTATTTTCAATACTAGATTTAAAAGGTACTTGCAAAAAGTACAAGGTTTTTATTTATGAAGTCAAATAAAACAACAAATTCTGTTGTAGCTCAAGTGAGAACTTCACAAATTTCCTTTTTAAAAAAAAAAAACAATGGTCCTTACACTGAATTTGTTTATCCTGAAAAGGTGGGCAACCACAACTGGAGACCACAATCTACTACACACATCAGGGAATTAAACTTTTTATTGTAAATGTCCTGACTTTTCTCTGCTTCTAGGAAGTACTTCCAGCATCACCAGTGAACTTAGTATGGGTCCCATGGTGTTACTTAAGGTTTACAGTATGTATTAAAAACAATAAAAATATGCAAAAACTGTAAGAGATCAGTTTTTACTGTGATACTCAATTTACTAGAGACAGAAACTGCTCAAATGTAGACAATTAGCATCACTTGAGCTCACCACAGTTATTAACTGGAGGTGGGGGATGAAATTACAGTAGTATAATAAGTACCACAGTTAGTTTTTTGCAGTTATGATTTAATACTGCATAAATGGGGTCATGTACAGTTCTGTGTTTGTGTAAGCTTTAATAAATTTTAACTTTTTAAATAGAGTTGTGTGTATTTCATGGTAGTAAATGATAAAATAGACTAGTACCAATATATGTTTTATGCATTAATGGCATATGTAATTTTTAATTTTTTTGATATTTCTAGGCTATGTCATTTGAAAGTTTTTTTCAAACTTTCACAAATATTCAAAAACTTTTCTAATATATTTACTGAAAAAAAAAACTATGTATAAATGGACCCATGAGTCCAAACCCATGTTGTTCAAGGTCAAAGATGTATCTTTAACTTCCAAATAGTTAAATATGTTCTAGAAAACCTGGTTACTGGGTAAATTTATGATTGTTTTCCACAGACAAAATACTGACATTCTAAGTCCTTTCCTTATTAACCATTTGCTGAGTATTAATGGTGGTAGCTCCCTAGCCATTCATTTATTCAACAAATATTTGTGCCTACTCTGTGCTAGGCCCTGTTCTGGGTGCAAATAAATAACTGGAGGATTATATGTACAGAGGAACTCAATCCAGTCTTTCTCATAGAGCTACTTTGCAACATCCCTCAGATCATTAAACTGAAAGTCACTGAAACCCAAGACTGAAAAATGTAAGGATGAAGTACTTTCATATACAAAGGGATTTTTACCATACTTTCAAATTGCTGTATAAAAGCAATGAGCTGAAGAAACCTAGATAATCTAGTTGTTCCAAAGAATTTCAAAACTTAAGTGAAATAGTCCAATGGAAAATATGTTTCTATCTCGGGGGAAAAAATTTTTTTTAAACTCTGTTGGGGCAGTTTTAAAACATTTAAATTTAATATTACATTTTTTAAAACATATAAAATATATCTATACTACATTTACTTGAAAAAGAAATGCTTAATATTGGCAACTGTATTTACCAAGAAAGATGCGATATAACACAATTTTTTTAAAATTAGTAAAAACCATTTGACCTTTTGGATAGATGCATTATTCTTGTTTTATAAACAACATATGGTAAGTAGGAGTGGTGATAATTATGAAACAAATCTGATAAGTGAAATGTTTGCATCTTACGACATGAAAATTATATTTCTTATAGTTAATAGACTAAAAAGGCTCTCATAAGTGGCATCAATATCTTACAGTAGACTAATTTAGAATATATCCACTAGTACAAACTAAAACATTGTCACAAGAGGAATTTGGCAATACCTAGCAAAATTACAGAGGAATTTTGACCTAGGAATCTCATTTCTTAGAATCTGTCTTAAAGATGCATGAGCAAAAATACCAAAGAACATGCATTAATTGCCATACTACTGGTAACTGTAAAGGAACAGAAACAACCCAAATGCTGACCAATGGGGAACTGGTTGAATAAATCGTAATGCATTTATTTTAAATAGATATTACACACTTTAAAAAGAATTGATAAATACCTATACATACTGCTATAGAGAAGTTTTTTTTTTTCATTATTTCCCCTCCAGAAGCCTTTCTAATCACACACACAACCCTATGAAATCTTTTTTTTTTTTTTTTTTTTGAAACAGTCTGTTGCCCAGGCTGGAGTGCAGTGGCATGATCTCAGCTCACTGCAACCTCCACCTCCCAGGTTCAACCAATTCTTGTGCCTCACCCTCCTGAGTAGCTAGGAATACAGGTATGCGCCACCATGCCCAGATAATTTCTTTATTTTTAGTAAAGACAGGGTTTCACTATGTTGGCCAAGCTGGTTTTGAGCTCCTGACTTCAAGTGATCCACCTGCCTTGGCTTCCCAAAGTTCTGGAATTATAGGTGTGAGCCATCGCACCCAGCCACCCCTATGAAATTTTAATGCCGCAGATATATTATATGCCTGTTTATGTACTTTGGTCCTTTGGAGCATCACAAACCATTGTTATATTTAAGATTTTTTTTTTACCCTTTAAGAACCAATGTTTGCCCTCTTGAGGTAGTATCTCCCATTGAGAATGCATGCTGTAGAGCACTATACAATACCCAGAATATGTTGTAAGGTGAAAACAGCAAGGTGGAGAACAATATGTACAGTGGGCTAATACTTATCTAAGATGAAAGACAGACAGATAATGGATGTGTCAACAGATATACACTAAAACTATTAAATGGTGACTTATGGTGGGGGTTGTGGGGGAAGAAAAAATGGGGTCATACTAATACTTCCAATTTAAATTCATGACTATATGATTTTTACTTCTTCAATCTCCTTTAAATTAGGCTGAAAATTGTGGTTCCTAATGACACCAACATAATTCCTCATTTAACCCACAACATACACATATTGTTCTCGGAACAATATTATTACTACAAATATAGGGCTTTTATTCCTCTTCTTTTCCTTAAGATATACCCCACATGAGATATCCCACAACATACACAGACTGTTCTCAGAATAATATTACTTCAAACAACACTTTTCCTGAAAATATATGCCACATGAGATGAATAAATTACTGTTTTAAAGTCACTTAAAGAAGAAAATTATTTCCCAGTTCTGTCCACTACAAAGGCCTAAAAATAATGACCAATCCAGTAGCAAGGACACTCCTACTACCCAGATGGATTTCTAATTATCATTTCCTACTAAAAGAAACTAGGGCTTGTTAGGCAAATGGCAGATTACAGGTCTGGGGTAGGAAATATATAATATGAACATCCTGCCATAATACAAAGTAAGAAAACCATCAATAACTACTTAGGAAATCATGTCAAAAGGACTCAAGAATGAACTTGAGGAGGTTCCTACAAATAACAGGTCAATCTGAACACTGATAAAAATTAAAAAACAAAGAACTTAAAATACTTTGCATGCAAATCCATGTATTTATTATATTTTTTAAAATTCATCAGTTATCTTTGGAGGATGCTAGGTTTCCAATTCATTATTTTGAAAACAGCTAAATAAAAAGAATCTACCATTTATCCTGTCTAATCTTGTAAGAACTGTTCTTCAAAGGGTGATCAAATAATTGTTATAATGGAATGCCATTAGCTTCAGCAATAGTTTTAGTTTAATTATAAACGATATATACTGTTTCAATGATTACCACTTTTATTGGTAATAGATAGCAAAATTTCATTTCATGAGTAATGGTTAAAAGTATTTATGTCCTAATAATTAAAATTGCCCAATTTTGCAACAATTTAGGCAGTAAAATAATTCAAAATTTTTAAAATTTACAAATTCAGCAAATGTACAAAAGAATCATTATAATAATTATGAATTATGCAATGAGTCAAAATTACCCTTCAAGTTCTGAAGAGAGGAAATCAAACTTTGGAACTTATACAGATACATCATACCCCCTATCCATTAGGAGAAACCTCTTTGAATAGAGACAGGAGGATCTGTTAGTTGAAAATTTTGTTTTAAAAATAAGAAATTTATATAGGAAGATGCCACCACTTTAATTACAACTCATGAAAAAGTTTAGTACTCAACAGTAATTATAAACCAGGCTTCTCAATTATGGTACGCATTAGAATCTCCCAGAGAGCTTTCAAAAAAATACCCTCTAGAAAGTCTGACTTAATTGGTTTGGGTGGGGTTTGGCATACTTTTTTAAAAGCTCTTCTGGAGATTTTATTATGCAGCCAGGATTAAGAATCAGAGTCATATAGACTATAAATGGGAAATTAGGGACAATGATTATAGGAAGGAAAAAAAAAAAAGACTGGAATTAAAGTATCAAGATACATTTGGTAATATACTGAATACACAGATTTCACAAATATGTATTAAGATGCGTACAACATAGCTCTTGTCCAAGACATTTAAATTCAAAGCCCAATAGAAAGATTTAAAGTAAAAACACAAACAATGATAAAACATGGTAGAAGGCTGTAAAATTTCATTAGAGAATATAAATAAGGTGTTCTGGGAGCTCAGAAGTCACCAAAAAAGTTTACACGAAAAACATTTCGAAGTAAAAAAGTACAGAAAGAATGAGAAAAAAGAAGACATACATAAGCATTATTTGCTACCAACAACTAGAAAAAAACTGTGATATTAGGTTAATAGTACATAGAAAAATGGTACCCAAATAAAACTAGTAAAATTCTTTTTTGAAAATAGAGATTTGCATTTGTGGTAATTTAATTACTAAAAATTTTCATATGAAAGTTCCCTTTAAAAGCAATAGAACCAGCCTGGGCAACATAGTGGGACCTCAGCTCTACACAAAAATTTAAAAATTAGCCTGGCATGGCAACACAGACCTATAGTCCTAGCTACTCAGAAGGCTGGAGCAGCAGGATCACTTGAGCCCAGGAGTTCAAGGCTACAGTTGAGCTATGATTACATCATTGCACTCCAGCGTGCGTGACAAAGCAAGACTATACGTATTATACATATATTAAATATTTATATATGTTTATATATATACATTTAAGAGCATTTTTAAAAAGCAATAGAAAGAACATTATAGCCAAAAGCAAAACTTGGACCATGATCTATAAAATGGAAAGATTATTAACAAATTAATTCAAAAGAGTCCTTTGCTTGTCCTACTGAAAGATTTCTTATTTCAAGTAAGACCCTATGCTTAGTATATGGCCCACAAAATGACTAAAATTTGGACTCTGATATAAAAAAGACAAAAGAGTGTGAAATTCAAGTAGAATATTTCTTATTTCCTAATGGGAAAGTATAATTATTTTAATAAACTAAGGAGAACAGCTTATAACCTAATGCTTCTGTTACCATAAAGAGACCTCTAATATATATTTTCCTGGCTAAAAATCAATCTATAAAGCATCCAAAACTAATTCGTATGCTTCTAAAGTTAAATGGCCTTAAAAATATCTGTGAAGCTATACAAGAAAGTTACTAATGCTGATATTTAACAACCTTTAGTAAAAGGAAGGATAAAGTCAAGAAAGTAAATCATCATATAGGATTTGACAGAAATTTAAAACAAACAGCAAACAAAAGAATGGGGCCGTAATAAGCAGTCTTAAACTACTTCAAGTATGATTCAGTATTCTTCCTTGATTATAAAAACATTTTCTTTTAGAGTATTTTTGTTTTTGAAAATTATTTGCTATATGTTTATTAGAAGTTGACTCAAGTTCTGATATCAAATTTTTAAACAGTTATAAACATATTGGAAATGACATTTGATAGGAAACTTTACAGAAATGTTTTACATAAAGAAGTAACATTCTTTACACATATGTGTTTCTTAAAAAAATAGAAACATATTGAACAAAATGTAGAAAATCAGAACATCTGAAAGTCTTTTTTAAAATAATATACATTTTTGGCTGAGCATGGTGGCTCATGCCTATAATCCCAGCATTCTGAGAGGCCAAGGAAGGCAGAAGCCTTGAGTTCAAGAGTTCAAGACCAGCCTGGGCAACATGGCGAGACCCCATCTCTACTAAAAGTAAAAATTAGGCCAGGTGCGGTGGCTCATGCTTGTAATCCCAGCACTATGGGAGGCCGAGACGGGCAGATCAAGAGGTCAGGAGTTCAAGACCAGCTTGGCCAACACAGCAAAACTCCATCTCTACTAAAAATACAAAAATTAGCTGGGGCTGGTGGTGGGCACCTGTAATTCCAGCTACTCGGGAGGCTGAGGCAGGAGAATTGCTTGAACCCAGGAGGCGGAGGTTGAAGTGAGCCAAGATCGTGCCACTGCACTCCAGCCTGGGCAACAGAGCTAGCCTCTATCTCAAAAAAAATAAAAATAAAAATAATTTTTAAAAAGTAAAAATTAGCCGGGCATGGTGGTGCATGTTTTTAGTTCCATCTGCTCAGGAGGCTGAGGTGAGAGGATGGCTGGAGCTAGTGGTGGGGGGTGGGGAGCCTAGCAGGGGATGAGAGGTAGGGGCAGAGGTTGCAGTGAGCAGAGATCACACCACTGCACTCTAGCCTGGGCAACAGAGCAAGACCCTGTCTCAAAAAAAAAACAAAAAACAAAAACACATTTTTAAATGATTAATATTTTATACTTTGAGGTACAAACAAAAAAGTAAGGCTGAAACCAAAGGTAAGCTCTTCCTTGGGCTCAGAATAAATGTAAGATTATAAAATTTTTATTCTGTAACCCAATAAATCATAAACAATTGAGAATAAATAAATAACCAGCCTGCTTCTTAAAATTACTTTTCATGAGCATTGACCATAAATTTATGAGTTAAAGAAAACAAAACTTAAATAAACTGCATGAACTTTGAGGTAACAATTAGAACAGTTTCACAATTTGTGTTTGCCAAGCAGGCATTCAATCTTTGCTTCTGTTTCATATAAAATATCTAAAACCTAAGGTATTTTCAAAATAATAACAGGAGAAACTGGGTCTTTTCTATCACTATGTGGATTTCTTTTGCAATTTGAAAAACAGCCTGCAAATCAGAAATGAATTTTAATAATTATTCAATTTTAAATCTATTAGAGACTTTTAACACAAACTTAATTTTAAATATACTGGTATTCTCTCCACCTTGACCTACCATTATGACACAAAGCTATTTCAACATTTTCAAAATGTTATTTTTAATATTGTGACTCGCTTTGCATTTATCTCATCTCCTAGAAATTTTAATTTTGCTTCTCCATCCAAATGTCTCTGTAAATATTATTCCTTATGATTTTTATTTTGCTAATACTAAAATATCAGAATAACATTATTAAACAGATGATCAATCTGGAAGAAAAAATATTCATTTAACTTTGAATACATTCACATTTTCAACATTACAGGCTAAAATTTATCCTTTAAAAATTTCTAACATATTCTAAGGCTTACTTAATGGACATACCGGAAACTGTGAATGCCCTGAAGTTCCTGCTGTAGAACCTCTTGTGTTGTTGCTATTAAGTCCAATGCTCCAACAAATTCAGAAGTAGATAATAACACCTGTACTGTAGGCTGAGTCTGGTGTACAGTGGCCATTAACTTCAGCTTATTGTACACTTTAACACAATTATTTCTGGTAAGTGCCAGTCTTAAAATGTGGAGTGATCCTTCACACATTACTTTATCAATCTGTGCAATTTTATCTCGAAGCATTTTTACAGCCTGGGAAGTTTTCTTGAGGTAGTCCTGCAACTCGTGTTGAGAGGTCATTGCATGAAAAAATGCTTCTGAACGTAGAGAGATCTGGTGAGCAATGTTTACTTCCACAATATCCAGATAATGGCTCAGCTTAAAAGGGAAGGAAAAAAAATGAAGTATTACAAGCATACCTTCCTTGATAATCCAAATACTTTATGAAAATGATAAAAGATTTCTATATATACTTTAAATTCCATTGTGTGAATTGTTTGATTGTGAGATCCTTGAAATTGGGCACAACAAAATGGAAGGAAGATAAAAGGTACAGCCCAAAGATATAATGTATGACAAAAGAGTACAAAATGATTTACTTTCCTCCTCTGTTCCTGTCATTACCACCTTCCAACACCAACTGCTTTCTAAAAGATAAGAGTACCCCACAGACATCTCAAATTACAATTCTAGTTTCAGATGTTCTAAGATCTGAGAGATAAAGAGAATGAGCACCTTAGCCCCCAACAATATCACACATTGTTTATCTGACTAAGTGGATGATTATAATTTCCATTTATTGACCTCCTCCTATGGATTAGGCACAGGTATTTTGTACACATCTAATTTTTCTAATTTTAACAATCTTGAAATACAGGTATTATCATCATTTTACAGATGAGGAAACACAGAGACTTGAATAAAGTCTCTCTGACTCAAAAACTGAAGCTGTTTCTACTATTCCATTCTGCTTCAAAATGCTGAATAATCCAAGATAAATTGATGGTTCAGTCACAAATTAAAAATAAAGTTTTGATTTTTTTCAGGCTCCTTATTTTACATTTAAAGACTGATATTTTTATCAAGTTGTAAAATTCAGTTTATTTTCAATGTATTTTCCTCTTAAAAGTTCAACAAATGCCTTTAACAATTAGCTGATATATATTTTACTAGTAGCATTATCAAGATTAATTTTTATGGTAATATATATTTAAAATGCTTTCTACATTTCAAATACAGACTTCTAAAACCTGATTTGACTTTTCTTCCTTTCTAACTGCATATACCTTTTTTGGCTATATTAGCTTTCCATTCTTCACCCACTTTTTTACGTTGAGATTTTTTAACCCACAGCTCAGACTTCAGGCATTATCTCTGAATGTCTTAGCATAATTCATAGTTTCAAAGTGTTAATGGACTTTCAACATTTAGGTCTCATAAGATTAGAAGAGATTATTTGGTCATCAAATCTGTTTCCTTAAGAAAACAGAGTATCATTTATATCTTAAATAATGCTCCTTCAATAATCTTATAATGTCTAAATAGGTTACAAACAAGAAATTTTTCCACAGTTTAAATCTTGAGTTTATGCCTTTTTGCTCTTCGTCTTCAATATGGCTGTTAATTTATTCACTAAAAAAGCAAAATGGGCACAAATGTACTAGAGTAGACTGCAAGGTAACATGGACTCAATTCTCAGAATAGTAAATGGAGAATAGATAACTTTAGGACAGTGCTACCCAGAATGTGATTTATATGCTGCTGACAATCTGTGGACTGTTTAACAGGGCAATAATAAAATAAAGAATTTTGCTAGAAAGTAAATCAACTACATCATTAAGCACACTGGTTTTTTTTCAGACTTTCTCAATGAAGTAAGCAGTGCAGTGATTCACATTCCAGTACAAACTCCTTATTTTACTGCAAGCCAGCGCTTTGCATAGCACAACAGAATACAAATTAATTCTAGTTATAGCATCCTTGCTCTTTAAAGCAAACACAATAAACCAGCTGTTGTCCATCATAAATGGAGTTTGAAAGTGCTCTCTTAGAATCCTATCTTCTATTCCTATTCTAAGAACAGAGCAGAATGAAAAGGAGTCAGAATGTAAATATAGCTAATCCGATTCTGCAATTTACAAATAAAAAAAAAATTTCCTTTAGTAACTTTAAACATTCAGCGTTTCATTTGAGTTAAAAAGATTTTTTGAATTTTCAATAATCCATTGATTTACTCTTTTCAAGGCATAACATTTTTATAGTTTATTTCCTATTAAAATGATATAAAGGAAATAATTTTTAAATTATCTGTATTAAAAGTATCTGTAGGGCCAGGCACGGTGGCTCACACCTGTAATCCCAGCACTTTGAGAGGCCGAGGCGGATGGATCACAAGGTCAGGAGTTTGAGACCAGCCTGGCTAATATGGTGAAACCCCGTCTCTACTAAAAATACAAAAATTAGCTGGGCTTGGTGGCGGGCACCTGTAATCCCAGCTACTTGGGAGGTTAAGGCAGGAGAACTGCTTGAACCCAGGAAGCAGAGGTTGCCCTTGAATCTGAAAAGTAGAGGATGCAATGAGCCAAAATCATGCCACTGCACTCCAGCCTGGGCAACAGAGTGAGACTCCAGCTCAAAAAAAAAAAAAAAGTATCTGTAAAGATTGATGAGACTTTTACTGGCTTTTGCTGTTTTTCTCTTTTTAAGGTATTATTCTATCAGGTGATATACTTAGAATATGAAAGCCTGTGTCTTGAGCAAGCCCGTGTCTCTAACCCCATGGTTTTCGTCAGATTTATGAATTTGTTCTTATACATGGAAAAATCTTTTTATAGGCGAAAATGTTGCCAAAGGGAAAAAGTCAGCTCATTTTCATTTTCAATTGTGAGAAAAGGAATACTCATGACTCTTTCCCCACATTTCCTCTTCTCTCCTACTCAAGCTAGTCTTTTCTTCAGTTTCTGACGAGGACTGGACCTAATTTATTGATGTCTTCCTGAGACAAGCTTTCAGACTGCCAGGGGATATCACTAAAGTAAAACAAAACCACCACTGCTCATTTTAAGAACCACCATCAGTTTTAGAAGAGCTCTAAACTGAATGCTAAGAAAGAACAGATCAAATGTCTTCAGATTTATAAGTAAATTATATCTAAAACTTGGAATATTAAATGACTTTCAAGGTGTTGACTTCGAGACTACAGAACACTGTAAAATGTAAAGAACTGCTGGGGCTAATAACATGTAAAAGACTAGGCTTTGCAAAGCTACAAAAACAATAAAAATACTGTATTCTTTAACTAAGATATTTTTGTTTCAAAATAATTCTTACTATGTGAAAATGAAGAAAAATAGTACCTTGGAAAAAACTGGTTTTCTGTGCTTTAAATCATTCTTATAAAATTAGCCAATATGTAAATAAAACATCTGGGTTATATGCAAAGCAATTTATTGTGTAGGCTAATATATCCTTTCAATTAAAATTCCATCAACTACCCTTTCAGGTAAGAAGCACTCAAATAGTTTTTCCTTGTTCATCTGCGCAACTTGTGTTCCATTGAACCAAAATGCTGTTAGTTTATTAGTTAACATTGAGAGGCTTATAGTTATCAGTAACAACAAAAATGGATTTAAATGTAGAACTTACTATATAACTAAATCTGAACCCATGCAAACAGTACCATTTAAATAGAATAGTTTCCTGCATGGAAAAAGTCAAAGAGAAATTACCTTTTCTTGAAGCAACTTTGAGGAGGCTGCATCACGATTTCCTTTTCCACCAGCAGTATTAAAATGAGACCATGGCAAAACTGAATTAAAAGTTAAGGAATCATCCAAGGCAAAATCTGGTTTCATAAAAATCTATTAAAAAACGCATTTCCTTCAATTAGATAAGTATTTGCTTTATATCCAATATCTCTGCTAACATCATGATCATTAAACAAAATTAACATGTATCTTGAGTATGAATAGCAAAAGCAAGTGAAAACGGCTGAGTTATTTACACAAATAACTATAAGAAAAATGTAAATAACATCTCACCAACTTTAAAATACTCATAAAAGATAGAAAATGTTTTTTGCCTTTACCAATGGAGATGGTCATTCCATTAATACACGATCAAACCCACTAACGCAGTCCTACCAGGTACATACCAGAGGCAGATACAATACTTATCCTAAAATTTCCACATTATTTCCCACATTATATTTGGCAGAAATGCCATATATCAATTTCTCTAACTTACATTTCTATTTCCTCCTGCTCATAATTGTTTTGAAATTAGTTTAGATTAAGCATACAATAAATGTTAAAACCAAAACAAATTCAACTTTATGAATAGACTAATTTTCCCTTTACATATCACAACCAGCTAGGCAATAAGACCTACCTGTTATATTTCATAAATATCCCTTGAATCCCTGCTTTCCTGTATCTCCACAGCATTCACTAGTTCAGCTATTCAGTATCTCTGGTTTCCAGTAAATAGCTATTTACTGATATCCTTCCCTAATCTAACCCCTATACTGCTGTTGGAGATACTCCTCTAAAATGTCAAGTGTAACTGTATTAACTTTCCTGTTTAAAACTCTCAATGGATTCCCATGACCCACAGACCTAACTATTTAGAATGGCATCCAAAACCCTTCATTGTTTTTCTGGACCCACTTACCTCTTTGTATCTTGTCACTCCCACTATTTACCCATTACACTCTAGCAATATTCAAATCTCTTCCATACTCTTAAAGTATGTAAATATTTATATACATACTTTTGGCCTAAAATGTCTTTTCTTGTACATCGTCCTGAAGAACATGACCCAATCAAAAGGGCAAATGTGTCCTTGTGCATGAATGACTCCCATCTCTGAACACAAGTATATCATGAATACTTATTTACCTCATACTTCATAGAAATTACTTATTTAGTATGCATATCTCCCCTTGGAGACCATATGTTCCTACAGGGTTAGATTTATAGCTTATTTTTGTATCTCTAGCACCTAGCATAGGGACTAAAACATGGTTTAATCAATTTATGTATTTATTTATATGCTGTATTTTATGTATTATTTTACCGATATACAAAAATTAGAATGAATATGGTAGAAAAAAATCTAACTAGAGACATGAGTAAATTTTCTAATCCCTGCTTTGGTATTATAACTGAAAGTATTGATTAATTCAATAAATATTTACTGTTTCTGATGCTAGGCACTGAGGGAGAAACAAAGATAATTCATTACAGAGATCCTAATCTCATGGATCTTCAATCCAAGGGATGTGATAAAATATGTATATAAAATATTATAAGGAGACCAGGCATGGTGGCTCACGCCTGTAATCCCAGCACTTCAGTAGGCCAGGTGGGCAGATCACTTGAAGTCAAGAGTTTGAGACCAGGCTAGCCTGGCCAACATGGCGAAACCCCGTCTCAACTAAAAATACAAAAATTAGCTGGGTGTGGTAGCAGGCACCTGTAATCCCAGCTACTCAGGAGGCTGAGGTAAGAGAAGCACTTGAACCTGGGAGGCAGAGGTTGCAGTGAGCCGAGATCATGTCACTGCACTCCAGCCTGAGTGACAGAGACTCTGTCTCAAAAAAAAAAAAAAAAATCTTTTAAGAAGAGGGACAAATGCTTAAAGGGGTAGCAGAGGGATGAGGGAAGAGTCCTTGATAAAATGTTATGGAAATTTGGCAAAGGGGCCAATTATATTCTGTTGGGAAGAACAGGAAAGTACCCATGTAAAGTTGCCATTTTAAGCAAAAGATTGTAGAGAATTAGATATGGGAAGATGAAGAAAAAGTCTTCCAGGATCAAGAAACAGTGCAAATAAAGCACAGAGCCATCAAAAAAAAAGTTTGGCTAAAGTAAAGAATGTGTAAAGATTACGTGAAAGTGAGCAATGAGGCTTAAATGATAAAGTTTGAATTTTACTTTGTTGGACCAAATAAATGATATAAATAACATCCTTCTCCCTTTTTGGTGTCTTTCATCTTCTCTTTCTTATCCTAAAGAACAATTGTCATAGACCTATTTGAGAATCTGATGAAGGTAACTGACACTCTTCCCAGAAAAATAATGCATCTATTACACATCTTGACAACATTCTTCATACAAAGTAAGTATCTCTTAATAATTTGAAGAGGTAGAATGATCAGCAAAAATTTTTATAATGGAAAGACTTAGAAATATTTGTAGGTTTCAGTGATGAGAAAGAGACTGATGATGCAAAGAGAAACACCATATATACATGTCATTTTTGTCAATTAAAAACATTTTTCAATTAAAAAAAAAAAAAAAGCCAGGCATGGTGGTTCACGCCTATAATCCCAGCACTTTGGGAGGCCGAGGCAGGCAGATCACTTGAGGTCAGGAGTTCAAGACAACTCCTGGCTAACATGGTGAAACCCCATCTCTACTAAAAATACAGAAAAAAAAAGAAAAAAGAAAGAAAAAGCTGGCCATGGTGGCACGCACCTGTAATCCCAGCTACTCTGGGAGGCTGAGGTAGAAAAATCACTGGAACCCAAGAGACGGAGGTTACAGTGAGCCGAGATCGTACCACTGCACTCCTAGCCTGGGAAATGGAGCAAGACTCCATCTCAAAATAATCAATCAATAAATAAAGAGAAAGAAAGAAGAAAAATGAGGCAAAACAGCCCCAGAAGGGACAAAGTAGCCAGTGTCAAAAAAAAAAAAAAGAAAGAAAGAAGAAAAAAAGGCCAAATGAAAGCTCTTTGTAAGGCAAAATTAAAGATCAAATATTAAAAGGTAATATTCTCATGTTTAAGCTTTGTTACCTTAGGTACTTGCTCCAGATCTGTCCTGGATTTATCTATTAAAAAAAGAAGGGAAAATATTATTTTTAAAACTTGTTTTCATTTTACCTCCATAAAATACGTTTTGACAGATTCAGTATTGTTTTGGGTCACATCCAAATAACTACTTTATTCCTTCAACAAGTATCTATCAAGCACTTATCATATGTATGCCTAGTAGTAGGCAAAGCACTGAACAAAACAATGTTTCAAGTAACTGCAATCAATTATATAGCAGCAATAAAATAGCTAAATACATCTCAAATCTTTTTTAACTGGACATACAAAGCTTTATGCTATCTCAGCGGTCCCCCAATCCCTGGGCTACGGACAAGTAGTAATCCACAGCCTGTTAGGAACCAGGAGGTGAGCAGTGGGCACAAGCAAAGCTTCATCTGTATTTACAGCCACTCCCCATGGCTCACATGACCGTCTGAGCTCCACCTTCTGTCAGATCAGTGGAGGCATTAGATTCTCATAGGAGCACAAACCCTAATGTGAACTGCACATGAGAGAGATCTAGGTTGCGCACTCTTGTAAGAATCAAATGTGGGGCCGGGCGTAGTGGATCACACTTGAAATCCCAGCACTTTCTTAGGCTGAGGCGGGTGAATCATGAGGTCAGGAGATCGAGACCATCCTGGTCAACATGGTGAAACCCCGTCTCTACTGAAATACAAAAAAATTAGCCAGATTGCCTCAGGTCAGGAGTTCAAGACCAGCCTGGGCAACACAGCGATACCCTGTCTCTACTAAAAATACAAAAATTAGCTGGGGCGTGGTGGTGTATGCCTGTAGTCCCAGCTACTCAGGAGGCTGAGGCAGGAGATTTGCTTGAACCCAGGAGGTGGAGGTTGCAGTGAGTTCAAGATTGCACCACTGCACTCCAGTCTGTGATAGAGCGACACTCCATCTCAAAAAAAAAAAAAGAATCTAATAATTTAATGCCTCATGATCTGTCATTGTCTTCCACCTTCCCCAGATGGGACCATCTAGTTCCAGGAAAACAAGCTCAGGGCTCCCACTGACTCTACATTATGGTGAGTTGTAGAATTATTTCATTATATATCACAATGTAATAATAGTAGAAATAAAGTACACAATAAAGGTAATGCACTTGAAACATCCCAAAACTATCTCCCCCCATGCCTTGGTCTGTGGAAAAACTGCTTTCCACGAAACCAGTCCCTGGTGCCAAAGATTGAGGACCACCGTGCTATCTTTTTAAGTTTTGGTAAGATTAAATATGGCATGCTACGTCAATTTTTAAAAATGAATTAAATTCTAAAGTAGGAACACTGTTTTTACTGTTTAAAATATCTATCACCCCATCCAGAATTTCTTATGATCAAAGGTTGCTTTTTTATACCATATTAATTTTCTTCTCAGACATCTTAGTTTATATCACATACACACTTATCTTCAAATAAAGCTACTTTCATCCTGCCAATCCAAACTCAAATAAGATACCCCTCTCCTGTTCAAAACCAACCTTTCTGCACTTGGACTCCATTCCCTCCTGCCTCTTCTGTGAGCTTGCTTAATCAATTTACTCTGTCTATCTCTGTATCTTCACCCTCTTCCCTTATACTAGCTCTCTTATCTCTGTATATAAACATGCTCAGTTCTTTCCCACTAAAAACATATTTACACATATATGTATACACTGTATGTCGGTGTGTGTGTGTGTGTGTGTATATATATGTAGGGAGAGAGAGAGATCGATCTATATATCTATTTATATATAGAAAGAAAAAGATAAAACCCAGGGCCAAGGCCAAGTTGAGGCAAGGGCAGAACCTCAGATGCAAAAGCACTCATTTTCAGGGATAGTCAAATGCCTCTCTTACCTCATCTAGTCCTGGCCATGAAAAGATATACTTCCACTCTGTTCCCTGTAGTCAATAATCTCAAATTGGCTAGGCGTGGTGGCTCACACCTGTAATCCCAGCACTTTGGGAGGGTGAGGCCGGTGGATCACGAGGTCAGGAGTTCAAGACCAGCATGGCCAAGATGGTGAAACCTGTCTCTACTAAAAATACAAAAATTAGCCAGGTGTGGTGGCGGGCACCTGTAATCCCAGCTACTTGGGAGGCTGAGGCAGAGAATTATTTGAACCCAGGAAGCGGAGGTTGCAGTGGGCCTAGATCGCACCACTGCACTCCAGCCTGGGCAACAGAGTGAGACTCTGTCTCAAAAATAATAATAATAATCTCAAATCTTCTAGTGACATAATACTGTTAGTCTACATTTGTTTCTCTTGTAATCACTCCTTAATATATAGTATTGAAGCTTCTGGCACTGCCACTCCAGTCTAAATGTTCTCCCCTAAGACCTCCTAATTGCCAAAACAAAGGAGACTTCTCAGTGTACAAATGGATCTATCCTTGAAGTATTCTGACATTATAGACCAACTAACTGTTCTTACTTTCTGAAACCCTCACTACCTTTAACTTCTAAGGTTCAATTCTCTCCTGGTTGACTTCCCTATCTCTCTGACCACTTTTTGTCTCCTTCATAGGTTATCTCATTTTCTGTCTTTCCCTTAAATGTGACAGCTTAATCGTGTTCCATCATCAGTCATTTTTCTTATCATTATTAACATCTTCCCTGGGCAACCTCACCCAATGTCCTTGAATTCAACTACCATGCTATTGTCTAGCATACCTGTCTATGATGATGTCTACCATACCTACATCTTCAGCCTAAATCTTCAACCTGAACTCCAGGTTGCCAACCAGACATGTCCTTCACTGCAAATCTGCAACTAAACTTGCCCTCCATCTCCCTTAAAATTCCTCCTCCTATATTGCTTCTCTCACTGAATTGTACTGTCACCTACCCAGTTGTCCAAGCAAAAAACCTGGGAATTGTCCTTGAATCATCTTGCTCCATTACCAACAACCAACTGGCCACCAAAACCTGTGTCTCAATCTCTGAGTTACTTCTTAAAGGCCTAATTTCCTCTTCATTTCCACTGTAATTGTTATTGGAATCATATCATTTCTCATTTGTACTACCGCAGTAGACTCCAACTGTCTCCTTGCCTCTAGTCTTATCATCATCCCATAATTCACTATCCACAACTGTTTTCACATAAATATATAATCATACATCTGATCATCCCCAGTTAAAAATATTATGTAGCTTTATAGTGTCTTCAGAAAAAGTAAAATTCCTTACCATAGCATATAAGGTTCTTCATGATCTGACCCCTGCTTACACTTCAGTCTCATCTCTTGCTCCCAGTAGAACCAACATATTAAATTCTTACAGTTCCTTGACCATTCTGTTCTCTCTTTATTCTGTGGCTTTGTATAAACTATTCTCTTTCTTGGAATGCCTTCACCCACATAAATGTTTCAAACTAACGACTTTAAAACATATGTAGTCACTGTCAACTCTAGGAATGCTTCTAAAACTAAGTTAAGCATGTTATATAACTTTACCACACTGAACTTACTCTTTAATATACACTGATACAATTATTAGTTTATTTCTTTAACCTTCTTCAGGAGAACATCAGTTCTTTGAGGACCAAAGCTATTTTTTACTCATCTGTAGATTTACTTTATGGTCTCACTACGTTACTTTTCTCAGACTCACAGGCTCAAGCAATCCTCCCACTTCAGTCTCCCAAGTAGCTGGGACTACAGGCACATGCCATCATGTCCAGCTTACACATCTATTTTTAAGCAACAAGGAACATACCAAGTACAAAGATATTCAATCAATATTTGTTGAACTGAAGAGTTATACTACTGTCAGATCTATTTTTCTCTTAAAAGTTTTTAGAAAATATTTAATCATAGATTACAAAACTTTTACTAGAAATAAAAATTACAGACAGAAAATAAGGTCTCAAAATAAAGATTTTGTTCACTAATATTTATGCTATGCTTTATTATCTATAAATAACACATATTCATACCATGAGTATGTAAAAGAGTCCTTTCAAAGGTATCTTTAGGAGGACAAATATTCTTGCATCTCTCATGAATCTTCTCTCTCTAATAAAAAGACAATGTGATCAATGCATGTGTAAACATGAGTATTCAAAGCATCAAAATGTTTTGCAAGCCAGTATCAGAATATGCCATATTAGTCTTACAACTTTTATTTTTTTCCTTTGATCTTTTGTGTGTGTTTTTTTAAAATTATTATTATACTTTAAGTTCTGGGATACATGTGCACAACCTGCAAGTTTGTTACACAGGAATACACGGTGTCATGGTGGTTTGCTGCACTCATTAACCCATCATCTACATTAGATATTTCTCCTAATGCTGTCCCTCCCTTGGCCCCCCGACCTCCAAACAGGCCCCGGTTTGTGATGTTCCCCTCCCTGTGTCCATGTATTCTCATTGTTTAACTCCCACTTACGAGTGAGAACATGAGGTGTTTGGTTTTCTGTTCCTGTGTTACTTTGCGGAGAATGACAGTTTCTAGCTTCATCCATGCCCCTGCAAAGGACATGAACTCATCCCTTTTTATGGCTACATAGTATTCCATGGTGTATATGTGCCACATTTGCTTTATCCAGTCTGTTATTGATGGGCATTTGGGTTGGTTCCAAGTCTTTGCTATTGTGAACAGTGCCACAATAAATATATGTGTGGATGTATCCTTATAGTGGAATGATTTATAATCCTTTCGTTGTATACCCAGTAATGGGCTTGCTGAATCAAATGGTATTTCTGGTTCTACATCCTTGAGGAATCGCACACTGTCTTCCACCATGGTTGAACTAATTTACACTCCCACCAACAGTGTAAAAGCATTCCTATTTCTCCACATCCTCTCTAGCATCTGTTGTTTCCTGACTTTTTAAGGATCGCCATTCTAGCTAGTGTGAGATGATATCTCAATGTGGTTTTGATACACTGATAAGCAACTTCAAGAAAGTCTCCGGATACAAAATCAATGTGCAAAAATCACAACATTCCTATACACTAATAACAGACAGAGAGCCAATCATGAGTGAACTCCCATTCACAACTGCTACAAAAGAGAATAAAATACCTAGGAATACAACTAACAAGGGATGTGAAGGACCTCTTCAAGGAGAACTATAAACCACTGCTCAAGGAAATAAGAGAGGACACAAACAAATGGAAAAATATTCCATGCTCATGGATAGGAAGAATCAATATCATGAGAATGACCATATTGCCCAAAGTAATTTACAGATTCAATGCTATCCCCCATCAAGCTACCACTAACTTTCCTCACAGAAATGGAAAAAACTACTTTAAATTTCATATAGAACCAAAAAAGAGCCTGCATAGCGAAGACTATCCAATGCAAAAAGAACAAAATTGGAAGCATCATGCTACCTGACTGCAAACTATATACTACAAGGCTACAGTAACAAAAAGATCATGGTACTACCAAAACAAATATACAGAACAGTAGAACAGAACAGAGTCCTCAGTAGTAACACCACACATCTACAACTATCTGATCTTTGACAAACCCGACAAAAACAAGCAATGGGGAAATGATTCCCTATTTAATAAATGGTGTTGGGAAACTGGCTAGCCATATGCAGAAAACTGAAACTGGATCCCTTCCTTACACCTTCTACAAAAATTAACTCAAGATGGATTAAAGACTTAAACATAAGACCTGGAACCATAAAAACCCTAGAAGAAAACCTAGGCAATACCATTCAGGACACAGGGATGGCAAACACTT
The DNA here is from genome assembly GCA_036589455.1 of Ateles fusciceps. Classification (NCBI taxonomy): domain Eukaryota; kingdom Metazoa; phylum Chordata; class Mammalia; order Primates; family Atelidae; genus Ateles; species Ateles fusciceps. Next base: position 32,673,501 of record JAZHEH010003205.1, read on the forward strand.
CATGACTAAAACACCAAAAACAATGGCAACAAAAGCCAAAGTTGACAAATGGGATCTAATTAAACTAAAGAGTTTCTGCACAGCAAAACAAACTATCATTAGAGTAAGCAAGCAACCTACAGAATGGGAGAAAATTTCTGCAATCTATCCATCTGACAAAGGGCTAATATCTAGGATCTACAAAGAACTTAAACAAATTTACAAGAAAAAAAATAACCCCATCAAAAAGTGGGTGAAGGATATGAACAGATACTTCTAAAAAAAAAAAAAAAAGACATTTATGCAGCCAACAAACATATGAAAAAAAGCTCATCATCACTGGTCATTAGTCCTATAACTTTTAATATGAAATAATTAGCCTTCTGAACTTAAATATAAGTAACAAGTATGCTTAATAAACCAAATACCTCTATGACATCTATGAACATCTATATACCTATATTCATTCCATCTAATTATACTAAAATCTCCAGATTTGGAGTAAAGTGGGAAAGCAAATGAAAAATATTTATATAACAAAACAATTAGGAGAATAATTTAAATCAAGGAAGAAAATTGTAAAACCTATATATCTAAGATAGAAAGACAGAAATTAGGCCAGGTGCAGTGGCTCACACCTGTAATCCCAACCCTCTGGGAGGCTGAGGCAGGTGGATCACCTGAGATCAGGAGTTTGAGACCATCCTGGCCAACACGGTGAAATCCCATCTCTACTAAAAATACAAAAATTAGCCAGGCGTAGTGGCACACGCCTGCAATCCCGGCTACTTGGGAGGCTGAAGCACAAGAATCACTTGAACCTGGGAGATGGAGGCTGCAGTGAGCCAAGATCATTGCCATCTCAAAAAAAAAAAAAAAAAAAGATAGATATCAGTCATTGATATGTTCTGAGTCAAAAAAAAAAAAATCTCACTCTGATTTAGTTAGATGACCACTAACAACATTATTACCTTTTCAGAGATATCACTGAAAGGATACCTGGGAAAGCAAAGTGTGATAACAAGAAAAGCAGCAAGCCAGCAGTGTCGAGTTCTGGTACCAATTCTGTTAGTTACTATAGGACTGTTTTCCAAAGTGGCCATACCACTTTGCATTCCCACCAGTAATAAGTAAGAGTTCTTGTTGTTCTACATCCTTGTCAACATTTGGAGTTGTCAGTGTTTTAGATTTTTGCTATTCTAAAAGATATGTAGTAGCATCTCATTTTAATTAGGAATTTCCTAATGACATTTGATATTGAGCATCTTTTTATATGCTTATTTGCCATCTGCATTATCTTCTTTGGTGAGGCATTTGTTCAGATCTTTTGCTCATATTTTCTAAGGTAAAACATATATGTAACATAAAATTTATCATTTAAAATTATTTGCTATGTTGACTATCTTTTCATGTGCTAATTGCACATTTCTATATCTTTTTTGGGAAAAGTACTACTCAAGTCCTTTGCTCATTTTTTAATTCGGCTGCTTGTTTTGTTATTTAGTTTTAACTCCTTTGTTTTTGGTACCAGTCCCTTTTTGTTTTTTGAGACAGGGTCTCATTCTGTTGCCCAGGCTGAAATTGATCATTGCAACTTAAAATTCCAGGGCTCAAGCAATCCTCCTGTCTCAGCCTCTAGAGCAGCTAGGACTACAGGTGCATGCCACCATGCCTGGCTAATTTTTCTAATTTTTTCTTGTAGAGATGAGTTCTCACTATGTTGCCCAGGCTGGTCCTGAACTCCTGGTCTCAAGTGATTCTACCACCTCCCACCTCCCAAAGCGCTGGGATTGCAAGGCATAAGCCACCATGCCCGCTGTCAATCCTTTATCAGATATGTGTTTTGTAAATATTCTCTCCCAGTCTTTGGGTTGTCTTTTCATTCTCTTAACAGTGTCTTTCAAAGAGTAGAACTTTTTAATTTTAATGAAGTTCAACTTTCGAATTTTTTCTTTTATGAATTGTGCTTTTGCTTCGTATCTAAAAAGTCATTACCAAACCCAAGGTTACTTACATTTTCTCCCTACATTATCATCTAGAAGTTTTATAGTTTTGCATTTTACATTAAGGTCTATTATCAACTTTGAGCTAATTTCCATGAACAGTACAAAGTAGTCTGTGTCTATATTCTTCTCTTTGGTATGTGGATATCTAGTTGTTTCAGTACCATTTGTTCAAACAACTATCCTTTCTCTATTGAATTATCTTTGTCCCTTTGTTAAAAATCAGTTGATTGTATTTGTGTGGGTCTATTTCTGGGTTCTCTGTTCCACTGATCCATATGTCTATTCTTTCACCAGTACAACATTGTCTTGATTACTGTAGCTTTATAGTAAAACTTAAAATTGGGTGGTGTCAGTCCTCCAGCTTTCTCTCTTTCAATACTGTGTTAGCTATTCTGGGTCTTTTTCCATATAAGCTTTAGAGTCAGTTTTCAATATCCACGAAAACAACTACTGGGATTTTAATCAGGATTATGTTGACTCTATTGACGGAGTTGGGAAAAAGACACCTTGACAATATTAAGTCTTCCTATCCACATATATGAAATATCTCTCCATTTATTTAGATATTTAATTTCTTTCATCAGAGTCTCTTGTGGTTGTCCTCAGTTAGATCTTATATATATTTAGATTCATGTATAAAGGCTTCATTTTCTTTGATGCTAATGCAAATGGCATTGGGTTCTTAATTTCAAATACCAGTTGTTCACTGCTGGTACATAAGAAGGTAATTAACTTTTATATATTAACCTTACATCTTACAACCTTACTATAGTCACTTGTTAGTTCCAGGAATTTCTTTTTTGATTCTTTGAGATTTTCCACATAGACAATCATTTCATCTAAAAACACAGTTTTATTTCTTCCTAATTTTTATATATTTTATTTCCTTTTCTTGTCTTATTACATTAGTTAGGGCTTCCAAGACAATGTTAAAAGAAATGATGAGAGGGGAACATCCTTACCTTGATCCTGTTCTTAGGGGGAAGCATCTAGTTTCCCACCATTGGCTATAGAGTTTTGTCGATTTTTTTTTTTAAATATATATAGAGAGTCTTACTCTGTTGCCCAGTCTGGAGTGCAGTGGCGTGATCTTGGTTCACTGCAACCTCCGTCTCCTGGGTCCAAGCAATACTCATGCCTCACCCTCCCAAGTAGCTGAAATCGTCACTGCAACATTATAACTGAGACAGTGAAAGAGATCTGACCTAATCAATTTCATCTTGCTTCTAACCTCCAAGCTGTTCTTGTGAACTAACCTTGGGGAGAACTTAGTTTATAGTTTAAAACAAAGATGGTAACAGTCCTTTCCCAAAACAAACCACCTTCTTACCTGGGGGCTAGACTGCCTTTGTAAGACTAACAAATTAGCCATAAGATTAGAAATTACAGTTAAGGAGTCATGCAGCTGGAGGCTACAAGATCCCGACCCTTCCTAAACTGCTCCTAAGATCAACACTTCAGATATTTTGCAGCTCTTGTATTTGATGGATCAGCTAGTACCACCCAGATCAATAAACTGGTTCATTTGATCCTGTGGGCCCCACCCAGGAACTGACTCAGCACAAGATAACTTGGACTCCCTATGATATCATGACTGACCTGACCAATCAGCACTGCCAGCTCACTGGATCCCCCCTCACCCACCAAGTTGTCCTCAAAAACTCTGATCCTCGAATGCTCAGGAAGACTGATTTGAGTAATAACAAAACTCTGGTCTCCCACACAGACAGCTCTGCATGGGTTACTCCTTCTCTACTGCAATTCCCCTGTCTCAATAAATTAGCTGTCTAGACACCAGGCAAGGTGAATCCACTGGCAGTTACATAGCTGGGATTACAGGCATGTGCCACCATGCCTAGCTAAATTTTGTGTTTTTAATAGAGATAAGTTTCATCATGTTGGCCAGGCTGGTCTCAAGTCCTGGCCTCAAGTATCCTCCCAAAGTGCTGGGATTACAGGCATGAGCTGATGTACACGGTCCATTCTTTATCAAGTTAAAGAAATTCCTTACTATTCTTTGTTTGCTGAGAGTTCTCTTTTAAAATAATGAATGGCCAACACAGGTAGACTGCTTGAGTTCAGGGGTTTGAGACCAGCCAAGACAACATAGCAAAACCCTGTCACTAAGAAACACAAAAATTAGCCAGGTGTGGCGGCACTCGCCTGTAGTCCCAGCTACTTGGGGGATGCTGAGAAAGAAGGATTGCTTGAGCCAGGAGGTTGAGACTGGAGTGACTTGTGTTCATACCACTGCACTCCAGCCTGGGCAACAGAGCAAGAATCTGTCTTTTTAAAAAAAAATAGTGGTCTACAGTTTTCCTTCCTTATAATGTCTTTGCCTAATTTTAGTATTAGCTTCATGATGGCCTCACTGAATGTGTTAGAAAGTATGTCCTTAGCTTCTATTTCCTGAAATATATTGTAAGTATTTGGTATAATTTCTTACTGAAACATATGGTAGAATTCACCAGGGAACCCATCTGGGCCTGGTGATTTCTGTTTTGAGACGTATGATTGATTCAATTTATTTAATAAATATAGGCCTATTCAGAATATCAATTTCTTGTTGTAAATAAGCTTTAGTAAATCGCATCTTTCAAAAAAAAACTGGTCCATTTCACCTAGAATATTAAATTTGTGGGCACAGAATTGTTCACAATATTCTCTTACCATCTTTTTAATGTCTGTGGGCTCAGTAGAAAGAGCACCTCTTTCATTTTTGATATTAGTAGCTTATATCTTCTTTTTCTTAATCTAGCTGAATGTTCACAAATTTTATTGATCTCAAAGAACCAGCTTTGAGAACCAGCTTTTGTTGATTTTCTCTACTGATTTGCTATTGCCAATTTCCCTGATTTCTGCTGTAATTTTTATTATTGCTTTTGTTTTGCTTACTTTGGATTAAATTTGTTCTTTTAATAATTTCCTAAGGTAGAAGCTTAGATCATTAATTTTAAATTTTCTTCTTCTCTAATATAAGCATTCAATGAACCCCTGGAGTGCTTATTTAAGCAAGACTTCCTTGAAGCCTGGCTTTCCGTACATCCCACAAATTTTTATAAGTTTGTATCAGCATTTCTTTAGGCTCACTGATTTCTTCCCCTGCCACTTCAAGTCTATTGAAGAACTCATCAAAAGCATTCTTCATTTCTCTTATACTACCTTTAATTTGTAGCATTTCCTTTTGATTCTTTCTTAAAGTTTCCATCTCTCTGCTTAAGTCTGTTCTTATATGTTATCCATGTTTTCCACTACAGCCCTTAATATATTAAACAATTATTTTGAGTTACCAGTTTGATCATTCCAACATCAGAACGCTATCTGAGTCTGATTCTGATACTTGATTTGTCTCTTTAAACTGTGTTTTCTGTCTGGTATGCACAGTAATGTTTTGCTGAAAGCCAGATATGATATACCAAAGTTAAAAAGAACTGAGGTAAATAGGCCTTTAGTATGAAGTTTTGTTTATCTGGCTAAGAGTTAGGCTTTATTTACTGATTGCTATAGCTGTAGGTGTCAGAGGCTAAAATTTCCACTGGTGTACTTGTTTTTCATCTTTCCTGCTATCTTTAGGTTTCCCTATAGACTTTTTAAATAAGTTCTGAGATATGCAGTCCTTTCAACTGTATTCTCATTATTCAAGCACTCCACTGATGTGGTGGTAATGTGTGAAGGGAAGGAAAGCATTCTATGATCTTATGATTAGGTTTCAACTTAGTGAGCCTGTGCCCCTGGGCTGTGACCTTCACAGGTACTTCTCAGTCGTTGATTTTCAGTTTGCTCAGATTTTTTGTTGTGAGAACAGGAGAGACAACTTCCAAGCTCCTTATGTGACAGATCAGAAGTATGTTTAACTTTTTAAGAAACTGCCAAACTGTTTTCCAAAGGGGTTGTATCACTTTAAATTCCTACCAACAGTATGAGAGTTCCAGTTACTTCATGAGGGCTGGCAGTAGGGTGAAGCAAGCAAGAAGCATATGGTACAATGTTTAAGGAAGTACCCACTCTCAGATTCTAGTGCCTCTCACATTTTGCTCATCTGCCTCACCTCATCCTAGAACCAGCCCTGTCTTCCACATCTTAACCAAAATTTGAAAGAATGTGCATAGATTTGGAATTATTTTTTCTATAAACATTTGGTAGAATTTGCCAGTGAAGTCATGTGGACCTGAGCTTCCTTTGTGGAAAGGTATTTAACTAAACATCAATGTAATAAATATAAAGTGATTTCAGATTTTCTATTCTTTTTTGTTTGTTTGTTTTTTGAGATGAGTCATGCTGTCACCCAGGCTGGAGTGCAGTGGCGCAATCTGGGCTCATTGCAATCTTCACCTCCCAGGTTCAAGCAATTGTCCTGCCTCAGCCTCCCAAGTAGCTGAGATTACAGGCACACAATACCACGCCTGGCTAATTTTTTATTTTTAGTAGAGACAGGGTTTTACCATGTGGGCCAGGCTGGTCTTGAACTCATGACTTCAGGTGATCCACCCACTGTAGCCTCCTGAAGTGCTGGGATTACAGATGTGAGCCACTACACCTAGCCATTTTTCCAGCTTCTTAAGGTATAAGCTGAGGTCATTGATTTGAAATCATTCTTCTTTTAATAACATATGCATTTAGTGCTACAAATTTCTCCCTAAGTACTAACTGAGCATCACCCCACAAATTCTGGTATACTGTGTTTTCATTTCCATTCAGTTCAAACTACTTCCTGACTTTTCTTCTTCTTTGATTTACATTTTATTTAGAAGCATAAAGTTCTGGTTTCCAAATATCTGTGGATTTTCCACAAACCTTTCCATTATTAATTTCTGTTTTAATTATACTGTTGTCAGAGGACATACTGTGTATGAGGTGAAGTCTTCTTAATGTATTAACATTTGTTTTCAAACCTAGAACATAGTCTATGTCCATAAATGTTTCATGAACACTTGAAAAAAATGTATATTCTGCTATGTTATGTGGAGTGCTCTTTCAAGTCAGGCCAGGTTGGTTAATGGTTCAAGTCTATTATAATCTTGCAGATATTCTGCCTGTCCTATCATTTATTGAAAGAGTATTGAAATCTCCATAATTATGAATACCTACTTTGCCATAAAATTCTCAGCTTCTGCTTCACATATTTTGAAGCATGTTATTAGGGGAAAAAATGTTTAAAACTGTTATGTCTTCTTGATTAACTGACCACTGATTAGTTGATTAACTGATCATTATAAATAATGTTCTTTATACATACTACTATTTTTTGCTCTGAAATCTACTTTGTTATTAATATAGCCATTTCTGTTTTCTTTTGACTAGTGTTAAGCATGATATATATATTTTCACCCTTTTAAATGTTTTTTGTCTTTCTCTTCAAGGTATGTTTCTTATACACGGCATATACTTGGGTCATTAGATCTCATAATCTCTGCCTTTTAATTGGGGTGCTTAAACCATTTAGATCTGGTGTAATTACTGATATGATTAGGCTTAAGATTATCATCTTCAAATTTATTTTATGTCCTATCCATCCTTTGCTTCTTTTTATTCTTTTTATGCCTTTGTATGGATTAAGAATTTTTTAAACTCCATTTCTCTCTTCCATTGTTATTAGCTGTAATTCTCTGTTTTACCATTTTAGTGGTTGCTTTAGGGTTTATTGTTAAACCCCTTGCTAGAAACATAAGCTTTGTAAGGGAGGGAATTGATGTCAGTTTTGTTCTCTGCTGTAGCCTCATGTTTAGAAGAGTACCTGACACATGGAAGGCAATCAATAAATATTCGATCAGTACATGAATAGAAAAGCCAAGTTACAGGTTACAAAGGCATATTAATGTTCATCCACTTAAGAATTACTTAGATATGAGCATTGAAAACAGTTTTTGTGTTCTGTTTTCAATGATCAGATCTAAGTGATTGTTAATATGGCAATATATACATACAAAGGCAAATATACAGGTTCTGTATAAAAATATTTGATAGTAATAAAAATGAACCAGATGCTATATAGTATTAACATCAATAGTACAGCCATATTTTAAAAAGTGCAAAGTAATCAAGTGAAATAAAACCAGCTAAATTCAAATTAAGCTTGCTAATGAAAAAAGTATAAAAAAGAATGGTTATAAAAATATAAACATCCTTTGTACTACTTTAATTAATTATATTGATAACAACCACTTACTAATAATCTAAAAATGAATTGATAGAGCATCGAAAACTCTGCACTATACTCAGTTCTTGCTCTCAGACTGTGTTTAAAGTAATATATTGAGTTATAATTATGTCTGGAGATATTATGGCTATCTGCTAGAGCTAGGGTGCTTTATAGAATTGTATGCAGTGAATCAGACACAGAAACAATAATATTCTGCCGATTTCTCAAACCTCACAAATCATCTGGACTTTATAGGCCTAATTGAATCATTTTCTCCTTGCAAGTAGGGTAGGTTTCATGTTGAATCTTAGCATTATTTGGAGTGTGTAATTCTCAAAAATCTCTACTGTAAGAAAGAGAAATGTATTAAAATATATTTAAGCAAAGAATTAAATGCAACCCAGGAAAGTACAATTTGTATGAACAAAAAGAATACTATAGGTTCATCAAACATTACTGGTCAAAAGTATGTAATAAAGCATACTAAAAATATTTCTATTACTTTTGACCTGACTATAACTAGCCAAGATTAGATATTACCTGAGAGATTTCCTGTTGATATACTGTAAAATGTTCCTTGCTGATCTGTGGGAGGTAGAATGAAGGTATGACTTCAGTGTCCACAAAGTCCAGTCCCCATGTTTTTGTGAAGAAGTCAGATTCTCTTTTTGCTAATCTAGGATCATTTAGTGCTGCTGGGAGATTTACTTTGGAATGATATACAGTCCATCTATGTTGATCTGTAACTAGAGATGGGGCAACATATAAACTATGTGAATCACCTGCAAAAAGTAAACAAGAGAACTCTGTAAATGCCATAAAGTTAATTCTATGTTTTAAAGTACATACTGGAAAACTAAAAATGCATAGATTCCGTCTTACACAAACCAATTAATCTTTCATGGTAAATGATTTAATAAAAATCAATCTGATTGAATAATCTTCAGCTGCCAGCATCAATTACTAAGGGTTTGAAAAACACGCAGAGATAAAAGATATGCAAAACTTGAGAGTTATACTTGCAGGGTGGAGTGAATGGTAAAGAAAGTCTTTCATGAATTCTTTTTTCTTAATGTACAATTACTCTATCTTTTCTTTCAACATCAGAACTCTGCTACCTTCTATTACATATTTTCTACCCTTTAATACCCAGTGTTTTTTAGAGGTAGGCCTTTTTTCTATTATATCATGGCAGGCTGTCCTGGATAAAATATTCTTTGGCTTATAATTAGGTGACATAAATGTTGCTGTTGCATTAACCATACAAGAGGGAAAAATATATAGTCTATTCTCATTATTTGTAGTATTTTTGTTCTATAAAGTTACTGTGAATGTTGAATTAGCAAATATTAAACCATTGCTTGTAGGAAAACTTACAGAGTTAGGTTCCTGTGAGCCTTTGGTCACAACAGTTGCATCAACTGATCAATACATAACCTTGTTTTGTGTGTTTAAAAATGCCTTATTCAGTATACATCATTGTTTCATTAACACTGAACTTATGGCTAACAGCACTATAATTCATGTCTGAATGAAACTTACACAACACATGTATTTTCTCTGTAAGAGACATCATAGCCTTCTTGCACTTAGGAACTCCAGATAGCATTTTAGCACTACGCTTAGGGGCCATTTTAAACAGCAAAATCACCAACAAAAATCTCAAAACATGTGGCACCAACTAAAAATAGGCCACAAAAAGAACATTAGTTTATAGTTTGAGAGCTGAAACAAGAAGGCAGAGCTTTGCCTAGTTCAACTTTAGCTGGGAATGTGCCTGTCAGGTATCTCAAAATTTTCACTGCTCTGCACATGTCTGCAAATTACCACAAAAGTGCCACAAGTAGTGATTTGGGGGATTATGAATAAATTTTAAGGAGTCAGGAGAATTAGCAAATACATAACATGCAAATAATGAAGGCTGAGTATACCATGTTTTAACTAAGCAGCTTTCAAACTGTACCTTCATTTTCAACACATTTTTAGTTTATGTAAGTAGTGCATGAAATACATGGAAAGAACTACATCGCAAGTTCCCAATCATTTCCAAATTTTTTTTTTTTTGAGACAAGAGTCTCAGTCTGTCACCCAGACTGCAGTGCCCTGCAACCTCCACTTCCCAGGTTCAAGCAATTCTCCTGCCTCAGCTTCCCAAGCAGCTGGGATTACAGGCACGCAGCACTGCACCTAGCTAAACATCACAAAATTTACTCTTCTAAGGTAAGTACATAAAACCTGACTACTCATTTAAAGATAATACAAATCATCGGTAAAAATTCTCAAAAAAAAAAAAAGAACGTTACCTGTGGGTTCCTTGGGACACACATCTGGCAGTGACGGCACAGGCTGAATGTGTTTTGATGAATCTACCTCTTTCTTAAAGAAAACATCACTGCTGCTTCCTTGAGGCACTGGTGAAGAACTGTGGCTTGAAGCCATTGCATAAAATCACCACTTAACTGAAAACGAGTAAGAAATAATAATTAAGATACTTACTGCAAATCAAATTCCATCTCTAAATAGTATACATGTCACAAACTTTTTCAAAAATAGAAGAATTTTTCAAAATCCCTCAAAGTATAAGTAGGCAATTTGAATATTTGCCTTTAATTGTGAAAATTGATCACAATATTTAGTTTGCTAAGATAGTTATTTGTTCTAGTTTTTTAAAAAGGGAAACATCCTTAATTTTTTTATTCAAAATACAAAAAATACCAAGGTTGTACTCAATATATATTAAAAATTAAAAACACCTATTCATTCAACAAGTATACGGTAGTTACGCATTACAGGTAAGTGCATGTGCTTTTGAAGTATGCCTGCTTAGGTCCATATCCTATGTTTACTCACTAGTGGTGAGGAAATTTACTTAACCTTTATGTGCCTTTCCTCATCAGTAAAATGGAGATGAAAAGAGATCATATCTCATAAACATCCTGTTAAGAATTATGAGAATGGGTATGCATAAAGCATTTAAAATAATGTCTGCCTCAAAGTTAGCAATCAGAGAGGTTAATGTCATTGTAATTATTACTATGATATGACTGCTACACAGTAATACAATGATTAAAAAATCATTAGTAATTAAATTATTTAAAAAGGAAGTGTCATTGTTCAAAAAGCTTGCAACTGTATTAAGTAATTAAAACAAACATATGTAAGCAAAACACAAGTTAACCTATGTCTACATTTTAAAGTAAGCGCTCAAAGAGTTTGTGGGGCAAGACAACATTATATAGGCTACAGTGTCAGGGAAGACTTCATAAATGAAGCAATATTGAAACTAGATACTAAAGAACATGTATTATTTTATTATTGAAATATTTAGAGAACACTTAGACGATCTGGCAAATAAATAAAAGAGTAGGAAATGAGGAGCAGAGGCTGGGCATGGTGGCTCATGTCTGTAATCTCAGCACTTCAGGAGGCCAAAGCAGGTGGATTGCTTGAGTCCTGGAGTTCGAGACCAGCCTGAATAACATGGTAAAATCTCATATCTACAAAAATTACAAAAATTAGCTGAGCATGGTGGTGCATGCCTGTAGTCCAGTTACTCAGAAGGCTGAGGTGGGAGGATCGCTTGAGTCCAGGAGGCAGAGGTTGCAGTGAAACAAGATTACTCCACTACACTCCAGCCTGGGCAACAGGGTGAGACCCTGTCTCAAACAAACAAACAAATAATAAATAAAAAATAAAGAACAGAAATACAAGGCAAGAATCCGTGACAAATAGTTTGTCTGTTCTAACTTGCCTCTGTTAGACAGAAAACTAAAAATATGTATCTGACTCAGTACTTTCAATGCAAAGGAAACATAACCCAATATACCATTCACTGAAATCATAAGAAACAAGCTGCTTCAAAAATGCACAAAGATAAACAAGTTCTTCAAGGTGCTTAAACAGAAAGCCTGGATAACATAAACAAAAGTTAATGAACACTGAATAATGAATCATAAGACTAAGGAACTGACTATAGTGGAAACTGGACTAAAGTGAAATGTTTACACTAGGAAGTAGTGACAAATTTACACACACACACATATAGTATGGCTAAATTGTAGTTGGTTCTGTAAGCAATAAGGAGACATCAGAGGTTTGGTGGCAAAAGAGTACTGTGACGAAAATGGTATTTGGGAAAATTAATTACAGTCTTCAAAAGGCCTCTTGCATTCACATCTACACACATTAAGTGTATGGTTGTTTCTGTATAAAAGCTTACACATATTTAAGAGATATACATATTTAACTAAAGGATAATACATATATTTATCTAAAGGATAATAAACACTGTACAACACAGAAACACTGTACTGACAATTCTACATTTAAGATCGATTATGTTAACTTTCTCATTAACCAAATGAAATGGCTAAAATAAACATGTTTTTGAAATTAATTTATTTTTAATATTTGTGGGTACACAGTAGGTATTTATCCTTTGTCTTATAATCTAATTATATTTTTAAAGTTATTTTTAAATGTACAATTAAACCATTGTTTACTCTAGTCACCCTGTTATGCTATCAAATACTAGGTCTCATTCATTCTATTTTTCTGTACCTATTAACCACTACTACTTCTTCTCCAGGGCCCCTTTCCCTACACTTGCCCTTCCAGGTGTCTGGTAACGATCATTCTAGTTTCCATTATTTTCATTTTTAGCTCCCACAAATAAGGGAGAACATGTGAAGTCTCCCATTCTGTGCTCAGCTTACTTCACTTAACATAGTGACCTCCAGTTTCATCCATCTGTTGCAAATGACAAGATCTCATCCTTTTCTATGGCTGAATAGTTCTCTATTGTGTATATGTAGCACATTTTCTTTCTTCATTCATCTGCTGATGAACACTTCAGCTGTTTCCAAATTGTGGGTATTGTGAATACTGCTGCAATAAACATGGGAGTGCAAATATCTCTTCAATATACTGATTTCCTTTATTTATTGTATATTCTTAGGAGTACGTATTATGGATCATACAGCTCCATTTTTAGTTTTTCGAGGAATCTTCAAACTGTTCTCCATGGTGGTTGTACTAATTTACATTCCCACTAACTGTATATGAAGGTTCCCTTTTCTCCACATCTTCGCAACCACTTCTTAATGCCTGTCTTTTGGATAAACGCCATTTTAACCGGGGTGAGATATCTCATTGTACTTCTGATTTGCATTTCTCTGATAAATGATATTGAGCACCTTTTCATACACCCATTTGCCATTTGCGTGTCTTCTTTTGCGTAATGTCTATTCAGACATCTTGCCATCTTTTAATCAATGTATTGGATTTTTATCTATAAGGCTGTTTGAGCTCCTTATGTATCTTGTTATTAATGCCTTGTCAGATGGGTAGTCTGCAAATATTCTCCTCCCATTCTATGGGTTGTCGCTTCACTTTGTTGTTTGCTTTGCTGTGCAGAAGCTTTGTAACTTGATGTGATTCCATTTGTTTATTTTTGCTTTGGTTGTCTGTGCTTGTGGGGTTTATTCAAGAAATCCTTGCCTACTCCAATGACCTGGACGGTTTCTCCAAGGCTTTTAGTTATCTCATAGTTTGACATCTTAGATTTAAGTCTTGCATCTATTTTGATTTTTTGTATATGGCGAGTAGGGTCCAGTTTCATTGTTCTACATGTAGATATCTAGTTTTCCCAGCACCATTTATTGAAGAGACTGTCCTTTCCCCCAACACTGTCCTTTGTTAAAAATGAGATCACTGTAAATAAATGAATTTTTTTTTTTTTTTTGAGACAGTCTTGCTCTGTTGCCCATGCTGGAGTACAGTGGCATGATCTCAGTTCACTGCAACCTCCACCTCCCAGGTTCAAGCAATTCTCCTGCCTCAGCCTTCCAAGTAGCTGGGATTACAGGTGCATGCCACCAGACCCGGCTAATTTTTTATATTTTTGCCAGAGATGGGGTTTCATCATGTTAGCCAAGCTGGTCTCAAACTCCTGACCTCATGATCTGCCTGCCTCAGCCTCCCAAAATGCTGGGATTACAGGTGAGCCACCATAGCCGGCCAGATGAATGGATTTGTGGGTTCTCTACTCAGTTCCACTATTCTATGTGTATCATTATATGCCAAAACATTGTATAATTTGAAATCACATAATGTGGTTCTTCCAATTTTCTTCTTCCGTCATAGGATAGCTTTGGCTATTCTGAGTCTTTTTTGGTTCTATATAAATTTCAAGATTGTTTTTTCTATTACTGTGAAGAATGTCATTGGTATTTTGATAGGGAGTACATTGAATCTGTAGATTGCTTTGGTTAGTATGGACATTTTAACAATATTGATTCTTCCAACCCATGAACGTAGAATATCTTTCCTTTGTGTGTGTCTTTGTCTTCTTAAATTTCTTGTATCAACATGTTATAGCTTTCATTGTAGATATTTTTCACTTCTCTGGTTAATGCCTAGGTATTTTATTTCTAGCTATTGTAAATAGGGTTACTTTATCGATTTTTCACATTGTTCAGTGTTGGCATATGGAAATGTTACTGATTTTTGTATGCTAATTTTGTATCCTGAAACATCACTGAATTTATCACTTCTAATCATTTTTTGATGATTTCTTTAGGTTTATCAAAATATAAGATCATATCATCTATAAACAAAGATAATTTTACTTCTTCCTTTCCAATTTGGATGCTCTTTCTTTCTCCTGTCTGACTTCTCCAGCTAGGACTTCCAGTACTATGTTGAATAACTGTGGTAAAAGTGGGCATCCTTGCTGTATTCCAAATCTTAGAAGAAGGGCTTTCAGTTTTTCCTCATTCATTGTGATAATAGCTATGGGTCTGTAATATATGGCTTTTACTGTTTTGAGGAAATGTTCCTTCTATACCCAGTTTTTTTTGAGAGTTTTTATTATGAAGGGATGTTTAATTTTATGACATGCTTTTTCAGTATCAATTGTGGTTTTTGTCCTTCATTCTCTTAATATAATGTATCACATTTGCATATGTTGAACCATCTGCATTCCTGAAATAAATCCCACTTGGTCATGATGAATAATATTTTTAGGCCAGGCGCCATGGCTCACATCTGTAATCCCAGCACTTTGGGAGTTCAAGGTGGGCGGATCACAAGGTCAGGAATTCAAGACCAGCGTGGCCAACATAGTGAAACCCCATCTCTACTAAAAATACAAAAAATTAGCTGGGTGTGGTGGCCGACGCCAATAATCCCAGCTACTCCAGAGGCTGAGGCAGAAGAATCACTTGAACCCAGGAGGTGGAGGTTGCAGTGAGTCGAGATCATGCCATTGCACTCCAGCCAGGGCAACAGTGTAAGACTCCATCTCAAAGACTCTGATGCGTCTTTCTCTGGTTCTGGTTTCAGGGTAATACTGCCCTCATAGAATGAGTCTGAAAGTATTCCCTCCTCCTATTTTTCAGACTAGTTTGAGTAGGATTTGTATTAAACCTCATTAAATGTTTGGTAGAATTCAGCAGAGAAGCCATCAGGTTCTGGGCTTTTTACTGGGAGACTATTCATCACAGCTTTTAACTTATTACTTGTTATTGGTCTGTTCACACCCAGGATTTCTTCATGGTTGAGTCTTGAAAGATTGCATGTATATAGGAATTTATCCATTTCTTCTAGATTTTGCAATTTATTGGCATACAGTAGCCACTAATAATTCTTTGAATTTTGTGGTATTGGTTTTAATGTTTCTTTTTTCATCTCTGATCTTTGGGGTCTTCTGTTTTCTTAATCTGGCAAAAGATTTGTCACGCTTTTTTTTTTTATCTGTTCAAAAACCCAACAGTTTGTTTTGTTGATCTTTTGAATTGTTTTCTTCACTTCAATTTCATTTTATCTCTGCTCTGAGCTTTATTTCTTTTTTTCCACTAATTTCTCGTTTGGCTTGCTCTTGCTTTTCCATTTCTTTAAAATGAATCATTAGGTTTTAAGTTTTTCTTCTTTCTGATGTAGGCACTTACAGCTATAAACTTTCCTCTTAGTTCTGTTTTCACTGTATCCCCATAGATTTTGGTATGTTGTGCTTCCATTATTTAAAAAATTTTTCAATTTCTTTATTTCTTCATTGACTCACTGGTCATTCAGGAGCGTATTGTGTAATTTCCATGTGTTTGTATAGTTTCCGAAATTCCTCTTATTACTGATTTCTGGTTTTATTCCATTGTGGTCAGAGAAGATGCTTGATATTATTTCAATTTTTTTCTTTCCAATATGTTTTGTTAGTTCTAATAATATTTGCTTTATATATCTGAGTGCTCCAATGTTAGGTGCATATATATTTACAACTGTTATACCCCCTTGCTGAATTGACCCATTTATCATTATATAATGACCTTCACTGTCTCTTCTTATACTTTGTGTCTTGAAATCTATTTTGTCTGCTATAACTACTCCTTAGTACCTTTTTCCATCCCTTTATTTTCAGTCTACGTGTGTCTTTATAGGTGAAGTGTGTTTCTTGTCAACAACAGATCATTGGGTCCTTTTTTTCTATCCATTCAGCCACTTTATGTCTTATGATTGCAAAGTTTAGTCAACTTATATGATGTCATTATTGGTAAGTAAGGACTCCTGCCATTTTAGGTGTTTTCTGGTTGTTTTTGTGGTCTTCTCTTCCTTCCTGTCTTCCTCTTACTAAAGGTGATGTTTTTCTGGTGGTATGACTTAATTTCTTGGTTTTTAAATTTTTTGTGTATCTGTTGCATGTTTGATTTGAGGTTACCATGAGGCTTGCAAATACTATCTTATAACCCATTGCTTTATGTGGGTAACAATTAACACTGCTTGCATCAACAAACAGGCAAAAGAAAAAGAAAAAAACTCTACACTTTAACTATGTTCCCCTACTTTATACCTTTTTGCTTCTATTTATATTTTACTGTCCTTATGTCTTGAAAAATTGTAGTTATAATTTTTGATTGGTCCATCTTTTAGTTTCTCTACTTAAGAATAGTTTACATACCACAGTTACCATATTATAAAATTCTATGTTTTTCTGTGTACTTAATATTGCCAGTTAGTTTTGCATCTTCCAATGGTATCTTTTTTGCTCATAACCTGTTTTCCTTTTCTTATTGAAGCACATACCCTTTAGCATTTTTTTTTTCCAAGACAGAGTAACTCTCTCACCCAGGCTGAAGTGCAGTGGCACCATTTTGGCTCACTGCACCCTCCACCTCCCAGGTTCAAGCAATTCTCCTGCCTTAGCCTCCTGAGTAACTGGGATTACAGGCATGCACTATCATGCCCAGCTAATTTTTATGTTTTTAGTAGAGACGAGGTTTCATCATGTTGGCCAGGCTAGTCTTCAATTCCTGATCTCAGATGATCCACCCACCTCAGCCTCTCAAAGTGCTAAGATTACAGGTGTGAGCCACCGCACCTGGCCAGCCCTTTAGCATTTCTTGTAGGACAGATCTGGAGCTGATGAAATCCCTCAGCTTTTGTTTGTCTGGGAAAGTCTTTATTTCTCCTTCATATTTGAAGGATATTTTCATTGGATGTACTATTCTCAGGTAAAAGGTTTTTTTCCTTCAGCATTTGAAACAGGTCATGCCACTCTCTCTTGGCCTGTAAGGTTTCTACTGAAAAGTCTGCTGCCAGCCATACTGAAGCTCCATTGTATGTTATTTCTTTTTAATTATTTTTTGAGACAGAGTCTTGCCCTGTCGCCTAGGCTGGAGTGCAATGGCACAATCTGAGCTCACTTGCAACCGCCACCTCCCCAGTTCAAGCAATTCTCCTGCCTCAGCCTCCCTAGTAGCTGGGATTACAGGGGCGCATCACCACGCCTGGGTAATTTTTTAGATCTTTAGTGGAGGTGGGGTTTTGCCATGTTGGCCAGGCTGGTCTCGAACTCCTGACCTCATGATCCACCCGCCTTGGCCTCCCAAAGTGCTGGGATTACAGGCATGAGTCACCATGCCTGGCCGACCAACTGCTTTTAAGCCATTCTGATGCATTCTTCAGCATGTTGACTGCATTTTTCAACTCCAGAGTATCTGCTTAATTTTTTTTTATTTCAGTCTGTTAAATTTATCTGATAGGATCCTAAATTCCTTCTCTGTGTTATCTCAACACAGCTATTTTGATTTATCTGTCTGAAAGGTCACATATCTCTGTTTCTCCAGGTGCCTTATTTAGTTCATTTGGAGAGGTCATGTTTTCCTGGATGGTGTAGATGTTCTTCCACGTCTGGACATTGAAGAGTTAGGTATTTATTGTAGTCTTTACTGTCTGGGCTTATTTGTACCTGTCCTTCCTAGGAAGGCTTTCTAGATATTCTAATGGACTTGGGTGTTGTGATTTAAGCTGTATCTGCCTTAGGGGGTACCCCAAGCCCAGTAATACTGTGGTTCTTGCATACTTGTAGAGTTACCACCTTGGTAGTCTTGAATAAAATCTGGAAGAATTCTCTGGATTACCAGGCAGAGATTCTTGTTCTCTTCCCTTACTTTCTCCCAAACAAACGAAGTCTCTCTCTTTATGCTGAGCTGCCTGGGGCTTGCAGCAGGGTAACACAAGCACCCCTTTGGTCACCAACACTGGCACTGCACTGGGTCAGACCTGAAGCCAGCACAGCACCGAGTCTCACCCAAGGCCCACTGTAACCACTACCTGGCTACCGCTTATGTCTGCTCAAGGATCTAGGGCTCTACCATCAGCAGTTCCCCTAGTCCTCAGGTAAGTCCAGAGATTCTCTCCAGGAGCTAGGGATGAGTCGAAAACCTTAGAAGTCTACTTGGTGTTCTATTATACAGCAGCTCAGCTGGCCCTCAAATCATTAACACAGTCATTCCCACTTCTCTCCCCCACTTTCCACAGGCAGAGGAGCCTTACTCTGTGATCACCACCACTAAAGGCCCATAGGGAGTACTACCAGGCTACTGTCAGTGTTCACTTAAGGTCTAAGGGCTCTTCAGTCAGTGTGTGGTGAATGCTGCCAGGCCTGGGGCTCGCCCTTCAGCAAGCTCCCCTCTGGCCCAGGGCAGGTCCGGAAATGCTGTCCAAGAGCCAAGGCCTAGAATCAGGGACCCCAAGAGCCCACTTGGTGTTTGAACCCACTATGGCCAAGCTGATACTAAGATACAAGACAAAAGTCCCCTTGATTTTTCCCTCTGCTTTTCTCAAGCACCGTCTCTCATGGTAGCCACTACAGCTGGGAATGTGCTAGGTCTCCACCCTGAAGCCAACATGTCTAAGTCTCAGCCAAGGCCCAAGGCGTGCTACCCAGGTTATCACTGCTAGTTATTCAGGGCCCAAGGGCTCTTCAGTCAGCACATGATGGATCCTGCCATGACTGGATCCCTCCCTTCAAGGCAACAGCTTCCCTTCTAGCCCAGGTGTGTGTCTAGAAATGCTACCCAGGAGCTAGGGCTTGGAATGGGGCCTCATGACTCTGACCAGTACCCTATCCTACTGTGGTTGAGCTGGTATCCAAGATGCAAGACAAAAGTCCTTCTTACTCTTCCCCTCTCCTCTCCCCCAAACAGAAGGAAGGAGACTCTTTTGGAGCTGCGAGCTGAGCTGCCTGGACTTGGAGGAGGGGTAGCACAAGCACTCCCTTAGGTGTTCCAGTTGATGTCTTAATAAGTCACATGCCCCCAATTCCACTGGCTCCAAGCCCAGCTCAGCACTAGGACTTGCAGTCCTTGTGGCCTACACTGCCTTTTAAGTTTATTTAGGACCCTGGCATACTTCAGCCCACAGTGGCAAGGCTTGTCAGAATTCAAGTTCCAACCTTTGAGATGGGCAATTCCCCTCTGGCTAGGGCTGGTTTGAATGCTCCCTCCATGTGTGGGCGTCAGCTGAGTTCAGCCTGGTTTTGCTTTTTGCTGTTACAGTGCATTCGATGAGAAGTCTCACAATTGCTGCGCTCCTCCTATCCCGAGCGTATGAATTTTTCCACACCACACAGTTGCTACAGGAGGGATAGGGGAGAGGTAGTGTCAGCAATTCAAGACTGTCTTTCCTATCCTGTTCAGTCCTTCTTTGGGCAATATGAAGTTAAAACCAGGTTCTGTGAGTGCTCACCTGATTTTTGTTTCTTAAGTAAGTGCTTTTTTGTGTGTAAATTGTTGTTAAATTTGGTATTCCTGTTGAGGGGGACATTCAGTGGATCCTTCTATTCCTCCATCTTGCTCTATACCCCCAGTTCTAAAATAAACACATTTTGACACAAAGTGTTAAGCCACAGATATGTGAAAAATGTATTTATGTGAAACATCCATTGCTTAATGTCAGATAAATTAGATATTCATTCTGACAATACTATGCTGGTAGCTTGATTTATTCTATTTGCCATGTTGCTTTCACAGAAAAAAGAAATCCTAAGTGCCATTTTAGAAACATAGAAATATGTAGGGAGATGGCAGAAAAATATTTCTAGATTCTTTTAAATTATTTCTGTATCTGGAGAGAAAAACACATGGTTTACTCTTTAAATATTCTGAATTGGAAAACATATACACATTCTCTGTTTCTCCCTGCACCACTCTTAATTCTCATGACAAGAGGGAAAATCTCTAGTAAAAGGCGATCACATAAAACTAGGGGACTGCCTATAAAGGTGAGTCCAAATTTCCAACCATTTGACTCTTCATTGCCTTCACCATCCGCAGCTTATTATTAAGAAGACCATCCTACAGTAAGAACCAAACTTTGTACTGATTATCACATAATTATAGAAGTGCAATCACTGGTAAGAAAACATGATGAATTTAGTCATAAGACATAGATGTACAAACAAAATACAACAAATGTACATGACATCTGAATCAAAAAATTTCAGCAAAGAAATAATTTTCCATTAAAAGGCTAAAGAACAAAAATAATGAAACATCTTATTAAGAAGGTTTCAGGATAAGCAATGTATACTTTGTCTACTCAAAAAAATTAGTTAGAAAAAACAAACAAGCCAACAAAATACACAGAATACAGGAAAATGGAAAGCTCTAAGCACTAAACACAGGCAACTACTGATTTCTGGTAGTTCAACTTAACTACCATCTAGAAACAAACCTGGCATTTTAACAATTGTCATCTGTAATGAGAATTTATAAATAGCTCTACCTTTTTTCACATGGTAATCTCCTTATAATTGTATCAATACTATGTTTGAATATTATTTTCTTTTGAAGCTTTCTTTGGTTTCTCACACTTAGTTACTTTATGTATTTCAATTTTTGCATCAATCGTACTGAGGTTTTGGTTTTCATACAGGTCTTCCCTTTCAGACTTTGTTTCCTGTAGGAAAACAGAAATGTCAAGAAATTCAAAGTCTGAAAGGGAACTTTGCTTACCATGGTTCCTGTCACACATACAATAAAAATTTTATAGATGAATGAAATGGATGGTATGTAGAACATATCAGAAGAGAGAGACAACACAGACAGACAGCTGCCAATGATACTTAAGTAATAACAGAATGGATCTGGGCTTATAAGGAAAGGAAGAAACAATCATCCATTCAAAAAAAAAGGATTTCCAAGGATGAGTAAATAGAGATTTGATTTTCTTTCTTATAGCTCAAAACATCTTTTTATGTTTGGTTAAAAACTTCTTTTGAAAGGCACTAGAAACACTGCCTCCCTCAACCCCAACCACCAGCCAGAACCCCAACGAACACAGACCTCTGTTTCTGTGTCCAGACCTCTGTTTCTAAATACCATTTCCAACTAAAAAGAAACAAAGACTTTGAAGAAATATGTAACTCCAGACCTGGAATACAGAAAGAACAAATCTACCCTGAGCACTCTTGTGTCAGAAAGCAAGACACACTCAAAGACCAGTATAGCCTATCAAGAGGACAAAGAACCAAATTAAAAGAGGGTTCCCACTGATCACATTTGGGACAATTTGAGCATATTTTTTAAAAAGTAATAGAGTATAACATCTGGAATAAGTAAAAAATGGATTCATAGAGATATTTAAGAGGCAAAAAAAGTGATAAGGAAAGGGGGGTAGGGAAAGAAAATCTCTACTGAAGAAGGCCAGTAATAAATATAGAAGGAATGACCAAATTAGAAAATCACCAATTTGCAACCCCTAATGTAAAAGCTGATTCAGGCAAAAATCACCAATGTATGCCAAAGCCATTCGATGAAAAGTTAAGAAAATTCTCACAGTGCCTAAGTATTACCTCACAGATTACTCAGCAATACAAAGGGGAAAATGTATCTTTAAAATGGAGACCTGGCTGTCACCACCTTAAACAAGTCATCAAACTTAACATTACTGATAATAGCAGGACAACCTGATATTATGTGATTCATGAAATGACAAAATAGGAAATAAACATTTACTTATGAAATATTCTCTCCAAAAATATTTAATCCAACCCAGTCAAATCTCTAGACCAGGAGTTAAGCTCTATTATCCTGTGGATTTCTTTGACGGTGTGGTAAAGTTTATGGATGCCTTCTTAGAATAATGTTTTTAAATGCATAAAACAGACAAGACTACAATGGACAATTATACTGAAATGCAGCTACTATAATAATTGTTTAAACTACAGCATAGTAATATTATTTCTTCTTGAGACAGGGTCTTAATTTGTCACCCAGCCTGGAGTGCAGTGGCAGAATCCCAGCTCACTGCAATTTCAACCCCCTGGATGCAAACGATCCTCCCACCTCAGCCTTCTGAGTAGCTGGACCACAGATGCACACTACCGCACATGGCTAATTTTTGTATTTTTGTAGAGATGAGGTCTCACTATGTTGTCCAGGCTGGTCCTGAACTCCTAGGCTCAAGCAGTCCTCCCACGTCAGCCTCCCAAAGTGCTAGAATTACAGGCATGAGCTACCAAGCCCAGTCTGTTATGGCTTGTTAATTAATATGAATCTAGTAACTACCTTAATTTATAGGCAGTAAATGAGCATAAATGATATTTTGAGATATCTGCAGCAGTTGAATGTGATATGAGAATACCTAAGATTTCTATTGGTGACAAAGCTATAGGTACTGTAAATGTACTGTCTACACTGTATCCATGAAGGGTTTCTATTCATAATTTAAGAAAATGCTAAAATCCAGTTCGGGAAGAATTTCTCAACCTTGACACTCCTGACATTTTGAATGGGATAATTCTGTTATCAAGGACTGTCTTGTACCCACCCAGCTGTGACAATCAAAAATGTCTCCAGACATTGCCAAATGTCCAAGAGTTGGGGAAGGAGAAGGCAAACCCACTCCAGCTGAGAACCACTGAGTTAGACATACGTTAAAATAAAGATGTAATTTCCCCATCTGAAGTTTTACAGATTCCCTGAATTCTACAAACCCTACAGAGTCTGTAACTCAAGGTTCAGTGCCCTTGCCCTAGACCTACCTTTGAGTTTACAGGAAACAGAAGGATGTCAGAGAGTAACGTTTAAACCACTATATATGAGGAAACAATGAGACAAATTAAGAGTGTGAGATAATCTATTAAGAAATTGGCTTGGATACTTACGCAGTCATTTTAAAAAGGTGGGAAACTATCCTAGATTAAAATAAATAAATTATGTGATTATTTACCTGCTTGTTTCTTATCTCTCCCACTACACTGTAAATTATATTTGTTTCATTCACATTCCTATACCACACCCAATACAGAGTCTAAGCATTCAATAAACTGCATGACTGTTCAATGAATGAATGAATGAGCAAATGAATGACTATCACAGAAAGTGGGTAAAGACACATAAGCCACTAACACAATATCTCAAAACATTCATATACATTTTAAATAATCTAAAAATATAAACCCAAAATATATTTTCTTGTTTGTATAACATTACTTGACTTTCTGAAATTTGATTCTAGATCTCTACCTTTCTTGTAAAACAATACACTAGTTAAGAGTACTGGCCGTACAATGAGTTAGATCTCTATCATTTATTAGTTGTGTGACAACTGTCTTACCTTCCTAAGTCTCAGTTTCCTCATTTGTTAAATGGGACAGCAGCAGTATCTTCCTCATAGCAATGTTGGAAAATTTAAATGAAACAACTTATGTAAGTTCATGGTATAATACTTGGAACATAGTAAACATTCAATAAATAATTGCAACAACTATTATTATAAATATCTTTTTTTTTTTTTTGAGATGGAGTCTTGTTCTGTTGCCCAGGCTGGAGTGCAGAGGCACAGTCTCAGCTCACTGCAACCTCTATCTCACACATTCAAGGGATTCTCCTGGCTCAGCCTCCCGAGAGCTGGGATTACAGGTGCACGCCACCACGCCCAGCTAATTTTTATTTTAGTAGAGATAGGGTTTCACCATATTAGTCAGGCTGGTCTCGAACTCCTGACCTCAGGTGATCCACCTGCCTCAGCCTCCCAAAGTGCTGGGATTACAGGCATGAGCCACTGCGCCCGGCAAACATCTTGCTTTTTTTTTTTCCCTGAGACGGAGTTTCACTCTTTTTGCCCAGGCTGGAGTGCAATGGCGTGATTTTGGTTCGCTGCAACCTCCGCCTCCCAGGTTCAAGTGATTCTCCTGCCTCAGCCTCTTGACATCTTACTTTTTAAATGGTCGGTAAACATGAACATTTCGACTGTGCCATACAAAGTTTTAAAATAAATGCAAACTTTAGGACCCTCAGCCTCCTCTTTTGGTGTCTTTTTCTTTGCTTGAGCATTCCTAATCCTGGAGAGACAGATGGTGGGTAGGGAGAAGTAGAGGGGGAGAGAGGAAGCAACAAACTAATCCAATATGAGCAGACATAATTTACTTTCAGAAAAGTCACCAAAGCATAGAAGAGCGATCCTCATTGCCATCCCACTAAAGGGGGTAAAAAGAATACTGGAAAGTGATAATGAAGCTAGAAAACATGGTGGCCTAGAACAAAAGCAACTCTGATGACAAAAACTGTGCCTGTGGGAGAGAAGAGAGATGAAGTGGTAGGGGAGTGACTGGAAATGCTGCTTTGGAAAACATCTGTATAGGTCAAAGTTAAGTCCATGGGAGGAGAATAGATGAGATAAAAATTACAATTTCTGAGTTGGACAAGACTTTAAAAGAATACCTGGCTCAACTTTCTACTTCATATACAAATCCCTTCTACAAGGGTTCTTTCTGCCTCTACTTGAAAACCTCAATAATGAAGAATTAACT
This sequence comes from Ateles fusciceps, assembly GCA_036589455.1. Classification (NCBI taxonomy): domain Eukaryota; kingdom Metazoa; phylum Chordata; class Mammalia; order Primates; family Atelidae; genus Ateles; species Ateles fusciceps. The sequence goes on from JAZHEH010003205.1 coordinate 32,698,714, forward strand.
ACTTTAAAAGCAGAGTACTACTGTAAAACAACCATAATTTCTTTGGAGAATAAAAATTCTTATAGTTAACAGAATCCTGCCTTCCTGAATTTTCCATTACTGCTTCTAGTTCAATTACATTACAGGAATGAATTAGTAGGTAACTACAGATAGTCACAGGAAAGTGATATTACAAGTGGAGAAAGTGCAGCAGAAGAAAAGAGCTAATGAAAGCTCTGAGCAAGGGGTAGGGCAAATATATTTAGAGGAAAAGACAAAGGCAATCAGAAATACCATCCTTACAGAGGGAAGATGTGTCAGGGAGTAAAAGAGTGAACAGTAAGTAGCATCAACGTGCTGCAAAGAGGTCAAGGAGATTACTAACTTTAGAAAGGATACTAGATTAGAACAGTTTCAGGACAATGGTTAGGGGAAGAAGCTATCCCACTAAGGTTAAGAGGTAAGTGATGAAGTAATAAAGGCAACAATATCAACATTTCTTTGGTGGTAAAAGAAAAAAATGAAAAAGACCAAGAGTTGAGCAAGAATCTTTTAGGCTATGGGTGAGCTGAGCATATTTGTACGCAAATAGTAAGAAGCCAACTGAAGGGTGAGATTAAAGAGGAACAAGAGGCTGGGCACGGTGGCTCACGCCTGTAATCCCAGCACTTTGGGAGGCCAAAGCAGGCAGATCACCTGAGGTCAGGAGTTGAAGACCAGCCTGGCCAACATGGTAAAACCCTGTCTCTACAGAAAATACAAAAAATTAGCCAGGTGTGGTGGCAGGCACCTGTAATCCCAGCTACTAGGGAGACTGAGGCACAAGAATCACTTGAACCTGGGAGGCAGAGGTTGCAGTGAGCCAAGATCGCATCATTGCACTCCAGACTAGGCAACAGAGCCAGACTACATGTCAAAAAAAAAAAAAAAAAAAGAAGCCAGGCATGGTGGCTCAGACCTATAATCCCAGCACTTTGGGAGGCTGAGGTAGGCGAATCATGAGATCAGGAGTTTGAGACAAGCCTGACCAACATGGTGAAACCCTGTCTCTACTAAAAATACAAAAATTAGCCAGGCATGGTGGCACATACCTGTAATCCCCAGCTACTCAGGTGGCTGACGCAGGAGAATTGCTTGCACCTGGGAGGCGGAGGTTGCAGTGAGCCGAGATTGTGCCACTGGACTCCAGCCTGGGTGACAGAGAGAGACTTGGTCTCAAACAAAAAAAAAAGAACAAGAGAAAGAAAAAGAAAAAGTGGTGGAGAAAGGGAATGGGCGGAGTAGGGGCAGTTACATACACACAGGAATAGAGAGAGAGGGGGATGAGAAAGAGGAGAGATAAGAGTGAGAAAGAATATCAAGCCCAGGGACTATAAGGCACCTTAGGTTTATGCCACACCTTGAGAAAGACAGGACTTTGTCAGTCAACAGTGAGAAAATAAGCAGGCTGACCTGAAAAGGTTGCCTCACACCCTATTTCTGTGCCCAGTGTGTGAGTGGGAGGAGGAGTGGAAATCAGATGGGATTAAAGGTTCTGAAGGTTCTGAAGTACTTGATCAAGAGTGCAGTGAAAATATGTTATCAATGAAAGAAGGAAGAATGGATGACAGGGAAGAACAAAATGGAAAGACAAGAGGAAGAACTGCATCATCACTAATATCTGACTATACAGTCAAATAAGTGAACACTATACAGTGCATAATTGCTTACTTTCGGCTTTGATTTCAGACCATTTAGCTAGTTAACTGAGAAGAGGGGATTTGAATTCAGATTTTCTGATTCTAAATTCCATATCTCTGTCTCTGCACTAATAAAAAAATTTTAAATTATTTCACTACTCCTTCCCACCCATTTCAGTCACCCAGTGCTTTCCTTTTCTATCTTTGTCTCCTTATCAGATCAATGACTGCACCAATAACATTTACTCTCATAACTATTACTTATGTTCATCTTCTATTGAATGACAGAAATAATTAACATCTAATCATGATAATTTTATAAGACCAGTACTATTCCAAAAGGAAAAAGATACTACACAATTTTTTTTTTTTTTTTTTTGAGACCGTCTCACTCTGTTGCCCAGGCCGGAGGCATGATCTCAGCTCACTGCAACCTCCGCCTTCTGGGTTCAATGGATTCTCCAACCTCAGCCTCCCAAGTAACTAGGACTACAAGCACCTGTCACCTTGCCCGGGTAATTTTTGTATTTTCAGAGACAGGGTCTCACCATGTTGGCCAGGCTGGTCTCAAACCTCAAACTCCTGACCTCAGGTGATCCACCCACCTCGGCCTCTCAAAGTGCTGGGATTACAGGCGTGAGCCACTGTGCCCAGCCCCACATAATTGCCTTATAAATGAACTTTACAAAAAAACAAATCTATTTATAATTTGAGAAAACATGGATAAAGGGAATTCCTTTTTACAAATGGAGCTGGACAGGGCTTTTCTGACATAAATTTTGATACAATTTTGGACTTAATTTTTTTTTTATTGAGTCGGAGTCTTGCTCTGTCACCAGGCTGGAGTGCAGTGGTGCGATTTCGGCTCACTGCAATCTCCGCCTCCCGGGTTCAAGCGATTCTCGTGCTCTGCCTCCCAAGTAGCTGGGACTACAGGTGCCCGCCACCATGCCCAGCTAATTTTCTGTATTTTAGTAGAGACAGGTTTCACCATGTTGGTCAGGATGGTCTGGATCTCCTGACCTCATGATCCACCCGCCTCGGCCTCCCAAAGTGCTGGGATACAGGTGTGAACCACTGCTCCCAACAGACTTAATTTTTTTAAAAATCCATACTTGACTGCTATTTTTAAAAGCAAACAAAAAATCACAAATTTCATTTCCCCAAATTTAGAAGTACTGATAACATGCAAGAAAAACTTAAACAGCCATACTGTAATATCCTACCAAAGATCAGTTTGATAGAACTCAGGAGTTTATGCTACCATTATAAAAACTCTGCCCCCTCCTTTCTCCACCACCTTTTCTTGGTCCTCTTTAATCTCATCCTTCAGTTGATTTCTTGCTGTTCGTCTACAAAATACCTCAAATATCTCATATTCTAAGTACTTTCCACAACATTTTTGGAATTTAAGAGTCAATTTCTGGTAAATGGTACAGTAAGTTTTTCATACAACCTATACACAAATAGCAATATACTTCTATACTATTTAAGATTTATCATTTGACAAAATCTAGTTTAATCATAATTTGTAAAGACCTTAAAATTTTTAAAATGCGTATCATATACATTATTGCTCACAAAAATCTCAGTATTGAAGGTACAATTTAAACATACTCTCAAGAAATATTAACACTGGGGCTGTCATATAAATAAGCACTTTTTTTTTTTTTTTTAAGACAGAGTTTCACTCTTGTTGCCCAGGCTGGAGTGCGATGGCGCAATCTCGGTTCACCACAGCCTCCGCCTCCCAGGTTCAAGTGATTCTCCTGCCTTAGCCTCCCAAGTAGCTGGGATTACAGGCGTGCACCACCACACCTGGCTAATTTTGTATTTTTAATACAGACAGGGTTTCTCCATGTTGGTCAGGCTGGTCTCAAACTCCTGACCTCAGGTGATCCGCCCGCATCTACCTCCCAAAGTGCTGGGATTACAGGCATGAGCCACCGCACCCAGCATAAATAAGTACTTCTATAGTCCTCTTGAGCATTAAAGGAGTATGGAAGAGGCCAAAGGAACCCAGAAAATAAGAACAAACTTGTCGTAATCTAATTAGCTTTTTCCTTACATCCTCATATGACATTTACGAGAGACCCTGTGCTTTGAAGGAAACTGAATTCATGCAGCTTCCTGAAGTCACTTATTTACTTTTTATTTAGTGACAAGGAACAATAAGAGATAATATTGACTAGAAGATAAAAATTATAACAATTGTAATATTACATTTAAATATTTTTAAATGGCTTATAAAACAAATGCTATTTCGTGTGACATCCTTAGCAAGAATAAAAATCATAAATATCTCATAAATACATAATTTTTAAGTCTAGATATTATTCCAAATAAAAGCAGTGTCTTTTTCTCCCCCAGCACTCATAGAGAATTATAACATTATAGCAGCCATTAAAATTGATTAAGGGTCACAGGCCTGGATATGAATAAACTATACAAAGATAAAATATGTCTCTAGCATATAAAAATTCCAACAACAACATAAGATAGCCCGCATGTTTTCCTACACCTTTGGGCCATTGATATAACTGTATTAGTAGTGAAATTTTGGCCAGTCAAAATGAACCATATTAGATACTGGTATTCACTTCTTGGTGTCCCAACCAATTATTAGCAAGTAAATCTTAGAATCACTTATTCAAAGGTATTGAAGAATAAATATGTCTCAAATATATAAACTATTAGACACTTATTAAGTAACAATAAATATGATGCTTTCAAGGAATTTTCATTTTAGGGAAAATAAAGCAAATAACTAAGAAACATCTGCAATAAGTCAGTAAACAGTTCAAGAATAAAAATATTAAATGTTAGTTCAAGGGAAGAGTAAATAACTAAAGGTTTACTATAACCTAAAACAATAAACTAGTAAATTTTAATTAATCACTGCTTGACATTACCCTTACATCCCTCCCCACTGGTTGAGTCTCTTAGCTCTGTTCTACTTTACCAGCTTCACTACTTAGCCCACATCCCCATTACTTCGTCTCCCTTGTATCTCTCCTCCCTCATTCATCTTCAGTACAATCTGCCTTTGCTTTTCTCCTGGTTGCAGAACACTGCCAGAGAAAACCATAAAATATGCTGATTACAAATGTATGAGTTCCAATCTCAGATGAGCCTCTGACGCTGCTCAGCGATGGTTTCACTTATTTATCTTGAAACACTTCTCTCCATCCCCCCACAATTTGTGTTACACTTTCATCCCTCTGGAGTCCCCTAGCCCACTTCCAACAATCCTAGGCTAAAAAGTAACCACTTAAAAAAAAAAAGTCCTAAAAAAAAAAAAAAGAAAAAGAAAAAGTCCTCAGATGTAATTTTTCCCTCCATATTCAAATGTACCTAATTCTCATCTATACACAACTCTTAACTTTCTGAGATAGAGTATAGATGTCTACTCTTTTCCAGAGTTAATCCCCCAATAGCTGTTCTTGATCTTACCTCTTCCTGCTTCATCTGGGACCTTGTTCTATTAGTTATTCCCGATTCTATCTTTAATCTTCATCAGCCCATCAAAAACAAAAACAAAAAAAAGTTCAAGCATCAAATGAAGGTCCTTTCTCTCCTCCCTACCTCCTCCAGCTACTACTTCTCACCTCCCCTTCACTGGCAAACCTCTATTCTCTTTTGGTCCACCTCCTTAGCTGTCTTCCATCTTCACCACTTACTTGGCTCCAGAAAAGGTTAGAAATGACCTGATTTCTACATTGAGTGGCCTATATTCCGAATTTATCTAACCTGACCTCAATGCCCTGAAAAAGTCAATGAAGGTAATAAAAGAAGAAGAAATGAAAAAGAAAAGTCACCATTTGTAATCCTCCAACATAATGACTGATTCAAGCAAGTACCATTAATGGATACCACAATCACTGGTTAAAGGGTTGCCAGGGAATAGGATATTTACACGACCATTAAGTATCCTCTATAAATTATTTATTAAATAGTAGAGCCATCTGTCAGTCCCACCTTTACCAAGTAATCAAGCTTGCATTACCAATAGAGTGACAGTCTGAAATCATGTGCCTTGTGATCTAATACAGCAGTAGGAATACATGTCATCTGTGTGGTGGTCTCACCAGAAATGTTTGACTAGAATCTAATCATTAGGAACAGACCAATTCAGAATGTAGAACATACTCCAGGACCCATGGTCTCTACTTCTCAATGGACAAACCTAAAGAAGAGATAAAGGCAGTAGGTCTAGTCCAGATTGGGGGAAACTTACAAAAAGACACTCAATGCATTAACCTTGAATGAATCCTGCATTTGAGGGAGGAAATAGCTATAAAGATTTTCAGGACAACTGGGAAGATTTAAGTATAGAGTATATGTCAAATATGTTATTAAGTAAATGTGATATATATAACATATATATAATATCTATCAATACTACCACATTACTTACTCTGAATATTATCTACAACTATTCTACCCTCAAACTACTCCAGAAAAATCTTACTGAATAGCTGGCCTTTGACTACCTCCAGCCTTATTTTTATATGATTGTGAAAGAAAGGTGACTAGTTAACAAAATTGTAAATAATTACAGTTTTGCCCATTCATTTCATGCTATTAATTCAACTCTAAATGCTATAGCATAACTATGGACTACTGGACATATAGAAAAATCAAAGTGACTTTTTTGCATAAAAAGATGAAAAATAATTTTAAAAGAAATCTGGAAGGAAATGAGATTTTACAAATGGTGTGTAGGCTTAAAACCCCTATTTCTTCAGTTAAATCCTCACATCTGAAGAACAATTACCACTGGTAGAAAAATCCTTCAAATACACAGGAAGACAGGCATAGCAAATGAAGACAAAAGGAATTATTCCCAAAAAGGTAATTAATCCAAATAACTGTAGCATACTCTTAAAAAGACTGAAATTTTTTGTATAAGTCACTACCAAACCATTTAACTCTGAAATAAAATATATATTTTCAAGTCTTCTCAAATAGCATATTTGAAAACAAGGTAATCTTTTCTCGATAACTTAATTTCACCATTATAATAATCCATTATTTTACTGTGCTACACTGGTGATACTCTCAGGTGCTATACAAGGAAGTCGGTTTGCCCCTATATTAAGGAGTTTCAGATTATAGTGATATACTAGTTATTGTACTAGTTTGTTATCAATATTTGTATTTAGTGCTTCTCTCCTCCCTAGAAAGGCTGTCAGCCATCACTATTCTCCACCTTATTATCTATATTCCTTTCTAATTTGATTCTTCTGAGCGAATAACTCTTCTACAGTATGTTATAGCTGACATAACATCTTAATACTTACTACGTCATTTAGTAACTCTTACAATAGCCTTGTAATAGACGGATTATCACTATCCCTATTTTACAGATGAGAAAACTGAGGCTCAGAAAGAATGAGTAACTTGAGTAACTTATCCATAAGGTATAGATGATAAATAGCAAAAGTGATCTAAACTGTCAAATTACCTTCTTCGTTAACACATTAAGCTTGTTAAAAACATTAAATAGTCTGGGCGCAGTGGCTCATGCCTGTAATCCCAGCACTTTGGGAGGCCAAGATGGGCAGGTCACAAGGTCAGGAGAGCAAGACCATCCTGGCCAATACGGTGAAATCCTGTCTCTACTAAAGATACAAAAATTAGCCGGGCTGGCGACAGAGCAAGACTCCATCTCAAAAAAAATACAAAGCTAAAAAAAGAAAACACCATTAAATAATAGTCAAAAGTGGAGCTCATAGGGAAAAAAAGATTATAAGCTTTGAATTTTTCTGGACATTCACAACATACAGACATACATAAATTAATTAAGTAAAACACTTAGCTTACTTCTCCTTTCCTGGCAGTTGAAGCTACTAGGAAAAAAAAAAAACCACTTCTGGATAAAGAAGATATGAATATATTCTATTTACAATTTCAAAAACCTATGCAACAATAACAATTTAAAACATAATAGTAGCTCAAATTTGCAGCAAATTAAGCCTATTTTTTAGGAAAAACAGGGTTTCTTTTTCAGATTTGAAGACAACCTAAACATACGAAGAATATCTGCATTATGTCAAAAATAGATTTTATTTTATTTTTCCCTCAATTCTCCCCCTTGCAAAGAAAGAGTTAGTTGCTAGAGGACCTAAGGTGTTAATCTAATTCACCAAACAGTGCCTACTGAGACTATTTTCCCCCTGGTAGGAATCAAAAACACTAGGCCCTGATCAGAAATCATGCAACCCCTAGGTTTACAGTGGTACCATTGACATTTTGAACCAGATAATTATTTCTTGCAGAGGTGGATGCAATATGTCCTGTGCATTGTAGGGTATTTAACAATACCAATAGCATCTCCTTCACCTATGACAACCAAAAATGTCTCTAGACACTGCCAAATTTCCCTTGGAGGTCAAAATCGACCTTGCAGAGCCATTGTTTTAGATGTTAGGGCACTGGATCTTTGAAAAAGGAAACCTCCAACTGGCCCTGTTAATTATAATTTTTTAAAATTTGGATTTAAAAAAATTAGACATTAACAGTACAAGAAGATACCTAAATAATATATTTGCAATCCTTCTTTAGCTTAAAGCATTTTTAGAGGATTTTATAACATGGGTTTCATCAATGTGGCTATATACAGTCACCCACTTTTCCCCAAAGTTGGGGAAATGTCCAGTTCTTTCTCAGCTCTGCTAGCAAAATGTCAAATACATACACATACACAAGAATCTAAACAATTCTAACTTCCAAAGCCCCATTTCTTGCTTTACATGGCCACCCTGTGGTTCTTGAGCCATGCATCCTTGAGATTCAAGCTTCTAATCTCCAGATTTCCTCATCTGGTTGCTGCCAACTAATAGTGAGGTAAGCAGGAAGTAAGCTGATGACCTTTAAGATCTTTTCCAACCCTGATATTCTAATTTTCAATGACAAAAATGCCTTCCAACTTTTACTTATTGACTCCGAGCTGACCAAACCACCTCTTGAGATTACTGAAGCCATTTATGCTTTTACTTTCTCTAACTTTACGATGAATACAACTGAAAAGTGTATCAGTCATTTACTACATCGCTTTTAATATTGGTGATCGTTTGCTTATTCCCTAGCTCAAATAAAAAATTTTAACATGTACACTGATTTTAAAGAAAAAACTTTTCAAGAACCTATGAGCCAATAACATTTATATGAAAGGCCCACATTAGGCCAATACTGAAACAAAAAGTAGACTACTGGTTGCTTAAACCTGGGGGGTGGGGTGAAGAGAATGGGGGGGTAACAGTTAACGGATACAAGGTCTTCTGAGGGATTGATAAAATGTTCTAGAATTGATTATGGTGATGGTTGCACAATTATGTAAATAAATAAACTAAAAACCACTGAGTTGTATACTTTTTTTTTGAGACAGTCTCGCTCTTCACCCAGGCTGCAGTGCAGTGGTACCATTTTGGCTCACTGCAACCTCTACCTCCCAGGTGTAAGTGATTCTCCAGCCTCAGCCTCCCCAGTAGCTGGGATGATAGGCACTGGCCACCACACTCAGCTAATTTTTGTATTTTTAGTAGGGACAGGGTTTCACCATGTTGGCCAAGCTGGTCTCGGACTCTCGACCTCAGGTGATCTGCCTGTCTAGACTTCCGGAAGTACTGAGATTACAGGTGGGAGCCACCGCACCCAGCCACGTTGTGCACCTTAAATAGGTGTACTTTATGGTATGTTAATTTTACCTCAATAAGGCAAGTTTTTAAAAAGCTAAGAAAAGGAAAAAGGCATTTTAATTAACTTTTGTTGATTAAAAAAAAAAAAAAGAGCGTGGGCCAGGCTCGGTGGCTCACACCTGTAATCTCAGCCCTTTGGGAAGCTGAGGTGGGAGGATCACGAGGTCAGGAGTTTGAGACCAGCCTGACCAACACGGTAAAACCCTGTCTCTACTAAAAATACAAAAATTAGCCGGGTGTGGTGGCACGTGCCTGTAATCCCAGTTACTCGGGAGGCTGAGGCAGGAGAATCGCTTGAACCCAGGAGGCAGAACTGCAGTGAGCCGAGATCGCCCCACTCAGCCTGTATGACACAGTGGGGCTCCGTCTCAAAAAAAAAAAAAAAAAAATAGTGAAGAACACATTCTGCAAAGTTTGCCGTTTCATGGGCTATACAGGATTTGATTTTAATTCTGACACAAAAAATTACCCAGAAATAAATTTTAACTTTCCAGAAAATATAAGCATATGTAAAAGTAATCACCTTTTCCTAGTAAACTTTTAGTATTAAATTCTAATTTCAAAAACACTTCAGAAAGGCAAATGCTATAGTAACAATACGTCTACAAGAACAAAATATATGAATATCAACAACAAAACAGTCTTTACGGTTTTGTTGTGATGCATTATTTTAAAAACCCATTAAAACATTTTTCATTTATTTTAAAAGTGATCCTCAGACTGCCTCTTAGATTGGTAGCGTTAATAATTCTTAAGCTAACAGAACATAATTTTAAAATAGCCAAATTACAAAATTGCAAACATCTACTCTCCCAAACAACTCTCAGTTACACATAATGATCATTTGTACCCAAACCTATCATGAGCAACGATGATCGCTACGAACTAACATCCATTCCTAGGAAATCCGATTCTGACTGCACTACAAATACAGTCAAACAAATAAATCCCATCATTCCCTCTGTTCCGTCATTTAACTGCTTAGAAATCATTTAGGCTCTGAAGATACTTTTTCCAATTAGAACTCCCCCTTCGAATTTATAAAAGTGAATATACGTAAAAATCTCCAGTTTAGGTTATCGCAGTAACATTTCTCTGTATACTACAAGTAATTTATCATGGTATTACTTACTTAAAGGCATTTACTATTAAGACTGCCCTTGATTTGACAAATCAGAAATATAGCCAATTAAAAACAAAAACAGTGCAAACAATTTAATTCTTCGAAAGTAAGAGCCTCAGTAAAAACCAAAAAATAAAGCTGGTTAAAAAGAGAATTAAAAAAATTTTTTTTTGCAACCCAGGTCAGTCAAAATGCTAAAAATACCATCCTGAACTCGGCACATGAACAGACCAAATGGCTAATTATAATTGGCAAGCAAAAGTTCCTAAGTCAACGACCGGAGAGCAGAGGCGGCAGGGAGGGCCTGCCCTCTCTTTCCATCTATGCAGAGATGGAAGGAGGCAGAAATGAAAATTAATTATTGAACAAATTATTTCAAGCTACATTGTCGAAATGCAAAACACCGAGTAACTCTTTGGTTACTCGTCTCTTTCCCGGAGAGAAAAACAAACAAATGTTTAAACAATTCCAGTAGAATCCAATAGGGCTAAGGGCCTGGCTGGAAAAAGAAAAGGAAAGTTTGGGGGCAGCGTCTAAGGGGGTGATGGAAGTTCTAGAGCCCGGATCCCGGAAAGAGGCGAGAGGGGCTAGAGCGGCGTTTTCGGTCGCCAACAGCAGGCAGGGAACACAGCTGCCAGCCCCGATCCCCGAGGGAGAGTGAAAAGGGAAAAAGGAGGTGGCGGAGAAGAGAATGGAAGCTTCAGCGCCGGTCAGTTGCGACCGAAACTCTGTCCGCTTCGGGCTGGGGAGGAGAGCGAGGGGGTGGGGTCTCGGTCCCTCTCTCAGCAGTAGGTCGGGGTGAGAGTGGGCCTCGACGCGCGGGGTCCGCGGGGCACACCTACCTGCGGGTCCCGGGCAGCCGCCCTGAGCGAGGCCTAGTGCATCGCCGCCGCCTCCAGCCCTCCACGTCGCACCGAGGCTGCAGCTCCACGGCCGACGCCTCCCGGCGCCCGGCCGGGCCCGAGCCCGAGCCCGGCTTCCCTCCCCCGCCCCGCGCCGGCTGGCCAGTCGACCCGGGACCACAGGGCCGCCCTCTTGAGCCCAGCTCCGCTCGGGGGGTGAGAGGCGGCAGCGGCGGCTCCCTCACGTCTCTCCCGGGTGTCCTGTCAGCCAGCAGTTTCCCCCCGGGTCCGCAGCGCCGCCTCCGCCGCTGCTGCCACCGCCTCTCCCACATCCCCGGCCTCCAGGGGAGCCGCCGCCGCCGCGCCACGACCACTGCCTCTAGCGCTTCTGCTCCTGGCTCCACTGCTTTCCCTCACCCCGCCGGCCCGGCCGGCTCGGCCCGGTCGGGTGCGGGGGAGACAGCGCCGGAGGCCGCCGCAGCCCCCAGCCCACAATCCACCGCGCGGCTCCGCCGGGGCGGGAGGGCCGCGGCCCGGGCCGGGGGGAGCGCCTGCTGCCTGGGAAAAGGGGCCTCGGCGCGGGCTGGCGTGCCGGTCGCAAGCGCAGCCGGAGTTCTCCCGGGGCGGGGAATGCACCGCGTGGCTCCCCCTGCGCCTCCTCTAATAGTCCTACACTCAGCCAGAAATCCACGCTGAATTCCACTTTCCCCACCACCCTTCCCCCCTTCCCCCCTTCCCCGACTGCCAGTTTTTAGGAACACACAGATGCCTCCTGCCGCCTTCCCCGGTACTGGGACGCGACCCCTCCAGCGTAGCCCTCGCCAGCCACAGGACCAACTGACTCGAAACGTCCCTAAATCACCCGGGATCTATTAAAGCAAATACTTCCACGAGATTCCACCTTTCCCCAACCCACTCGAAGTAAATGCTTTTCAGCCGGTCCCAAATAATTGCCCTTCCAAAGGTTAAAAGTCACTCCAGCCCAACAACCCAATTCTCTCCACTGGGGCCTTTTCCCCCACCCTGTCCTCCTCCAAGCCTTCCCCAAGTTCCAGGCCCTCCTCCCAGGCACTGAAATCAGTTATTCCTGTTACTTGAGTGAGATCCTGGAAGTGTGTATGATAATTAATACCTTCTAATTCTAATTTCAGCCTGGTTTCAGAGGACTTGCAACCTTAAACCAATAAAATAAAATCCACAAGAAAGGGAAGGTCTTAGTATATAAATATACATATATATAGTTTTAATATATAAATACATATTTTTTATTTTTTTATATAAATATACACATATATATTTTTTTTTTCTTCGAGGAGGCTGGGGAGAGGTGGAATCTCGTGCAAATATTTGCTTTAATAGGTCCCGGGTGATTTAGGGACATTTTTGAGTGTTCAGGGTGGCAAGGGTTATGCTGTAGGGGTTGCATCCCAGTCCCTGGGAAGGCGGCAGGAAGCATTTTTTCCTTTTTAGGAGAAAAAAAAAAAGTCCTCAATCACTTGAGTGCTTGTGGCTTAATTTTGGGAAGATTTTATTCAATTTTGAAACTCTTGCCTAAAAATAAATGTCAAGCATTTATAAGACATAGTATGTTTTAACAAATCAAAAGTGAAAATGTTAACTCTTACAGCTGGGGATTGGAAAAAAAGTTGATGCAAGTTTCACTTCTAAGAAGTCACTTTGTAAACTGCAAACGTAACTTTTATGAAATAATATTTTACCCATCAAAGAGCTGAAGTTGGGGGAAGAGGACAAAAAATAAGGAAATAACAAAAATAGTTGAGAGAAAAGGCTTAGATTATATTTCTCTAAATTCAGTCCTCTACAGTTATGTCATAAATAAGGTGAGAAAATCATTCCTCAATATAAAATAAATTTAACTTTAAAATAATGAAGTTCTCTTAAATCACTGATTGCTTGTAACACCAAATGAGTTTACATAGAAGCAGAGTAGAATGGTGGTTACCAAAGGGTGATAAGGAAAGGGGAAATACTGGCCAAAGGGTATAGAGTCTCAGTTAGGAGGAATAAATTTTAGTAATCTATTGCACAGCATGATGACCATAGTTAATAACAATGTATTTAATATTTCAGAATAGTGACCGAGTGCGGTGGCTCACCCCTGTAATCCCAGCACTTTGGGAGGCCGAGGCAGGCGGATCATCTGAGTTCTGGAGTTCGAAACCAGCCTGACCAACATGGAGAAACCCCGGCTTCACTAAAAATACAAAATTAGCTGGATGTGGTGCATGCCTGTAATCCTAGCTACTCGGGAGGCTGAGGCAGGAGAATCGCTTGAACCCAGGAGGCGGAGGTTTCAGTGAGCTGAGATAGCGCCATTGTTCCAGCCTGGGCAGCAAGAGCAAAACTCTGTCTCACAAAACAAAACAAAACAAAAAAAACAAAACAAAACAGAATAGCTAAAAGAGTACTTTTTGTTTGTTTGTTTGGGACAGAGTCTCACTCTGTCGCCAAGGCTGGAGTGCAGTGGCACAATCTCGGCTCACAGCAACCTCTGCCTCCCAGGTTCAAGTGATTCTCCTGCTTCAGCCTGCGGAGCAGCTGTGACTACAGGGTCGCACCACCATGCCCAGCTAATTTTTGTATTTTTAGTAGAGATGAGGTTTCACCATGTTGGCCAGGCTGGTCTTGAACTCCTGACCTCATGATCCACCCTCCTCAGCCTCCCAAAGTGCTGGGATTACAGGCATGAGTCACCTGGCCAAGAGTACATTTTAAATGTTCTCACCATAAAAAAATAAGCTGGGTACAGTGGCCTACACTTGTAGTCTGAGCTGAAGTGAAAGGATCCCTTGAGACTAGCAGTTTGAGTCCAGCCTGGACAACATAGCCAAAAACCATCTCTTAAAAAAAGAAGGGCCGGGCAAGGTGGCTCACGCCTGTACTCCCAGCACTTTGGGAGGCCAAGGCAGGTGGATCACCTGAGGTCAGGAGTTTGAGACCAGCCTGGCCAACATGGTGAAACCCTGTCTCTACTAAAAATACAAAACTTAGCTGGGCATGGTGGCACACACCTGTAGTCCCAGCTGCTCTGGAGGCTGAGGCAGGAGAATCACTTGAACCAGGGAGGTGAGGGTTGCAGTGAGCTGAGATCGAGCCTCTGCACTCTGCGGCTTGGCGACATAGAGAGACTCTGTCTCAAAAAAAAAAAAAAAAAAGAAAGAAAGAAAAGAAAGAGTAGGTGAGGTGAATTAGCTTGATTTAGTTATTCCACAGTGTGTACAGATATCAAAACATCACATTGGATCCTATAAATATATGTAATTTTTGTCAATTTAAAAATTTTTTAATTAAAAAAGATGTTTATACTGTGAAAATATTAAGAAAAATATTAACCAAGTTTTATCTAAGGCCAGAAAGGAAAATAATTTTTCTTTATGTCTAGAATCAGTTCATAGATTATATTAAGAATTGGATTTAGTAAGTTCCTATATTTTGACCTGCCTCAGGAAGTCAAAAACAGTTCAAAAACTTCCTTAAACCTGGCTGGTTTCGCCTTTAGAAAAGTATTTGTGTTTATACCCCACCTTGTTCCAGAAAAGATTCCAAGCTGGCACTTGGATTAAATGATAGCCATCAGGTGTCTCTCAGACACTAGAACAAGACAGTCTGGTTTGCTTCCTCATTATCCATCTGTTGATAACATACCATAGGAAGAAAATACACATTGAGCATTGTGCCTAGTTCTTTCAAGGACCCAGCTCAATGTTTACTTTTACTTTCCCACAGAACAATTCATAATCTTGAATCTAAACAGAAAAGTAAATGCTGATGATCAAGTTTGCAAAAATTTTTCAGAGTATAAATTGGGCAAGCAATTTCATTTAAAGCTAGATAAATTTCAAATTAATTAGTATGTTCACTTGCTGTCACTTGAATGATTTCACTATGAGAACTAAAAGCCAAATCACAAATAAATAGGTATAGATATATTATTAGTGTTCATTTGCAGAAAGCACAGATGATAGAAAATTAAGAGATTAATAAAAAATTAATAAATTGATAGAAGTTAAGATTCCATTATTTCCCTCTAAAAAAGTAATCAAGAAGAAAATATTTAGCTACCAGGTCACTAACACTGTAGTAGGCATATTTATTATAGCTGTTACCCACCAATCACATGAAAGGTGATAGTCCATCAAGGTTATATATTCTAATTAGAGGGAAAATGGCAAATTTTCTATGCCGTAACACCTATAAAAGGCCTATGCTTATGTTTGCTATGTATTCTGTGCATATTTGTGTGTGTGGTAGTACTGAGGTTAACTTATCTACTCAATCGATCACTGAATACTGCCTTTCTTTTTTTTTTTTTTTTTTTTTTGAGATGGAGTCTCACCCTGTTGCCCTGGCTGGAGTGCAATGGCACAATCTCGGCTCACTGCAAACTCCACCTCCTGGGTTCAAACAATTTTTCTGCCTCGGCCTCCCAAGTAGCCGGGATCACAGGTGCCCGCCACCACGCCCAACTACTTTTTGTATTTTTAGTAGAGATGGGGTTTCACCATGTTGGCCAGGCTGGTCTTGAACTCCTGACCTAATGATCTGCCTGTCTTGGCCTCCCAAAGTGCTGGGATTACAGGCATGAGCCACCACTCCCAGCCTGAACACTGCCTTTCTAATGATTTATTTGATAGAAACTATACATTCGCATGCCAATATAAATACAGAGGGGAAAGCGGGCACTGATAGAACAAGTAGAAAAACCATTTTGCAATTTAGTAAGATAGAAACACTAGCTTCTATTTTCTGTGATAGCAAACCTTGAATCTATCAAATAGAAACCCATCTAAGTTCTTAACCTACTCTACAGCTAAATATGTGTAATTATATTGTGTGTTTAGTATAAATAAGTTATCTTTAATAAGCAAAATTTATATACACTCATGAATTGCAGGTGTCTAGCTGATAATTGTTTCATTAGGGTTTGGGTTTTCTATCCAATGTCCTGAATTATCTTATGCATCATATTTGAGCTATTTTAAAATGTTATAAATATATGTTAATATATAATTATATGTTTTTTATAATTTAAATTGTTTTATAATTTTTATATAGTTATATATAGTATATAAAAATATAAATGATAATTTATAACAATATGACTCTAAACTGAAACTGTGTTTTGATATTTCTTCATAGGTAATATAGGAAATTAATAAAAAATTAAGAAATTGATAGAAGTTAAGATTCCTTTATTTCCCTCAAAAAAAAAGTAATCAGGAAGAAAATATTTAGCTACCATGTCACAAAGCTGCAATCAAACCATCCATCATTCTCTATTCTCATCTGAAAGCTTTACAGAGGAAGAATTGCTTCTAATGTCCTTCATGTTGTTGGCAGCATTCGTTTTCTTGCATTTACAGACTGAGAGCCCTGGCTCCTTGCTGGCTCAAGCCTGCCCTCAGGTTTTAGAGGCAACCTACAGTTCCTCATCCTGTGGGTTTTGCTAACACAGCTGCTTACTTCATCAGCCAGTGAGGAGTATCTTTAAAGTCTCTAAAGTGAATCTGCTAGCCAAATGGAGTGTCATCCTAGCATATTTTCTATAGTCTGTGGTTTACAAGGAGGTCACAAGTTTCACTCACACTCAAGCACAGGAGATTACACGAAGTGTGAACAATCATGATTGCCTGTGATGGTAGCAATCATGGAGGGCTACCCTCAAGCCTCTAATTAATACCACACGTATTGGAGTTTGGCCAACCTTGGGCTTTAAACTTTAACTATGTGACTTTATTCGCAGTCTCCAACTCATAATTTGTTCATCTACAAAGAGGGACAATAATCTATTTACATTTTATTTTTCTCCCATGTAAAATGAGACTAAGAATAGACTTGTAAGGATTAAATGAGCATTTTAACACAGTAACTGATAACATGAAATACTCAATAAACACTTGTTAGTTTTCTTTCATTGTTCCCCGTCTTTCTCTCATCTCTTTTTATTTTGATCTCGATCTGTTAGAAGTCCCAGTTGGCACTTCTACCCTTTCAACTGTTACGTCTTCATCCTGGGTCCAGAGTTCATGTACATGTGTGTGTGCACCTGTATCTAGGGCCATTTGAAACCAACTAATATCAACGCCTTAGAAAACAGAATGGATAGTATTGCAAATATTATCTCCAACTTGAGCTTGGAAAAATTAATAACATGGTAAATGAATAACATTAGGAAGATCATTATTAGACACAGAGGCTTTGACAGTTTAGAGAACTTTGCTGGGATTGGCTTCAGTTCTCCCTCTGAATGATGTTCAATAGGTACAAGTACGAAAGACGTGTTCTTGCATAATAGTGTTCATGGGCTCTGAGTTTGTATTCCAGCTTTGCCATGTTCTAAGTAACCTTGGGTATATTATTTAAGCTCTTTCAAGCTCAGTGCATTATGGGGATAATGATAGTATCATACTTCCTAGATGTGCTGTGAGGATTACATTTGGAGTGCACAGTCAGCCCTCCATATCTGCAGATTCCACATCCATAGATTCAACCAATTGTGTATTGAATATATATATATTTAAAAATAATTAAAAAACCAATGAAACAATACAGTATAACAACTATTTACATGGCATTTACATTGCATTAGGTATTATAAATAATCTAGAGATGACTTAAAGTATCTTGGTTGGGCGCAGTGGCTCACACCTGTAATCCCAGCACTTTGGGAGACTGAGATGGGTGAATCACAAGGTCAGGAGATCGAGACCATCCTGAACAATATGGCGAAACCCCAACTCTACTAAAAATACAAAAATTAGCTGAGCATGGTGGCGTGCGCCTGTAATACCAGCTACTCAGGAGGGTGAGGCATGAGAATCATTTGAACCGGGGAGGCAGAGGTTGCAATGAGCCAAGATCGCGCTACTGCACTCTAGCCTGGCGATAGAGTAAGACTCCATCTCCAAAAAAATAGTATCTGGGAGGATGTGTGTAGGTTATATGCAAGTACTTCGCCATATAATATAAAAGACTTGCTCAAATCCCTGATTTTGATAACTTCAGGGGAGAGGTGGTCCTTGAACCAATCGTCCTCAGATACTGAGGGATGATTGTATTTAAATAGCATAATTTAATGCTTCGTTCATAGTTGGTACTTTAAAATGTCACCTATCATAATTATTTATTATAATCTTCACTATCTCATTATTATTAGGAAAACTATATTAATGAAACCCACAAAACAGGAAGGGGCAAGATTTAACTATAAATGAGGTGGTTGAGGTGAGGCATAAGAAGCCACAAGATCTCAAAAGTCCTTATAAGCCAATGGGCTGCAAGTAAGATCAGGGTCAGAAGGTATAAAAATTGGTAAGTCAAAGCCAGGTTTGGTGGCTCATGCCTGTAATCCCAGCACTTTGGGAGACCAGGGTGGGAGGATCACATGAGCCCAGGTGCTTGAGACCAGCATGGGCAATCATCTCTTAAAGCGTGAGACCTCATCTCTTAAAAGAATTTTTTAAAATTACATACATAGCCGGGCGTGGTGGCTCAAGCCTGTAAACCCAGCACTTTGGGAGGCTGAGACAGGAGGATCATGAGGTCAAGAGTTCAAGACTAGCCTGGCCAACAGAGTGAAGCCCCATCTCTCCTAAAACTACAAAACAATAATTAGCCAGACATGGTGTCGCATGCCTGTAGTCCCAGCTACTTGGGAGGCTGAGGCAGGAGAATCACTTGAACCTGGGAGGTGGAAGTTGCAGTGAGCCAAGATCGCACCACTGCACTCCACCTTGGACAACATAGTGAGACTTTGTCTCAAAAAAAAATATATATATATATATATATATATATATATACAGAAAGTAAGAACATTGGCAGGTCAGAAACTGGACAAATAGGATCTAGGGGCCAAGATAAAACTATGACTTCTCAACAAAACTGAAAAATGCAACCCAAGACACAACAAAAGAGCACATGAAACAAATAATTCCTACTTCAAACATGAAGCCTTTTATATACTGCCTGCTGGAGCAGGAGTCAACCACACAGCATATCTGGTACGTGTCTGTGCCATGCCCGGTACAAGCTAAGAGTTCGATAAATATTTTGAATGGAAAACACAGGAGTCGTGTTCCTATAGGAAAATAGTGAATACATTACTGAGTAGACCAGAGGAGCATGGCAATCAGAGATATGGGCATATCTTGACAAATGTAAGACTATTTTCAAATTGGACCACTTCCCTAGAAAAGTAGTTATATATACCATTTGGTTAGCCCTGCTATCATGTTTTTTTAAGATGGAGTCTCACTCTTTCGCCAGGCTGAAGTGCAGTGGCACAATCTCAGCTCACTGCAACCTCCGCCTCCCAGGTTCAAGGGATTCTCCTGCCTCAGCCTCCTGAGTAGCTGGGACTACATGCATGTGCCACCACGCCCAGCTAATTTTTGTATTTTTAGTAGAGATGGGGTTTCACCATGTTGGCCAGGATGGTCTCAATCTCTTGACCTCGTGATCCGCCCGCCTCGGCCTCCCAAAGTGCTGAGATGACAGACATGAGCCACCGTGCCTGGCCATGCTATCATATTTTTGCTTTATGTTGCTTTATACGGTATTTGGTTATCTTTCTGTGGAGAATTTGTCTAATGAACTAAATTGTAAATATTTCCAGGGCAGGATTTTCTGTTGTTGCAGCATACTTCTAAAAAATTTCCCTACAGAATCTGGAACAGTATACTACATAGCAGACTTTCAGTAGATGCTTGTTGAATTAAAAAATAATTGGCTGGATATGGTGGCTTACACCTGTAATCCCAGCACTCTGAGAGGCCAAGGCGGGCGGATCACCTGAGGTCAGGAGTTTGAGACCAGGCTAACCAATATGGTGAAACCCCGTCTCTACTAAAAGTACAAACATTAGCCGGGCATGGTGGCAGGTACCTGTAATCCCAGCACTAAGGAGAATCGCTTGAACCTGGGGGTGGAGGTTGCAGTGAGCCGAGATGGTGTCACTCTACTCCAAGCTGGGTGACAAGAGCAATACTCCATCTCAAAATAATAATAATAATTATTATTATTATGAATTACTCCTCCTTAGTAAATGATATTTGGCATAATGAATATTGATAATGGATAAAACTAATGGGTGACCTTGAAATCATTCTTGACTTTCATGTACTACATGTAATTTGTCAACAAATCCTATTCGTTTTATCTTTGGTGTCTATCTAGACTAAAGACTTCTCACCATTCACACTGCATCCAGTCTGATCCAAGCCATTTTGTCCACAGGGCCCCTGGCTGTGGCTGTTGGACTGTAATATACTGCTCATTACAGAAGGCACAATTCATACAGACAGCAGGGTGAATGATGCTCTTGGAGTTATCCAGTGCAATGATCCTACTTGCCTGGATTGTTGCAAAAGTCTCCTAGCCCATCTCCCCATTTCTGCCTTCTCCCCCACTGGCCCCACCAGTCTATTCTCAAAACAATAGTCAGCTTGATCCTGTTACAACCTAAGTCAGATCATGTCATTCCTTCAGAACCTCCCATCTCATTCAGAGGAAAGGTAAAGTCTTTGCAAGGCCCTAGATGATCTAATGCCGCTGTTACCTCTCTAACTTTATCTGTTCCTGCTCCCCGTATTTCTCACATTGGGCTCCTTACCATTCCTGGGACATATAGACATGGCCCTGCCCCAGAGCATTTGCACTTGCTCCTCTCTCTGCCTGGAATTTCCCCAGATATCCACATAGCTAACTCCCTTACTTCCTTCAGGTCTTCATTCAAATGTCACCTTCTCAGTGAGACATTTCTTGACACCCATATTTCTCATTACAACACTATGCTTTAACTGCTTTACCACTTTCTCTTTTTAGCGTTTATTATTTAACCCTCCAAATGTTTCACTTGTTTATTGTTTATCTGTCCCTGACATGAATGCAAGCTCTTTGAGGGCAAGGAATTTTTTTGTTAAGTAGAAAATTCCTCTTTAAAGTTTCCTTTCTTGTTAAAGAATAAATCATAAGTGTGCTAATAACTCTTTGTTAAGCCCTATCCTATGTAGCTGTTAAACATGCCATGCTTACAGGCAAGTAATACATTCCATGTCCTTGTACTTTAACCAAGATATGTGTGTTGGACGTGCTCACAGGCATGTTCCAGCTCTCCATTGTTTTTACCTGTTTAGAAAAGTTTTAAGTTGTTAGCCAATCAGGTTTTAGTTTACATTTGGTTGTTAGCCAATCAGCTTTTAGTTTCCATCCAAAGGAGATCAGACCAGCAGTAAGAACAACCCCAAATGCCTAAGGAATGAATATGTCCGTTTTCCTTTGTTCATTGTACTCTCGTGGCAAGATGGCTATCGAGAGTACCCTTCCTGCAGTCCAGGAAGTAAAAATTGCATTGCTGAAAGATTCTTTGTCTCGGTGCTAATTTTTCTTTGCAGCACTGAGCATCTGTTTCCAACACCACCCAACACCTAGAACAGTGCCTGTTCAAAATAAGAGGTCAATAAATACTTGAAATAATGAATGAATGATTAAAAACAAACTAGCTCCTATAAGAATACACCATTTTCTTTCATACACTGAGCAGAATAAATAACCAGTTAGTCTAATGTTTTGAAAACAACTTGCCATTGATATGTTATAGGGCTCAAGATTTTTGTAAGCCATTATTAATTTATTATATTTATGATCAAAATGATAGTCTTGGTTTATTTTACATTCAGAGTATTTTAGGTAACAATGATTTGAAAAAATTTTTTAAATATGCAATTCTGTAATGAAGTAGAACTATAAGGATAGAACAGTCAAACATTTATTAGGAAAAAAAAAATTTTTTTGAGACGAAGTCTCACTCTGTCACCCAGGCTGGGATGCAGTGGCGATATCTCAGCTCACTGCAACCTTTGCCTTCTGAGTTCAAGCAATTCTCCTGCCTCGGCCTCCTGAGCAACTGAGACCACAGGCACGCGCCACCATGCCCAGCTCATTTTTTTGTATTTTTAATGGAGATGAGTTTCACCATGTTGGGCAGGCTGGTCTCAAACTCCTGACCTCAGGTGATCCACCTACCTCTGCCCCCCAAAGTGCTGGGATTACAGACATGAGCCACCGCACCCCCCCAACCCCGGCCAGGAAAAAAAAATTCTCATTTAAATCTTCTCTAGGAAAAGGAGAAATTTTTTTTTAAACTTCTCAAGAAAAATTGTGGGCAATTTAGAGTCCATACATTGCCAGAAAAACAGAAGCCAGGGTTGGCCTCTCAAAGGATTTTCTCAAGAACCATCTTACACATCAACTGGGTATGTGAAACACCAGCCATTGCTCAGGAAGACTTACCCCACTATATAATGTTTTTAAATGCAAAAAACAAAACAAAATCAAGCAGTGAGGAAAACTTTTACAAGCCAAATAGAGACAAAACAACCCCGAGCATCATAAAACTAGGAAAATTTAACAACATAATCCAAAGTAAGAAATTAATATAACAATTGATTGCAATTATATAATGGATATTCCTGGACACCAAAATGCATTATAAAAGTCATTTAATTTTCATGCCACTGTCTGGTCATTTTGGTTCCCATTAAACCAGGCAGTAAAACATCTGTGTTTTCTACCCGTACTCTCTTTACTGCTATGAATTCCTGAGCTCTAATAAAAACAAGTTCTCAGTCAGAATCTGGTTTCAATTTAGAAGCCTTACTTCCAAAAATCTAACTTTATATTTAGAATAGCATTTTTCCCTTCCATGCTTTTATTTATTAGCTTTTAAGCCAATATATAAAATAGAAATAATAAACTCAAAAGAAAGAAAACATCATTGCAATCAGAACAGCAGATGCCTCTCATTTGACAGATGAGGGCTGAGACAGATCATGTTTCAGTGGTGGCAGTTGATTTCCAATTAGAAACCAGGTTTAAGGACTTTAAGTCTAGTGATCTTTGTCTCAACAATACTGAGGGGAATGCTATAGCAACAAATAGCTGAAAAAGTAAGAATTATATTAAGTGGAATTACTTATTACTTGAATGTTTTAAAAAATGGAATTCTTGTCTCACTGCCCCCAAAGGAAAAGTTAGAACTTTCAGTACAATATGAAGTTTTTCATTACTTGTAAGAAAAAACATCTCATAGGGACGTTTTCTTGGTAACAGATGTTTAATAACTTAGGAAATAATCAATATACCTTATTATTTTAACTACTCTTTACCAGTTCTTAAGTCCAAAGATAGATCTCATGTTTGGTTGCAAGAATCCAGTATTTTAGAAAATGTATAGCCTATTTTTGTGTATTCTTCCTTCATAAATATGCAAAAGCCTATTTCTATTCTAAGTTTGTCCCAACTTTACTTTGCAGATCAGTATGTATAGCAAAAGAAATGGTAAAATGAGCATAAAGGACACATTTACAAAGCATAAGTATTTCTGTGTCTATTACAAATTGAAAGACTACTGACAGTTTTCCCCCCCCACAGATCTCTACAACAAGCATATATCAAATCAATGAGCAAACAAAAACCTGGTATAAATGGCTTTGTCTTTATGATTAAACTGGCTCACTCATGCATGCCAGTAGAGTGCTGCTTTGACTCCAGGTGGTCAGCATATCTCTCTGGTTAGCGGCATCCAAGAAGGAAATTGCTGATTCTTTACTGCCTGTCTGAGCTACCTATATTTTGATCCAGTATATTGGAGGCTATCTTAGTTATTCACTACTTGCCCCCAGAATTAGGTTAAATTTTGTCAAAATTATGGTTCCTCTCAATGGTGGAACCAATATTGTGATTCTCATTCTCAATATTTTATTGTAATGAAGAAGTAGGGAAAATATTTCTACACAAGTACTCCTTAACCCCTAGCACATATCCTCATTCTCAAATAAACATCCAGATATCCATTCACACTCAATGAATATTTATCAAGGGCATTCTGGATCCTACATGCTAGCATTAAGCAAGACTGGTTCAGTTCATACTCTCATAGAACTTACAATCTGTAGTGAGAAGAGAAACATTGAACAAATTATAGGAATTGTTCCACAACAGGATATATATCACGAGAAGGCAGAAGTTAGGAGAGCTTGTCAAAGTGAGTATAATTTAACATAGAGAATCCTTGCCTAAGGAAGCAACATTTAAACTGAAAAATAAATAGGAGTTGGCCAGGGAAGGGGAGTAGTGGTGGCGAAGAGGAAAACAGCCAGTAGAAAGAGGCTCTGAGGCATGAAGAACTAGTAGGCGAGTAGAGGAAACAAAGGGCTAATGTGGCTAGCATTAAATGAGACAACTGGGCCAAAGCCAGAGCATACAAGAAGGTGTAGGTCTTGATGGAGTTTGAGCTTTGTTATAAATTATAATAGGGCTTTGGGCAATGAGATGACATAACCATGTTTTTAAAAGATCAGTTTGACCCTCTGTGGAAAGTGAATTAGTGGAGATGACCAAGAGAAGGTGTGGCACCCGCAATTAGAAGGCTATCCAAGGGGTCCAGGTGTCAGGCTAAAGTGGTAGTCATGGTGGTGGTGGTAAAGATTAAGAGCAGTTAGATAGATGTCTTTGTTCGCTCGGGCTGCCATAACAAAATACCATAGACTGGTTGGCTTAAACACTAGAAATTTATTTTTCACAGTTCCGGAGGCTGAGATCAGGGTGCCAGCATGGTCAGGTTTCTGGTGAGGGCTCTTTTCCTGGCCTGTAGATGGCTCTCTTCCAGCTATGTCCTCACATAGGTAGAGAGAGAGAGAGAACTTCAGTATCCTCCTCTTCTTATAAAGACACTAATCCCTTCAGGGGAGCCCCACCCTCATGAACCTTTCTAAACCTAATTACCTCCCAAATTTTCATCTCCAAATACCATTACATTGAGGATTAGGGCTTCAACATATGAATTTGGGTAGGGGGACACAAACATTCAGTCCATAACAACAAATCGAAGAGGTACCTTGGAGACAAAATTGACAGTACTGGGTGATTGGTTGGACAAGAAACTAAGAAATGGGTAGGTATTAAAGATGATTCCTAGGTTCCTGACACAAGCAGCTGGAAGGATGGTGCAGCCATTTATTGAGGTATGGAACATTAAAGAGGAAAAAATTTGGCACCGTAAGATCAGTAATGGACATGTCCAATTTGTAATGTCTAGATAATAGCTACCTGGAAATGCTAAGGAGGCAGTTAGATATATGGGTGTTGAACTAAGAAGAGAGATCTGAATGAAGGTACAAATTCAGAAGTTGCCAACATGTAATTGAGTTAATAATGGAAAGGGTGGATATGTATGCAATTCCTGAGGGATGGTACAGAAAGATGAGAAAAGAAGAGAAGAGGATCTAAGACTGGCCACAGATCCATACAACAAGCCTATATGGGCTGGGCACTGTGGCTCATGCCTGTAATCCCAACACTGTGGGAAGCCAGGGCAGGTGGATCACCTAAGGTCAGAAGTTCGAGACCATCCTGGCCAACATGGGGAAACCCTGTCTCTACTGAAAATACAAAAATTAGCCTAGCGTGGTGGCAAGTGCCTGTAATCCCAGCCACTCAGGAGGCTTAGGTGGGAGAACACTTGAACCTGGGAGATAGAGGTTGCAGTGAAGCAACAGAGAGAGACTCCATCTCAAAAAAAAAAAAAAAAAAAAGCATATATCAAATCAATGAGCAAACAGAAAGTTGCGATGAATAGCTTTGTCTTTCTGATTAACCCAGGCTCAGTAATGCATGCTGGTAGTGCTGCTTAGATTCCAGGTAGTCAGCATATCCTTCTGATTAGGGGACTAGATAGGTCCTGAGATAAGGAAAAGCAAGCAGAGGAGACTGAAAAGAAGAGCCAGAGAAATAAGAGGAAACCTGGAAACTGTGGAGTGACAGAAGACAAAGGAAGTAAAATTTTTTGAAGAAGGTAAGAGTGGTCAACTATGACAAATAAGATAATGTGCTCTCCATTAGATAAGGCAGCATGAAGGTCATTGCTGATCCTAACAAGACAAGTTTGGTAGGGGTAGAATTGCAAACAGATTGATGAGTTGAGGGCTGTTATATGGGAGAAAAGCAAAGCATGAGTACACTCTTTCTAGAATATTAGTTGTTTAAAAAAAAACGGGAGGGGAGGATATATGGAGTGTTAGGTGGAAGGGGATATGAAGTCTATGGAAGATTTTATTTATTTGTTTGTTTGTTTGTTTATTGAGACAGGATCTCACACTGTCACCCAGGCTCGAGTGCAGTGGTGTGATCATAGCTCACTGCAGCCTCAACCTTCTCGGCTCAAGTGGTCCTCCCACCTCAGCCTCCCGAGTAGATGGGACCACAGGTATGTGCCACCATGCCTGGTTAATTTTAAAATATTTTTTGTAGAGACAAGTTCTCCCTATGTTGCCCAGGCTAGTCTCAAACTCCTGGGCTCAAGTGATCCTCCCACGTTGGCCTCTCAAAGTACTGGGATTGCAGGAGTAAGCCTCTGCATCCAGCCAGGGTTTTCTTAATATGGTAGACATTGAACATGTTTGGACTATGAGAAGTACTCTTTTTCAAAAAAAAAAATCCACTGAACATAATAATTTCCCCCATATATTTGTTGCTCATGTTATTCCATGGGTCATGAGATCAAATTTTAAACTTTTGATTCAACTTGTTAAAAACATCTGGCATAAGCAAAAAAACAACACAAAAAGGGAGAACAATGTATTGCTTCCTGTCATTAAAAAGTCCAGGGTTAGGGATGACTTAAGACATGGTGGGATCTGGAGGCCTTAAATGATCAAGCAGGAACAAATCTTTTCCCATGTCTCAGCTTTGCTGTCATTCGTTTGAAAATATTTGTTGAAAAGCTACTGTGTCCTGTGTTCCATTTTAGTCACTAGAGATGCAATGGTACAAAAAACAAGCAAGTCCACTGTCAACCTGCTTCTTTTCAGCATTGTACTGGAGGGTCTAGTCAGTGCAATAAGGCAAGAAAAAGACATTTTTAGCAATATTAGAATTGAGAAGAAATAAAGCTTATTATATTTAGATGATATGAATGCATATTTTAAAAATCCAATGAATCCATAAATATATTACTAGAATTAATGAGTTGCTGGAAACAAGGTGTGGTGGGTAGAATTCTAAGTTGTACCCAAAGATCCTAGTCCCCTAGATGTACAATCTATGTAAATACCTCCCCTTAAGTGTGGTGGACATGTGAATATGATGAGATTTCACTCCCATGATTAGGTTATGCTATATGGCAGAGGTGAAGGAATTATGCACATGTAATTAAGGTTCTCAGTCAGTTGAACTTGAATTAGTTGAAAGGGAGATTATCGTGGTGGCCCTTATGTAATTAGGTGAGCCCTTTTAGAAGAAACTCTAGATGTCAGAAACATTAGAAGTCAGAGATTTTTAATGCAAGAGAGATGCTCTCCTGTTGACCTTCAAGAGGTGAAATGTCATGTTTTGGAGAGGACCACATGGCAGGAAATTGTAATGGCCTCTAGAAGCTAAGCATGGCTGTTGGATGACAGCCAGTATGAAAAGAGGAAGCTCAGTTCTACACTACAAGGAACTGAGTTGTGCCAATAACCTGTGTATCTGGTAGAGGATCCTGAGCCTCAGATGAGATATTAGCCCTGGCTGATAACTTGATTTCAGCCTACTCCTACTGAGCCCCTAAGCTGATCTCTAACACAGCCAATCTGTATGTAGACTACTGACTCATAGAAACTGCAAGGTAATAAATGTGTGTTTTTTAAGAGGCACAATTTGTAACAATTTGTTTTGCAGCCATTGAGAACTAATAGATAAGATCAATATACAGAAAATCAATTATTTTTCTATATGCCAGCAACAAATAGAAAAAAAATTTTTAAACTTTAAGTTAATATTTATAGTTGCACCAAATATCAAATACCTAGGAACAAATGTAACAAAAGACTGCAAGATTCCATTGTAAAGAATACTATAGAATTAAGAGAAATTAAAGTTAACCTAAATAAATACAAATATATGCCATGTTCATGGATTGGAAATTTTAATGTTGTAAATATATCAGTCTCCTCAAATTAATTTTCAGATCCAATGCAATCCCAATGAAAATCTCAACAGGTTTATTTGTGGAAAACAGCAACCTGACTCTAAAATGTATGTGGAAATGCAAAGAACCAAGAATGGCCAAAACACTCTTAAGAAGATGAACAAGATGGGAGGACTTACCCTACTGGTTATCAAGGTTTATTATAAAACTATAATATAATATGTATTAGTATAGTAAAGTACTATTAGTATAGATAGACTCATCAGAGAGAATAGATAGTCCAGAAACAAACCCTTGCATACATAGACACTTGATTTATGAAAAATGTTACATTGCAGAGCAATAAGGAATGGTGTCTTCAAAATAGGGCTGGGGCCAGGTGCAATGGCTTACTCCTGTAATCCCAGCACTTTGGGAGGCTGAGGCGGGTGGATAACCTGAGGTTGGGAGTTTGAGACCAGCCTGACCAACATGGAGAAACCCTGTCTCTACTAAAAATACATAATTAGCCGGGCGTGGTGGCACATGCCTGTAATCCCAGCTACTCTGGAGGCTGAGGCAGAAGAATCACTTGAACCTGAGAGGCAGAGGCTGCAGTGAGCTGAGATTGTGCCATTGCACTCCAGCTCGGAGTTGCAAACTCCAGTTTGCAAACAAAACAAACAAACAAAACAAATTAATAGGGCTGGGTCGATTGGAGAGCCATATTTAAAAAAAAAAACTTGATTCCTACTTTATGTCCCACGTAAAAAATTAATTCCATGTGGATTGTAGATCCAGATGTTAAAGGGAAAAGAATTAAGCTTACAGAAGATAATATTGAAGAATATTTTACTCTAGAACACAAAAAGACCCACCATAAGGGAAATGATGAGTAAATTTGAGCACATTAAAATTAGGAACATTTGTTTGTCCAATGGCAGCATTAAGAGAATAAAAGGGCAAGCCACTAAGTGGGAGAAGGTATTTGCAACACCTGTAACTAAAAGGGGCTTATTTAGGATATATTAAAATATAAAAATTTTTAAATCTCCTACAAACCAAAAGAAAAAAATGAGTAACTCAATAGAAAAGTGGTCTAGACACTTGAATAGGTACTCCACAAAAAAGGATATACGGATGGCCAATAAACATATGAAAGGATATTCAGCCTCATTTGTAATTAGGAAAGTGCAATATGATATACTGTACATTCGTGTTTAAAGACTCGTAGCAGCAAATGTTGCCTAGGATATTCAATAACAGGTACACACTAAGGTAGAAGAGTAAGTTGATACAATGACTTTGGAAGATAATTTGACAATATCTTCTAAAGTGGAACATTCATATACTACATGATCCAGCAATCTATCCTCAGGAATATATTCAATAGAAATGAAAGCATATATGTACCAAAGACATTTACAATAATGTTAAGTGACAGAGCCAGACACACAAGAATACATAGTATATATTTCATTCATCTATATAACTTTAAAAACTGTCAAACTATGATGTTATAAGTTAGGAGGAGAGAAGGTATAGTGATTGAGAGAAGCATGAGGGAGTAATGTTCTGTTTCTTCATCTAGGTGGTAGACAAATGGGTGTATTCATTTTAATAATAATTTTTGACCCAAACATTTGTTTTGTATTTTTTTTCTATATGTGAATGATGCGTCAATAAAAAAAGATTTAAAAAAAAAAAGCCAAGCTTCCTGCCCCCATGGAGTTTACATTCTACTGTGAGGATCCCTGCTCTCCTCCCTGTTGGCTGGCTTCAGTCTAAGCCTGCAAGTGGTGGCAAGTGGTGGAAATATGGTGACCAGCATCTCCTAGTCTACAACTTTCCACATTCAAACAAGCAGAAGTCAAGGCATACTTATCTTAGAAGCTCAGCAAAAGTCCCCCATTGCTTCTGACTGGCTCTTACTGGATCATGCCTTTGTCTCTGTTCCAATCACCATGGCCAATGTGAGACTCTAATTGGCCAAACCTGAATCACAGCCAACTCATAAAGCCAGAGTCAAATGGAGTCAGCTTCACCAGAACACATATAATAAAAATAGGGAAAGATTCAAACAAAACAAAACTGTGGCCCTGTTTCAAAAGAGGAAATAAATATGGGTTGAAAACCCAACAAATGTCTGTAACAGATCTCCTGCAAGTGAGAACCCAGATTTCCTACTTCGTGTTAGGCCAACTTCCCTTTAATTCTTTCATTTTATCACATGTCTCAGGGATCTGGCTTTTCCACTGCTATCATGATTGCAAAGGGACTCTTTTCTTCTTGCCTTTGGTCACCTGAGAAATAGAGTACTCTCTCCTACTCCATCTCTATTTTTCTGACTTTGAAATAAGACAAAATCAATCAACCAGACAGATGAAAGTGAATAACAATAACAGCCAAAATTTATTTAGAGTTTAATATTTAAAAAAAAATTTTTTTGATACAAAGTTTCCCTTTTGTTGCCCAAGCTGGAGTTCAATGGTGCAATCTTGACTCCCGGTTCAAGAGATTCTCCTGCCTCAGCCTCTGGAGTAGCTGGGATTACAGGCATGCACCACCACACCTGGCTTTTTTTTTTTTTTTGTATTTTAGTAGAAACGGGGTTTCACCAGGTTAGCCAGACTGGTCTCAAACTCCTAACCTCAGGTGATTCGCCCACCTCGGCCTCCCAAAGTGCTGGGATTACGGGTGTAAGCCACCACACCCTGCCCATAGAGTTTTAAATGTTTGTTTCTGCTAGAAACTATAATCCTAACATAAGGGCTAATAAAAATAATCAGACCTGGGAAAGTAAGTTCTATTTCTATCCATCTTCAAAGGATCCTTTGAGATGCCTCAGGGAATACCTGCTCTGGTCAGTTTTCTTTACCACCCATCCCTGATCTGAGTTCTTGAACACCTCTACCCCTGTGTTCACTCATACTATATTGTAGTTTTCTGTTTACTTATCTGCCTTAAGCGTTGGCTCATGTGTTCCTTGAAGGAAGGGTTTCTGCCTTTATCTCTGTATCACCAGTACAAAGCTCAGTGTCCGGGGACATACACAGTGAAGGGCCAATAAATATTTTCAGAATGAGTGAGTGTTTCATATCCTAGTTACACCTAAACCTGATAGCAGCCCTGTGAGATTGAGGTGATCAACCTGAGGCTTAGAGAGGTAAGGTAGGTGACTTGCTCAAGATCATAAATAGTAAGTGGAATCAGGATTGGAGCTCAAATCTATCGATTACAAAGCCAGTGCCCTTGACCAGTGCTTTGATCAAAAATGTTTATTTATTTGGAATAAGGCTTAAAATCTAGCTGGCAGTAGTTTTCCCTGATTGAATCCTACCTGCCTTTCTAAGCCTTTTTGTCATTTTTCTCCTTCACTCATCTTTCCTCACAGCCCCTGAACAGACTTGGGCTTTCCTGCCTCTTTGTTTTCACTGGATTCTTTCACCTCTGCCTACTAAAATCTTACACCTTCATCAAAGATCAGCTCAGACATCATCTCTTTACAAATGTTCCTTTATCACATACCCAGAAGTGACATCATCCTCCTTTGAATTGTCATATTGTATCCTGAACCACGAACGTGGCATGTATGACATACTAGCTGTGCTCAAACTATTAGTTTCCATATTAAACTACTAGACCGTGCCTTAACCTCTTTATGGCCCTTAGTATAGTGATTTGCACATAGTAGTCTTTTTGAAAATTTGCTGAATAAATTAATGTTGGTAGTGGTGACTTTTTGGTATGCCAACCATTTTCCCCACTGTCTAGGGCTTAGGACTATGCAAATCATTGTTCGATCTGCCCTCCTTCTTCGTACCTTGTAGGCTGTGATATGGTTTGGCTGTGCCCCCACCTAAATCTCATCTTGAATTGTAGTTCCCATAATCCCCACATGTTGTGGGAGGAACCCAGTAGGAAGCAATTGAATCATGGGGGCAGTTTCTCCCGTACTGTTCTCGTGATAGTGAGTAAGTTCTCACGAGATCTGACGATTTTATAAGCGGCTTCCCCATCCACTTGGCTCTCATTCTTCTCTTGTCTGCTGTCGTGTGAAGAGGGACGTGTTTGCTTCCCCTTCCACCATGACTGTAAGTTTTTCTGAGACCTCCGCAGCCCTGTGGAACTGTGAGTCAATTAAAACTCTTTCCTTTATAAATGACCCAGTCTTGGGCACTTTTTCAGAGCAGCCTGAGAACGAACTAATATAGGCTGTATTCTCTCTTGATAACCAAAGGGGTTTTATATATTCAGAACTACCAAATATCAACTTGGCAAATTAAGTATAGATGGGCTTTTGATAGCTGTTAACAATGGGTTTTCACAAGTAGGTGGGAGACAAGGCTTTGTGAGTAAGTTTTGTTTTGTTTTAATTGAGAAGGAATAGTGACTGGAAGAAGAAAAAGAAGGGAATATGTTCCAGGTGTTTCTAGGACTGAGGTAATTTGGTCTGCTAATAGTAAAATCCCAAGTTTATCAGAACCCAATTAACTGGCATTAACTGGCACCTCAATTACACACACACACATAAAACAGACAGAGAAAAAGGGGAGAGAGAAGAGACAGAAGAGAGAGGGGGAAGGATCTGCCCTTAGTAGAGACAAATGACAACAGCAGCAAAATAACATCAAAACAGCATCTAGCAGCATAGGTTCTGCTCTTAATAACAGCATCATTTTCAGAAACAAAGCAACTCAAAATTCTGAATCATGTGACAAGATTGAAAGATGAAAGGGCTTAACCAGAAAATTCATTTAACCAGCACATGTCATTTCGCACAAATTATGCTTAAGCAGTGTTATATATCATATCTCTATAGTCTTATATCATAAGATTATAGTTAGATATCATCACTATATTATATATCACTATAGTTATATATCACATCACTATAATCTTGTGATATAGAAGATCGTATAGAAGTTGTGGGTAGGTATGAATGTATAATCTTCAAAAAACAACTTTCCAAAGTTATTTAAGGGTTGCATTACATTATAGCAATGAAACTAACTAGAAGCATAAGGGTATTTTAAAGAGACTCGAATCTTCAATATGCAGCTGGAGCAGCAGATCCTGGTGTGACTTGTTTTCTGCTAAATTGCAGGCTTCTTCAATGATCAGGTTTCAAATTTCACTGCGGCAACTGACTCAAAGTGATTATTTAGCCTGCAAAAGAGAAAAGAGTATAAAGGCGCATGGTTGAAGTACTGAAAATTGCAATTACAGAGGGCACATGAAAATGGATCTGTTCCTCCTTTCCGTCTGGTTGAATAATACAGGAACAAGAGAATTTAAAATACATTTTAATATTAATGAGAATACCAGAGATGTATGATTTTATGTGGCATTTTTAAGGGGATATTATTCACAATGGCAAAGGAAGCATGGGTGAAAAGAGTAACATAAGATACTTATATATTTACTGAAGAATCACACATTTTAACATTTAATGACAGTCAACAAAATCACATTTCAGGTGATTAGACCCCAAGAACTTTTGGGCTAACACTGAGGATTCTGCTGAAAGAACACAACGGCTATTACAATAAGTAAGGTTGGAAGCGCATTAACATGGTGGGCAAAGTGGTCCATGTGTCAAATAGTGTTCACATAATGATGATAAGGATAATAGCTGGTGTATTTGCAGCTACTTCCCCATTATTTGTAAGAAAAATTCTCTGAGTTTCATTTTGTTTTTTGCTTGAATTGCCTTCCCTGGGCTCCTTCCAGCTCCCACAAGCACAATTCTGCATATTCAAATTCGTCCTCTTCTTCAAATACCCTTTTAAAAATGCAGTTAGTCCAAACAGCAATCTCTGACCTCACTACTAAGAAAGAGTAATATTCTACTCTGAATCCCTCCTCCATACCTCTCATGCAGCACTAGTCATTTCCTGCTCTGTAATGTGGCTATGTGTTATTGTGGTTAGTTTCCCCTACTAGATCTTTAGCATATGATTCGTGATTTATCTCTGTATTCTCTGCATTGCTATAAGATTTCATATAATAAGCAACTAACAAATATTATAAATAATGATAAATATGTGTTTAATGAATGGAATAGTAGGAATGGAGTTGTATTAATTTCACTTTGTTCTATCAGATTCTCTTTGACCAATGTCTCATCTTTTCCAAGGATAAAGATGCAGTTCTTATGACTTCATGGGCTCAGCATTGCCAGTGTTTAGACTGTGTGCAATAGATAGGTACCAGAATCTTTATGGGAGTTAATTTTAGAAATTTCATTATATTTTAATGCCAGAGGGGTCTTGCTATTTAGAGGAACTATACATAGGATCCTATACCATTCTTCTGAAATATTTAGCTCCTAATTTGTGAGTTTTGTAAGTTGTCATTTTAATACACAGTGTTTTTGTCTTTGTTTTGTTTTGTTTTTTGAGATGGTCTTGCTCTGTCCCCCAGGCTGAGTGCAATGGCGCGATCTCGGCTCACTGCAACCTCCGCCTCCCAGGTTCAAGCAATTCTCCCTGCCTCAGCCTCTGGAGTAGCTGGAACTACAAGCATGCGCCACAACGCCCAGCTAATTTTTCTGTATTTTTTAGTAGACACGGAGTTTCGCCATGTTGGCCAGGCTGGTCTTGAACGCCTGACCTCAGGTGATCCGCAGGCCTCGGCCTCAGCCTCCTAAAGTGCTTGGGACTGCAGGCGTGAGCCACCACACCCAGCCCAAAAAATTTCTTTACAGTAAAAGTCATTCATTTTTGTTTGTTCGTTTGTTTTTGAGATGGAGTCTCGCTCTGTCGCCCATGCTAGAGAGCAATGAATGGAGTAATCTCAGCTCACTGCCACTTCTGCCTCCCGGGTAAAGCGATTCTTCTGCCTCAGCCTCCTGAGTAGCTGGGATTACAGGCATGCGCCACCATGTCCGGCTAATTTTTGTATTTTTCGTAGAGACGGGGTTTTGCCATATTGGTCAGCCTGGTCTCAAACTCCTGACCTCGTGATCAGCCCGCCTTGGCCTCCCAAAGTGCTGAAATTACATGAGTCGGCCACTGCGCCCGGCCAAAGTTACTCATTTTAATGCAGGGCACCATATGTTTTGACAAATGCATAGAGTCATATAGTCAAGAAACAAAGTGCCGTCACTCAAAAAATTCTCTCATACTGTCATTTTGTTAGTTTATTCCCTTCCCCTGACCCCTGGCAACCACCCATCTATCATATGTCCCTATAGTTTTGTCTTTCCCAAATGTTATTTAAATAGAATTAGAAAATATAACCTTTTGAGTCTGGCTCTTTCACTTAACATAATGCATTTGAGATTTATTTATATTGTTGCAATATGTATAAATAGTTCATTTCTTTTCATTGTTGAGTAGTATTCCATAGTATGGAGATATTCATATTATGGAATATCAAAGGAATATCCTACCATCGAAGGATGTTTGGGTTGTTTCCAAGTTCTGGCTATTATGAATAAATCTGCCATAAATTTTCATGTACAGATTTTTGTATGAACATATACTTTAATTTTTCTTTGGTAAATATCTAGGAGTAGGATTATTTGG
The DNA here is from genome assembly GCA_036589455.1 of Ateles fusciceps. Classification (NCBI taxonomy): domain Eukaryota; kingdom Metazoa; phylum Chordata; class Mammalia; order Primates; family Atelidae; genus Ateles; species Ateles fusciceps. The sequence continues at coordinate 32,734,532 of JAZHEH010003205.1, forward strand.
CCATGTGGTATGTGTTTAACTTCATGAAAATTGCCAACTGTCTTCCAAAGTGGCTGTACCATTTTGCATTCCCATCAATAACATATGAAAATTGCTCTATACCATTACCAGCACTTGGTAGTATATGTGTTGTTTTAAAAAAAGCCATTCTAATGAGTATATAATAGCATCTCACTGTGGTTTAATTTGTATTTCTCCAATTACAAAAGGTGTTGTCCATCTTTTCATGTACTTATTTTGCTGTCTGTATATCTTTGATGAAATATCTGTTGAAATCTTTTGTCCATTTAAAAAATTGAGTCTTTGGTTTTTATGGTTTGATTTTATTTAAATACTTTTTTAAATCAAATAGTTAATTTTGTAGAAAAATTAGAAAGTTCAGATAAGAAGAAAAAAGAATTTAAATAACCCACGAATCCACAACTTAAGAGATAACTAGTTTAACATTCTGGTATCTGTACCTTCCGACTATTTGTTAATGCAGATGTACATGTTACAGACATCTAACCTGAAATTCCTTGGCTGCATCAGCCTAAATGTTCTGGCTGAATAGTAGACCATCAGACTCATTTCTACGCCTTGCTCGCAAAATGCAACTTAAGATGGGAGAATTTAGTTTCTTCTATGGAGAAACTAAGTTGCCTTACTTTCTCATTCTGACATTTGGTAGTCGGCCAGTAAAAAGACTGGTGTACCAACCGATCACCATAAGTGAAACCCACCATTTGACCTGTTCTCCTGACTCCAGCAAGGCCTTCTAATATATCTTTAGTTTATTTCTGTCGTGTGAACACACACACAAAAAGAACAAAAACCCAAGAATCACCAGATAATTGGGGAAAGTTCCCAACATCAAAGGTAACGAACAAACCAAAAAGGAACTCAGAGGAAACCAAGATGATGCAGGGTACACAAAAAAAATTATTTTTAAAAAGCATTTGGGAGTTAAAAATACAGTCACTGAACTTAAAAGCACAAAAGAAGAGAAGGAGAACATTGATGACACCTCCCAGAAAGTCAAACAAGGAGACAAAGAGATGGAACATTGGAGAAAAAAAAGATAAGAGACTTAAAGAATCAACCAGAAATTCTACTGTTTAGCCAGTAGGAGGTCCAGAGAGTATTGAACAAAAATGAAGAAGAAAAAAAACTATAGCACTGGGAATAAACACAATAAAAGCTTCCAAAGAAAAGAAAAAGGATCAGATCAAAAGAAAGGAGAAACAATAACTTCACACTTCTCAACATTGTCACTGAATTCTGGAAAACAAAGGACCATTATCTTCAATATTCTAAAGTGAAATTAGGTTTAGCTAAGAGTTTTAGATCCAACCACACCACCAGTAAAGTATGAGGACAGCATAAAGACATTTTGGCCAGGTGTGGTGGCTCATGCCTGTAATCCCAGCACGTTGGGAGGCCAAGGCAGATGAATGGCTTGAGCTCAGCAGCTTGAGACCAGCCTGGGTAACATGGCAAAACCGTGTCTCTACAAATACAAAAAAAAATTAACTAGGCATGGTGGTGCGCACCTGAAGTCCCAGCTACACTGGAAACTGAGGTGGGAGGATCACCTGAGCCCAGGAGGTGGACGCTGCAGTGAGCCATAATTGTGCCACTACGCTCCAGTCTGGGCAACAGTGTAAGACCCTGTCTCAAAAAAAGACATTTCCAGAGATTCAAAGACTCAAAATTTTACCTATATGTACCTTTTCTTAGGAAATGTCTATTTCAGGAATACTGGAGAGTAAACCAAGAAAGAAAATGTATTCTAGGAAATGAGAGAGCTAACACAGGATAGTGAGGGGAAGTCCTAGAACAACCATGCCCCAAGTCTATGGAGCAGTCAGTTCTCATTAGATCAGGACTTCAGAGGGATAAAAAGGAAACTTTTGAGAAAAAATGGAACTGCTAGGTTGTTGGATGGTTTTATGTTTGGAGATTTGAAAAGAAAAATAGTGCTAGCCCTATGATATTTAGAAATCTTTACATAGTCATAATTATGTAAATACTTATTACCAAATTAATCAAAACACTTTTCCCCTATGATGTTTTTACCAAAAAGTCCTGCCTTATGACATTTAAAGATTATGATAAAGCTATAGTGAGAGGATGTGGGGAAGGGAAGTGGAGATTGAGTAAGAGAGTGAAATCAACTACTTTAACAGGATGTCTGCAGACAGTCTTAAGTTGATAAATCAAGAAAAGCCTGAACGAGCAAATTATTTAAACACAGAGAAGCAAGTAGTGGACAAAACGGCTAAAACATTCTTGAAAGTGGCAGATTGGAGAGCAGTATGGGTAAGAAATGGAGCAGAGGTACACTGTTTTCCCATCTAAATCTTTTGGAATAATTTTTAAAATACCATGTGCAAGCCAGACATGATGGTGCATGACTGTTTCCCCCAACTATTGAGGAGGCTAGGGCTAGTGGAGAGGATTGCTTGAGCCCAGGAGTTTGAAGCTAGTCTGGGCAACATAGCCAGGCCCTCTCTCTACAAACAATAACAAAAAAAGACAGAACAAAAAACCCAACCATGTGGATATATTACTTTGATTAAAATATTATTTTTAACATATTTGCACATACTTTTCAGATAGAGTTGGAATTCTGACTCTATCTAAAATACCTAACATTTTTTAAAAGTTTTTGCTATCTACTGTAAAATTGTCTTCCAAAAGTTATAATCACTTACACTCCCACCAGCGGTGTATAACAGTACCCATTTGTCTGCATCTTTGCTAATCTGGGTTATTTTTAAAAATCTTGGCCAGTTGGCCAGGCAAAAAAAAAAGTCTCTTACCACTATTTGAAGTGTGTTTTCTTTATGAGTAGGTCCAACTTGTAGCTAAGGCTAAGTGGCATTCTGTTTCCTTCCTTTTGAATTCCTGGATTAATACTTGATGAAATTACAAATCTTCTACATAAACATATGTATTAACATCTAGATTCTGGACCTAGAGGGCATTAAAAAATTGTCTTTATTGTGCAGTAACATAAAACACAGGACAGCCCAAAATTAATTATTTAACTGCTTGCCTGAACAAGTGTGTTGACTTCCTTATTTCTATTAATGCCCCTAGTAATGTTTGACCCTTTCCTCCATATTTAGTCAGCGAATTAATTAAATTAGACTTAACTTAGACTTTCATATCTGTTGTTTCCATTGTTACTCTTACCACTCAAATGTTGCTATTGCTTTTAGGAGAATTTCAATAGATATTTCCAAATTACTCTTCCAAGGGATTTTACGTGAACTTGTATTTCCACCAATAGTGTAGAAGAATGTGTCTTCACACTGTCAACAACAGTTGGTAGTAACAAACTTTTTATAATTGTCAATCTAATAGGTGAAAAATTGATGGCACTTCATTGTTATTTTGATTTGTATTGCTTATATATGTAGATAGAATATATTTCTGCCTAAATCTCAATAACTAGCATTAGCTCATATGGGGCCTAGCAATGCCAACATTTCACTTTGTAACCTTTACAATGGAAGGCAGGGAGAAAGGAAGCAGGAATGGATGCTAAAGCCAATTTCATTTTTTTGATTTATGACTTTTGGGTTTTATGTCCTCCTCTACATTAAGACTGAAATTGCACCTGCGTTTTTTTTTTTTTTGTAGCTTATTATAAAAAGCATTCTTCAAATACACAAAAGTAGAACAGTGAACTTTCATGTAACTATCACACAGCTTAAATTATTAGCAGTCTATATCTATATCTATATATATATAGTTTCATCTATCCCACGCCTAATTATGTTTCTGAAGTTTTCTAAGAAAATCTCGAGTATCATACCATTTCACTCATTAATACTTTAATACATTTCTCTAACAGGCAAGGACATTTCATTGACTTGTAATATATACATTAAAGTATATGGCTCAGCCAGATGCATGTAATCCTAGTGCTTTGGGAGGCCTAGGTGGGAGGATCCCTTGAGTTCCAGGAGTTTGAGGCTATAGTGGGCCATGACTGCACCACTGTATTCCAGCCTGGTTAAGAGTAAGACCCTGTCTAAAAATATACATATTGCTCAAATAATTTTCACAAAACCACATCCCACATTAGGAAATAGAATATTACCAACACTCTAGAAGCCCCCTTTTCATCTTCTGTAAGTCACTACTCAAAGTTAACCACTATCTTGACTTCTATCAGCTTGAATCAGTTTTTCCTATTTTTGAACTTTATATACATAGAATTGCATTACAAACTTTGCATATATAAATGGTATCACATTGTTTGGTGTTTGGCTCACTTTACTAAACATTATGTTTGTCAAATTTATCCATGCTGTCCTGTGTAGTAGTAGTTTGTTCATACATATCACATTTACTATAGTATGTAGATTATTTACATGCTATGAAGACTCTCTAGACTATTTTGTTGTGTGAATATGCCATAAATTTTAACTATACTATTGATGGGTATTTGGGTTGTTTTCCATTTTTGGCTATTGAAAATAGTGCTGCTGTTATCATTCTTATACAAGTCTTTTGCTGCACATATGTCTGCATTTCTGTCATGGGAATTGCATCACCAGATCATGAGTATGCCTATATTCAGTGTTAGTAGATTCTTTCAGTTTTCTAAAATGGTTATAGCAAATTACATTCCCACAAACAATGTATGTGAGTTAACAATTGTCCCACATCATTATCAACACTTGGCATTGTCAGCTGAGAAATGGCTGCCAAGGAGATTATCATCTAGGAAATGTGTTAGGGGTTGCTCTTGGGATTAACACCTGTGGAAGCGATAGGGCAGAGGCAAAATTGGACACAGGCAGAAGTTGGGCTGTGATGCAGTTTCAACTAATGCTTCAGCTGATCCCATAGAAAACCTCTTTTTGTGTTGTTTTGTTTGTTTGTTTGTTTTGTTTTGTTTTTTGAGATAGGGTCTCACTCTGTCATCTAGGCTGGAGTGCAGTGGTGGAATCACTTCCCAAGAGCCCATGCTTTTAAGACCTTTCATAGCCTGCACTCTGCCATGATGGTACACTGTTTATTTATTATTACTACTATTTTTTGAGAGAGAGTCTTGCTGTATCACCCAGGCTGAAGTGCAGTGGCATGATCTTGGCTCACTGCAACCTTGGCCTCCTGGGTTCAAGCAATTCTCCTGCCTCAGCCTCCTGAGTAGCTGAGATTACAGGCACCCGCTACCATGCCTGGCTAATTTTTGTATTTAATAGAGATGAGGTTTCACTATGTTGCCAGACTAGTCTCAAACCCCTGACCTCAAATGATCCGCCTACCTTGGCCTCCCAAAGCACTGGGATTACAGGTGTGAGCCACCACACCCGGCCATGGTACACTGTTTGTATCTAACATATTAGCACTAGATGCTGATGGTGAAAGCTGGCTGAAGTCAACCAGCCGAGTCATTTTGACTCTACTCCTGGTTGTTTAGTGCCTCTTTGTTGGTAGATGGTTGCTTGCTGGTAGGCATTACCATGCGATCTTCATGCCCACTTTGTGCCTATTCCCATATAGCCCTCCTTCCCCAGACCTTCTTGTTCCTGATCTGCCAAGCTTTCCTCTTCCAGGCCCTGAGCAGCTTGGTTTTAAAAATCAGATAATCCATTATTTGCTAGAATGGTTTAAATAAAATTTATGCTTGAAAGAAGAAATGGGTCTGAGTTGCTGTGAGACACTAACAAAGCTTGTATTAAAACTCTCCATAATATATTTGACTTTTAAAAAGCCGGTCTATACTACAGAGAACATTTTCAAAAGAAATAGCCAAATTAAAATTATAGAACGTTTTTTGCTATCTTTGATTCATGTTTTAATATTCACGCTGAACTATCTTTTCAGCTAAAGCCCTTAGACAACTGGCAATAGCAATTTTCACTGTCTAGGACATGGTTTCTCCAACTTGATGTGCATGAGAAGCACCTGGAGCTCTTGTTGAAATGCAGATTAAGATTCAGTAGCTCTAGGCTGAAGTCCAAGATTGTGCATTTCTGTTAGGTTGGTACAAAAGTAATTGTGATTTTTGCCATCAAAAGTAATGGCAAAAACTGCAATTTTGCATCAACCTCATAACAAGCTCCCAGGTGATGCTAATGTAGCTGGTCTGTGGACTGCACTTTGAATGTCCAAGTTCTCTGGCTTCTTGACCTTCCCTGTAACGTGAAATTCACCTTATAACAAATTCTAACCTGCTTTGGTCCTTTGGGTTAAAACCAATCCAAATTTTAAGATGTTCAAATTGGGGTGGTTAACTGATCGCATTACATGTTCTGCCCTGCAAATTAGAATGGGGACTTAAAGAAATGAAAAATTAAACTATAGTCAAGTATAGATCTTAAAAACAGTTGAAAATGTGACCCACACTCTCCATATTCATTCAAACTCTCTATGTCCTTTGATTTAAGCAGTATTCTTGTCACATCTTAACCTCGTCTTAATGAATAGATTTAAAAAGGTGTATCGATGGAAATGATGTGTTAACTCATCTATTGACATAGCAAATAAGTAGAATTATTTTAGAAAGCTATTTAGTAATCTGTATCAAGACGTTGTTTTTTCATACCAGAATTGTTTTGTTTTACCCCACATTCTCATTCTTGATAATTTATTATACAAAATTATAATATTTGTTGAGCATTGCCACATGCCCTTCACTGTAGTGGATTGTAGATTAACTTGTAGTAAGGAGAAAAGCACTTTCCACAAAGACATTTATTTCAGTATGAACTAAAATGAAAGACATAGGAAACTAAATCTTCAACAACTGGGTAAATTTTTATATAACAACTCAAAGTAATAGTTCAAAACATTAAAAATGTATAAATTATAAAACTGTGTGTTAAATGAATGCAAACAAACTGTAGAAGGAAAAATGAAATAAAAATTAAAGAGGTGGAATTTTAAATAATGCTGAGAAATGCTGAGCATATGATAAAATATATTGTTTGCTGAGAACGAAGGCAAGGAAAACCTGCCCCCCTCCACAAGTGGAAAACTGCTTGGGGCATTCTAAAATGGAAAAACAGTGTATGTATATCATATACCAGTTAAAACAATTATTTAAGCACAGGATGTGACCCTGCCCCCGTGGCTCCCTCATGGAGAATACTTTCTAGTTTGTCCTTGATCAGTGGTAAGCAGGCACCAGCTGCCTACTTAGTTTATCTTTGTTCAGTGAGAAAACACAGAACACCTGTTTGTTAATAATAACCACCTGTTCTGAGAGAGTAAAGATGTGGGTCAGAGTCTGCTTGAGGCCCTCAGCTCAGGAGGCTGTTGGCCCCATATAGTCCCACTTTGCTGTTCTATCTGGGTGTCTGCTTCTTAATGCCTTCAGCGTCGCCTGGGTGGGGGTCTCTATGGCCGAGCTGGTTTTGGTAAAATCAAATGTTGCCTTAAAAGTTATTTGAAAAACTACACACACACACACACACACACACACACACACACAAATGTGTAGAAGGATCAGATAATACAAGGTTTCATTTCATTTCTTTGGCTGTTGAGGCAACTTTTAAAAAGCCTTCTCTTACACCAACAAAAATATTCTTGTCCTTTTCTGCTTTCATAAGCTGCCTCTTCCTGTCTGTGAATGCAGGTAGGAGATTTTGAAGTGGCAGTCTGGGGCTTTCCTATGGTTTACAGTGAAGGCAATAACTCAGTTTCATTAAGAGGCTGGCAAATATTTTGCAGATATTTTACAATTGTATCAGCCATGACAATGCCATAGATTCTATAAGGCTAAAATCCAGGCAGCAAGATATTTGTCTTTCGGCTATTTTTGCCTAGAAGTTATTAGTATTTGGTCTTAATTTTCTTATATTGTAAACTTTTTGGATACTATTTAGTTGTAAATATCAGGTTGTTTATATCTGAGTTTATTCAACATTGGAATCCCTAAGGAATTCTTGAAGTTTGGTAAATTCCCAGATACAAAGGCACAATTCAGGGAGAGGGGTTTAGAGTGGTGAGTACCCTTTGCAGGAGGATAATGGTAAGCAAAACCTACTCTTAAAAGTCGTCTGTGGGGATTGACCACAGTAGCTGATGGGTGGCAAATGGTCTCAGGGTGGGAGTAGAGAAGGGGAAGAGGGGGCTCTGGGGCATAAAATGATGGGCTCTGTACTAGCACCTCATTCTTGCTTTACAGGGGAGGGAAAGACTTTCCCTCTCCCCTCCTAGGTTTAAAATTTGAGTCTATGAAACAAACTGATAATACACAGATGAACAGGAGAAAGGGTATACAAATTTGTTGCATTCATGGGACATCACAAGAGAAAAAAAACTGAATACCCAAAAAAGCGGTTAGATTTGGGAGCTTATACTGTCTTTGTAGGGGAAAGAGGAAGAGGGATATGGACAACTTAAGGGAGACTAAATAATTTGGGGGGAAAGAATGAGCCCTTAGGGAGATGAATAGTTTGTAGCAAACTATTACATTCTGTTACAGACGAAATAGAAGTGCTGTCCACTTCTAGTCTTCTGTCCTATGTAACAGTCAATCTTCCCTGGTTGATTAACTTCCCAGGGAGGGGATTAATGACAACAGAGTGCCTTTTGGAGGATTTGTCTTTAGGCAGATAAGGAAGAGTTCAGAGAAAGCCTTTCCCTGCATTTGCTGTTTTTCAAGTGTCTTCAGCTTAAAATAATCAGTATACCAAAGTGGCATATTTTGGGGAAGCATGTTCCAAATGCCTTTGCTTTTATTTTTCTGAGTTTTGGAAATATTCTTCCTTTTCTTGGGCACACTGTCCTCACCAAGAAGACAGAACAAACAAACAGTTCAAGCTTTCATGCCATGAGATAGACACTGTGACTGTGCTAGGCCTGCCACCATTTTTGGCATCCTGCAAAAATCCCAAGGAGAAACCTGGGATTTTTTTTTTTTTTTTAGTGGAGTTCTGCTCTTGTTGCCCAGGCTGGAGGGCAATGACGGCATGATCTTATCTCACTGCAACCTCTGTCTCCCAAGTTCAAGCAGTTCTCCTGCCTCAGCTTCCCAAGTAGCTGGGACTACAAGCATGCACCACCATGCCTAGTAATTTTTGTATTTTTAGTAGAGATGAGGGTTTCTCCATGTTGGTCAGGCTGGTGTTGAACTCCTGACCTCAAGTGATCCACCTGCCCGGCCTCCCAAAGTGCTGGGATTACAGGTGTGAGTCACTGTGTCCAGGCAGGAAATCAGGAACAAGGCTCAGGAATGCTGCCCTGAAAATGATTAGTTGTGGGTTCTTTTGGTTTTTTTTTTTTTTTTTTTTTTTTTTTGAGACAGAGTCTTGCTCTGTTACCGGGCTAGAGTATAGTGGTGCGATCTCGGTTCACTGCAACCTCCATCTCCTGGGTTCAAGTGATCCTCAGCCTCCCGAGTAGCTGGGAACTACAGGTGCACACCACCACACCCGACTAATTTTTGTATTTTTAGTACAGACGGAGTTTCACCATGTTGGCCAGGATGGTCTCGATCTCCTGATGTCGTGATCCGTCTGCCTCGGCCTCCCAGAGTGCTGGGATTACAGGCATGAGCCACCACACCTGGCCAAAAATGATCAGTTTTTATTCTCCTCAAATCCTTTCACCTGCCTAAGTCTTGCTAGGGGCGTGGAGAATACATAAAGATACACAGAACTAGAAGGATGGAGTAATAAGCCTGTCATGGGAGATTTCCTGAAGGTTGCTATGAATTAGCTAATTTGTGAAACATTGTGGCTAACTGCTGAAGAGATATTGCTCTTATAATCAGAGTTATGGCTATGCCAATTCCTTGTGGGACCATTCATATGGATGAGTTTGGCTCTCTTGTTCTACATCAGTGCCTCCTGGTTTGCCCTCCTCTTTACACTCTTGACACACACAGGTAAAGGCAGGTGGGGTTGTGCTTTCATTAATTTTGTATGGAAGGAAGTGGTTGTTCAGTGACCTTGGAAAAGCCCAATGCTGATGTTTTACAGCAGGTGGCAGCCTTTCCCTGGGAGAGAAGAGAGAGCTACTCTGATTTAATGCAAAATTGTTTTGGGTTTTATTGCTTTTGCTTGCTAGAAGTGTCAAGTGATCATCTGACCCTGAAGTTGAAATTGGCTTTATCACAGAGGGAAGAGGAGCAGAGACCCTAAACCCTGGAAAGGGAGTATAAACTCACTTCTGGGGCTCAATCCCACAGCTGCTGCCTCTGAGGAATTCAGTGGCTAGCCTCAGGAAGTCTGGTCAAGTTCACACGCCACATGGCATCTCTGAGCAAGGGCTCTGACACGGAACTACCCCAAAGGCAGAATTGGAGCAGATCAAGAATTATCCTGCTGTATTTGTGAAGGAGGGTATTTGATAGTAGAAGTACCCCCTTTCCATTCCAGATGTGTAAAGCAGCCTTTTAAACTAACCTACCAAATGATTTTCTTAAGGTTATTAAGTTATTTGCATTCAAATTTGTAAAGTGCTTAACAGAAGAAAAGGCAGACTTGGTGGAAAAGCTTGATGCTGGAAATGTATTCCGTTTGTTTCTAATTTGTTTTTTGTCCTTTTTTTTTTTTTTTTTTGAGACAAAGTCTCACTCTGTCACCCAAGCTGGAGTGCAATAGTGCAATCTCGGCTCATTGCAACCTCCGCCTCCCGAGTTCAAGCAATTCTCATGCCTCTGTCTCCCTAGTAATTGGGACCACAGGTGCCCACCACCATGCCCGTAGCAGTTTTTTGTATTTTTATTAGAGATGGGGTTTCACCATGTTGGTCAGGCTGGTCTTGAACTCCTGACCTTAAGTGATCCGCCCTCCTCGGCCTCCCAAAGTGCTGAGATTACAGGTATGAGCCACTGTGCCAGGCCTATTTCTGATTTCTAAATGGTAGGATTGTATGTATCATTTATCAACAAAGTGCTATGTAGAAAACATTATTCAAAACTAGTGGAATTGAGGAGACATTGACAAAAGTCCCTATTGATGAATCTACTTTGTGCCTAATGGAAATAGGGGGTGATTAGACAGGGATAGGAGCACTCAGAAATCAAGGGACTAGCTGGCACTATTGAAATTTGTTAAAATTGAAACTAAAAATTCAGTTCCTAAGCTGCACTAGCCACATTTCCAGAGCTCCATAGCCACATGTGACTAGTGGCTACCATATTGGACAGCCCAGATAACTGACCATTTTTATCACGACACAAACTTCTACCGGATAGCACTGCACTAAAAGAAAAAACCAGGGTGTGTGGCCATGTGAAAATGTGAGTAGTTAAGAACAAACAAACCACGTGTGGTGGCTCATGCCAATAATCCCACCACTTTGGGAGGCCAAGGCAGGTTGGGAGTTTGAGACCAGCCTGACTAACATGGAGAAACTCCGTTTCTACTGAAAAAAAAAAATACAAAATTAGCTGGGCATGGTGGCACATGCCTGTAATTCCAGCTGCTCGGGAGGCTGAGACAGGAGAATCGCTTGAACCCGGGAGATGGAGGTTATGGTGAGCTGAGATGGTACCATTGCACTCCAGCCTGGGCAACAAGAGCGAAACTCCATATTAAAAAAAAGAAGGCCGGGCACCGTGGCTCATGCCTGTAATCCCAGCACTTTGGGAGGCTGAGACGGGCGGATCAGGAGGTCAAGAGATCGAGACCATCCTGGTCAACATGGTGAAACCCCATCTCTACTAAAATACAAAAATTACCTGGGCCTGGTGGCGCATGCCTGTAGTCCCAGCTACTTGGGAGGCTGAGGCAGGAGAATTGCTTGAACCCGGGAGGCGGAGGTTGCAGTGAGCCAAGATTGCACTACTGCACTTCAGCCTGGCACCTGCTGACAGAGCGAGACTCTGTTTCAAAAAAAAAACAAACAAAAAAAAAAAAAGAACAAAGCCTCTCTGTGATACTAATTACTCAAATACTAATTTCTAAGTGTGGCAAGAGTTTTAAATAGAGTATCTCACATAATCCTCATATTAATCCACAACCACAGTCATGCTGCTGACATTTGCTGAAACCTTTTTAGTACTGCAGGCCAGGCACTAAAGCTTCTGTTGTAATCACTGTTGGGGCTCAGAAAACAATACCTAAAACAAAGACCTCAGAAAGCTGCCTCAGAAACCAAAGTTTTTCTTTGATCATCTCATGCCCTCCTCTCAATCCATTCTCCACTGAGGCCAGCCACAGAAACTAGAATTCCTCTTCTCCAAGGTGGGTCATAGAAACCAGAACCCCTTTCCCCAAAGCTAGTCATAAAGCCTACAATTTTACTCTAACTTTCCTCCACCTTTTGTGTAAAAACTGGCCAGGAAGAAATTATCTGACCTACCTTATTTGACTGTAGGACATAAGATTCTGGTTCCAGAGAGGGTCCTGTCCCACACCCAGAAGGAAGAAATGCATGCTCAGAGAGACCAAGAAGAAAACAGACAGGCCTTGCTGGGTTTCCCCACGCAGGCCATTAGCATTAGATCTTACCCTGTTTGTCCAGTCATATTCCTACACTGCTGGACATACTTTATTGAACCTAAGTATAAAAATGACTTCCCTTGTGTGTTTAGGTCTTCATTATGAAGGTTCCTGTGTATTCCTGTTAAATAAAATTGAATGTCTTTTCTCCAATTAATCTGCCTTTTTTGAGTTGGTTTTTCAGTAAACCTTCAGAAGGCCCAGGGGGAAAGCTCTCCCTTGGCTCCTACATAACTTGCTGGTCTTTGCAAGAACCCAGTCAGGTCGGTACTATTATTGTTCCTATTTAACAAATGAGAAAACTATAGTAGAGAGGGACTTTAGTAACTTATCCAGGGTTACCTGGCTTGTAAGGAATAACTGGGACTGAAACCCATGTCTTTCTGGGTTGTAATAATTAAGAGAGAAGGCAAGCAGGGAAAATGCCTAGCGTTCTCTGTATGTGAGTCAAATTTGCTTTTAAGCCACTTTCCCCTAGACAGGCCCACCTCTTAGATTTTCTGTCACAGAATTGTCTTTCTGGCTGAAGAAGAAGGCATGATGCCAACTGTGAGAGAGTAACAATGACCCCCTGTTAGTCAGGATGTGAGCCACTTCCTTCCCCCAGAGCAGAGTCTGCTGCTGCACAAGGGAAGTTGGTTTCTCAGAAGCTCACCTTTGTAGAAGCAAGTCTGTTTGGGTGAAATTTTTGAAGTAAAATATTCTTGTTTAAGATGAAAATGAAGACTAGAAATATATATGGGAGATTCTGTTATCTCTAGGTAGTGAGATTAAGAAAAACTTTTTTTCTGTTCATCTGTATTCTGTAACTTCTACATGAATACGTCTAAAAATTTTAAAAAAAATCAAAGCCAGATACCACATGGGAAAATTGTGCATTGGCTTTTGTTAATAGACTTTTGATAAGATAATAACTACTTTAGTACTAACAGCCAATAAAAATACTTTGGTTGAGTGCTAAATACTTTAAACAATAGCAGAGGAAGTGTGAAATTTAATTATAAGGTTAAAAAGGGCGCTAAACAATGTCGAGGTATTCAGGGCTTCTCTGTAGATGGGGGCACAGTTGTTTTGTGTTCATGGCCCTGTCTTTCTTTCTTTCTTTCTTTTTTGAAATGGAGTTTCACTCTTGTTGCCCAGGCAGCAGTGCAATGGCACGATCTCGGATCACCGCAACTTTTGCCTCCTGGGTTCTAGCAATTCTTCTGCCTCAGCCTCCCGAGTAGCTGGGATTACAGGCATGCACCACCATACCTGGCTAATTTGGTATTTTCAGTAGAGACGGGGTTTCTCCATGTTAGTCAGGCTGGTCTGGAACTGCCGACTTCATGTGATCTCGGCCTCCCAAAGTGCTGTGATTACAGGCATGAGCCACTGCGCCCCGCCACAGCCCAGTCTGAAGTCACACAGTTCAAAGTGAGGCACAGGCTGGTAGATAAAAAACAGGGAAAGTCTGTGAATCCCAGTATTACTTTTATCATCAATTAGCAACAAATGGTCTCTGAAAACTAATAAACTTGGCATGGGGAAAGAGAGAGGTGATGTTTTCAAGCTACAGTACAAGTTTGTTCTTCCCAGGTGAGACTCATTAAGTAGAAGCCATGTTACTGAGAATTTGCAAATGTAAACAGTGTGGAAGCAGAAAGAGAGGCTGAGAACTGGTCAGTGCTTGCTAAGGTTCATTTTCCTACAAAATTCTAAGATTTTGTGATCATAGTGTGTCTTTATATACTTTTGAAAAGTTATGTATTCTTAAGTGTCGATACATTTTAAAGCTAGTTTTCTTTAGTTAAATTAATGTGCTGCTAAAGGGTATCTTAGACTTTAGTTAAATCTGTAGGTGAGTCCACTATAAAATGCTAATCAAATGAAATGGTAGTGAAAAACATTTTCAAATACCTAAGTATTCAGAGTGAGTACGGTTTACAGGATCACTCACTCTAATGGCCAAATAAAGGAAATTTAAGTACAAAAGATAACTCAGAGAAAGAATCAAGTGATAACACAGCACCAAGGAATCCCCCACCTTCCTCACTTCCCCATCATCTCTCAGGGTTCCATTTAAAACCAATCCCTGCTTATCTTGGAATATAATTTAAGTGAGATGGCTATAGTATTAAAGCTAAGGAGAATGAAAAACATGTGAATTCCCGGCAGTTATCTGTCTAGGCAGACAGTTGGAGACAAGAAAGAATGAACTGAAAAAGGGCAACAGACTCATGCCACAGGTGGTGCATGCAGCTGCGAGGACTTGGGTCAGCCAAGCCCTTCTCAGAAACACAGAGAAATATTCAGCCTTGTTCACTCTCATTCCCTGCAAGAGGAGGGGCGGACCTGGCAGCCTTAAAAAAGGAAGAGTTCTGGAATCAAACCAGGCTCTTTGTGTTTCCTGTTTGGCTGAAAGCAATTTGAACAAAATCCTAAAATCAACTAACTTAAAAAATTTTATATACATATACATGTACATATACACATTTTATATTGGCCGATTATGCCAAATAACCTGCCTTTACCAACCACATTGTCTTTGCAGATGAGTTGGAGCTACCTGTTTGTTCTCTCTTTTCTGCACTTCACTGTTTGTTAACTTTTCTTTTTGTTTGTTGGAAATAACCACGCTAGGGTCACTGATCTGAAACTGCAGTATGTTTATTCTTGGTCTTACACTGCACTTCTAGTTTCATAAATAAGGCTGTATTTAGGCTTTGGTTTATACAATTCCGTTCACAAGGGTATCCTTCACTCTGTTTTATTTCTACCCTCTGGCTTCTCATGGATGTGTGCTTTGCTCAATTGTCCCCAGAGACCTGGAAGAACCAGCTAGAGGGATGATCCTTGAGTTGCTGGTTGCAAAGATATTTACATGGATTATCTCAAACATCAGACATTGCATCTCATTTATGGGATGAAAAAGCTTCAAGAAAGGAAGATAGGATTTAGAGCTTTCATTTTTTCTTCTTTTGGACTTTAAGTGCAAAGATTTGAGTTAATCACCCTCCTCAGATCACTGTATGTGATTATCCATGACAGGCCTTTTCTTATTTTATTTTACTTCATTGTTTTCTTCCTTGATTGCCAGCATTGGCAGTCACTCCGATGTATTTAATAAGTGTTTGGATATGAGTGTATCCCCCGGTTGTTTTTTCTATAATGCTGTTTTATGAATATATGTGTTAAATCTATAATGTTCAAGGGCTCCCATTCTGTTTCTTGCTTTCTGATGCAATGCTGTTTTTAAGCTCTATTCATGTTCCATGTTCCTTTATGCACATCTAGTGCGTTTCTTCTAACTGCTGCATAAGGTTCCATATGATGTGTCAGGATTATGTCATGATCATCTGATGCTCTTAACCTATCTGTGGCCCTAGTGATAGACCCCCAGACTGCCCTGAACTTTTTTGTACCACAAACAGCCCTGCAATAGACATCTTTGTATGTATTTCTTCATGAGCCTGTGTGGAGAGGGATTCCTGGATCGTAGGTTGTCTATGAGCATGCACGTGCATGCGCGCACACACACAATGAGATACTGCCACAGTGCTCTCTAGGATACCTATATCTGTGCACAGTCCTGGAAGCAGCACATTAGGGTTTTTGTTTCCCACACCTTTGCCAAGATTGCCAAGATTTCCCAACTTTCTAATTTTTATAAATTTATTGGGTGTAAGGTGGTATCTCAAATAGTTTTAATTTCCATTCTTCTGTTTACTAGTGACACTGAACTTCTCTTCAATCCTTCTTAGGCATTTGAGTTTCCACTTCTGAGAACTGGCTATTCACACTTTTTGTCAATGTCTCTCTTGGGTACTTTATCTGGTTTATAAGAGTTCCTTATACAGTCATCCACTCTTATCCAAGGCTTTGCTGTCTGAGTTTTGTTACCCACTGCCTTTAGTCCAAAAATATTAAATGCAAAATTCCAGAAATAATTCATAGGTTTTAAATCGCATGCTGTTCTGACTAGTGTGATGAAATCCTGTGGTATCTTGCGCCATCCTGCCCAAGGCCCATATCATTCCTTTGTCCAGCATGTATGCACATGCTACCCACCCCTTAGTCACTTAGTAACCCCCTGGTTCACAGAATGACTTGTGGTATCTCAATGCTTGTGTTCAGATCACTCTTATTTTATTTAATAATGGCCACAAAGTGCAAGAGTAGTAATGCTATCATATCATTATAATTGTTCTATTGCATTATTATTGTTAATCTCTTACTGTGCTTAATTTATAAATTAAACTTTATCAGAGGTATATATGTAAAAGGAAAAAACATAGTATATATAAGATTTGGTACTAGCCACAGTTTCGGGCATACAGTTGGTGAGGTTTGGAATGTATCCCCTGCAGATAGGGACTATTGTATATGCTGGCTTTGAATTCCTTGTTAGTATGAAATATCTTCCAAATGTTTTCTTTCTGTCTACCCCCTGTCTGTGTAAATTTGTTTATGATGGTCTTCACTGAACAGAAATCCTTAATTTTAGTGCAGTCAGAATTTCATGTCTTGTGCTTTTTGGGTCTGATTTACAAAATTCTTATTCTTTCCCATACCAAAGTCTCAAATACATATCATATATTCTTCTATTAGCTTTATAGCTGTATAACAGGTCATAAGGTACTCAAAATATATGATGATTATTATTGGGTACCCCTAATATTGTGTAACACAGTACTGGCCATATTGCAGGAACTTAACAAATAAATTACATTTCTTATTTTATTTTATTTACTTTAGGTTCTGGGGTACACGTGCAGGTCATGCAGGGTTGTTGCATAGGTGCATACTATATCCGGCATTTCTCCCCATGTTATCTCTCCCCACCCTTCCCACCCTGCTTTGTCCCTCCCCTACCCCGCCCCAACTACTGTGTGATGCTCCTCTCCCTGAGTCCATGTGTTCTCATTGCTCAACACCTGCCCATGAGTGAGAACATGTGGTATTTGGTTTTCTGTTCTTGTGTCAGTTGGCTAAGAATGATGGTTTCCAGATTCATCCAAGTCCCTACAAAGGACACGAACTCATCGTTTTTTATGGCTGCATAGTATTCCATGGTGTATATGTGCCACATTTTCTTTGTCCAGTCTATCTACAACCATCTGATCTTTGACAAACCTGACAAAAATAAGCAATGGGGAAAGGACTCCGTGTTTAATAAATGGTGTTGGGAAAACTAGCTAGCAATATTCAGAAAGCAGAAGCTGGACCCTTTCCTGTCACCTTACACTAAAATTAACTCCAGATGGATTAAAGATTTAAACATAAAATCTAACACCATAAAAACACTAGAAAAAAACATTGGAAAAACCATCCAGGCATAGACGAAGACTTAATGACTAAAACACCAAAAGCAATGGCAACAAAAGCCAAGATAGACAAATAAATTATATTTCTATCTCTAGCCCTATTTCTCTGGTAAGTGGATTGAATGACCTCTGCTATAGACTGTTTTGTGACTGAAGAAGGTAGAGAGCTCTTTCTTCTCTGGGCCTTACTAAGCCAGCAGCATGCCATCTCCATGCTATCACCCTAGTCCAAGCCACTGTCATCTCATGCCTAGACTTTTTTTTTAAACAGGGTCTCACTCTGTCACCCAGGCTGGAGTGCAATGGCGTGGTCTCTGCTCACTGCAACCGTGCCTCCGAGGTTCAAGTGATACTCCTGCCGCAGCCTCACAAGTAGCTGGGACTACAGGCACATGCCACCACACCCGGCTAATTTTTGTATTTTTAGTAGAGACGGGGTTTCACTATGTTGACCAGGCTGGTCTCGAACTCCTGACCTTGTGATTCGCCTGCCTTGGCCTCCCAAAGTGTTGGGATTACAGGTGTGAGCCACCGCACCTGGCCGCCTGGACTTTTATAGTAACCTCCTAACTGGCTTCCTGGCTTGTACTTTCAGCTTTTTCCTATTCATTCGCAGCCCTGTTAACAGAGTGGTAGAGCTTAGATTAGTGCTGGCGCATAGTAAGTGCCCAATAAATGTTATGATGATGATGATTATTATTATATTATGGAACTTGGTGTTTATAAGCATTTAATAAAATAGTTATAAATGAAAAATGTGTTCAGTATCTATATAGAATGCATTGTACTAGTCAAAGTCTAGTACAGACTAACAACCTATCTTTGGCCATTTATCATCTGTCATGGTCCCAATGTCATCATTCCAAACATATATTCCCATGGTGCAAGATGTAAGTAGCTGGGGATGTAAGTAGCTGGTCATTGAGCTCTACAGGCTATAGAAAATGTCCTGGAATTTTAAAAACTTAAGCCTTTGATTTTAGCATATTTTCAATTATTATTTGCCCTTTTTCCATAAAAGTCAAGTTCACTGTATCAGTCAAGGTTCAGCCAGAAGACAACCACACAGTAAGTCGAATAGGAAAAATTTAAAGTATATTAACTAGAAATGGGATTAACTACTAAGGGGTAAAGAGAACTCTAAAGAATATAAGAATAGTGGATATGGAGAGCAGCTGCTACTTTCTAGACCAGAGTTTCTCAACCTATAAAAAGAAATTTGCCCTTCTAAGGAGATATTTTTAGATATTTTTTGCCCCTTATCACCATCTGGCCCCCCACCCCCATGAAATCTTAATTCTATAGGTACACCATATATCTGTGTGTACTGTGGCCCTTTGAAGGAATAACCTAAGATTATTTCACACACACTCCCCCACCAAGAACCAGTTTTCACCCCCCACTGAGAATGTATGCCCCAGGGCTAATGCTGAGTACTCAAAGAAGGAACAAATTTGGAAGAGCCCCCTCTTCAAAGCTGACTTCACTGGAATCAGTTAACTCGGTTGTAGCTATCACCTCCTGGATGGTAAAGAAGTCCACTGAGGTTCTGCAATTCAGTGTCAGGAAGCAAGAAACCACCTTTCGGGTTGTCTGTGAGACTCCTTGGGCAGTTGAGCACTTCTGGGATTCCTGCACCCCCCTGGCTGCCAAGTACCCAAGAGAAGAAAAATCACATGGGAACAAAGAAGAGAGAAGTACTTTCCTCCTGCCGTGGCCCCCCGAGCCCTGCACTGACGAAGCTTAACATCCTGCCAGCTGTAAAGGAGAAATGTTTCCAGGGCCCAGCTCCAGCATCACAGAGCCGAGCAGTGCAGGGTACATTTGGAGCTGAGAGGAAAGAAGTTGATGCATCAGAAGAAATTCTTTTAGATGATGTGTTCTAATTAATTTCTGTTTAGCCAAAGCTTTATGATGCCAAGGTTTTACCACACTATGGAGGGTGCAGTACACATTAAAACACCAAGGAATTTGTAAAAATGCAGGGCATAAGATCAGTAAAGCAAATTATTATATGTTCTCATTTATGTGTGAAGTTTATGCCTTTGACCCACTGTCTGTGGGATTTACACTGGAGTTTTTTCTTGAGAATGAAAATGAGTGTCTGATTTGTCTATATTCTCCCTCCAAACAATTCAGCCAGAGAATATGCTGACTAGCTTATACTAGTCTTATCTCTTTGACAGTAACATGTCTCAGCATAATTGAATGGACATTTTGATTTACCAGAAACTCTCTTTGTGAGGTTGACAAGTACACCAATTCATCAAAACCTGATTATTCTGAGTGAAAAGATGCAATTGTATTTCTGAATCATGGCACTGAGGTCTGAACCTCAAAGGAGAGGTGTAAGTCACTGTAACAAGGAAATCTGGCCTGGCCAGTGAGACTTCTTCACCTACCAGATACCACACCACCGTAAGGGTAACGTCTGCTGCCAAATGATACAGCAAAGATAGCTCATAGACGCCTTAGACCTTGCTTGAAATTTGTGACAGCACTAACTTCTTGTGTAAGCCCACAGTGGCATGTCCTATAGATGCCTCAATTTATGCTTCTAGCTTGGATTTTGGTGTGAAGTGGCTTGCTGAGATAAGGTATGTGAATTAAGCTCTCTCGGATTCAGTTTCATTGCCTGTAAAGTGAGAAACTTGGAAAACATTATGTTGAATAAGCACAATTCTCTGACGTAATAGAAAAGCAACTTTAGGTTGGGCACAGTTGCTCACACCTGTAACTCTGGCTCTTTGGGAGGCCAAGGTGGGTGGATCACTTGAGCCTAGGAGTTTGAGACTAGCCCGGGCAACATGGTGAAAGCTCATCTTTACAAAAAATTGCAAAACTTAGCCAGTGTGGTGGCGCATGCCTGTAGTCTCATTTACTCAGGAGGTTGAGGTGGGAGGATCACTTGAGCCCAGAGGTCGAGACTGCAATGAGCCAAGATCGTGCCACTGCACTCCAGCCTGGGTAACAGAGTGAAACCCTGGTTCAATTTTTTAAAAAAGCAACTTTCTTTTTGTCCCTATTATCCCTTTACATATATAAAGCCTATCCATCTATCTAGCTAGACATATACATATCTATTTATCCACAGTTATGTTCTAGTATGAAAATTCTGGCAAGCCCTTAAATATTCTGGCTTATAATGATCAGTATCACTATAGACTATCACTTTCAGTTACAAACACAGTCTCGATGCAGACATTAGAATGTCTGGTATAAGATATTAATCAACACTCCAAATCTGATTTTAAGGATACATCCTCTTCACTCTTCCAGCCCAAGACTGCTTCACTCTGAAAGCTTGCAGTGGGAAAGGAAGAGATGTGGATGTCTCTTTCTCAGCGCTTCTTGTGGAGTGAATGGGACTGTCCTTATGCTACTCCAGATTCCTCTCCACCCTTTTCTACCTCCCCCCTCTGCCCGAATCATGTGAATATGATCCATTTCCCTTTGGCTTCCAGTTTGGTTTGGCCAGTGGGGGAGCTCTGGCAGAAAAGGGAGAAGTTCAAAATCAAAGTTTTTATTCCCTTGGCTTTTTCCTAGAGGGGTTGACTCTGGCTGTCTATGTCCCTTGAGTAAAGGTCACTGCTCCTCTCCTCCAAATGACATTCCCTTTCCAGGTTCTGATCATCATTCCCTTAGGGCCTAAGGGTATACGTCATTCTGAGGTTTCTAACCCCTGGTTTCTAGACTAGCCTTATATTTCCATTATACCCCACCAACTCTCCTGTAAATAGTCCCTTTGAAAATAAACTCTCCTCCGCTGGGCGCAGCGGCTCACACCTGTAATCCCAGCACTTTGGGAGGCTGAGGAGGGCAGATCACAATGTCAGGAGATCGAGACCATCCTGGGTGATACGGTGAAACCCTGTCTCTGCTAAAAATACAAAAAATTAGCCGGGCGTGGTGGCACACACTGTAGTCCCAGCTACTCGGGAAGCTGAGGCAGGAGAATTGCTTGAACCCGGGAGGTGGAGGTTGCAGTGAGCCTAGATTGTGCCACTGCACTCTAGCCTGGGTGACAGAGCGAGACTCCGTCTCAAAAAAAGAAAAAGAAAAGCAGTGCTCCTCAAATTATCCTAATTCAAGTGTGTCATCTGTTGCCTGTCGGGACCCTCACTAGAAAAAAAATGCATCAAAATTTATATTGCAGAGCAACATTTCAACTTTAAAAAATCGATTTTCTTTGGTTAACTCACATTGCAAAACTCGTACGATAATTTGCTCCACAATATCATTATCCAAAGGCTCAACAACTACTGTACTGTACTGGGTCCATTCGAAAGGTTCAGCAAAGTCAGAGTTGGTACCTCTAGCCTCCCCTGATGCATCTCTTTCTTAATCTTTCAGGGCTCACAGGGAGGAACATGGATCTAAGGGTTTCAGTGTCTTCACGAATTGGTCTCATGTATTGCCAGGAATAGATGCATTTTAAAAAGGACTCCAGCATAAAAAGAGATCTAATGGTAGAAATTGTGGACACACACTATGACACCAGGGATGGAGAAGGATGTTTAATCTTGTTTATTCTGATCAAGATGAGGCTTTACTTTTCCGAACCTTTATTCAAAACATGTAACTCAGAGCAGTTTTTTTTTTTTTTTTTTGAGACAGGGCCTCATTCTGTCACCCAGGATGGAATGCAGTGATGTGATGATCATAGTTCACGTAGTTCCTCCCATCTCAGCCTCCCAGATAGCTGGGACTACAAGTGTGCACCACCACACCTAGCTACTTTTTTGTAGAGATGGGGTTTTGCCATGTTGCCCAGGCTGGTCTTGAACTCCTGGGCTTAAGCAATCTTGTGTCTTCCCCTCCCAAAGTGCTGGGATTACAGGCATGAGCCACCATGCCCAGCACCCAGGGCAGAATTTTAAAGTCCTTGCTTCAGTGTTTGTGCAGTTGTTCAGGACTTTCCAGTGTATGTTATTCAAAATTTTTAAGTACCTATAAATGAGAGCTTAGTTTTCAGTCTCAAAAGCCCAAGAAATACTTAAAGATTGTTGGTGGTTATTTTATAGCATGCTTAAAAAATCCTTCACTTTGCCTCTCTTTTTACAACTTGCCTCTGATCAGCCCTTCCTCCTCAGCCATACTTCAAATGAAAGAAATCAAGTAAAGAACTTTCAGCAATCAGGGGACCCTAAAATAGCAGGTGATCTGCAACGGGTTAAGCACATACCAACATACATGCAAATCTGTCAGATTTTGTACCTGGCAAATCAGGCTAACAATTTATATTTTGACTGACTTGACTATTTGAAAAAACTGCTTTTCTGTGACATAAATATAGATGTTCTGTCTTGTTGCCTAGTATCTCACGAGAAAGCCACATTAATCTTATGATTTCCTGATATAGAAATTAATATTCCACAGCAAAGAAATAAAATGGTATCCACTGGTGCTGTGGAGTTAAACACTGTCTTCCCTCCTTCCCTCCCTTGGTTTCAGTGACAAATATTTACTGAGTGTTTACGATGTGCCAGGCAACTGTTTGATGCCAGAAAAAGACAAAGCAAGTCCCTGTTTAAGGCGGTTGCTTTCTAAGGGAGGGGGGAATATGCAATAAACATGTAAACCAACAAATAAATAATACAATTTCAGGAACTAAGCACTATGAAGAAAATAAAATGGGGTAACATGGTAGATGGTACTTGGGGTGTGGTGTGGCTGCTTGGTGACATCTGAGTTGAGACTTGAAGGTTGGGAGGGAGGCGGTAGTGTAAGAATCTGGGGGGTAAGCTCTGCTAGCAAAGAAACAGTAAGTGCAAAGGACCTGGGGTAGAAGTGAGCCTTGAATACTGTGTACTTGAGGGCAACAAGATGGGCAGTGTGGCTAGAGGTTAGTAGTTAGAGGGAAGGCTTGGAAGGAGATGAGGCTGAACGAGAGCCAGGATGAAAGAAGCAGAGCCGGATCACAGAGTGATGACAAGCTGGGGGAGGATTTAAAGCAGGGAATCTGGGAAGTGGTGTGATCTTGTTTGTATTTAATCTGGCTACTTTGTGGAGAATGGATTGTAGGAGGTCAAACGTAGAAGTGGGGAGATCTGGGAGGATCTAGGAGGAGATATGGTAGAAGTCCAGGTGATAGACGCTGGCATCTTGGCCTGGGGTTTCAGCGACAGGCCACTACCAGCTCATACCGTGCCTTTGTGAAAATTAGAAAGAGGTCCCTCTTTCCCATTAGATTCCCTGAATTGCAGATGGATTAAACGTGGGGTGTGAAGAAAGAGAGGAATGCAGAATGACTCAAGTTTGCACCTCAATAATTGGGTGGAGAGTGATGGAATCAGTAGTTCAGTTTTGATCGTGTTCACTTGGAGGACAGTGAAGTTTTCCCATGCAGTGGGTGCACCCGTTACAATGTGAAAACTCAGTAGCAATTCCCACGCTGACATTGGTTTCCTTTCAGCTGGCTCTGGAAAGCTTATGCTGATGTAATGGAGATAACCTTTGTGAGATGTTAAATCAGTATATTTGCCTGCCCAATGAGTCCTTGTCTCCATGGCTTCCCCTGCCCTTGAGTCAATGGCATGCATTGAGTCACAGGGAGAAAAAACCCAGTCAAGATTAGATAAGTCATCCCTTAGCTTAGAATTTCAAAATAGGATTAATTCACAGCAAGGCAATAATTTGAAATCTAGTGTTTTTGAGTGGCAAAAGCCAGACTTTGTTGAAAAAAAATTTTTTTATTTGTATATACTAGTGAGGCAGAACTCGGAAGAGTGCCCCTGAACAGATCATAGATAGAGCTGAGAAGAACGCAGGATATGATGTCAGAGCCATTTTCCCATGACTGGAAAGGAAGATAAAAGCAGCAGGCAGGAAGATGGGACATTCAGAGAGTATGAGCGCAGTGCTGCCCCAGAGGAGTAGAGGGAGCACTAAGGCAGAAGAGGTGTGTACCCTGCTTTCTGTTTGGAACCGGGACAGCTACAGAGAAGTAGAAATGCTATGATTAGGAACAACAGGCTTGAGATAGTGATTTCTTTTCCTTGAGGCCATGCATGGTCTTTAGGAGATCCAGTGGCAGAACAACAAAGGCTAACAGGATGAAGGGCTGGAAGAGGCCCCGCCCCCTGGGCCAAGAGGTGTGAGGCTTATGGTCCTTGCCACTGGAAGCCATGGCAGGGGCCGTGACTGTCAGTAGAGGAAACGGTTCTAGGCCCAAAAGCCGGAGATAATTTCTTCATCAAGGGAGGCCAGGAGAGCCTGGAGGATGGCAGACAGACTTCCTCCGCCAGTTTTTCAGGACCCGAATGGCATCTTAAGAAAGAGAAGTAGGGAGAGAGAATCATTGGATCAGGAAGAAACCTTGAAAGACTGAGTGATATTCCAAGGGAGACTGTTTTAAACCTAAAGAGACTGAGTTACCTTTAATTGGCAAGATCAAGTCTTTCCCACCTACATCAGGAATGGAGGCCTTCCAGAAAGAAATCATTATCGACAATGAAGTTACTTTTTTTTTGTAAATCTGATTTTTAGTGGGTACATTTAAACCCTGCTACATTAGGAAGGTCTGTATTGTTACCAAATGAAGAGAACTCAGCTTGAGGTACCTCTGCCTCTAATGGAGAAAGTGGGTGGAAGGAGAGGGAGGGGGAAAGATTGAGTCTGTCAACAGTGGTTACCTCCAGGGAAGGTAACTGGGGGGACAGAGAAGGAAGGACAAACTATTTCTCATGGAACGTTTTCTGTACCATTTGCCTTTTTCAACATGCATGCATTAATTATTCAAAAGTAAATTAAAATAGGAAAAATAAGCTTCTGAAATGAGAAAAATGCAAAGGCACAGAATGTAATATTCAGTGCTTGGCAATTAACCTTAAACAGTTTTCATCTTACCAGAATCTTTGAGCCACTTCTCCTCAGCGTACCTTGTGGTTATTCCCTTCATTTGTGTAGCTGCTGGGTTTGTAAGCCGCCTGTCTTGCCTCACCCATTTGTGCGTGGTACTCTAAACCCAGTACCACCGAAAACAGGGGAAAACAATCCCTCTGACCCAGTTGGTCTTGCCTTCCATCCCCGGATTGCGATATGGGAAGGATAAATAAGGATTCTTTTGTTCTCATCCTGGTTATTTCCACCCCGTTGGCATCGCATAGCAATGGGGAAGCAGTGGAAAGAAGTTAGGTACTGGAATCAACTTTGCTAGGGCTTACCTCTGCCAGCTACCAGCTTTAGGTACTTGGATGGATCTCAAGTTTCTTCTTCTATACATTGGAGTAATACAAATCTCATTGGGTTATCATGGCACAATGCTAGAACTGTTCTGATTAACCCCAACCCCAGTCTAAGAGACCAGACTAATTTTTGTAAAATCTTGCATCCAGCCAAACTCAGCATACCTATTGTTCCTGTATGCATCAGTTTCTACCCAAGACATAAGCTTCTTCGTTCATCTGTTGTATCCTTTATTCTCATTTATATCCTTCCCTGTATTTTGCTCCCTTGACTCAACCTCCCTCTGCTTCCCTCTTTTATTAAGTATATGCTTTCATTCGCACGCTACAGGAAACTCAAGTATAACTGGTTTAAACATTAAGGGGATTTATTGACTCAAGTAACTGAAAATTCAGCAGTAGCAAAGGCCTTGAGTTAGCTTCTAGGTAGACATACAAGGGCCTTGTTTCTTCTGTCTCTCCACTCTACCACCCTCAGCGTCAGCTTCATTCAGGAATTGGCCCCCCTAGTGGTTATACAGGGTGGAGGTCAGCAGCAACCGAGCCTGCATGCTTCTGCGTTATAGCCAGAGGGACAAAGGAGTGAGTCTTTAACCATCAGACAAAAATCCTAACCTTTCATTAATTAGAACAACCCGAACCAATCTTGGTGACTAGGGGAATACCATGTGCTAATTTGCTTAGCTCTGAACTAACTTACTCATTTTTGAGCCAATTACAGTGACAAGGGAGTTGAGATTATGATGAGTTGAGATTATGATTAGTGGGTACATTTAAACCCTGCTACATTAGGAAGGTCTGTATTGTTACCAAATAAAGAGAACTCAGCTTGAGGTACCTCTGCCTCTAATGGAGAGAAGGGGTGGAAGGAGAGGGAGGGGAAAGATTGAGTCTGTCAATAGTGGTTAATTTAGATCAGAGGTTTTCGACTGGGAGCAGCACTGCCTCCTTCAGAGTGTTTGGAAATGTTGCTATGACTGGGAGTGCCACTGGCCTTTACTGGAGGTAGGATGGGGGAGGGGGGAGACCAGGAGCCTCAAAGTTCTTGGATTGCACAGGACAGTCCTGTGGAACAAAAAATTGGCCTGCCCCAAATGCCAATAGTATCCCTATGAAGAAACTGACTTAAACCATCAGGGCACACTTCTGAAACTGGAGGTTGTTTTCTCTTAGGTACATAAGCCATACTGGGGCAGGATGGACACCTACGCAAGAATGACTAGACTACTCAGCCTCCTTCCTAATCTTTGACTCTCTTCTGTCTTTACTTAGATTCCTACTCAGGCTATGATGTATTTATTATTTTTAACTAACCTCTTGACAATGTCATTTACTTTCTAGCCCTATTCTGTTGTACCTACCCAGTACATCCTATGGTGGCATAGACTTGAGAAAGAAGACACTTTTATTTTTTTATTTTTTGAGACAGAGTCTTGCTCTGTTGCCCAGGCTGGAGTACAGTGGCATGATCTCAGCTCACTGCAGCTTCCACCTCCTGGGTTCAAGCAATCCTCCTGCCTCAGCCTCCTGAGTAGCTGGGACTACAGGCACACGCCATCACGCCTGGCTAATTTTTTGTATTTTTGGTAGAGATGGGGTTTTACCGTGTTAGCCAGGACGGTCTCAATCTCCTGACCCTGTGATCAGCCCACCTTGGCCTCCCAAAGTGCTAGGATTACAGGCACGAGCCACCGTGTCCAGCCCAAAGATACTTTTAAAACTTTTAAAAATCAAATCTGTAAAATCTTTTTTAAAATTTAATTTCTTTTTTAAGACAGCGTCCTCTCTGTCACCCAGGCGAAAGTGCAGTGGTGCGGTATCAGCTCACTGCAACCTTCACCTCCTGGGCTCAAGCAATTCCCCCACCTTGGCCTCCCAAAGTGCTGGGACTACAGATGTGAGCCACCACACCTGGCCCTTTGTCTGTATTTTATGTATACCTGTGCATGTGTATGTGTTTGTATATTGTCTACATGATAGCAAATGCACCTATAAATAAATGAGCACTTATAAACTAATAAGCCCAAATAAATGCTTTCCAAAGTTCACATCGATTTGAGTAACTCTTTTGGTAAAGAAGGCTAGTTTAATATTGTTGGCTTAATAAAAACAACTATATCGGCTGGGCGCAGTGGTTCACACCTGTAATCCCAGGACTTTGGGAGGCTGAGGCCAGCAGATCATGAGGTAAAAAGATTGAGACCATCCTGACCAACATGGTGAAACCTTGTCTGTACTAAAAATACAAAAATTAGCTGGGCGCGGTGGCACGTGCCTGTAGTCCCAGCTACTTGGGAGACTGAGGCAGGAGAATCGTTTGAACTTGGGAGGCAGAGTTTGCAGTGAGCCGAGATCATGCCACTGCATTCCAACCTGGTGACAGAGTGAGACTTCATCTAAAAAAAACCTCAAAAAAACAAAAAACAATTATGTCTTCAGAGTTAACAAAATATATATGTATTTAACTTTAAGATTCTTGCCCAACCGTAAAAATGGTGAATAGAAAATTTAACTTGAGATGATGGATAGATTTGTTCAGTGTCTTGTAAAATTTTAAAAAAATTATTGTTAAAAGTAAATAAATAAAATAGATGTAAATGAGGTTGAACTTTATAAATGAACTTTTAATAATTATTATGTTTTATAAAATGTTTACTTAAAAGGGTTTGCAAATCTTTTTGGGCTATAGTCTGAGAATTTTGCTAAACTAAATGATAGCTATTCATTGCAGATGATAATTTAAATCATCTGCAAATAAGATATAATGCTAAGACATTAATTACTAATCATTAGTTTAAGCTTATATGCTTTTAACTTACTTCAGAGAAACAAAAGGTATTTAGATATACTAGTAAAAATGTTCTGTTCCACATTAAAAAATTGTTGCATTAGAAAGGCTATGATTCTGGATTACTGAATGTGTATTCATAAATTGTTGGTATGTGACAGTTAAAAATTGTTTACTTTTTAGATTTTCACTATAAATTAAGGCTACAAGGAGTTAAAGTTCTGACTAATATTTGCTAACTAAAACTAAAGAAGGAAAACAATTCTGCCTGCAGAATATAGCAGAAAAGTAAGATGTGTTTTTAATACAGAAGGTTATAGGAAACACATGAGGAAATCATTTTTGTTAAGGAAAAGTGATTTTGCCTACTTAAGAGGTTACTTATATGTTGTACGAAATTGGAGGAATAAAAGAAGGAAAGAGTGAGATAGATAAACTGAATAGATACAGAAAATTTGGAAAAGAAAGAGAATGAAAAAGTTGTAAGAGGTCGTAAAAGGCTTATGGAGCTATATTACCTTGTATGGCTAAAGCTGATTGAGATTGGATGGATCTGTTTTCAAGGTTGGTTGGTTTGTTTTGGAGACAGGGTCTCACTCTGTTGCCTAGGCTGGAGTGCAGTGGTGCGATCATGGCTCACTGCAGCCTCAACCTCGCTGGGTTCAGGTAATCCTGTCACTGAAGCCTCCCGAGTAGCTGGGACTCCAGGCATGCACCACCACACCCAGCTAATTTTCCATATTTTGCAGAGATAGGGTTTCACCATGTTTCCCAGGCTGGTCTCAAACTGCTGGGCTGAAATGATCCACCCACCTCAGCCTCCCAAAGTGAGAGGATTGGGTGGGGCTGGGTGAGGGGCAGGCACTGTGCCCAGCTTGTTTAAAAGATTTTATTAATATTAGCTTTAACTTTAATACAGTGATGCAAAGGTAGAATTTAGTTTTCTCCTTTATATTAGATTTAACATAGCATTAATAACAGATGGTAAAAGTTTTTTTGTTTGCCTTTGAGTTAACTACAAAAAGAAAAAAGGAATTGGAAAGAGGGAGAAAGACAAATTCTGTTTGTCTCATGCTGTCTTTAGTAGGTCTTTTGATTATTTGGAAAACTGAGTCTCCTTTTCTGTCAAAAAATAGAGGTGGTTGCTTTTTGAGATCTTTGAATTATCACTTTGGCTAAATGAATGACTTGTACAGTGACCTGTGATCCTATTTTTGATCAAGTGTTTTAAACCTTTCTTATTTTGATATCAACTGTTTTAAACCTTTGATGTTTGCCATACTTCCCAAAATCAAAGTTCAAATTCTAAGTTAAGTATTTTTGGCTTCCAACTAACTTTTGGGCATTGAACAAAGGACCCTTGGAAGTTCAAGAGAAACATATTAAGCTTAATTTGGTATGTTAAAATCATATGGGAAGCGTTGTCAAATAAATAGTGTTTAATTTTCTTTGAATTATATTTATATAAATGTTAGTAAGTGTTCCAAAATTGTAAGAAATTTCAAAAAAAAAATCTGATATGCCATGGTATATGTTGTCAGTTATAATTCTGAATATTATGTTAAATTGTTGTGTGCCACAGAAATAACCAAATTTCTTACCAATTTTGGCTTTAACTGTGGCAATTTTCAGTCTTGTCCTTCACAGGCAGTTATTGGTTTACTTTAATTCTTCTCAAAAGCATTTTACAGTCAACAACAGTCAAAAATTTGCTTCTTCTTTAAAGAAATTAATGGATAGGACCATGACAAGTACCCTTAAATACAGGTTTCTGATAATTTGGAAATCATACCATTGGACTAAGTAAAAACTTCCAGAACTCTAATATAACACTAACAAGTTCATAAAGATTTCTAACCCAACATTAAGCAGAACAAGACTTAATTTCATGGGACTGAATTGATGGAGTAGTGAAATAATTTTTATGTCTTTTTGTTTAAAACATTGCTGATTATGTCTGGACGTGATGGCTAATGCCTGTAATCCCAACACTTTGGAAGGCCAAGTTGGGTGGATCACTTGAGATCAGGAGTTTGAGACCAGCCTGACTAACACAGTGAAAACCAGTCTCTACTAAAAATACAAAAATTAGCTGGACATGGTAGCGGCACCTGTAATCCCAGCTACTAGGGAGGCTGAGGCAAGAGAATTGCTTGGACCTGGGAGGCAGAGGTTGCAGTGAGCTGATATCATGCCACTGTACTCTAGACTGGGCAACAACGAAACTCCATCTAAAAAAAAAAAAAGATTATTTTGATATTTTGTTTTCCAGAGTCAAGATATAGTCAAAATATAATAGCTTTCTAGTTATTTATGACTAACAGCAATTGGGTAAAGTATGCTTTTTTCTTTTTTGAGACAGAGTCCCTCTCTGTCACCCAGGCTGGAGTGCAGTGGGGTGATCTCAGCTCACTGAAACCTCTGCCTTGCAGATTCAAGCGATCCTCCTGCCTCAGCCTCCTGAGTAGCTGGGATTAGCCTGCCACAATGACTGGCTAATTTTTGTATTTTTAGTAGAGATGGGGTTTCATCATGTTGGCCAGGCTGGTCTCAAACTCCTGACCTCAGGTGATCTTCCTGCTTTGGCCTCCTAAAGTGCTGGGATTACAGGCGTGAGCCACCGTGCCTGGCTGACACTGGTAATGTTACCAAGGCATTGACTGGAATGATATATTTTTGATATCACCAGTCTTTGAGGGATTGAAATTGACTTTAGAAAGCCAATAGACTTAGAAAAAGACTGACCTGGTACCTTGTCTACACAGTTTTCTTACATGGTTTCTGACTGTGTGGTAAGTAAAGAATTTCACCTTCTGACAGGCCCAGGAACTTCAAGATATTTTGAGACCTTGAGAAGAGAGGAACTCACCTAATTTGTACAGGTATTACAGGCATAGTCTGATATTGAATTCTTGGCTTGGCTTCATAGCCTCAAGAGGCTTTTAAAAGTCTAATCTGAAATTCTTTATGAAAATATTCCAGCAAAGCCAATTTAAAAGGAGACTATATGGCCAATCAGTATTCTTGCTGCATTTTATGTAAATAATCAAGCAAAGTATAGTACGACTAAAACTTATTTCACAAGTAAATTGGTCCTACTATGATTTATCTTTGACAAAATGGGGGGAACTGGAGAGAGAAAATTTATATTTTAACAGTATGCCTACTGTTAAGAGTTTAGCCCTGCCCATTGTTTTTGACTTTTTATTGTTTGCCTAAAATTTGAATTGAATTTGGAATTGTTTTCTGGCTACAGCAAAACTCTAAAAAAAAAACCCTGGATTTAATATTCTTCTTGATGTTTTTAGTTGGCTCCCTAATAGAACAGGTTATTTTTGTTGTTGTTGTTCTGGAATACAAATTCTCTTTTTGATTATAGTTCTTCTGTGCATATTTCTAGTATTCAAATTATTAATGCTATATATCTGTCATTGTTTTACTTCTGAGAAAATTAAAATCATGGTATTCCAAAGACTAAAGATGACTCAACAAGTGATAATAGCTATATAAATCAATGATTCGACTGCGGTCTCTTGCCACTCTGTGATCCCATTCCAATTCAGCTCTTGGGTGCTCTAGATTTCTTCCCTAAAGTGTGTCCTCCTTACCTCTGATGTAAGACAGGACTATATGGGAATGAGTCTTCCCAATGATGAGGAACACTTTGACACTCAGACTTTGATCATCAGTGCTTTCAAGAAGAAAGATTTTTGATCAAAAGGGGGAAATGAGAAAGCAAATAAACTTAATCTGAGGAATGCAAGCCTCCTTTAAATGAGCAGGACCAGAGAGGCGTTGACATATAATGACAGTCACAACCCATCTCCCCCTTCCGCTGTGTCCTTGAGCTTAGTAAACATTTTGTAGTTGCCTGCTGTATAGACTCTAAATGGAATGTTTCCAGCAATAGCTATAAATTAATCTAGTAATGCCATATGCTGGACACCATAACTCATACCCTATTGTATAACAATGTATGGCCAATCACATATAATGTTATTTCTGTAAACCAATGAGAATTCCTGACCAAAAATTTTGTAACTTCCCCTCTCTCAGGAGGTCTCCCCCCCTCAAAGAGGGAGCAGTTACAAAAGTTTTTGGTCAGGAATTCTCATTGGTTTACAGAAATAAATTCATTTAATTCATCCTTTTTTCTTTAATACCTTGTGCCTCCCCTTTTTCTCTGGAGTACTTCCTAGTGTTTCCCAGGCTGCAGTCCTCAACCTTGGGCCAAACAAACTCTCAGCCTGTATTAATTTTGCCTCAGTTTCTTTCTTTAGGCTGACAGACTCTTGGTATTGTTAAATGCGCACTCCAAATGAAGAGACTCTGTAAACAGGCTTTGTGTGAGCAACATGGCTGTTTATTCACCTGGGTGCGAGTGGGCTGAGTTCGAAAAAGGGTCAGTAGAAGGTGGTGGGGATAGGAGTTGGTTTTATAGGTTTGGGGTAGGCAGTGGAAAGTTACAGAAGTTATAGTTCAGGGCAGTTTTTGCAAGCTGGGAGGTTGTGGGGGAGTCATGAGGTTGGCCAAGGTCGGTTACAAAGTCCAATTGCCTTATCACTTGAGGTGGGAATAAGGAACAATAGAAGAATGTCTCAAGTTAATCAACCCCTCAAGTGCCACAGGGGTTGATCATTCTTTCCCTTTTTGTGGTTTTCCAGTTACTTCAGACTTTCTGGTTCCAGCAACTCATCTAGAGTATACGTGCAGGTCACAGAGGTCACCATGGCGTAGTCTGTGGTACAGTCAGCCTAAAAAGCTTTACACAGGTGATCTGCCTCCTCAGCCTCCCAAAGTGTTGGGATTACAGGTGTGAGCCACTGCGCCTGGCCAGTTGACAGACTCTAAGTATCTCCCAGAGGCTCCCCTTCTCTTGCCCTTGAAAAATAGGACCTCAAAAATTTAACTGGGCACATGGTCATCCATGATAGAGACTATATTTATCAGCTTCCCTTGTGGCTAGATGTGCCATGGGACTAAGCTGTGGTCAGTGGATTTAAGTAGAAGTGACAATATGTAACCACCTGATGGGTTCTTCTTGCTCACTGCCCAGATAGAGCCAATTATAAGAGAGGGGAATTGCAATAGAGAAAGAGTTTAATTTACACAGAGCTGGCTGAAGAGGAGACCAGAGTTTTATTATTACTCAGATCAGCCTCCCTGAAAATTCCAAGGCTAGGGTTTTTCAAGGACACTTTGGAGGGCCAGGGAATGGGTGCTGCTGATTAGTTGGGGGGTGCAATCATAGGAATGTGGAAAATAGTTTGCTTTTGGGTGAGGCCACAAGGCTGCTTGATGGGTCTGGGTGGAGCCACTGTGGTCAGAAATATATACCTGAAAAGACATCTCAAAAGACCAATCGTAGGTTCTACAATAGTGATGTTATCTGCAGGAGTAATTGAGGAAGTTGTAAATCTTGTGACCTCCAGAATGATGGCTGGTAATTGTTTACATAGACACTTTAGCAGAATTCTTGCTCCTGTTATCCTCCTAACCTGGTGGTCTTTTATTAGCTGTACAAAGACAGTTTAGATTTGGGGGAGGGGCTATTATCATTTAAACTATAAACTAAATGTCTTCCAAAGTTAGGTTGGCTCAAACCCAGGAATGATTAAGGACAGTTTGGAGATTAAAGGAAAGATGGGGATTGGCTAGATCAGATCTCTTTTACTGTCATAATTTTCTCACTGTTACAATTTTGCAAAGGTGGTTTCATTATCATCTTTATTTCAAAGTTAAACTATAACTAACCAAAGTTAGTTTGGTCCATGCCCAGGAGTGAACAAGGGCAGCTTGGAGGTTAAAGGCAAGATGGAGTTGGGTTAGGTCGAATCTCTTTCACTGTCATGATTTTCTCACTGTTATAATTTTTGCAAAGGCAGTTTCATATATGCGCCTCTTCTGATATTTCCTCCTGCTGGCTGAATGTAAACAAAATGAATGGAGCTAGAGAATTGTATTGAACCATGACGTGGAAGCCAAATGCCAAGGATGCCAAAGCAAGGAGCTAGAAAGAATCTGGATCCCTGACATCGTAGACCTCCATTCTAGACTTACGCAATTACTTTTTACATAAGAGAGCAATTAACCTCTTTCCTGTTTAAGCAACTCTTACTTGGGCTTTTCTGTCATTTGTAGCAAAACACAACTAATATGATAATATTGGGCATATCTAACTGTCTCACATCCCAATATGGGGGTTCTAAATGCTGATGGTCAAATCACATGACTAAGTAGATCAGTTCCAATATCAGATATGTTCACCAACCTCAACCAGGCCCTCGGTGCTGCCCAGCAGTCTCTCCAATTCTCTCTGGTAGCCACTTCAAACGTCCTTCATGCTCCTCAAACTTTTCACTCCTCCTTGTCCCACTTCTCAGCAGTTGACCTCTGCTTATTTCAGAGAGGGAACATATAAGAAACCATTAGATAAAAACTTCCTCCTTCAACTGCTGACCTCCAAGATCACTGCTTCCACACCCATTTATTTCCTTTCCTCCAGTTACAATGAAATCGGCTAGCCTAAGGCTAATTCCTCCCATGTGCAATGGATTCTATCTCTTCCATCCTACTCAGGGATTACCCTGTATCCATTATCTTCCTTACCTACTCCACTGGCTCCTTCTTTTCAGCTTTCAAACACCCTCAAGTAGCTCTCATCTGCAAAACAAAGAAAAACATCCCTCTCTTTCAACCTCACCTCCTGCTCCACTTTCTCTCTGCTCTTCTTCTACCCCTATTTCTTTTTTTCCCTTCTCTCTTTCACCCTCTCCCTCACCTTTTCTTCATGACCATAGTCAAATTACTCAATTTTTCTGGGTCCACTTCTTCATCCTTAAGCATCTTCTCAAAACCTCTGAAGTATGGCTTCAGCTTCCACCACTCCATGAAAATGTTGTCAAGGTTGTCAACTTTCCTTGTAGCTGAATCTATTGGGCATTTCTCAGTCCTCAGCTTACTTTGCTCCTCAGTAATGTGACATCGCAAACCATCTCTCCTTAAATAATTATTGTCTCTTGGCTTCTATGCCATTGTTCTCTTCTGGGTTTCTATCTCTTTTTCTTTCTGACAACTCTTACCCTTGGTCTTTGTTATGGGTTTCTTTTCTTCTATCCTACCCCCTTAGATGTTAATCTCAGTCTGTCTAAGTCATGGCTTCCTAGGAGATCTCACTTGTAGGATCTCAGGGTTATGATCCCTAAATCCATATCTGCTAAACTAATTGTTCTTTTCTGGGTAGTGCCCAAACTAATTGATTGGAAGTCAACTGTACTGTAAGGCAAAATTGTTAAACATGCACTCTGAATGAAAAGACCCCTAAACAGGCTTTGTGTGAGCAACAAGGCTGTTTATTCACCCAGATGCGAGTGGGCTGAGTCTGAAAAGAGTCAGTGGAGGGAAGTGGAATAGGAGTTGGTTTTATAGGTTTGGGGTAGGCAGTGGAAAGTTACAGAAGTTACAGTTTAGAGGGGTTTTTGCAAGCTGGGAGGGGGTCCTAGGGTCTGGAGTCATGATGTTGACTAAGGTCAGTTACAAAGTCCAATTGCCTTATCAGTTGAGGTGGGAATAAGGAACAATAGAACAATGTCTCAAGTTAATTAGGTGCCACAGGGGTTGATCATTCTTCCCCTTTTCATGGTCTTCCAGTTACTTGAGACTTTCTAGTTCCTGGAACTCATCTGGAGTGTCCGTGCAGGTCACAGAGGTTACCATGGTGTCCATGGCGCCATCAGTCAGCCTAAAAGACCTTACAGAAATCACTTTTGAGGGCCTCAGATTCATACATCCAACTGTCAACAGAAAAGCATCATGGATATCTCATAGTGATCTCAAACTACATTCATCCTTCTCCCCTTCCTTATGTGCCTGCTCTTCAGTTATTATAATACAGTGAATAAACTGAAACATCGTCATTGGTCTGGTGTAAATACCTGAGGTTCCTCGTTTCACACCAAGGAAGTGAAGTACATGGACACACAAGAAGTGGGTTTAGGAGCAGAGGTTTAAGAAGCAAAAGAAAGAGAAAGGAGAATAGCTGTCTCTGTGTGAGAGAGGGGCACTCAAGGGGGTCTTCCAGCACACAGTGTGAGTGCACAGGGTTTTATAGACAGGCTTAAGGAGGCTGTGTCTGATTTACAGGGCCCAAAGATTGGTTGGACCAGGTGTGATGTCTATATGGCACTTGAGGAAGCTGACCACCCCACCCTAATCCTCTTATTATGCAAATGAGGTTTCTACTCGGCTGGCACCATGTCGTCTGCTCCTTACTGTAAATGTGATCAGCAAGGAAAGGGAAGGTGGAGCTGCCATGTTGAACATGCCAACCCACAGGTAGACTTTTCCTATTGGCACAGCTATTGGCATTCACCTGTGCAAATTTCTAGCTTGCTTTTGTATGTCAGCAGCTTGATTTTACAGGCTGCTTTCTGTTAAAAGAAAATGATTTGGGGGCTGCTTTTCATTAAAAGGAAAACCTTATTGAGGATTTTCTTACCCTCACTATCTGCCTAAATAATTTCTTTTTAACTTCTTTATCAAAACTACCATCCATCTAATTCCCCAAGCCAGTCATGGCTCCACTTTCTTCTAATCAGTCATAAAGCCCTGCCAAGTTTACTTTTATGTATGTTATATATGTTTCAGATCCATTTATCTCTCTCTATTCCTGCTGCTACTTCCTTTATTGCAGTTCCCTATCATCTCTCACTTGGGCTATTCTACAACTTTCTGTCTCTCTGCCTCCAGTCTTCCACACCCATTCTCCACAGTACAGCCACAGTGATCTTTCAAACGTGGAAATTTATTTATTTATTCATTCATTTGAGACAGAGTTTCACTCTTGTCACCCAGGCTGGAGTGCAGTGGCGCAATCTTGGCTCACTGCAACCTCTGCCTCCCAGGTTCGGGCGATTCTCCTGCCTCAGACTCCTGAGTAGCTGGGATTACAGGTGCCTACCACCACGCCCGGATAATTTTTGTGTTTTTAATAGAGACAGAGTTTCACCATGTTGACCAGGCTGATCTTGAACTCCTGACCTCAGGTGATCCACCCACCTCAGCCTCCCAACGTGCTGGGATTACAGGTGTGAGCCACCGTGCCTGGCCTGAAACATGGAGATTTAATCACGCCATTATCTGATTCCTTATGGGCCTAGGATAAAGCTCAACATCTTGACTTGGCTTACAAAAGCACTGTTGTTGTGGCTCCTGCCTGTGTCTTCGGCCTCTTTTCTTGCCACTCCCCTCCTTTTACTCTCCATTTAGCCACATTCAATTTCACGTTCTCGAGTATGCACTACTTGCTATTGGTGCCGAGCCACTGCACAAACCAAGCCCTTCCTTCTGCCAGGAATCCTCTTCCCACTGTCCCCACCTGCCACCCTGCCCCCATCTCTAGCTATCTCCCTTTTCCTTCAAATCCCTGCTTCCTATCATTTCCTTCTACAGCATCTTCTCTGATTTCCAGAATCTGGTTCAGCACCCCCTTCTATGTGCTCCCAAAGGTCTTCTTCCTCTTTTTTAAAATTAATTTTTAATTTTTGTGGGCACATAATAGGTGTATGGATTTATGAGGTACATGAGATACTTTGACACAGGTATGTAATATGTAACAATCGCATCAGGGTAAATGGAGTATCCATCACCTCGAGCATTTATTCTTTGTGTTACAAACAATCCAATTTTGCTCTTTTAGATATTTTTAAATGTACAAATATTTTTCACTATAGTCACCCTGTTGTGCTAACAAATACTAGGTCTTATTCATTCTTTGTTTTTTGTACCTATTAACCATCCTCACTTCTCCCCCATAGCCCCACTACCCTTCCCAGCCTCTAGTAACCGTCCTTGTACTATTTCCACGAGTTCAGCTGTTTTGATTTTTTTTTTCTGAGACAAAGTTTCGCTCTTGTTGCCCAACCTGGAGTGCAATGTGCGATCTTGGCTCACTGCAACCTCTGCGTTCTGGGTTCAAGCGATTCTCCTGCCTCAGCCTCTCTTGAGTAGCTGGGATTACAAGTGCCCACCACTATGCCCAACTAATTTTTTTTTTTTTGTAGTTTTAGTTGAGATGGGGTTTCACCATGTTGGCCAGGCTGGTCTTGAACTCCTGACCTCAGGTCATCTACCCGTCTTGGCCTCCCAAAGTGCTGAGATTATAGGCGTGAGCCACCATGCCCAGCCAGCTGTTTTGATTTTAAGCTCCCACAAATAAGTGAGAACATGCAAAGTTTGTCTTTCTGTGCCTGGCTTATTTCATTTAACATAATGACCTCCAGTTCCATCCATGTTGTTGCACATGAAGGGAGCTCATTCTTTTTTTTTATGGCAGGTTAGTACTCCCTTGTGTATGGGTACCACATTTTCTTTATCCATTAATCTGTTGGTGGACACTTAGGTTGTTTCCAAATCTTGGATATTGTGAACAGCGCTGCAGTAAACATGGGAGTGCAAGTATCCCTTCAATATATTCATTTCCTTTCTTTTGGGTACTCAGCGGTGGGATTACCGCATAGTCTGGTTGTTCTATTTTTAGTTTTTTGAGGAACTTTCAAATTGTTCTCCAAAGATCTTTCCTTCTGTTACAGCACTTACACCATATTGTAATTGCTTATTTACCTTCTGTAAGACTTGCAGCATTGGAAGGGGAGGGACCACGTCTATTTTATTCATCTTTGTATTTCCAGAGCCTCTCAGCTCAACATATTTTTATTGAATAAATGAACCCAAAGTAGGTAGTTTTTAATACGTGCTTCACTTTCCTAGTGGATAAACATGTCTGCCTAGTCAGGCAATTAAGAGATATTCGGTGTAACAATCACTCTCATGATGAGTGAAAAGAAAGAATTCCGCTTTAGACATCTTTAGTGTTTTTTTTAAAAATCACTAATTTTAACAGAGCACTTTAAATTGTGATGCTCAGAGAAAAAGATCAAATTAAAATCAGCTCTTGCTTTCCAATTTAAGGTGTCAACATCAACAGGCCTCCGTGTCTGAGGTTTCCCCAGGTGTCCCACAGGACAAGGAGAGAGAAAAAGGCTTATCACAACTGTTAGTCCAGGCTCTTCCCACTCTCCTTCTCTATTCAAGAGTGAAGTTCCTCTTCTATCCAGTGATCTCAAGGTTGCTAGAAAATTAAAAATAGTTCTTCATCACATGAAGGATGAAGGCTCCAGTTTTAATCTGCTCAAGTATTCAATGAATATTTAACTGCAGGCTGACTATATGCAAGACATCTTCTTATTTTTCATAATCTCCTCAGGTTTTATGAAGGGTCAAACTTTTGTCTCCTGTAAGTATTTTATTCTCTGGGAGAGACCTCCCTTTAAGAGAGGGAGATCCTTACTCTGTTGCTAAAGCTGCCCCTGTCCTTTAAGAAGCAAAATAACATCTGATAGTTTTGCTTCCAATTATCCAATCATACAGGTACAAATCACACTACTAATTTAAGATACCAAAAAGGGTTTTGGTAATGGCTAATGGAAAGGTGTCATGAGTCAGCATATAAATTCCAATACAAATACCAAGGGAAAAAAAAAGAATTTTGGTAACTTAAATTATTAATTTTGCTCTGAGCTGTTTTTCTAATTATATTCATTATAATGCATTGCATTATTCACGCTCTTTATCCATTCATTTCAGTAAATATTAGCCCCAATATATGTTTGCAAGATTGCTTGTCATAGGATAGTTTTTCTTCAGGAGAAAATAATTGGTCTACAAAGGGGATAAAATTTTAGATTTATTCACGAAACAACTACCTCAAACTCCAAAAAGAACTGATGATCTGGCCTTCCATTAAAAACACAGCCTTATCTACTTGGCACCCATATTAGTTTGCATAGACACAACACCAGAAAACAAAAAGCAAATGCTGGCATTTCAGAAATGCTGTGTTAGCTGGAAATAACCAGGCAAACAGAGACACATAAAGAAGAACCTTAAGAGTCAATGTGTTTTTTCCAGTTAGGAAAATGGTGTCAATACATAAGATTCCCTTTTTAATTATACCTAGTTATTGAAATAAAGCCTTTTATTACCTTTTCACATACAGGAAAACTTTAAAGAAACAAAGCAATAAAATAGATTTTTTGGAAATATTTTCACTTGATGAGGTTGAGCTTCTTGTATCCAAACCCTCTCTAGTGGATGCTGGGTCCTGTGATTACAGATGTGCTTACAAATCAGTCCGAGGATATCTGGAAATCCAGGTTAATTAGTAGTCCAAAATGTCAGTCATAATAAACAACAATAATGACAAAGGTCAAATTGATGTAATATTCTCAGAGTAAAAATGTGTTATTTCTCCTTGTTATGTCAATTATTTTACGTTCCTCCCGTTTTGTGGGAAATTTCATTGATCAGCAGGCTTAACCCATCATAATGAAGGAATGAATGAAAAGGTGAAGATCAACTTTCTATTTTAATTCCCATTATGACAAAACACTTTTGGAGCTCAAACAGATGTTTGAACTAGTGTCACAGATCAGCAGAGAATTACATTCCAATACAAGCTAATAGGAACAAATTCCTTGGAATTTGTTGTTAGGGAATTTGATATGTTGGGTCATTGCTTTGTACTCTGCTCTCCAAACTATAACCCTTTTCAAAAGTGTTTCAGCTACAGATAATTTGGATTATCCTTTCCATTAGCCATTGAATGACTAAAAAGTTCCTTAGACTGAAGGCAACTTTAGAATTTATTTAAGATGCTCCAGCCGGGTGCAGTGGCTCACACCTGTAATCCCAGCACTATTGGAGGCCAAGGTGGGTGGATCACCTGAGGTCGGGAGTTCGAGACCAGCTTGACCAACGTGGAGAAACCCCGTCTCTAATGAAAATACAAAATTAGCTGGGTGTAGTGACACATGCCTGTAATCCCAGCTACTTGGGAGGCTAAGGCAGGAGAATCACTTGAACCTGGGAGGTGGAGGTTGGTGAGCTGAGATTGCACCATTGCACTCTAGCCTGTGCAACAAGAGCAAAATTCCATCTCAAAAAAAAAAAAAAAAAAAGGAAGATGAGATGATGCTCTAATTTTGTTTTATTTCAAAGAGCTTACTGAATTCCCGAAATAAAGAGACTGTAAATTTGTTAGTCTGAGACCATCTGCTGTTACAAGTCTAATTCCATACATAGGGCCAGCACTAAAGACCCAAGGAACTAAAATAGGGTAGAAGGAGTATTAATTCATTGATGCCAAAGGGTTGAATTTTTGTTTCCATAGAACAGCAGGTAATGAGCTTCATGACCACAGAGCCAGGGAGTTAAAAGTATGTTACAAAATAATAGGAAATTCTTGCTTCAGTACAACTGAATCCTCTCTGAAGGGCAAACTGCTTATCTTGATATTTTCTAACTCCCCTCAATGAGTCTCTCATTTATTTACAATGAATAACTGCCCATTGTTACCTACTCTGATAAAGAAACATTTAAGGACTGGTATCTGAGGCCAGACTGGATTAAGGCTTGGACTCATGCCTTGTCTGAAGAATTCCTTTTATTTGTGAAATTCCATCCAGACAACATTTTCAATGGTCCTTTTGTATTTAAAGAGGAATTTAAAACACTTTGGTAAATAAATATGGCTATATTTGAAGTCAGTAGCAATAATGAAACCATAAAAGCAGCTGCAAACAAACTCTTGATTGTTAACTCTCAAACTTTAAAAATCCTATAGCATATACCAAAGCAAAAAAAACGTTCTTTTAATGCTTCTCTGCAAAAGGTTACATCCCAAGAGTCATATCTTTGACTTTCATTTCATCCTGACAAGTATCACTTCATAGTTATATTAGCTCTGCAACAAGATACCAACTTTGCATAGTATACTTGATTCAGGGATTCCTGCCACAGTTGAGTTCTTTAATAAAATCAATGAAAAATAGAATCAACATTTGCATTCACACAGTATGACTAATACAGAAATGACACTGAGAAACACGTTAGAATTCACACACTCAAGTGAGCACTGTTTCTTTCAATCTAGTCACCTTGAGAAGCTATACTTATTCCAAAATTTGGAGTGTTTCTTTGGTGGGTGTGTTTATGGAGAGAGAAAGAGAGAAAGAGATGGGGTTGGGGAGAGAGACCAGTCTCCAAAAACTGCTTGTTCTTTCTTCCCCAACCCCTATGCAGAACAACTTATGGAAGACCCACAGTGGGGGATCCCTCCCACTACTGCTCTGCAGCTGCCACCTGTGCCCATCCTACTTTGGGAGTTCCTAGCTGTAGATATCATACAGCCTGTGTGAACCTTTCATTCTCTTGTCCCTGTACACCTGGTCCAATTCAACTCCTGCCCATCACGATTCCAGATTTAGACAGCTTTTTTTTTTGTTTTCAGACGGAGTTGTGCTCTGTCATCAAGGCTGAAGTGCGGGTGATGTGATCTCGGCTCACTGCAACCTCCACCTTCCTGGTTCAAGTGATTCTTCTGCCTCAGCCTCCCCAAGTAGCTGGGATTACAGGTGCCTGACACCTGTAATCACCCAGCTAATTTTCGTATTTTTTTAAGTACAGATGGGGTTTTGCCACGTTGGCCAGGCTCGTCTCGAACTCCTGACCTCAGGTGATCCACCAGTCTCGGCCTCCCAGAGTGTTAGGATTACAGGTGTGAACCACGGCACCTGGCCCCAGATTTAGACAACATTATGGTCACTTATGGTTCAGGTTACTATTGTTCAACTACATTGTGAATTGAGAAAGATTTTTTGAATTGCTTGACAGTGTAGTAATTTTAACATTTTAATGACACATTACCATCTCCATTTCAAATTAACTAATTTCCCAAAGGTCAGTTGACAAAGAAGCCAATTGAAAGCGAACAGTATCCGAATGCACTGCATTCCCGCAGAGGTACGGTATGCAAAATAACTGTCCTAACTCTGTAACAAATAGAAGAGTAAAATAAGAGCCTGTCATTGAATGAGCACTCATATATTAGCTGAATGATTTATAATGATTTATACAAAGTACCAAAGGACTACTGGAAAACTCTTGATTCTTTTTTCCCTGTTTTTGTCTTTCATTTCCAAACTAGGCAGCCTTTTAATTAAATGAAATCTGAAGCAGATTATTCCTTATATTTGGGAATCATTGTTTACATGACAAGAGCTGACAGTTTTACTCTGCAGACACTTATAATTTAAAAACAAAAACTTAAAATGCAATGTTCTTACCTCT
Organism: Ateles fusciceps; assembly: GCA_036589455.1. Taxonomy (NCBI): domain Eukaryota; kingdom Metazoa; phylum Chordata; class Mammalia; order Primates; family Atelidae; genus Ateles; species Ateles fusciceps. The sequence goes on from JAZHEH010003205.1 coordinate 32,778,402, forward strand.
GCTTCAATAGACAAAACATGCAAATATAACTGAGTCTTGGTGACTCAAGTTTATGCTAATCAAAAGTATGAGGATAGACACAGGGGGATGAAGTTCTTATACCAGATCTGCCAATCAGTAATCCGCTCATCCAGGCCTTCATTTACTCATCTGTAACTTGATGTCCAAGATCCTCTCTAGTTTATATTATTTTTATTAATAGCTACACAGTAATATGACAGAATACAACTTCAGGAAATCTTAATTTTTCCTTTCAATATTGGCTGCCTATTGTGCCTTTCCTCATCAAAATAGATTCTTAAAGATTTCAATGTCTGGACAATGATATTTCTTCTCCTTTTTCTAGGGTAATCCTTTTGTTCTTTTCTGGCACCATCAATTTTCTTCTTGTTGCCTTCTCAACTTTCCAATTAGTGCCACTTTTTGTAGTATCTCTGCCTTTTCCCTTCCTATTTTTCAGCCAAGGAAAGCATATTTTCTGATCAAATAAATAGCTTGTATGTAACCTTTATTCTTCTATTTTTGTTAATGCTTCTACTCAGTATTAAGTAGCTTAAAGGTCCAGAGTTCTATTTTTTCCAATCATCCAAGAAATAGTTTTTGAGCATCTATCATATGTCAGAAATCATACTTCTTTACCAACGCCCAAAAGAATTCCTTCAATGTGTTCCATCATTAAAATGGGGAAGCAGCAAAATGTGGCGATTATGTACACACAAATTGGGTAAGACTTCCAAAGTTCAAATTCTGAGTCCCCCAGTTACAAGCCACGTGAATCTTGGGCAAGTTACATTGCTATGGGTGGTTTGGGTGGCTTCCATTGTAAAATGTATATAACAGTTCTTTCCTCACAGGGATGTTTTGATTTTTAAAATAATATCAGTAATCTTCCTAGTAGGGTGCATTTAGAATAGTGCTTTACACATAGCACAAATGCACGTTAGCTGTGAGGAACACTTGTATGCTGTGGCTTAATCACACACATAGCTTAGTTGACAATTTAATGTCAACCTAAAGAACCCAGCGTTACTGTTGCATCATCTAACACAATGCATGGACATGATATTTTATGGTGATTAATAGGCCTGTATTTGATAATTATCAATCAAAAACAGTAATTTGATCTTATTACTGTTTTTTGGCTGATAATTATCAAATACAGGCCTATTTCCTTCAGGGGAAACTGGACATTAAAATCTGGACTTACAGATTTAAGAATTCTGTTTTCCATAAGCACTCAAGTATTTTTTCAACAACTTTAAAAACAAAGCACAACTTGTGCTCTGCCACTGCCAAAAAGGATTTGAAGCAGCAAAATATTTAGATTCTAGAAAACTGAAGACTTTTTTTTTTTTTTAAAGGCAAGAGCCAAGGAAAAAGGTGTATATGGCAAGGAGGAAGAAACTTTATTAGAATGCTTTGGCTAAGTGAGCAATTACAGTTGAAAACAAAACTTCATTTCCTCAGAGGGAAGCCAAAGCAAACATAGAAAACAGGAGAGGCATCCCAACTCTCTATTTCAATGAAAGGAAATTCACCATTAATCAGGAGGGATACTTGTTTGTTTGTGTCTAAGCTAGTGTGGGGTATATAGAGAAATCATAATGGTTGAGGACTTCGATAGTTAAAAGTAGAGACATCTGTCCTTTGGCAAATGTCTTGTCTAACAGATGCCTCAGTCCAATATTCAGGACTGAGTTCCCGATTTCTCCACCAGCGCACCTCATCCCCTAAACAGTTCTTCCTACAATCTCTACTTCAACAAATGGCAATTCCATCCTTCTAGTTGCTGAGGCTGATGGAGTGGAGTCATCGCTGATCCCTTTTCTGTCTTTCAAACCCTGTAGCTGATCTGCTAGCAAATGCTGTCAGGTCTGCCTTTAAAACACATTCAGAATCTGATCACTTTTCAAAACACCTCCACTGCCACCACCTAATCCAAACCACCATTTGTCTCCAGGATTACTGCAATGTTCTCCCTGATCCCACCTTGAGTGTATTCAGATCTTATTAAAATATGCCACATCAAGTCACTCACCTGCTCAAAACCCTCCAGTGTTCCAATCTCATTCAGAATAAAAGCTATAAATCCCAGGGGGCCCTCCATAATCTATTGTCATCCCTCTCCAACTTAAATTCTGTCATTTTACTTCTTTGACCTTACCTGCTATTCTTCCTTGATTCACACCACTTGGCATCATATGCCTCTTTTCTTATTATAGAAATATCCCAGACATGCTTCTATGTCAGGGCCCTTGCAATGGCCTTGTAGGGCTCTCTGCCTTTAGCCCCTGTAAGTGGCCACTCTCTTCTCTCTTCAGCTCTTTTAGAACTCTATTCAAATGCCACCTTTCCAGTGGGGCTTTCCCTGGCCTTCCTGTTTGATATTGTAAACACTACCCCCTCCTACCCCAGCACATGATTTTGCGACTCTCTTTCTACTTTATTTGCCCCCCTCAGCACAGTTTACTATCTATCATATTGTACATATATATTATTACTTTTTCTTGCTCATTTCTATCTTATCCACTAGAATACAAGCACCATGAAGGCAGGGATCTTTTTTTTTTTTTTTTTTTTCCCCCTGCTACATCACCCAGTTTAGGACAGGGCTTGGTGCACACTGGGTATACAAAAATCTGTTTTAAGAATGAGTAGAGGCTGGGCACAGTGGCTCATGCCTGTAAGTCCAGCACTTTAGGAGGCCAAGGTGGGCGGATCACTTGAGTCCAGGATTTCGAGACCACCCTGGCCAACATGGCAAAACCCCGTCTCTACTAAAAATACAAAAATTAGCCAGGTGTGGCAAAAGGCACCTGTAATCCCAGCTACTTGGGAGGCTGAGGCAGGAAGAATTTCTTGAAGCCAGGAGGCAAAGGTTGCATTGAGCCAAGATCACACCACTGCATTACAGCCTGGGTGACAGAGCAAGACTCTGTCTAAAAAAGATAAAATTTGAGGATAAAACATTAAAGAATACTTATGTAAGAGTAATTCTGAAAGTGGGGGTGACAGAGACAGAATAATAGAATTCAGTGATGTAGAGTTTTGCTCTTCCGATTTGCTATAGGATCAATACTTAGAGAATAAAGAGAATGGAACATAGGTTTAACTCTAAAGTGGAGTAGCATAGCAGGGTGTGGTGGCTCACACTTGTAATCCCAGCACTTTGGGAGGCTAATGCGGGAGGATTGCTTTAAGTGCAGTAGAGTTTGAGACCAGCCTGGGAAACCTTGTGAGGTGGGTCTATTGCAAATGAAAAAAATTAGCCGGGAATGGTGGTATGTATCTGTAGTCCCAGCTACTCAGGAAGTAGAGGTAGAAGAATTGCTTGAGCCTGGTAGGTTGAGGCTGTGGTGAACTATATGCTACCACTGCACTCCAGCCTGGGCAACAGAGCAAGACCCTCTTTTTTTCATTTTTTTAAACAGAGGCTTGCTCTGTCACCCAGGCTGGAGTGCAGTGATGCAATCTCTGATCAGTGGAACCTATGCCTCCTAGGTTCAAGAGATTCTCCTGCCCCAGCCTCCTGAGTAGCTGGGATTACAGGTGCATGCCACACGCCTGGCTAATTTTTGTATTTTTAATAGAGATGGGGTTTCACCACATTGGTCAGGCTGGTCTTGAACTTCTTATCTCATGATCTGCCCACCTTGGCCTCCCAAAGTGCTGGGATTACAGTCGTGAGCCACTGTGCCCAGCCAACGCTGTCTTAAAAAAAAAAAAAAAAAAGTGCGGTAGCACAAGATTATCCATTGCAATGAAGGACCAAAGTGATGAGTTATGTTGATCTTATAACATTATAATAAGCGGACTTTGACCAGTGCCCTCAATCTGGGTCAGAAGGTTTTATGTCACTCATGGTTCTTGAGGTATCCCGAGGGAAGAGTGAAGTAGGACATTTAAATGTTAGAAGTAATTATGTACTTACATTATTTATTCCTACTCTGTTTTACGTGTACTGGAAGACTTTTACAAGAGGGAAGTAAGCAAGGAAGGCTGCAAGAAGGTAACCTAGTAAAAGAACTCCTATGTCTCAATGGACGCCTTTCATGTCTTGCTTCATGACTCTAACATTTTAGGTAAAAGAAAATTTAATTCCTTGAACAAATTAAGTAGCATTTAAATATAAAGATTGCTTTGATAAAAAGAGTTCAGCCATAAAGATTTTCTTTCTTGAGAGTGCATTTAGGAGACCTAAATACAACTTTTCCCCCTGCTTGGCCAGCATACTGCCAATCCCTTAATGCAAGTGAGTAAGTAAAAGTATTCTATTAAGCCAGGGCAAAATAACAGATCTAATATTCAAAGTGCTTCAACAGCAAACACCCAACTGATAATTTAAATTGCCTGAGTTTTCAAAACTTGAATTTGATAGAAAATGAGCCAGGTTTTTCTCACCTGTTAGAAGAAACGCAGGCAACTTTGCGAAGGGCGTGAAATTTTTATGGTTACAAGGGGACTATTTAGATAGTCTAATACGTCATTTACAGGTGCCAACTCCCTAGCAAGGCTTAACTTAGAAAAGGCCTCAATTATTCAACCACTAACAAAGTTCCTTTATTAATAAGAGATGCTTTACAAAGAAAACCAGAGACTGTAAAGTGTTACATTAAATGCAAATTCTTCATCTATTTCAAATGAGTATTTTTGGGAGTGTGGAATAGAGTTGTCCACAATTTTCACTTCTGGTTTCTCATTCTCGATTATGCAAAAATGAACTCACAGAGACAAATTCAAATATCTATTTTGAAGAGTATTTACTTAGTTTAAATAAATTAATTGCAAATAAAAATCAAGCTACAATATATAGCCTGAATAGAAATGACTAGAACAAATACAACACAGGACTTGATTTCCTTGCATTAGTCACAAAGCATGTGACAATCTAGAAAACTTTAAAATCAATTATATTTCTTTGAAAAAGGGGTACAGCAGTTACTGATACATTACAACTAATAAACTTATAATACAAGTTTCCTGACATGCATTTCCTGAGTGAACCCAAATGATCATTTTTAAAAACAAGGAAATTTCAACAGTTGAAGTAAAATAAAATAGTTCATGGCTTCTAAGCAACAAGTTTTGTTTTTTTAAAAACCAAAAGAAAATTCAGAACAGTGTTGTAATAGGATAAAGTAAAGCTATGCTACCACATATAAAACTTTGCTACAGTCAATGAAGTATTATACAACTTTTCACACTAAAGGAAAACAAATCAAAATATTTAAAAAAGACACTGTCTAATCTAAAAGTGTACTGGTTTCTACAAGTGTCAAAAAAGATTTGATGTAGTGCAACTGTCTATACTTGTGGTGCCTTTGAAAAAAGGGTGGGGAAGGAGGGGGAGAGAAGAAACTTGTTTCTGCTTCCAGAAGCAAAGGACATACTGGAATGAGAGAACAAACAGACCACGCAGTGTGTCACTCCACACTGCAGTCATTGGTGCTCAGCTGCATCTGCCAAGCAAACATTTACTTGAGTCTCACTGTGGCAATCCCTTAGGATTCAAACCCAGAGTTAAGGCTGGTCTGCTAAAAAGGGGGCACTATTGTCATTCAACCCTTTAGATCTCTAGATTTCCTAATGCCTGAATAAGGCCAAATACAGAATAATTACTTAAGCATTTCTTTTTTCTAAAAGCAAATCATGTCACTCTCCTTTCTTGCTTTTATACTTTTTCTTATGGGAAGGACTTTTTTCTAGAAACAGTGAACAGATGAACCACAGTTTATATCCAAAAAATAAACTTGCCAAATGCTGCTGATACTACAAACAGATTAGTTATCATGGGAGAAAAATAGATAATCTAGATTAAATTGCATATTCAAAGGAGCATATAAAATGTTTCTTAGCATTAAGTTTCTGTTATAGTACTACGCTCAAGAGAAACATTAAGAAAAAGTCTTTCCTGATTATCTTCAATGTGGTTAAAAACAAACACCTTTCACACAATGGTAATTAATATGAATTTGGTCTTACAAATTACAAAGTATTCTAATTTACCAAATTATTTAGACTGGGGTGGGGAGAGAGGCTCTCTTATCCTTCTTCCTAACTTTGCAAATCCTTAAGCTAGGTGCTCACTAAGCTACCATTCACACCAAGGGTGTGCCACCATCGTTACCATGCTACTCTATCAAGAACATTCTAAGGTATTTTCTATAATAAAGATAAATAGAAAAAAGTTAATATACATGTTGCTGTATTTTACAATGTTTGCAACAAACTGTAAACTAACATAGTTTGAACCAACAGTACCCTCAGTTATACAAAACAATTTCAGCACTGAGGATGGGTGATTCAAAAACACTAAAAGGAAGGCATCAAATTAGACTGTGTCTTTTTCTCCTCAAAATATATTTTCAAAACTCAGAATTCAGAAGACTGGTGCTTTCAGAAATTCCTTTGCTTGAGTTTCCCAGATTTTTGCTCAGAAATTGCTACTATTTATTACAAATGTTTAAAAAAATTCTTCATCTTAATGCAAATGACCAGAGCAGAAAAACTGTGATGTGGACAAGTTTGAAAACCCAACTCACTTAGCTTATAAATTTATAATGTAGTCTTGGAGGACAATGGTCTGTTAGTCTAGAGGTCCTTGAAAAATAAGTCTGATGTAGCCTTGTTCACCAGCCAACTGATGTGCACAAAAGGGACAGGCTGCATGAAAAGTATGAGTACCATGAGGAAGCGGGATCTGGGACCAATAGGCAGTTGTCTTTTCTGAACACACATGCCCACATGGGCTAAACGCATGGGTTGGAGGGCCGGCGTCCACATAAAATCCAGCTTCACATCCAAGCCACAGAGGAACATAGGGACCAACAGACCTACACATAGGACATTCACGATCTTTTCCGTCACGTTCTTCTTTGTTTCCCCAGTTATGATAGCCATGTACATGGCCGCAGTTTAGATAAACCCATGGTTGTTTTTCGTCTACAACGTCTTTCCTCTTCATACTAGGAAATGCTAGTGTGTTGAACCCTACAGGGCACTGAGGTCGTGCTGCATTGATTTCCTGTCTTAAAGCTTCTAAATGCTTCACTGTAGGAGTGTGGGAAAGGCCTTCTGCAGTACGCCATAGCAATGTTGCACCGCAGAGGTCGATTAACGAGCCATCTTGTAACTGATTGGTTTCAATTTCCACCTAGAGAAGACAAGAGTTGAAAAACATATTCATCACTCTGTTTTGGATTTTTACATAAGAGTTTTGGTTTTAAGTACTTCTTACTTAAGACATGAGATTTCCTAGGATTTTCACTAAATAGTCAAGAAACTGACAGTAGTTATGAAAAAGATAAGTGTGAAAATCAAGGATAAAATATCAAACATTAACATATTTCTTTTTAGCCTTATAAAGACAACTTATGATTAAAACCTCTGGCTAATCTAATAATAATCTAATAATAGGTCTAATAATTTAAATGAGGTAAATATGGTCAAATATATACAGATGGCAACAGAAAAGATCGGAGAGTGCTGTTTAAGAAAGCTTAGGTTTTAAAATATATTAACGTGATATGACAGAAGAATACACTTTTAGAGTTTACTAAATGAAATATTAAGATACTGTCCTCTAGTATAGAATTTGGTAGTCAGTGTTTGATAGACTTAATATTCTGTGTTGGCAACAGATTTAAGAGTTTTTTTGAATGGATGTAATATATTCAGTTCAACTCATCCTATGTGTTTATTGCAGCTAATTAAGAAAATATCATTCAGTATTTACCATTTTTCCTCTCTGCTGAGCTGATCTGGTTTCACGCAGGCTAAATACATTTCCACATACTGATATTTCTCTCCATATTCCAGGCTTGGAGTCTTCTGTGAACCCATTGCGTGGATGCATTACAAGAACGCCATTAGTGGTCAAGCCATCCATCTGCCCATCTGATGTCTTCCATTTGGCAGCCTTTTCCTGGTAGAAGTAACAGTAGTAAGCTTCCAATTACTTGTAATTTGTAATGAAAGCTAGTATAAAAGAAAGCATCATTTAGAAAAAATGCTTTTTACCCCAAGAAAGATGTTTTTTGATGAGTCAAATCCTGCAGCATAAATCCGTGCTGTAAAGGGAGGATTCCGTTCACATATTATTCTACAGGCAAATCTTGATATAGTGCTTTGTACTGATTGTGTATCAGAATTACTTTGACTTCCAGGAACTGTGTCAGTTACTACAAAATCAATGGGGCTTTCAGTTGACCGGCCAATCTGAGGGAAAAAGAAACATCTATAAACCCATTCAAAGAACAGAGTGGAAAATCCATTCAAGAAGGCAGTATAAGAAGTAAACATTAAACCTCTGAAATTCCTAAAGTTGAAATTTACCATACTTAACGTTGGGGGCATCTACACTCTTGAAAACTAATCAGTCAGACTGTCTCTGATGAAGGTAATCACTTAGAGCATGGAATTAGATGGGAACTTACAACAATATATGAACCCCTCAGGGAATGAAGAATTCAGCAAAGGCTGAGATTTCTAGATGGCTGCAGATTTTAATCTTAACCCTTTTGGATGGAAATGTGTGTATCATGTAGGTTTTTTCTCTTTAGAGATATTTAAAGAGATATTCTTTATGTGTATTATTGCATTTTAGGTTCTGGGGTACATGTGCAGATCATGCAGGATTGTTGCATAGGTACATACATGGCAATGTGGTTTGCTGCCTCCATTCCCCCATCACCTATATCTGGCATTTCTTGCCACGTTATCGCTCCCCAAACTGCTTACCCCCTGCTGTGTGATGTTCCCCTCCCTGTGTCCATGTGTTCTCATTGTTCAACACCTGCCTATGAGTGAGAACGTGCAGTGTTTAATTTTTTGTTCTTGTGTCAGCTTGCTGAAAATGATGGTTTCCAGATTCATCCATGTCCCTACAAAGGACACTAACTCATCATTTCTTATGGCTACATAGTATTCCATGGTATATATGTGCCACATTTTCCTAGTCCAGTCTATCACTGATGGGCATTTGAGTTGGTTTCAGGTCTTTGCTATTGTAAACAGTGCTGCAATGAACATGTGTGTGCATGTGCCTTTATAACAGAACGATTTATAATCCTTTGGATATATAACAAGTAATGGGATTGCTGGGTCAAATGGAATTTCTATTTATTCTACCTTATTTAACAGAATATACTGAACATATATGAAGTAAATCTTTTAGGATGACTGCAGAACATTACACTATAAATACCATTTATATTAAGCTGATATGCAGTGATATCTTCAGGTGCTGTAAGAGGTGTACAAGACTGCTGATCCTTATGTCAAGGGCTTGCATAGCCTTGCTTTGAGGTCTTATGTATACTTCATATATTTTCTTGTTTCTTTTCTGTCAGGTTGTCAGCTATCACTCTTTGTTTTTGGTCATGCTTGTTTCCATTAACAAGCCCCTCCTTTAACTGGCTACTCTTATTCTGCCATGGATTGAGAAATCAAATAACCAACTTCAGAGAAGAGAATTTCAAAAGGTTCTAGTGACAGCCTAAGGGATTCTCTAGGGAGCACAGAAAAGCAATTTACTGCATCAACTTTGTGGCATTTATTTTATATATATATACTCTTCCTGGTTCTTGGGCATATTTCAGAGAGACAAGGCTCCCAGATAAGAGTTCTGGATGGGCAAGGTGTCAGAGATTTTAAAACATCTTCAGAGGTACTAGCTAGTAAATATGTTAATTTAATTTTGAAAGTTGAAAAGATAAAAGGAAATCAGTGGGTAGATGACAAAAGTGACAAGTGTCACAGGGCTTTAAAGCAAACATTTGGATATTATCAGTTCGTGAATGTATTTGTTATAAAGTAGTGTTGTAAAATTGAAGAATGTGGGTGCTGAGAAAAATATTGACCCTCTACAAAGATAAAGACTCTTAAAGGTCATTCTTTACATATTTTAGCCTCAAGTTCCTCATATCAGCACACTTCTAGATAAACTTCTTTAGTGTTTTTGTTCAATCATCAAGTATAAAGTCCTTATATTTAGATCGGATAGTTTTAGAGGGAAACTAGTTAACAAATATAAGATTGGATATTGGCTGTGAACAGTGGCTCATGCCTGTAATCCCAGGAGTTTGGGAGGCCAAGGTGGGTGGATCACCTGAGGTCAGGAGTTTGAGACCGGCCTGACCAACAAGGTAAAACCCCCTCTCTACTGAAAATACAAAATTTAGTTGGGTGTGGTGGCAGGTGCCTGTAGTCCTAGCTACTTGGGAGGCTGAGACAGGAGAATTACTTGAACACGGGAGGTAGAGGTTGCAGTGAGCTGCAATCACACCACTGCACTCCAGCCTGGGTGACGGAGTAAGACTCTGTCTCAAAAAAAAAAAAAAAAAAAAAAAGATTGGATATTCCTTTTCTTTATTCTTAAAAATAAAGATATCTTAAAGATAATGATACCCAAATAAAATGGTCTCAGACCTTTCAAATTGAAAATATTTCCCAAAATAAAAAGGCTCTTTAAAAGCTAAAAGATGTAGGCCAAGGATTGAACTAATATTCAGAATCAACAGAAGTAGTACTTATTTGGAAAGAGACTGTTCTAGAGGGCTGACATTTCAACTGGGTCTTGGGAGAGAATATTTAAGACACTGAAGCGATATTTGTAATGACAATGAGAAGGAAAAAACTTAAGTATTTATAAAGAAAAAAAACCAATATGAATGTGATCAGATGCCAAAATATGATAATGTTAATAATTAGCATTAAAAATACAGCTCTTTTGTCATTCTCCCTCACCCCCCCCCAAGAGAAAACTCAATGGTTCCTTAAAGCTTATCCAAAATTTGTAGTTTATTATTTCTGATAATAGAAACTGACTCAAGATTTGCCTCCCATCTATCAATCCAGTCGAATTTCCTGCTATTTGTGTCTATTAGGTACAGGTAGCTTGTCATCAATCTTTTACCACACTGTGTACTTCCTTTGCCATTTCTTTTCACAGAATGCTTTTCTACTGGTTGCGGGCAAAAATCCTACTTAACCTGATAAAAGATCTATCTAAAAAGGCACCAGTGTAAAGTCTTTTCTCCATCTTTCTTCAATCTAATCAATGTGCTTAAAATTTAGAGGGTCAGTATAGCACCTAGGCATGTAATCAGCTTATAATGTCTCCCTTATGTACTTCATAGTGCCAAATGATGCACAGAGTTGGAGCTGGAATATCTGATGACTTGAATGATAAATGTTCTTGTTCAGTTTACAGGGCAGACAATCCTAGAATGTTTCTAATACAATTCCTCAAAGACTGGCTAGTTTATCAAGGTAGTTTCTGATACATCACAGTCTTTTTGATGCAGAAATGTTTGGATTTTCCAAAGCTATAATACCTGTAGAAAGGGCATAATCAGTTTATGATACTGGGAAAAATTCTAAACTTTATGAAAAAGACAAAATTCGAAATGTTAAAACTTATTTTAGGGCTTTCATTAGATGTGAAGACATTGTTTCAGAATTCAGGATGCCTGGTTTAATTTCAGTTTTGCTCCCCAAGTAACTCTATCATCTTTAACTCATAAGATTTCAGTTAACTTCATCTATAAAAGGGGTAAACAAATAAATATAAGGTACTTTCTGAAGCTGAAATTCTAGCCTGTGACCAAGTATCTTGGGAACATCTATCAATCAATCAATCAATCTATCAGTCAATCAGTAAAGACACGAGGTCTCACTATGTTGCCCAGGCTGGGCTCAAGCTATCCCCCCACCTCAGCTCCCTGAGTAACTGAGACTACAGGGCTAGAAGCATTTTGATTTTAAAAAAAGCTAAGCTTATTCATTTTCACTGTTTGTCAGTGAAACAAAATGTGAAAAACCATCCTAAAGCTTTGTGTTAGGTTTTTTTTGGATCTAAACGTTAATCTCCATTAAAGATGTTATTTATTTTTGGTAAAAGCGAGGAAAACATAAACAAAAGCCCACATTCTAATATTAACTAGAGAAAAGAAATTCAGTATCTCATCTCATTAAAAGGGTTGGGCAGAGGGAGTGACTTCAAAGAAATATTTCGCTATTGACTGAAATTAAATATATTTCCAGGCCTTTTCACTTTTATTTGTCTTGTAAAATAAAAAAAAAAGTCAAAGGGACAATAATTATAAGAGCAACATTATCAGGCAATTTATGTTCTACTTAAGTTTGTTTTTAAAAAGCCCAAGGCTTCAGAGAGCTCAATACTAAGGAAGAAGATCAAGGATTCTATTTACATCTTTGGAATGGACTTTCCTAGAATCTATCAGCTTATAAAAATGTCAGCACTGGATTGGTACAAAAAGTGAGAGAAAAATACTTTTTTTTTTTTTTTTTTTTGAGACAGAGTCTTGCTCTGTCTCCCAGGCTAGAGTGCAGTGGCGCGATCTTGGCTCGGCTCACTGCGACCTCCGCCTCCTGGGTTCAAATGATTCTCCTGCCTCAGACTCCCAAGTAGTTGGGATTACAGGCGCCCTCCACCATGCCCGGCTGCTTTTTGTAATTTTAGTAGAGACAGGGTTTCACCATCTTGGCCAGGATGGTCTTGACCTCCTGACCACGTGATCCCCGTGATCCCCCCTGCTCCAGCTTCTCAAAGTGTTAGGATTACAGGTGTGAGCCACTGCACCCAGTCAAAAAATACTTTTATTGCATGAATAGCATTGACCAAATATGTGCTGAGGAAAAAAGTCTGACTTCACATATATAATACAAATAGTTAGCAACTGCCTAAACTGTTCATTGCCTAGAGAGGAAGGTGGGAGGTAGTGATAGAAAAAGTCATAAATATGTACAGAATATTTATTGTTTTCTTTTTTGGATCATAGCTACTATTCACTAAGTGTTTTTACTAAGTGCCTGGCGCAGCTCTGAGTACTCTACATGTACTAGATCATTTAAACCTCCTAATAGTCATGAGGGACAGTCTATTATCTGCACTTTACAGAGAAGAAAACTGAGGCATATAATGACTATGTAATATTTTCCAGTAATTTTGATTCCAGAGCCCATCTCAACCGTGCTTGACTGACTTCTACTTATGAGGTTTAGCAATCTATATTTTAATAAAATACAATATAAAAATATGATAATCCTTTATCTGACCTCAGCAAAAGTTACCAAGACTAGATTTTTAACTTTTTTCTTTTTTAAGAAAAAAATTTTAGATGTGATAATACCTGAAACATATCAGTGTTGCTGTCATGAGTATATTCAACCACCACAGTCTGGGCCCGAGATAAAGTATATGATATGCTATGCTGGTCCTTGTTGCTTATTGCCTAAGAATGAAAAAGTTAATAGCAAAAATTAGTAGGCAGGTAAATCCAATCTGAAAATCTTTTCATTAAAAAAAGGGAAAACGACTTACATGACATATTTATATATTTTCCCACTGAAAACATGACATATTTATATATGTTCCCCCTGATATTTAGAGGAGTGGTTAATAACTCCTGTCAGCTGTGACAGTAGTTTCTCAGGTTGAATGTGGTACTGAAGAATATTTAGAAGCAGTTAAACAGTAAAAACATTATTTTATTTTTTAGAGATGGAGTCTCGCTCTGTCACCCAGGCTGGAGTACAAGCGGCATGATCTTGGCTCACTGCAAGCTCTGCCTCCTAGGTTCAAATGATTCTTCTGCCTCAGCCTCCTAAGCAGCTGGGACTACAGGCACACGCCATCATGCCTGGCTAATTTGTTTTGTAGTTTTAGTAGAGACAGGGTTTCACCATGTTGCCCAGCCTGGTCTTAAACTGCTGAGCTCAGGCAATCCACCCACCTTGGCCTACCAAAGTGCTAGGATTATAGGTGTGAGCCACTACACTTGGCCCATATTTTTTTTATCAAACACTAGACTACCTTATTAAGTATTTTAAATTATAAAATAATCAAAACCAAATCCCACATAAAAACAAAAAACAATAGTCAGTACTGCTCTGATAAGAAGTACAAAAATCTTGCAAAATAAGATGAGTCTGATTTTTGAAGTCATTTAGAGAGCTATAAAGTTCACTAATAAGCCAAGTTAACTGGTTTTTCTAACCATTTTGTGACTCTAGAGATGACAAATGTTTGCCATATGTGGGGTGAGATACAGAAAAATGCATTTGGGATTTGGTCCCAGGAGATAAAGGGAAAAAAAATTTTAAAACAAAAGAAACATTCATAGAATGATTAAACATTACCAAAGGAAAGGAATGTAATGCTTATGACTGTACTTCTGACTTATCTCAAACTAAAAACATTGCTAAAAAGAACTTTTCAGTTTTGTTTTCAAGTGTTTTCTATGTATTTGAGTTTAAGATAATATCAAAGGAGGGGGAAAAATCTAGTCATCACACAAAGGAAGTAGAAATGAGCTGCGTAAAAAGAAAACAGATACAAAGACAGAAGGGAATAATTATATACAGCAAAGAAGCTAAATTAAAAAACCCTTCTTAATTAGAAGTTTGGCATCATAAGTTTTTACGTGGTTTCAATTTGCAGCTAATCTGTAATAGATAAAGCCTTAAAACAACAGCTTTAAGATTGTCAAATTTCCAAATATACAAAGAGAATACAAAAGTACCAAATTTCCAAATATACAAAGAGACTATACTAATGACTCAGCTTTATCAAAGAGCTTAATACTGCCACTTTTACTTCTGATGTTTTTTTTAAGGAATTAAACTACAGATACAACTGAGGCTGCTACATGTCTCTCTCAATTCTCTTGTTTCCACACAGGTATCCAACCTCAAGAATGCAGTGTAGATCATTTACATGCATGTTTTACATATTTCTTTCTACACATTTAGGTATTCATAAATACGATATAATTGTTTTACAGATTTTAAACCTATATATATATATATATATACACATATATATACACACATACACACACACGTATGTATACATACACATATATGTATTTTTAAGGGAACAGGTCTCACTATGTTGCAGAGGCTGAAGTGCAGTGGCTATTTACAGGCAGGAAAACAGCATACTACAGCTTCAAACTCCTGTGCTCAAGTGATCTTCCTGTCTCTGCCACCCAAGTAGCTGGGACTAACAGGCATGTACCACTGTGCTCGGCTAAACAGCTGACTTTTCAATGAAATAATTACTCAGTATTTTGAAAAGTAATTCTTAGTGGCTAACAAGATTTTAAAACATTGGTTTTTGTGTGCTTTGAGATTGTAATCTGTGTGTTTTTTTAGCTACTAAACCTACTTTTAGATGGCGAATAAAAACTATGTCAAGTTTGAGTCTCACTGGACTAGAATGCAGGCTTTTAACCACTCACCCTAGATGACTGCCAAACTAAACGCTTAATTTTCATCATGACCTCACTAATACATTCCTCCAAAATTTAAAGAGGAAAGAGTCAATTTAAAAATTTTTTTTTAATTGAGACGGTCACACTCTGTCATTTAGGCTGCAGTGCAGTGGCATGATCTTGGCTCACTGCAGCCTCTGCCTCCTGGGCTCAAGTGATCCTCCCACTTCAGCCTGCCAAGTAGCTGGGACCTCAGGGCATGCCACCATGCTTGGCTAATTTTTTGTACTTTTGGTCAACATGGAGTTTCACCATGTTGCCCAGGCTTGTCTTGAACTCCTGAGCTCAAGTGATCTGCCCACCTTGGCCTCCCAAGTGCTGGGATTACAGGTGTGAGCCACCACGCCCTGCCAAGAGTCAGTCTGTGATCCCTAAGATTCTTATTGCCTAGTAAAGATGAAAGATGACAAAGAGATAACAATGAAAACATGAGGGCATGGCAGAGTAAAAATAGGAAGAATAGTACAGAATGTGATATTATAGAGGTAGGGATTAGAAATCTTTTCCCTGATAGTGATTTTCAACCAGAGGTAGTATTAGCTGTCTAAGGGGCATCTAAAAATATTTTGTGCATTTTTTGGCTGTTATGAGGATTTGCAGGCTCACATGGCATTTTGTGGGTAAAGGACCCATAAATGTCCTATAGTATGTGGGAAAGTCCTGAATAATGAAAAACTGGCATAGCCAAAATGTTAAGAGCACTCCTGGGGGGAGATACTGTAAGAAGCTCCTGAGACTGGATCAATCTGAGGTTTACTTTTGCCACCTGCTTAGCACGTTCCTTCTCTCCAAAGGAGCAAAAATAAACTCCCAAAAAGAAACTATCCCTTTTCTGCACTAACTGGCTCCCAAATAGTAACAGAGGAATCCTAGTCAAGGCCTAAGGATTCTTTCACGAATCAAACTGAGTATAAAACAAAGCTGAAAAGTCAATTATCTTTAGACACTGAAGCTGTAACCTAAAACCAGATCATATGCCAATTTTTCTGTCTCTCGTTTATTTAACTTATAAAGATATGCTTCAGATGGTATAATACTAATGTACATCCTTGGGCTACTTAGCTAAAGACACAGGTACTTCCAGGAGTCAAAGAACTCTTTGTAATTTTTCTTATTTGCTCATTAAAATATCAAATTCATTCTGTGTTATAAAATTGGAAGCAGAAGAATTCACAGAAAATACAAAGATGTGAAATTCCCCCTCCTTGTCTGTCACTCTAGGAAAAGCCCAAGTATCCTTGAAACGGTGGTCCAGCTCCTGAAAATTTTGTTAGAAGAAGAAAAAGGGGCTAGAAGCATGAAATAGGCTAGGGGGTTGAGAAGTTATATTGTAGATGTGCTTGGATATTGCTTTCATAGCTTTGTGTCAATTTAATAATTATTGAGGTCTACTTTGTGCAAGGCACTATGCTAAAGATAAGTTATAAACCAAAAACGAATAAAAACAATACACAGAATCTTAGGTAAAGACCCTTAGTTTAAAAATTACCTCATCCACACATGCTTCTAATACCTGAATACACATATTATACATCACATTCCTCCCAGGGAGGCCCCTCCAGTAATAGAGTGGGAACTTTCCACTTCTCAGGGCAGACAGCTGCAGAAGTCTAAGTACTAGATAAAGCCCTGTCCCCCACCCCACCTCTTTTAATAAGGAAAGATAATGCTCCTTCTAATTTCCACCCACTGATCCTGGTTTGTCATTAAAAAAAAAAAAAGTCCAATTCCCCTTCCATATGGCAGCTCTTCAAATACCATGTCTCCAAATTCTCTTCTCCAATCCAAACAAAAGGAAATTTCTGAAATAGAAATGTGAGGGGAATGCTAGAGAATATAAACAACACATAAAAGTCTTTCGATTTCTCCAAGTTAACTTACGTAGCTTCTTTAAAAAAAAATGTTATATTTTACCTTTGCAGCCTGAGGAGTACAAGCAATATGCACAGTGCTGGGCTTCACCCCATTTGCCTTAGGTCTTTTAAACAAAGCAAACCTACTTTTCCTCCTTCCTCTATCGCCGTTTGGGAGAGACCCATTATACCTGATGGGGGGGGGAAAAATATAGGTGATCTCTTGCAAGAACTGCACAATTATGAAACAAATGTTTTACTCTGCCTTGCAGAATCAGTTCCCAATTAATTATCTATTAGCACACTATAATAATTTCAAATTCCTTTGAGCAACTGTTGATCTCCACACCAGGTGCCAGTGTGTGAAACAAAATGAGATTTTTTTTCTGGCTTCATTCCAAGTCACAGAGAACCTTTTGGATTATACACAGAGTTATCTCTATTTTTTTTCCTTCCCTCTTTTATGAAAGATAATTAAGAGCTGATTAATGGCATGTCTGATTCCTTATGACTCATTCTGTTTTTTTAAGGTGAATTGTTTGCATGTGCTAATACAACCTTTAAAAAGTACAGTATGTATTGTTTAAAACAGAATCTCCTTTAACTGTGAACCAAACACTTTAAATAGCTGAACTTTTGAAGTAAGGAATTTTTAGACTTGTTAAGTCTTAGCTACCTGAATGTACAAATACACTCTCATTATATTAGCAGAACCTGTCCAACGGACATGTTTGCTAAGCAGTAAACATACTTTTGTTGTTCAGATCTTATGACCATTTCTCCATAACATGTATACACACACACAAACACACACACACACACACAGGCGGGTGGATCACCTGCGGTCAGGAGTTTGATACGAGCCTGACCAATAATGGAGAAACCTCGTCTCTACTAAAAATACAAAATTAGCCGGGCTTGGTGGTGCATGCCTGTAATCCCAGCCACTCGGGAGGCTGAGGCAGGAGAATTACTTGAACCCAGGAGGCAGAGGTTGCAGTGAGCCAAGATCATGCCACTGCACACCAGCCTGGGTGACAAAGCAAGATGCTGTCTCAAAAGAAAAGAAAAGAAATGAAAAAAGTTAAAAACAAAATAAAAATATTTGGGTGTTTACTGTAAACCAGACACTATTGAATTCTATCCCATATACATCACCTCACTAAATCTACCCTTGCAAAAATTCTACCAGATTGAAATCACTGTCCCCATTTTTACACGTTAGGAAACAGGCTCAGTTATTTTCTGAAGGTCATACAAGTGACACTGGCAAAGCCAGAATTTGAATTTAAATATGTTTGTCATATGGTTAAATCATTCTTTACTGCTTCACTGAAGCATGAGCAGTAGCTTAACAATAATCTATCCTCATTCACTGTCCACCTCCCCCTGACCCCTGCCCCCTGACAAATCTTTGGTTTGATGATCTACTATATGTAGTTGGTCAATCTAGGGGGAAATGAAGCAGGGAACAGGGACAGTTGTGAGGCTGGAGGAGGAAGTGGTTATAAAATGGCCTGTAATTGTGGCTGGCAAGAAGAATGTTTTAAAGCTGAGAAGAGACTTTACTCAATGACTGCCATATATAGAAATTACACTGACCCTTTATAAAAAATAAAACACTTTGTATTGGAAAAAGCCCTTGATAATGTTGCTAGCCTTGCTATAAGTCCAAAGTACAGCCCCTTAGCTAAGAAATTATTTTAGCTATTCTAGACTTTGTGTTGCCACCAGCCCCACTGTCAATTCCTAATTGCCCCTTCACTACTGTCCTCTGAGTTGCATGACTCATCCCACTTCTGGATGTGGCTCTTTAGTCCCACATTGCATTCCTGTAGTTCAAAGCTCTTTTCTAAGTAGCAACACCATGAACCCTTTTCCAGCTTCACTTCTAGAAGGTTGAGAAGAGAAAGTATTTGCATTTTAAGACACCAAGTACCAGACACAGAGACAATTACTGTTGCTAATGATTATCTCTTAACTGAGAAACTTCTAGACTAAGACTGGCAGTTTAAAACCTTAAGCTAAATTTTAAACTAGTCCCTCAAATGACTCTCAAATTTCCTGCCAGAAGAATTTAACCTGGAAAAGTTTTTGGTAGTTAAGAGCTGTTTGTCTTCAAGTCTATGTGATTTGAAGTTGTAATATTGTAGTTACTATGCTAAGTTTATGATCTTTTAAAGTTTTGTTTTTGAGAAAAGAATTTTAAATCTCATAGGGCCTTAGATGATCTTGTCTAATTGCCATTTTTCAGAGGAGGAAACAAAGGCCCAGGATAGTTCAGTGACTTGCCCAGGGTCATACAGGGAGCAGTGCTGGAATAAGCACTGAATTCTAGGATTCTTAACCTCCAGTCAAGCTCAGTAACTCCATCTGATTTCCCCAGTTTCTCCTACTCTCTCATCTGAAACAACGCATTCTCACTTTAACAACCTGACTCTCAAACATACTGCAATGTCTAGAGTTGCTTTTTAGGCAGAAGCAGAGAAACAGTATGGAGAAATTAAAACTAGCAATTTTATTTTATCTTACTTTTTTTTTTTTTTTTTTTTTTTGAGACAGAGTTTTGCTCTGTTGTCCAGGTTGGCTCATGCAACCCCTGCCTCCCGGGTTCAAGTGATTCTCCTACCTCTGAGTAGCTGGATTACAGGCACATGCCACCACACCCAGCTGATTTTTGCATTTTTAGTAAAGATGGGGTTTTGCCATGTTGGCCAACTGGTCTCAAACTCTTGCCCTCAGGTGATCTGCCTGCCTCGGCCTCCCACAGTGCTGGGATTACAGGCGTGAACCACTGCACCTGGCCTGAAATAAGCAATTTTCTAGTTTCTGAGATCTCTAGTTACGAGAGGCTAATACTGTGTTGTCTCTATTTGGATAGTTATGTCAAGTTTAAGAGGAATAAATTGAAATAATTTGGAATAACAGAATCATCTATTCTTCAATCTTCAGATTCTATTTCTGTGAGTTACATGGATAAAATTACTTTAGGAGCTAAAAAGTAGCTAGGTCCTGTGATTCAGAGGCATTATGCTGTCACCATATATGTATATAACTCCTTTAACCAAAATGTACAGCACAAAGCAATAACTAAGAGGGGCAAAAGAATAAATGTACCTACAGTATGAAATTACCTAAAGCAGGGAAGGAAAGGGAATTTTTGATAGTCACCTGAGGCAAAACATGAGATAAGGAAGACAATGGAACGACTGTGACATTGGACAAATACAATTTTCATCTTTTTTTTTTTTTTTTCTGAGTCAGAGTCTTACTCTGTCACTCAGGTTGGACAACCTCCACCTCCCAGGTTCAAGCGAGTCTTCTGCCTCAGCCTCCCGAGTAGCTGGGATTACAGGCATCCACCACCACACTCAGCTAATTTTTGTATTTTTAGTAGAGATGGAGTTTCACCATGTTGGCCAGGTTGGTCTCGAACTCCTGGCCTTAGATAATCTGCCTACCTCAGCCTCCCAAAGTGCTGGGATTACAGGCATGAGTCACGGCGCCCAGCCTTTTCATTTCATCTTTAAGAAACTTTGCTCTTCCTGCTGGTAAGGGTGAGACAAAGCTTGTGTCGTATTTGAGTGCTTTTAAAAGATGGCATGAATGTGAGAATTAAAAGAGTTTCTTGATTTGGTAACATTACCTGTAGTTTTAAATTCTTTTTGGAAGCTGGTAAGATATAAATTCTAAGAAAAAAAAGCACTTTTAACCTAGATGCCAAAATTAGCATATATTATTCAACAGCGTGGCTCATCAAAATGGAGAAACCTTACCCTAAGACAATGAGTTCCCCGTATTTTACTGGTGCTTTAGATGGATGATTTTCTTGATCAGGAGAAAACATGAGCTTGGCTGTCTTTCTCAAATCTTTGTTCACTGGTCAGGGGCTCTGGGACACCTTTTGCATTATTTCCTAGAGGGAAAAAGTTTTCATTAATAATGTGAACAGTTTATTTCAGTTTAAATAAAGATGTTATTTTCTAGCAGTCCTCTTGAACACAATATTATGCAAAGCATCACATGGTATATACAATGTATGGACATTTTGCCCAACAATGATTGTATATTTGACAAAGCGATTTAAATGGGTCAAAAATGTAAATTTGAAGACTTCCACTTATAGAAGGATAGAACAGATATACTTTTCCCTTTTATTTCTGCTAAGTATAACTAAAAACCCTAGACATTATATACAAAACACAAGAAGACTGAAAAGTGGAAAAGGCAGACTAAGTAAGGGAACTTAGGACCGATGGAATATGACACAGTGGTGTAAATTCTCTGGGTTTTCTTTTTGCCTAATATATCCCAGACTTGGAGCTAAAGAAGGCAGCAACCTGGCAATGCCAACTGGCACAGACAAAAAGAGCCACAACAAAAGCTTGCTCTCTCTAGCCAAAGAAGCAAGAAAGGGACAGCCTAGCAAGACAGAAAACTTTTGACAGCAACTGTTCCACTCCAGCCAAACCCAGAAAACACTTTCACCCAACCCCCACCCCCACCAAGAGCAAAGTGAGGAGCCTTGACTTCCACATCATAAACCATAGTGAGGATCTCCAATGCCCTATTGGGGCAATGTCAAAGTAGGCCAAGTAGGGAGCCAAGACTTTTGCCCTGATGGCCAGGCATGCCCCCACACCTGCCCCAGTGGTGTCAGTGCATACTGTGTGGGGGAACCTAGACTTCCACCCCTCACCCAGCAATAACAAGAAGGATCCTCTTCCTCAGGTGCAGTAGAGGCAGAGTAGGGACCCTTGACTTCTACGTCCACCCGGCAATAATGAGGAGGCACCCCCTATTACCTTGCCAAAGCGGTGTCAAGAAAACCCAGTGGAAACAGAAGGTTTAGATAATATCCAGAGTCTAGGAACATAATGTGAAAATATCTAGTTTTAATAGAAAATCACTCATCCTAGCAAGAATAAGAATTAAACCAATGCAAAAGATAATCAACAGATGCCAAAACTTAGATAACAGAATTACCTGACAAAGATTTGAAAGCAGCTATGATAAAAATGTTTCAATGAGCAATTACAAAATATGCTTGGGATAAGTGAAAAAAATAGGAAGTCTCAGCAAAGAAACAGAGGATATAAAGAAACAAATAGAAATTGTAGAACTCAAAAACACATTAACCAAAATAAAATGTTCACTGGAGAGGCTCCACAGCAGAATGGAGGGGGACATAGTAAAGAGTCTGAACTGGAAGATAGAACAATGGAAATTACATGATCTGAACAACAGAAAATAGGAAAAAACAAAATCAAACAAATAAAAGAGCCTTATGGACTGGTGAGACTATAGGAAAAGATCTAACATGTGTGTCACTGGAACCCAAAAGAGAGAAGAAAGAGTGAAGCTGAAAAAGTCCTCAAACAGGCTGGGTGTGGTGGCTCACACCTGTAATCCCAGCACTTTGGGAGACTGGGGCAGGTGGATCACTTGAGGTTGGGAGTTCAAGACCAGCCTTGCCAACATGTGAAACCTCGTCTCTACTAAAAATACAAAAATTAGCTGGGTGTAGTGGTATGCCCTGCCCAGCTACTTGGGAGGCTAAAGCAGGAGTAACTGCTTGAACCCGGGAGGCGAAGGTTGCAGTAAGCCAAGATCGTGCCACTGGGCGACGGAGTAAGATTCCGTCTCAAGGGGGAAAAAAAAGCATCCTGGAAGAAAGAACGTTGACTGTATTTATAAGAGAAAAACAATTAGATTGACAGTGGATTTCTCTTCAGAAACCATAGAACCCAGAAGACAGGGGCATAATATTTTTCAGGTGCTGACTAAAATGGAAGGGAAGTCAAGGCATTCTCAGACGAGGAAAAATTAAGAGAATTTGTTACCAGCAGACCCACTATAAAAGAATGGCTAGAGGAAATTAACTAAACAGAAAATAAATAAAATAACCTTAAAATATCAGAGAAGATGTAAAAACATGGTAGCAAAAATATGAATAAATACAATAAACCTTCCTTCTCTCGAATTTTCTAAATTTTATCTGATGGTCAAAGTGAAAACTATAAGACAGTTAGTTAGATGTGGTTCTACATGTATGTAAAGAAAATAGTTCAGAAAATTATATTGTACTCCTGAGCATTTATCTCAGAGAAACAAAGACATATCCATCCAAAAACCTGTACATAAATGTTTGTGCCAGCTTTATTTGTAATAACCCAAACTGGAAACAACCCAGATCTTCTTACTGAATGAATGATTAAACTGTACATACTTACCATGGAATGGTACTCAGCAATAAAAAGAAACAAACTATTGATAAATGCAAAAACACAGATAAATCTCCAGAGAATTATGCTAAGTAAAACTAGTCTCAAAAGGTTACATGAATGATTCCATTTATGTAACATTCTTGAAATGACAAAATTATAGGAACAGAAAACAGATTAGTGGCTGCCAGGGGTTGAGGATGGGGTGGGAATAGGAGGAAATGTAAGAGTGGCTACAAAAGGGCAATAGGAGGGTGATGAAAATATTCTGTATCTTTATCAATATCAATATTCTAGTTGTGATATTTTACTATAGTTTTGCAAGATGTTACTTGGTGGAAGCTGGGTAAAGGGTATGAGGAATCTCTTATTTCTTACAATTGCATGTGAGTCTATGATTATCTCAAAGTAAAAAGTTTAATTGAAAAATATGAATTTGGCCGGGTGCAGTGACTCACACCTATAATCCCAGCACTTTGGGAGGCCAAGGTAGGAAGATCACTTGAGGTCAGGAGTTCAAGACCAGCCTGGCCAACATGGTGAAACCCTATCTCTACTAAAAATACAAAAATTAGCAGTGCTTGGTGGCGTGCATCTGTAGTCCAGCTACTCGGAAAGCTGAGGCAGGAGGATCACTTGTACCTGGGAGGTAGAGGTTGCAGTGAACCAAAATCATGCCACTGCACTCCAGCCTGGGTGACAGAGGAAGACTCTGTCCCCCAACAAAAAAAAAAAAAAAAATTGTGTGTGTGTGTGTGTGTGTGTGTATATATATATATATATATATATTTGACACAAGTATGACAAACAGAAAACTAACACTTCTGATAAGTCAGAAAAATCACAATAAATAATCTCCAAAATATTATCAAGTCTATTTCATCTGTAGTTTAATTGGATCAAGTATTTTCTGTATTTCTCTCCCTAGTTCCTGATAGACCTGTTACAAAGGTTTCACAGCAAAACTCTTCATAGCTAGCTCATAAAAATCTCCTTGTTTTATACCTCCACCAACAGGTTTCATAGGAATCTCATGATGAAAAATGTCTACTTGTCTTTTTCTACAGTACAGTGAAATACAGCCTGTGCAGTGGCACTTTTGGTGAGAAGGCAACACAAAATGTATATAGCCCAATGAATAAGAACATGTCAAAGGAAAAGTCAATGAATAAAACAAGTCATTTTGACCCCTGGTAATCCCTTGGAAGTGACATACACATTTAGAACAGTCATTCACACTAACACACAACTTCTATCATCAGTAAATTAAAAAAATTAAATTATTAAAAAAAAATGCTTCAGAAATATTTTAAGAAAAACATTTCCATCATTCAAATACACTAAAAACACCTCTCGTCTCTCTAGCTATATTTGCTTTTGCTGAAGAGATTTTAATTTATTACAGTATTTAAAAGGTTACAGAGATCAATATATTCCTATTTCACCATAATTGTGATACATCTGAGTTGTGAGGCAATCAAATTCCTTATTTAGAAAAATAAACATGCTACTCTAACTAAAACTTTCAATGTAAAAACAAGTTTCAAGGACAATGAAATCAACCAAAGAATAATTTTGGTTTCATATAATAAGATCTTCTGATATACATGAAATCATACTTTAGTATATGAACATATACTTCCCCTCTAAGAAGCATTTCATTTAAAAAAGTTATACAGGAGGTTAACTAGAGGCATTAGCTATGCTTTTCTGTTTAGACAATTAAGGTACTGCCATCAAACATGAAAACAATGCTTTGACACATTTCTGACCAAGAACAGCAAGAATTAAAAATTTAATAACAAGTAATTAAATGTAAATTAATTTTAAATTAAATTAAATTTAAATAACATTGCTTTGTTTTGATTTGAATTCCTATTTAGAGTTACTATTTAAAGGATATGATGGTTTTCCATTTATAGTAGCAAAAAATTTTCTTTAAAAGTAAGCTTATTTATTTAAAGGAGCCAATTTGAATTGAATTAAATAGCATTAGTAAGTGCACAGATATGGCAAACATCTGAAAGTGTAAAGGCCCATATTTGGCTGACATTAGTGTATCGCATGGCTAGCAACTATTAGCCTGTGTTCTAGTTCTGTCTTTGAACAAAGCAATCTGTTTCCTCATCTCTAAAAATGAAGGGACTAAAGTAGAATAAAGGGAATTTGGGAGGTGGAAAAAATATAAGCCACCATCTGGTCCTGACATAAGACTTTACAAGTAATGTGCATAACACTATAGATTTAGTTCTATTGCCTCTATAGCAAAAGGAAAAATTTTTTCCTTAAACAAGAAACTAAAGAGCAAGAGTAAGGCTGGCATACACCCTCCATATACTTTCTAGAGCCCCTGGTCAAATTAGCCAAGAAAAACAATATATTTCCAATCAGACATATTCTTACTCTGCTTAGGTCCCTCAGAAGGCCTGATCTGGAGATATTTCATCAGTGACATCAAAGTTTCAATCACAAGAACACATTCAATCTTGGCTTCTACTTCTGTATTTGGTATCTAAAACCTAAAATAAAACACTTTTGTAGTACCACTTATTTATATACATAAATGACCCAAGATGAAGTTTTTAAAATTTAAAAATGGCATGTAATCAATCAATATATAACTGGTATTATTAAACTGCAAATAAAATGTGCTATGACAGCTATTTGTCCTGGAACCTTTCATTGCAATTCTAATATATATTGAAAGGTGACTGTTGTAAAAAAAAAAAAATTTTATGGGTTCTCTGAAGAAAGATTCATTATCTTCCTAAAGGTTTATACTTTTTAACAAAGCCCAGTACCTAGACAGTGGTTTCATACTCATTGTCTTTATATATTCTTTCTATATTTTAAAATCTGAGTAAAAGAATTCTTCAAAATGAATTCCTAGGCTGGGCATGGTGGCTCATGCCTAGAATTCCAGCACTTTGGGAGGCCAAGGTGAGAGGATCACTTCAGGCCAGGAGTTCGAGACTAACCTGCACAACACAGTAACTCTCCCATCTCTAAAAAAGAAAAAAAAAAAAAAGAAAAAGTAAAAACAGAAAAAATTAGCCAAATGTCATGGCATGCACCTATAGCCCTAGCTACTCAGAAAGTTGAGGCAGGAGGATCGCTTGTATCCAGAAATTCCAGGCTGCAGTGAGCTATGATCTTCCAGCCTGGGTGACGAGAGAAACTCTGTCTCAAAAAAAAAAAAAAAAAAAAAAAGAAAAAAAATTCCTGAAGTCATGCACTTGAGAACTTTAAATGAGTATGTACATAAAAAACATCTTAATGTCTCAATTACTGGCTCCATTTGTTGGTCTTCAATTGAGTTAGTCTGACGTCATGTATTCAGCCCTATCCCAATGTTACCTAGCACCAAGAACATAACAGCACCGTTAATTCTACTCAAGACTAGAAGAAATGCCAGAGAAAATCTTCCTAAGATAAAACTGTCTTCTATTTTATCACTTCAAAACTTTGTTTGATATTTGAAAGCATGTTGCTCTCATTAGCAAGAACTAACCTTCCAGAGTTAAATTTTTTTTAATAAATATATTCTGGAATAGTAGTATTTTCTGTGTGGGCTAGGAGAACATGAATAGTCATAAAATATATATTTATTAGGAACAGTAGAATTAATTTGACTGTTAAACATTCCAGTCATTTCTTCTTTAAGGGTCAATGAAATACAATTATTTTCATATCAAGTCTTCCCAAAGGAAAGACTTGCTATAGTATCTGTCAGTTTCACCTAAAGAAGAAAAACTGAGAAATCAATCTTTGTCCCTCAGCCTAATAAATGTTTTCTTTCATTATTTACATCACACAGCCTTTTGCTTACTACCTACTAAACACAAGTACAAAATTTCTGTTCTAAAAACAAAAATACTAAGCAAGGGACAAAACAAATCTTATGCAGATTGTTTACACAATCTTCTGAGCACTTCTATTTTGGTGGGCAAGTGGGTAGGCATAATGGGGTGCTGAGAAAGAAAAAATGTTTTAAAACATGAAAACGTTGTAACATTTCTTTATGGGGGAAAAACAATGTGGACTGCATATATTATCTCAGATAAAACAGATTTCCATCTATACTAGTTTCCCTGTGGTTGATTTCAAAAGGATGACTCAAACAGAAAGAACTGCTTTAGTATGTTTGTGGTGGAACCATTTTATGAAACCAATTCAGCTGATGACTGGAGTTTAATTCATAGCAGTTTCTTGATAAGAGTGAAAATTTAATCACCTTCCTTCTTTCACAACCAGCAGGAGTAACACACTGGAGATATTTTTTTTACATAAAAGGAGAAACAATGGTGTGCAGTAGTAGTTGGAGGTTACTACTTTCTGTTAGTGCCTTTTAGCTTCTCAACACAGCAGTGGAGGAACTGAAGTCTGTGTTCCCCTTCCCAAAACACAGGACAACACCTGTGCAAATTCCCAGCCTCCTCTCTGAGAGAAGCCAAATAACTTGCTGATAGTCTATCACCTACAGAGATAACTTATTTTCATGCTGATGGAAAAGCAATTAACATCTTTCCTAGGGACAGTATTTGTTTCTTTAAACTGGAGTTTCTCAACCTGAGCATTACTGACATTTTGATATTGTGGGGTACTGGCCTGTGCATTGTAGGGGGTTCAGGGACCTTTCTGTTCTACCTAGATGCTGGTAGAACATTCTAGTTGTGACTTTTAAAATGCCTCAACTTCCTATCCCCGCCACTACTCACTGGCCACCTTGTGAGAACCACTGCTCTAATCTTGAATTGAGGACAACATTTTGTTCTTAGGATGGAAATTTCCCCTTTTTTGGGCATACTTCTTGGCACATAGTAAGGTACTTAATGTTTGCTTACTAATATTATACTGATACTGATAATAAAAGGTTATTTATACTAAGACTTGTGTTAGTAAAGGTAGTAAAGGCCATGATTTTCAAGGTAGCTGTAGTTTCAGCATTTTACTAGAATGACAGGAGTTGCTGAGAGTGAGAATGAGAATGTTGCATTGATGGCAAGCAATTATTAATGTTTCTGTTCATTTAAAATATTTTAATATTGTGGCTACCTCTCTCAGATGGTTGAAGGAAAGGGACTAGAGCTGGAGTGGCCACAAAAGTAATTATAAGGCTAGTGCTGGGTAGCCTGCTGTTTAGAGCAAGGCAAATCTTTGGAGGCTAGATAAGTATCTTCTGGACTAAGGGACCCATATTTAGAAAAATTAAAAGCAGATTTTGGCAAGCATGGGAGAATTCTTTCAAGTCAAAAGAGGGTGTCAATTTGAATCAACCTTAGGGTAAGGTCTATCTTGCACTTGCATAGAATGGTAATTAGCAAAATACTTTCACATAAGATTATTTTATCTGACCCTCATCATAGCCCTGTGAATTGGGCAGGAAAGTCTCAACTCCATTTTCCAGATAGATGAGGGTACTGAGTAGGTCAGAAAAGCAGTGACTGGTTGAAGGCGAAAGAGCTCTGGTAGAGCTAGGACTGAGATCCACATATTAACTCAACATACATTAACCCATTTAATTTCTATTACAACTATAAAGTACAATCATTTGTCCCCATTTTATAAAGGGAGAAACTGAAGCTACCAGAGGTAAGGTGGCCCAGGTTTTCTGATGTCATTACTCCACACCCCAGACAAGGTAGAATGGGCCTAATTCCTAAACAGACTAAAAGATTCTATTATAGGACCATTTAGAAGACTAGAAAATATTCAAGTGTAAAATAAACCCAAAAAGTTACACTTCAGCATAGATTATTAACTACTCAACTATGACTAGTGCTTTTTGAGATTATTTGAACCTTTGTCACTTCCTCAATGCTCAATATATTTGTCAACCCATTTCCTGGTAGTGACCAACGATAAACATGTCAGTAAATAAAGTGGACGTTGCATGCCTATTTTTAACATGAGGACGGAAAGGAACCCAAGGGGGAAAATCAGGGTATTATTGCACAAAGGTAAATTCCTGGTACCAGCAGGAAGAAAAACATATTACATTAGAAGTGAGTCCAGACAGCTTTGGAACAGACATGTTCACATGCTCCCTGATTGTGGAAGGAGGGTTGTTTATATACAGTCTTGGAACCTTACCCACAAACAATCACTTAATTCCCTACACCTAGAAATATTTTTAAACACACAACTAAGAGCCTAAACAGTTTTATTGTCTCTGCCCATTCTTGGCCTATTCAACAATTTCAGATTACCAAAGTTCCTAAAATGACAAAATGCTCCTCAGAAAGCAAGACTAGAAATTCCTCTAGGTTTCACCATTAAAGTCCCAAATAAAATTCTGCATAAAGCAGCACATTCAGTGGGATTTGACAGTTATTTGGAACAAAAACATGGGACAAAAGGATATTAATGGGAAATCCTAAATGACTTTTCTAAAGTCAGCATCCGGCACTGGTAGTCCCTTTTCATAATGGCTAATACTGAATTCTGTCTTTGTGCCAAGCACTGTTCTAAGCACTTTACATGTATTAAGTGATTTAATCTCTGGGACAACCTTAAGTGATAGGAACTATTATAACCCATATTTTACAGATAATAAAACTAAGGTTACAAATCAAACTGTAGCACTCTGGAACAGCTGAAACAATTGAGTTTTAAAGTACAGGCACATCTGGTTTTATTGCGCTTTGCTTTATTTTATTGTGCTTCACAGATACTGTGTTTTTTACAAATTGAAAGTTTGTGGCAACCTGTATAGGCAAGCCTATTGGTGCCAATTTTCTGACAGCATATGTTCACTTCATGTCTGTGTCACATTCTGGTAATTCTCACAATATTTTAAACTTTTTTCATCATTATATCTGTTATGGTGGTCTGTGATCAGTGATTTTTTTATGTTACTGTTGTGACTGTTTAGGGTGCCATAAACTGTGCCCATATGAGGTGGTAAACTTAACTGATAAAAGCTGAGTGGGTTCTGACTGCTCTACTGACCGGCTGTTTCTCCCATCTTGTTCGCTCTCCTTAAGCCTCCCTATTTCCTGAGAGACAATATTGAAATTATGCCAATTAATTATTCTACGGTGGTCTCTAACTGATCAAGTGAAAGGAAGAATTGCAAGTCTCTCCCCTTAAATCAAAAGCTAGAAATGATTAGGCTTACTGAGGAAGGCACATTGAAAGTTGAGACAGGCTGAAAGCTAGGCCTCTTCGGCCAGTTAGCCAAGCTGTGAATGCAAAGCAAAGTTTCTGAAGGAAATTAAAAGTGCTACTCCAGTGAACACATGAACAATAAGAAAATGAAACAGCCTTATAACTGATATGGGGAAAGTTTTAGTGGTCTGGATAGAAGATCAAACCAGCCACAACATTCCCTTAAGCCAAAGCTTAATCCAGAGCAAGGCCCTAACTCTCTTCAATTCTATGAAGGCTGACAGAGGTGAGAAAGCTATAGAAGAAAAGACTGAAGCTAGCAAAGGTTGGTTCATGAGGTTTACAGAAAGAAGTCATCTCTCCAAAACACAAAAGTGCAAGGTGAAGGAGCAAGTGATTGATAGAGAAGCTGAGCAAGTTATCCAGAAGATCTGCTAGCTAAGGTCACTGATGAAAGTGGCTATAATAAATAAGAGATTTTCAATGTTGACAAAATAGCCTTCCTTCTATTGAAGAAGATGTCATCTAGGATGGCATTTCATAGCTAGAGAGAAGTCAATGCCTGGTTCCCAACTTTGAAAGGACAGGCTGACTCTCTTATGAGCTAATGTAGCTGGTGACTTTAAGTTGAAGCCAATGCTTATTTATTTACCATTCTGAAAATCCTAGGTCCCTAAAGAATGATGCTAAATCTACTCTGTCTCTCCTCTATAAAGGAAACAACAAAACCTGGATGACAGTACATCTGTTTACAATATGCTTACTAAATATTTTAAGCCCACTGTTGAGAACTATTGCTCAGGAAAATATTTCTTTTAAAATATTACTGTTCATTGACAATGCACCTAGTCATCCAAAAGCTCTAATGGAGATATACAAGAAGATTAATGTTTCCTTGGATGGAATCTACTCCTGATGAGGATGCTGTGAACAAAGGATTAGAATATTACATAAACTTAGTTGATAAAGCAGCAGCAGGGTTTGAGAGGATTGACTCCAATCCTTTTTAAGAAAGAAGTTCTACTGTGGGTAAAATGCTATCAAACAGCATTGCATACTACAGAGAATCTTTTGTGGAAGGAAGAAATCAATGTGGCAAACTTCACTGTTGTCTTAAGAAATTGCCACAGCCATCCCAACCTTTGGCAACCACCACCCTGATCAGCTGGCAGCCATCAATATGGAGGCAAGACTTTCCACCAGCAAAGATTACAACTTGCTGAAAGCTCAGATGACTGTTAGCATCTTTTTTTTTTAAGCAATCAAGTATTTTTAATTAAGGTACACATATTTCTTTTTTTTTTACAATTGCTATTGCACGCTTAATGGACTACAGTACAGTTTAAATATAACTTTTATATGCAGTGGCAAACCAAACAACTTGGACTTGCTTTATTGTAGTGGTCTGGAATTGAACCCACAATATTCCCCGAGTCATGTGTATACACTGGGATGAGAAAAACTTACATTCAGAAACTAAACATCAAACAAACAAAATCCCCCAACTCCTTTCCCTACTGGAAAGTATTACAAAGTAAGAGCTTACATAACTGAGGCTACTGTCCTAACAGGGGCAAACTTTAAGAACAGACTTCTATAATGAATAACCATTTAAATTTTCTCAGTAATACTCAATCAGTTGTTTAAAGCTGAGTTTAAAAGTCCCTTTGATAAAATTTAAACTTGGAAAAAAATGAATAAAATGGATTTTCTCCCAATCACTTTAAACCAATGGCGACCTGTGAAATTGAAAATGGTCGTCATTTTATTTCCAGGAGTAAATGATAATCAATCTTATGTAGGTTATGAGTTTCTCCCAAAAGAATATTGTTTAATGATTATTTTGGACAGTTAAACTACTCTCAGAAATAGAATAATCTGGGTTTTCTCTTAGTTCTTATTTTTATTAAAACACTGACCACGTTACCTGCATTTTTTTTAAGGCAACAAATAGTCTCAAAGTATCTCCCCCCAGATATTTATTAATTATACAGGGGTAAATAGTGGAGAAATCTGGCAGACATTATCTTGAACAACTGATTAAGGTTAACATTGCCCGTAATAAGATATTTTTGATATTATGTATCCCTGATATTATGCACTGAGGACATATCACTTCTGTGGTATGCTGCCAAAAAATAACCTCAATTTAATCACAAGAAAACACCAGACAAAGCCAAGCTGACAGACATTCTACAAAATAACTATGAGTATTCACTAAAAGTGTCAAGGTCATGAATGATAAAGTCTTAGAAACTATCACTGATTAGAGATTATAAAGATGCAGCTACATGCGACATGGTGGTCATGGATTGAATCCTGGAACAGAAAAAGGACATTAGTGGAAAAACTCATGCAATGTAGATGTGGTCTGCAGTTAATAGTATTGTACCAATGTTAATTTCCTGATTTTGATATACACTGATTTAGCTGTTACCATTAGAAGAAGCTGAGTAAAGGGCGCATGTGATCTTACTGCATTAGTTTTCCAATTTTTCTGTAAGGCTAGTACTATTTCAAAATAAGAAGTTAAAAAGATAACAAATACAGAAAACAAAAAAGCACTTTATATTTAATAAGGCATTTAAAAAAAATGAATTCAAGATTCAAAGTTTGCCTCCTATCAGCCGCCTTCTCACAGCTTAAAGGTGTGAGAGTTCCATGTTGTACTGGCCCTGCCAAGTCATAGTGCTTGCCAGGTCTCATATCCTTTCTCTTATATGAAACTGTCAGGGACAGTTGTTACTACACAGGTGTGACCACTCATTGCACTGAGTGATACTTAACCAAAGTGACCTAGCCACACACTGGCAAGAATCTGGCAGAACCATACTTCATGCCGTTTTTTCTTAAAAATAAAAGTGAAAAAACACTTGTGACATATAAGGGGCAATTTTACTATTGAATGCTCTTGGTGGTTTTATTAGAAAACTTTTTATATATGCAATTATATTACAGATTCTGAGTTAATATCATACACCAAAATCTTTAAGAGTATTTGAACTTAATTCTACCACCTACTCACATGAATCTTACTCTTAAGAGTTTATGAAAGGAAGAGGAATGAGGGCTGGGAAGAGGAAGAATAAAGAACAAGAGGCAGTCCTGGGTAGTTCTGACACATTTCAGTTAAAAAGTTTTAAGAAAAATATAAATCTTGAAAAGCCAGAAAGTCACACATTTTATTGAATTATCACTAATTACTTCATTATGATTGTGTTTTCTTTAAAGTAGAAGAGACATTCATGAAGGACTAAGCCATGACTGTACTTAGGACCAACTGAGAACTTGGGCCCTTGATAGGAGGGTCCTTCACAAATTCTCAGATTTACAAATTAGCTCCGTAGCACATGATTTTCTCATCCTATAAAATGATGACAATGCTTCCCACACCTCATAGGATTTGTTCTAAGGACTGAATGAAAACAAAGCTGCACTGAGATTTGGATGTTGGGCCATTTGTTTGGTTCACTTGCTAAATACACTTTTTTTTTTTTTTTTTAAAATAAACCAACCTCATAGCACAGGACTCAACTTATGCCTCAGCAAAATTTCAAATGACTGCAAGTCAAAGACTTTTAGGTATCTTAAAATTATTTTTAAAAAATCAAGCATTTATTAAATACCTACTATGTATTTAGTTAGGCATACAAAGTTGGTCTTCATAAATACTTAGTTGATTTATGGTGATGCTGCCCCATCACTTAATATTTAATTATTTTCTCAGATTCTTATTTCTCAGTATCTTAAAAAAAGTTTATAATCTGTTCTTTGTAGATAACTTGTGATTCCATGCAGAAAAGTTCTAGTTTTCTACCACTCTTAATACATAATAGACCCTGAAATACAATCAAAGACCTCAAGAAACATTGTAATTAGTTTCAAGGTTGAATGCTATATAAATGTTTGATTCTCCATGGAGGGGAAACTACATCTAAATCAAACGAGTTAGAACATATATTCTCTGCTCTTTTAGAGAAGCTAACTTTAAATCCTTTAGTTTCAAACTTCCTTATAAGCTCCACTGAAAATGAAAGAAAAAAGAAAAAGGTAGTTGAAAATTCAAATTACAAATAAGTCTTCAATATTGTTTCTAACAGTAAAGTTGACTACTTAATAGAGAGAAATCATTATTAGAAGATGACAATTATTACTATTCTCACTAACGAAGTTTCATCTTATGAGAGTTTTTTCTCTTTTGTTCATGAAAAGTTTTCAAAAGTAGCAGCTAACCTTTCTTTAATCAAATCATAATGTTTTCCCCATAAATTTTATAGCAGTAATTTAGACACATTGTGTGTGGGAGGCTAAGAACATCTTTTTTTTTTTTTTTAAACAGAGTGAATATTTTAAATTACTCAGTATGGTATTCCTATTTAAGCCTTTTCATTAGTAAAACAATAAATACATACAGCTAGGATATTTCTATGAAGTCCTTCTTTATCTACTCTTGATTATTGTTATGTTATCACCTAAAAATACCCCAATTAGGTAAATTATTATGATCAACTTTCTCCCCAAAATTACAACTTTTCTCGTCATTAAATATCCATTTTATACCTACACGAGAGAATGAATACTGCCTCCTCACAAATAGATTAGAAAACTGGATCCCAAACAATCACACATTACTGAGAAGCATGTCTGTACTCTAGAAATCAGATTAAGCTTTTCATGAATTTCCTATAGAAAGAAAAAAAATTTCAATTATATTTTTTCTTTTGGTATATATATTTTATTTTATTTTGAAAATAAAATGTTTCAAAAAAGAACACTGCTGAGAAACTAGTAAGTATTCACTTTTTAGCAGAAAGAGTCCCCCTAATCAATCATTAGACCTAAAATTATTAAATCTCTTCCAACCATATCAGAGGAAGAACAAACAGAATATTCAAGTAGAAACATTACTTAAAATCCCTATATATTGACAGCATGACTGTCAATATATATACATGTTTTTTTTGAGACAGAGTTTCATTCTTGTTGCCCAGGCTGGAGTGCAATGGTGCAATCTCGGCTCACCACAACCTCCGCCTTCCCAGGTTCAAGCGATTCTCCTGCCTCAGCCTCCTGAGTAGCTGGGATTACAGGCATGTCCCACCACGCCCAGCCAATTTTTATATTTTTAGTAGAGACAGGGTTTCTCCATGTTGGTCAGGACAGTCTCAAACTCCCGAACTCAGGTAATCTGCCCGCCTTGGCCTCCCAAAGTGCTAGAATTAGAGGCGTCAGCCACCACGCCCAGCTGACTGTCATTTTTAACAAATTCTTCCCCCTAATTTTCACCACCTTATTTAATTATACAATTTAAATATTAAATTGTAGTTGTCTCAAAGGTCCAGATCTCTTTCTTGAGAAGATCTTGGGAAAAGATTTATGACTAAAAAACTATGCTTCTGAATAAGTTGTCAACAGCTAACTAAAGCACAATGATGGCATCACCATTCTGGCAATGAATCAACAACATAATTCTCAAATTTGTAACTGAAAAGTAAATAATGAACATTAAGTTCTAAAACACGTTAAAAAAAAAAAAAACCCTAAGTACTGTAGCTTGGATTGCAAAAATATT
Organism: Ateles fusciceps; assembly: GCA_036589455.1. Taxonomy (NCBI): domain Eukaryota; kingdom Metazoa; phylum Chordata; class Mammalia; order Primates; family Atelidae; genus Ateles; species Ateles fusciceps. The sequence goes on from JAZHEH010003205.1 coordinate 32,814,460, forward strand.
TAAAATGAACAGCTTTCAGTTCTCTGTTGATCAATAATCAACAGGCAATAGACACCTGTAGTGATATTTCTTAACGCTTTCGTTAAGGCTGAGGGGAGATGAGATTCACAGTGCAAATATCCTCTAAGAACATAAAAGCCTTGGAGCTTGAGATTTATTTAACTCCTTCCCTAAGATGGAAGGAAATTTAATACATACATCATACTTCCTAAAAGTGAATATGAAAAAATAAATGTGAAAAGTTAAATAGAAAAGATCTGATGAATTCTGCTTCAAATCTTTCCTTTTGCAAGCTTACTTTAACCTGAAGACTTGACAATGTGACACTTAAAATGAAGCCACAGAACACCTACCTCTCTATTTCGTTGTTAGCACCACAAGCTATACAGAGAGCCTTCTCACGGAAAAATAAAATATAGATAGTATTAAAGCATCTGCCAGTTACAGCTGGAACCACACACTGAATAGCTAGCTGTGTGCTCACTGTTCTTTCACTTAAGCACCTCATAATGTGTGTGGGTGGGCCTATGTTACGCAAAATAGGTAAACACTACATAATTCTAGATTCAATTGCCTGAAGTGAGAATTCACTTCTCCCTCACCTCCTCCCTAAGGAATTCTATGGCCCAAAAGGGAAGAAATGGAAGTAAGAGGAAGCACAGAGCAATTTTTAACACAGGCTTAATATCAAGTTATAAAGTACTTCCAGAAAGAGTATTGATATTCCATTTCTTAAAAGACAGCCTGAATTAACTACATAAATATTTTATAAATGTCAGAAGTATAACTATGATACTGAAGCACCTTTTCATATTAGTAAACCTATTTTTACAGATTTAGTATAGTACTCTGTTAAGCAACACTCCATTTTAAAAAACACAATAAATACAATTCATATGTAAAGAAAGCAAGCCCCTTTAGCACTATTAAGTGAAAATGATTTTTGTGGTCTGGTTATACTACATTATCCTAGGCATAAAAACAGGTGAACATTCAATCACATTTTCAATTGATCACAAATGTTTATTTCCAGCTTTATTCTTTACCACTTTAAAAATTAGATGCATTTGATGCTCATGAATGTGGAGAAACGATAGCAGTACCAAGAGGTAAGCTGGGATAGGACAAGCTTCATCAAATAGCTAATGAAAAGCACCTACTTACTGACATGTGCTGCTCTCAGATTATCCCACTTGTAAATTCCATTCTAGAAAGTACTGCCTGCTACTCCAAATTTCCCCATATGCTGTCTCAGGAAAAGAAGTGTGTTTTCTTACGGTGAATGGTTACACTTATGGTGAATGGTTACACATAGAGTTAGTCTAATCCTCCAAACAGCCAAAGGCGAACCTGATTAATTACATTTAAGATTATTTAAAGGAATGCTAAAATTAAGTCACAAGAGTAAATGCTGTTCATACTTGTTCAATAATTTGCCCATGCAAATCATCTATAATTTCTACCCATTAAAGTTCAACTTGAGTCTAGATGCTTGATATTCTTTTATTAAAGTTCTTTAGCAGCCCTCAAGTGTTCAACCATTTTGTTGATTATAGCAGAGCCCTAAAATTATATTGATACCTATAGTTCAGAGCCACCTATGTAAATGGCTATCTAGACAATTTTAGACTTAATTCAATTACGTTATACTGAATAATACATTGCTAATAATACCTAACTGGAAAGTCAGTAAGTGTCCTTGGTGACCTTAATTGTAATCATTCAAAGCCCCACCTATAAATACACTTTTTTAAAAAGCCGTATAAAAATACTTTTGGTGGCCCTAAGTTTATCTGCAAAGCCTTCTCATAATGTGTCCACAGGACAACAGTTCTGGTTCACAGAAGGGCTATCATTTTTAAAAGAACATCACTATAGCAGTATCTAGTAACTTAGTGACTTGGCATAAAAGGAACCACCCTCTATCACACAGCTTCGAGTTTACTTCTGTTGTTTCTCAGCATTCCATAACTGTCACATCCCCTGAAGCAGTTCTTCTGTAAATCTGTATAAATGTTTCTTTTGCTCCTTGTGCTGGCAGCAGGCCCACTTAGGTTGCAGCGAAATAAATCTGGCTGCTTATATCCAATGTTGACACCTGTTCAATCCAGGAAACATACCTGTAAAAATGATTGAGGCATATTCTAGGATTTGCTATTTGATGATCCTGCCTTGTCATGTGTGATTCTGGGCTGATGAAATTGCTCAAGAAGCCGGACATGACAGGTTTAATACTCATACTAAATAAAATGTAGTTGTAGTTGACTCTCAATGCCTTATACTTGATTCCATAACAAAACCTGAGGTCCTGCCATTCTTTGAACCAATATACCAACTCTTTTAATTTTGGAAGTATATTTCCTACTTAACCCTAGAAAAAATAAGATAGCAATAGTTCTTGTATCATCATTACCAACTTAATGATTAAAAACAGAGCATTAAGAGTATAAAACTTCCTTATATATTTCAAGATCTGTGTTTATATCAAATAATCTCTTGAGGAAATACATTTTTTCTTAAAGAGTTCAAAGAAGACATTAAAGACAAAAATCTCCAAATTTTCTGAGTAGTATAATGAGCTATTTTTATAATGGGACAAAGACTCATATTCATAAGGGAAAAAAGGGTTAGAATTAAATTTCTAAGCTTTTCAAACCTAAATTTTTTAAAAGATAACTTTATTTTTGCTTCTTATATATGCTTTATTTACAATGATGTTTAATAACATTATGAAGGCCAGTCAAATACAAAAACAAAACATAACCAAAACATCAAGTAGCATTCTTGGTGGCAAAGTTACCAAACTGGCAAATGAACCTGAATCTCAATGACCTTTCCCCTACTCTTCCATATCCTGCTTGGCCTACAAAAGTCTTAAACTTCCTTATTGTTCTCTAAGATGTCTGTATCTCTAGCAATTATTTCAGCTGAGCTCAGGGAAAATGACAAACTTTCAGTTCTCCGAAACTGTAAAAAAAAATAACTCCAGAAAACAAAACAAAACAAAGTATACTTACCTCACAATTTCTTGGCCTTTTCAGATGTTTCTTTTCTTATGGACCTATTTTTCCTATTAGGTTTTGTTTCACCTTTGGACACACAGATCTCTGAGAACGTCCTTCTTCTTTAATGATCTCTGAATACTTCCAAGACCAAGGACTCATTCCTCACGGTCCCTTTACCTCTAGCCACACCCACAGCAGGTGCATAAATTATTTCTTCCTTTACTGGTGACTCTTAGGTCACACGTTCCTCTAACTCACAATGCAAATTCACACAGATGGCATTTGCTATTCTATAGTACATTTTGATTGAATACTGACATATGCCGAGTTTTTTACTTGTCAAATCCATCTAACTCCAATCCTTTTGAGAAAATGTGCATTAGGCCTAAGATTTTTCAACAAGGTTTAAGAAGAAAAATAATCACTGTGTTACTGTATTATATAATTATATTTTAAAGCTGGAAAGACCTTAATATACTGTGCAATTTGTTCAATTTTCCTTCCAATTTCATTTTATAATAGATGAGAAAAATGTATATTCAGAAAGTGTAAGTTATTTGATGACAGTCATAGGGCTAAGTAGTACAGCTAGCTAACTGATCCTTGGACTCCAATGTTAGAGTCTATTTCATTAATTTTGGAGTCAATACCATAAGCACTAAAGAACAGAGCAGTCAGCCAACAAGCAACTCCTATCTTGTACTGTGTATTATTAACAGGAGATAGCCAAGTGTCCAACTTTAGCTCCACTCTTGGCTATATGTTGTTATAATTTTATACCACAAAGAAAAAGCTGAAAATTAGACAAAAATTTAATGACAGGCATACCATGGAGATTTGTTTCTTTTTGCTCACTAGATAGAGCATTGCCTCCCTGAATTGACCATTCGTACTGCCACTTTGTGGGCTTTGTTTACCTGGCAGTCTACTTAAACAAAAGAAAGCTTGGTATCAAAAGTACTGCCATAGGTAACCTACATAATAGGAAAAATTATTTGCAAATTATATGTCTGATAAGTGACTTATATCTAGAATATATAGAGGTCCCATAACTCAATAAAATATAAATAATGAAATTAAAAATTGGTAAAGGATCTATTTATTTCTCCAAAGAAGATATACAGATAGCCAATATGCACACAAAAAATGCTCATTAGTCATTAGGGAAATAAAAATCAAACCCACAATAACCACTTCAAACACACTAGGATGGTTATTATCAAAAAGTCAGATAATGACAAATATTGGTAAGGATGTGGAAAAGCTGGAGTCCTTAATCATGGCTAGTGGGAAAGTAAAATGTTGTAGTTACTCTGGAAAACAGTCTGGCAGTTCTTCCAGATTAAACATTAAGTTACCATGTGACTCAGGAATTCAATGCCTACGTAAATACCCAAGAGAAATGAAGACCTATGTCCACACACAGACTGTGCATGAATGTTCACAGCAGCATTATTCATAATAGTCCCAAAAGTAGAAACAACCCAAACATCCATCAATGATGGATAAACAAAATGTAGTACATCCATACAATGGAATATTATTTTGCAATAAAAAGGAATGAAGTACTGATATATACTACAACATGGATGAACCTCACAAGTGAAAGCAGGCAGTCACAAAGAATCACGTATTGTATGATTCCATTTATATGAAATGTCCAGAACAGGCAAATCCAGAGACAGAAAGTAGATTAGTGGTTGCCTGGGAGGAGATAGGAAGAGGGAGAACAGGAAATCGGGGAATGATAGCTAAAGGGTATGAGATTTCTTTTGGGCGATAAAAATGTTCTAAAATTGATTTGCTGCACAACTCTGAGACTATACTAAAAACCACTGAAGTTTACCCTTTAAGTGTTTACATACATGATTATAAAAGGTTATAAAAATTACACTTTGATAAAGCAGTTACAATAAATAAGCAAGCAAATAAAGCACTAGTACATTAAAAACAAAACCCCACTATAGACTCAAGGATCACTGGATGCTAGCACATGCTTCCAGAATTCAAATACATTACTGATCTTATGCAACTTTAAAACCTACCTAAATTTTAAAAATTCTAGATACTGTTAACTCCTATTTCTGGAGCCAGGGAAACTAATCTTTTGAACATTCTACAAGATAAATTTTCACAAGCAAAACTGAAAACTTTCCCAAATGAACTGCTTTTTGTACTAGAAATTATGAAACTGACACTTAGGTTTGGAATTTTAAATCTCATAATCTGTTTCAGACTAGTTTTAATCACAAACATGAGCTTTTTAATGTTTTTGCTGATAATCTTGCATCATGTTCAATGAGTGTTCTCTTTGACATCAACCACCAACTCTCCAATTCCTACCCAACTTGGCATCCAACAAATCAATTCAATTCTGACACTATCATCTACCTGGAGTTAGTTAGTGTCAGATCTCACAAGTTAAAGGGCTCAGTGCCACAAGACTCCCCCAAGTTCATATGCCTATCAAAATCTCAAACTACCTGACGGGGGTTCCCACAACCCCCTCCTCAGGTTCCATAATTTACTGGTACAGCTCACAGAAGAACACAAGAAAATACTTCTTTTATTAAGTTTACTGGTTTATTACCAAGAAGGCAACCCAGGAACAGCCAAATGAAAGAGATGTACAGGGCAAGGTATGTGGGGGCTACGGTAGGGCAGTGGAGCTTCCATGCCCTCTCCAGAAATGCCACCCCCCAGGAACTCGATATGTTCACCAATCCAAAAATTCGACTTAATCTCCAGGCCTCTGTCCCTTTCCCAGAGGTCACTGGTGAGGATAAAACCCTCTTAATTTCCCTCATAAGTCCCAACCCTCTTAATTTCTTGGTTCTTCTGGTGACCAGCCATCTCGGGGCCCTACCCTAAGTTACCTTTCAGTTATGATCAGAAAGGGGGGTGTTATAAATAATAAAGACATCCTATCACTCAAAAATTTCTAGGCATTTTAGGGGCTCTGGGCCAGAAAGATACACCACAGCAACAGCATTACATTAAGCTGAATATTCAAATACATAGCTCAATGTAAGCCCATGACCCATATAACTTCACTTGATTCCTATGGGGACAAAGACATTACCAAACCAACGAATTTGGTATTTAATCCAATGCCTGATATTTACTATAAATACCTAATGCTTTAACTAATTATCTAGCCTGTCCCCTCTGGCTAGCTAATAGTCCTATTAGGTTAAATAGCTATAAGTCAAAATCCTCTAATAACTAATATATCTAGGTTACCAGACGATATATAAGTACCTAGATTAGTACAGGTTGAGCAATTCTAATCTGAAATTGCGAAATGCTCCAAAATCTGAAATTTTTGAGCAACATAGGACATCATAAGTGGAAAATTCCACATGTAAGTACTTAACACAAACTTTCATGAACAAAATTAATTAAAAAATTGTATGAAATTGTCTTTAGGCTATTTACATAAGGTGTATATGAAACATAAATGAATTTTATGGGTCCCATCCCCAAGATATCTCATTAGATAAATGCAAATATTCCAAATCCGAAACACTTCTGGTCCCAAGCATTTGGTTAAGGATATTTAACCTATACTTCCTATAAAATGCTAATTAATGATTTCTTTTATTAATAATAATTGTGAGCTTTCTTTGCCGTTTAATTAGCTTCAATGTTGGAGCAGTTTTTAAACCAAGGGCTGTGATCTCCCTACCTTTTTTTTTTTCGAGATGGAATCGTCTCGCTCTGTCGTCAAGCTGGAGTGCAGTGGCACAATCTTGGCTCACTGCAATCTCCACCTCCCAGGTTCAAGTGATTCTCCTGCCTCAGCCTCCTGAGTAGCTGAGACTATCAGCATGCGCCACCACGCCCAGCTAATTTTTGTATTTTTAGTAGAGACGGGGTTTCACCATGTTGGCCAGGATGGTCTCAATCTCTTGACCTCATGATCTGCCCACCTCAGCCTCCCAAAGTGCTGGAATTATAGGCGTGACCAACCACACCCAGCCGGTCTCCCTACTTTTAATTTAGTGCATCTAGAGTCACCAACAATACAATTACTAACCCAACAAATATTACTGAGCATTCACTATAAGGTCAGAAGTTATGGGAGTATTCAAACTAATGCAAAGGTATGGCTCCCTATATCAAACATTTGTTTACTTATGTTTATTAAAAAAGGTATAAATCAAATCAGTACAGAACAGATACCACATTAATGCAAAAGACCATAAATCCTGTAAGACTTCAAAAAAAACTGTTACTACTTAGGAGGAAGAGGAACAGGATAAAGCTTCATAGAAGGAGAGATACTTGATTTGGACCTTGAGAGACAGACTAGACTTTGATAAGTGGAAAAAAAAAACATTTTAGGTGGAAGAAACAATTACATGAAGATAAAAAAGACAAGGGAAAAAAAGTATATTGTGTTCTCAGGAAAGGATAAGTAAGTAGGTTCCCTGGAGTTTGGTTAGGAGATCAATATAGAGTAAGTTTGTGGAAATCATGAACCATGGCTTTGTAAGCTCAGTGACTGTCCGGAAGTGTTGAATCAATGTTTAATAGCTGAGTGAGATGCATCTGGAAAGGTAAAGAAGTGCCTGAAATAGTGGGCCTTAAGAATCAGTATAGAGACTGAACTTTATCCTAAAGTTAATGAAACCCCTTTAAACTTTAGGTTTCAGAAAGAGGAAGAAGTATATAGTGGGTACTAGGAACTTTCATATGTTAATCTTTACAATTGTCCTGTGACAGATGAGGAAACCAGACTAAATAATTTGTTCAAAGTCATTTCTAAGTGGCTAGAGCTGAGATATAAATTCAAGCATGTGTTCTTTCTACCATTCCACACTGCATGAATGAATAAATAAATAAACCAACCAACCAGTGCCAGAAGATGTCTGGCAACAATGTTTAGGACAAAAATAATGTACTATATCAAATTTACATTTTTAGTCTGTATATTATTGCATTATGGTAACTTACTTTTTTTGATAAATTTGAGAGGAATATTGAAATAGTCTGACCCAAAACATAGGCTGTGTAGCACACATAAAAGTCACTTTTGCGACCCTTGTGAAGTCATCTCAAATAGAAACCTTTCAGAACAGATTAACTGATAGATGAGAGACCAATCTACAGGTGGAGAGAGAAAGATGTGCCATATATTTTAAGACAAGACAGATGAGGAAAACTATAAATTGAAAGCCCTAAAGACATACACAGCCTGGTTATCTTTCTAGTTACTGATTTTCCTCATTTGTCTTGGTAATTTTTTACTGTTTATTTGTGAAAATCTATCCTGATGAATACAGGAGGCTCATGTGGGCTCCCTGAGGATTTGCATATATTATGGTTTAATTTCTCCCAGGAGGAAGGCTCTTTCCCTAAGGAAGGAGATCCTTGGAGTCACCAGACAGTGATGGGTGCAACAGATCAGTAATGTGGCTCTTTCCTTGAGTAAAATGGGTTGCATGAAAATGTCCGGAACGCAATTATGTCAAAGAAATACGAAACTGTATATAAAGCTGGAGGATGCTTATTAAACTATGTAAAACTAGCTTGGACAAAATTAATCAGAAGGAATCTCTGTAGATGTTAGTTACGGTCTTTCCATTTTTAGATATTGAGAACAAGTACAAATTAGATCAAGTATGAGTTTACTCAGAGATGGGGGAGAGTAGGGTAGGGTGGATTGGAACAAACCCAAAAAAATTATTCAATTATGACTTTTAATATCTGTATACCAAAATATAAAACCATACTTGAAAAAATTCAGTTTGGTGTAAACAAAAAGTATGACAATTATTAATTCCTCTTTACATCTTAATGGTTGAGAAAAATATCTTTATACTCTAAGATGTATAGACTACCAAGACCAGAACAAACATTCCCATAAAGCATATTAATTTGCAAAAGTTCAGGTTGTTATCTAACACTTTTGCTGATATTTATTCAACAACAACGAAATAAAGGAGAATGAAAGCATAAAACCTATTAAATTCCAAGCCATTAAGAGTTTATTTGAGGCTGGACAAGGTAGTTCACGCCTGTAATCCCAGCACTTTAGTAGGCCTAGGCAGGAGGATTGCTTGAGCACAGGAGTTTGAGAACAGCCTGGGCAACACAGTGAGTTACTGTCTCTATAAAAAGTTTGAAATTTCAGACAGGCATGATTCAGTATGAAACTTGCTGGGCCACCATGCTTTAGTAGATCATAACATCACAGTTATGTTTTTCAAACAACGTTAAGTGAGGTTTTCTTATTTTTTAAATTTATTTTATTTTTCCTCACACTTTTATTTTTATTTATTTCTCCTCATGGAGAAGAGTAAGGTTCTTAACATTGAGGAATATGGCTTGAATTTGAAGTGGATGTCTTCTGGGAACTTTTGTTATGTTAAAAACATATTCATTTAATGCTGTTTAACTTTTCCCCCAACCCTCTATTACCAACAAGACCTTGACTGTGACCACTGTCAAAGGATTACTGTACTTGAAATTGGAACTAACTTGGAAAATCTAAGTGGTTGTCTAAGCTGACCTCCGAAAGTTGAAATTTAGCTCCCCTTTAACCACACTGCTAGGATTGACCACTAAACAGGACTATCTTTTCCTTTTTTCAAATCAGGTCTCCAGTTTACCTACTCTTTTTCCAATCAGCCATCTCAGATAAAAACAGACTCCTCCCACTCGTATAATTTAGTCTATATTCTAGACTTTAGAATGGAAGTCCTTCTTCCTGAAAAGAAGGAATTCTGCTAAATCAAGTTCCCTTTCAGGCAATTTCAGCTCTGGCCAGCATTTGGTAGATAAAAAGTATCAACCAGTTTTCTTCACACTCAAAACTGAGAACCTATTTGCATCAAAACTGAGATTGAAAGGTGTGTACAGGGGTAAGGAGGAATAGTATAGTTTTAAAGCCTAGAAAAATAATTATGCTTTACACCCTGATATTTCTAAAATTCAGGTTAGCCAGTCTGAAACTCCTGGGTTACTCCGACTTACGGACTGCCTACTATGGTTCAGATTCTGTGCCAGGAGACTAATAAGAAATGTTCCTATCTTAAAGTAGCTAACGGAATTAGAAATAACACTTATCCCCTCTAGAATTTTTCAAGATTTTCTATTTTTAAGCATGTAATAATAATAGTATTAAAAGTAAATAAAGTTACACGATGTATTTTTCTGCTTTTCAACTAAGTAATTAGAATTGCAAATGTACTTCTTATACTATATACATTTTAATTGCCACAAACATTTCTTTCTCCCCACAACCCACCACCAAGGCAGATTCTTTTCTTTCTTATAGTACCTCAAAAATTCCTAAAATTTTACATTTCTAACCAGAGTTACAGACTGAGTCTGATTAATGTGACATCCATTAGGTTTTAAAAACATTTTTGCTTTACTTCTACTGTTATCTTTGTCCTAATAATGCCACTTGCCTTTACTGGAGTTTACTGCAGAGTATATGATACCAAGTTTAAATTTCTACACATATCTATGAATTTCATGCAACTTTAAATTCTAGCAAGGATCTCCTCTATTAATATTTTCACATAGTAGCATTTGTCAAACTCTTGGGTTACATGTAAGTTAACATGATTATTTTTTCACAATAGAAATTCAAATGAGATCCTAATTAACATATTGCTCCTTCTTTGAAGACCTTGACATAGACATAAAATTGCTGATATTTGGATCTATAAGTTTGGTGGGTTTTTTGTTGTTGTTTTGTTTTACCTTTCACCATGGAAAATTTGGCCAATCACCATCACAATGTTTACTGAGCCAACTACTATCTACAAGGACAAATAGCAAAGCTTCTTATTCATTCTAGCTAAATCAATCCTAAAGGTGTTATTCACACCCTTATTGAACATTTGCCAAAGCACCACCCTTTTTGGTATCAATAAAAAGCAATCTTATAATAAAGGTTTATTTTGTTTTGAAAAAAAGCCAAGGTTCTCAAATTCACTGTATTACTTTGCAACTCTTGCTTCCCTTGCCTCCAACATTGCGTGGGTGGAGGAAAGAAACCAAGATATTCAGAACAAAATGTGAAGTCAAGAGAAATTTTTAGACAGCAATAAATTGTGAAAATCACTTAAACATAATGTCAGAACAACCTTTTGTACAGAAATATAAATGAAGGCATTTTAATATACCCCTGGCATTCAATGAAAAAATACGAGGCTCAGAATACCATAAACTCAGAGATTTTATTTGTTTAAACTAATTGGGCTCTTTTATATATAACTCAATAAACTGCAATTAAAACCATATTCAAACAAGTTTTGTCCAATTCCTCTTCTTAATACCTATTCAAAAAGAAGACTTTATTTAAAGATAAATTCTTAATAATTCATGAAATATATTATTCCTTTGTGATTATGAAACTATTCTTCAGTACATATTTAGACTGTAAGTTTTCTAAGACCATTAATTTAAAGTCACACTGTATCTTCAAAAGCCCACTTTAAACAAACCATCCTATTATTTATAAAACACACTAAGACATATGTAAACACCAAACAAATAAATATACTGCTGATTCTAGAATATGTATAATAGAATATAGTCTACAATTGCTAGTATTGCTGATCCATATAAAGTCACAGAAATTTCTTAAATGATAGAAGATTAAAGTAGTGCCTTTTAAGGCAATGCATGTACTATTAAGTTTTCATGCAAATCACTCATTACCTCTCCAGAGACACAACATAATTTTTGTTTGAAATGATTCTCAACTCTAGTATATACTATGACTAATTATCGTAGTGGCTGAAGTAGAAAGCTTCTCATTTGATGTGTCCCAATAAGCTACCTAGCTTTTGATTCTAAAATTTCAAATCATGTGTCTTTTGAATGCACCATAATTCTAGATTCTTTCCCAACTTCCCCCCCCCAATTTAAAGTGACATGACTATTCCTCTCTATATCACATATTATCAAAACAAGAATTTTTTTTTGAGATAGGATCTGGCTATGTGGCCTGGGCCAGTCTGAAACTCCTGGGTTACTCCCATTTTAGCCACCCAAGTGGCTGGGACTACATACACATGCCACTATGCTCCGCTCATATATCAGACATTTTTGACAAAAAGAAACTGAATATGTAATAAATGCTCAGCTAAAAAGGGTTAACATTATCACCATTCACTTTTTAAAAATCCTAATAATATTTCAAGACCCATTTGACATTCTTTTCCCAGTCTGGAAGTTTTTCCTTATACTCTAAAATGGGCATAATCTTTTTTGAGCTCCCATAGTTTATCTGCAATTCTTTTATGTGCTTTGTATCCAGTTTTGTATTACTGTTACATATGATCTTGTGCTATCTTCTATTAAAGCTGAACACTCCTCCAAAGGAGAAACCATCTTGCTCATTTTGCAGCACTTAATATTGAATAACGGGAAAAAACATTAAAAATAGTTTGCTAAATTAGATCTTATGAAGTCTTCATTTTAATTTGGTGCATAAAAAGGCATAAATATTTCTATAGAATTTATTCAAGATATTTAAAAGAAAAAAATAAAATTTCCTAGAGACTATAGAATATTAAAGCCTTTTGGGAATAGAGGTGCTCATTCATATACACAGTAATGTAACAGAGGAAACAGGAGAAGCTATCTAAATGATTATATTAGAGGCCATAATGTATTATTTTTTATTTCATTTCATACTTTCAGTGTTGAAAAGGAAGAGTAAAACACAATGGGTAACTTGTTTTCCTTTTTGGTAAGAACTGGGTTTTAATTTTCAGACTAAAATCAGTTTTAGAAATCAATACGTAAAGCCTCCGTTAGTGCCTTTCATAACCTTTACTCCTATCTCTCCCTGAGGCCCTGAGTATCTAGGAGAGAACCTTCATTTTCATGGTTCTTTATGAATTTCTTGGTCCAAATGCACAATCTGCTTAAGACATTAAAGAACTCGCTATCAACAAATTTCATTACTAAAGCTAATAGGTAAATTAATAATAAGATATTACATTAAATTTGTTAAAGCAGTGCCAAATTTTAAATTTTGATAAATTCTCAAAGCTCTCAGGGGTCAAAAAGTCCTCGCAATTCTCATTTATATATATTGCTTTAAAACAGCAATGTGAAAATGGATTCACATCCCAAATTAGCACTAAATACTAAATAAGAAAAAAAAAACATGAACAGGTCTTTTCTAATTGACTGCTAACTCTTAAAATAGAAAAGGTACTATTGAGCATTACGAGCATCTGTTTTCTGCTGCCCAACAAATATTCCTCCTCTCATATAATGGTATCCTCATTTCCTTTTTGGAGGAAACCCCTCTTTTATTCTTAGTTTATGTATCTCTGGAGTTGACTATACCCTCAAACATGATGGCTGGACTTATGGTTCAGTCTCAAAATCAGAGCTTCATATTCTGGCCACAAGGGAGTGAGCCAGTCAGAGCCAATGAAATGCAATGAGACTTTTGCTGGGACTTCTAAGAAAGACAGTCACTCTTTCCAGCTATATATGACACTGGGTGGATTTAGGTGTTAGGGGAATTGAAGCTATCTTTTGCTCGTGTACAGACGGATCAGAAAGCCAGTGCCAAGGAGCAGCACTAAGAAATGTACAGAAATTGAGTCTTGACATTATGAGAGCCTTGGGTGGAGCCATTCTCAGCCACACCTATCCTGGACCAATGTACACAAATCAATACATTTCCTTTTTTCTCTTTAAGCCTGTTTAAATTGTTTCTGTCACAATAGTGTGTCTTAACTGACAACAACTATTTCAAGTATGTTTGTTTCCCCCAAAAGCAAATATATTAGGTCACAGAATCTAGTTTCAAAACCAAGGTAAAAACAGACTTTTCATCACAGATGATTCTGGTTTTTCACATCTCTCTTCTCAAAGACTACA